>CM049848.1:20551664-21751664 GCA_027422415.1 Schizothorax lantsangensis
ACTAATAAAATTTAGATTAGAATTCTCAGCCCCCAACTTAGCAATAGCTAGCTCATTGTTTATTTAATATTTTTTTATATAAAAACATGTCCATTACAACAGTTTTTTTATTATTATTTCACATCCGAAAATGTACTACATAAGAGGCCATTCGCTCAGAACATATATTTGTGGTCAACACAGATCAAGAGATGATTTTTATTTTTTTATTTATTGAACTTATTTTAACTTAAGAGCCATATTTTTAGAATGACATGTCATGTGCGAGACACTGCAAAAGACGCGAGTCGCAAACACAACGATCAAACACGTCTGTCTAGCGCATGTTTACATAGAAAAACAAGCAGTGGAATCCAAAAACGAGTTGTGTGCGAACAGCCCCTAACAGGAATGACTATGTATTTCCATTTTGTTTACATCATTTTTCAAAAATGAATTAATTACTGTGGATATGAAAAATAAAATAGATATTATTTGACAATAAAATATTAAGCAAATATTTAAAATAACTGACTATGTACTGTGTGGAACAGAAAAAAAATATATATATTGCTGAAACATTGTGGACAGACGCTTTATAAGTTTTAGGGGTCATTTATTCTGAGGTCTAAAAAAAACACAAGAGGTCGCTAACAAGAGATATTTTTATGACTTATTGACCCACCGTTATTCATGGTTGTAATGATGTGTGTATGTGAGTGTAACGTCCTTCCATACGTGCTGCCTGATGTCCCTTTGGGCTTCATTTTCCATTCTTCTTCTGTCCTGATGGTGAAGGCAGTGATCCCTGTCATTAATGGCCAATGATATAAAATCGTGGTCAGGTTTTATGAGCTCTCATGTAAATTGGATGCTGGGGCTCGTAAATGTGGTCATTGTGTCTACGGTGAATGACAGTGATTGTGGAAATGAACGTGTGAGGTCTGCCCTCAAGGTCCTGCTGGATGGCAAATGCATAAACCCAGTCAGGACGCCCACAGACACTTAAACCTGCTCATGTGCTCATGCAAATACACTTTATCTCTCTTTCCATCCCACAGACTCTCTCACTCTATCCAGTTTTTGTCTTTCTTCCAATGCAAGTGATTTATTGTTTCATTTTGCTTAACATATGCATCTCTAAAATTAATTTCAGGGAGGTACGCTGACCCATCTGGGGGAGCTGTTGATTTATACAGATGAAATGATTGCTTTCAAAATGACCTCAAGTCACTGATTGAAAAGGGAAATTGTCATGATTTTTTAATGCATTTGTTTGTTTGCTTGCTTCTTGGCACAAATATATTGTTCTGGTTATGAATGCAATTACATATTATGGATTAGGGCAATAAAACATTTTAGCAGGATTGAATTTACACAGCCGTAGTCCTTTATAAGCCAGAGACAAATTGAGTCGGTACTTAAGGCCTAAATAGAAGCGTTAATGAATATTAAATACAAGAAAACATGTTACAAAATATATGAGGGTAAAGCAAAGGGTGCTTATTGTGTTGTTTGGATACAGCAGTGCAGTCATCTTTCTTCTATAATGAATAGCTTGATTAATGTGCTGTTTTGTTAACTATTGGCTAGTATTAACTTTCATTATCTTGGTGTTACAAATAGCTAGTGTCTGGTTTATGAGGCAACATCCAACTTCATCCATGACTTCAATACATAAAATGTAACGTAAACTTGACTGAAAAACTAAAGCATATTTTATAGCTGGTGTGATGAGGTAAACATCTTTACACATCTAGGAGTGATAATGAAAAATAGCCTGTCATGCAAGATAAATTTAGCTCTGCAAAATCAGGAAAACAACTTTTATCAGTACAAACTGAACTCTTGTTTACATTTACCCACGTTAATGCCTGTCCTTTTAAAAAGATGGATTGACTTTTCTTATTTTTTTAATGAGAATACATTTAAACTTTAATAAATAAATATAGTCACTCATCATCACAGTGTCTCAATGTTTTCAGGAGCAATAGCAACAGAAAAATCCCGTCAAAAATCACACTCCCATTGGCATCAAAAGACAAGGAAATGAGCAGTGCTTTCCAATCTGCACCGAACACAGCAGATAAGACAGACAATAGGACCCAATCACGCTGCTCTCCACAATAGACCCTCATGAGGTTCCCTGGAGCAGATGGATAATTTGCATAGACACAGGCAGGTTGTGATTATGTTAGGTATTAGGTGTATTAAAAATATCACCACAGGAAAAGTGATCATAAACTGCTTCAGATCTCTATTCAAAGAGAATTTATATTTTTTAATGGTCATAAATGAAGTCTGCTGAGCTAGATAAATACTATAAGAGAATGGTTAACTTTTTAACATCTCTTCATTAAAATAATGTATGGTAGTATTTAGATATGTACTGCACTACAAAAATAGCGTTGGGGTGTTACTCACTAAAAGTAGGTAATATCTTAAGTAGTTTGGCGGTACTTTGTAAATTGATTCATCCTAAATGTTCCTTTTTCTCAAATGAGTAGAGTTAGTAAGTATAACTCATTTTTAGTGACTCGGTTCACCCTGAACAGTCCTGTCTCTGTCATATGAGTAGAGTTAGAAAGTCCATTTCATTCTAGTGACTTGTTTCGTCTGAACAGTCCTCTCACTCTCTATATGAGTAACATTGGAAAGTTTGATTGATTTAAAGGCATGAACAGTTCTCATATTTATAGTTGGAAGGTTTGATTCATTCACAATAATCAATCAGACAGTTCATGCAAATTGTAAAAAAACAAAACAAAAAACAATTCGCCTATTTGAGCCCCCACCTCTTATTAACAAATTAATAAATGTTAATTTCAAACCTATGTTGGGTTCATTTTAAGTGAGAAATACAGTCGTCTTGAACAATAGTTGAGTTAAATAAAACTACCCAGAAGGTTGGGTTAAACGTTTAATCAAATGTTTAGTCAAAACAACCCAATCGCTGGGTTTGTCTACATTTCACCCAGCGCTGGGTTGTTTTTAACCCAGCATTTTTTAAAGTGTAGCTTTAGTGTAATTAGATATATTTTGTTAGTAGTAGTTTAAGTAGTGTTGCTAGCACTGATCTGTGGATATTTTGATATTTATTGTAAGAAGACCAAATGAGTGATTGGAGTCGAGTGTGCCAGTGAAAGGTCCCTTGACCCAAAACCTTATAATGTTTATTGACTCACCTACCACTTTAATTTCCCCAACAATATGAGCTTCGGACAGCCTGGCTATCCATCAGTGTCTGGCAGCTCAGCTTGGCTCTGAAATATGTGCTTTCAAAGCATGTTGGAAAACTAATACCTGGTCTGTAGTGTAGCTATTGTGTAGTTTACTGTGATCAGATCATATTCTAATAACAAACATATGAATGAATTAATTCTGGATCAGATTATCATAGTTAAAGTGCCCTTATTATGGATTTTTGAAAATTACGTTTAATGCAGTGTGTAACAAAGCTCTAAGTGAATGAAAACATCCTGCAAAGTTTTAAATCTGAAAGTGCACCGTGTGTACATTTATTTTCTCTCAAAAGAAAGAGTTGACTCTGAATCATTGAAACAAGTTGTTTTTAAAACTAATCCCAAGCCGTTTCATGTTGACGTCAACATGAAACATTAGCATATTGCCTGCCCACTAGTTGGTCTTTTCACATTGGTCTGAATGAAAATGCAAAATCATTTTTTGCCACTAGGTGCCGCTTTTTGACAAAGTCCCTTTAAGGCAAGTCATGTCACTCAGCAGCCATCTTTGAAACGCCTCTCGGGCATGCAAGTGCAGATCCTATGTCTTTGAATGGGGAAATATCAAATTCTCAAAAACTGTTATTTTATATTTGAAATCACCAATGAAATCTGACAACAACTGTCATAAATGTTGTTTCTTTTGCTCAAATAGCATTATAAAAAGCTTATTTTTCAGGTTAGATCAGCCAGTGCGCATGCGCAGTCCTAAGCGCACGTCTCAGAGCGCTGACTATTTCTATAGCAACCGGGACTTTTAACAGCAGCTGCAGTGACGCGCTGACTTTACAGATTAACGATTGGCTCTTTCATTCAGAAGGTGGTGCTTCCTGCGATTAAGCGGCCATATGAAGCATTGCATTTTTCCCCATTCCAAACTAATCGAGTGACACGTCTTGGGTATTCTATAAGCTGTGTCTCATTTAGAAGGCTGCGCCCTCCGGAGGTCGAATCCTCTGGAGGTTGCATCCTCTGTAGGATGTGTATACGAAGTGTCCTCAACCTAGAATTAAACGAGACGGCCTTTGTAGGACGGGCGGAAAAGGAAACAGGAAGTATCACGTTGCTATGCCAACACATTTAGAGCATTGTTGTGTTCTCACACTATTTAAATGAAGGAAAATTATTTCTAAATTTGGAAAGTAATTTGAAAAAAAAAATGCTTTTACTTGTTTTATTTTGTTCAATGTTTGAGGAGCTGCAGCGTACGTACAACAGACATCTGTTAGAGAAAAAAGGAGGAGGATATTAAGAACAAAGTTTATCTGTTTTTACCAGAAGTGATTTAAGGTAAGTTGTAAACACCTTACAAACATCTGCCAGCGCCGACATTTTTCAAATTAACGACGGTTTACGGCGATGCAAAGAATTGTGGGTTATCTGTAGCAGCGAAGCATACACCTCATGCATCCTCCGAATTCCTTTGAAAGAAGGTCGCATTCGAACGTTGCATTCGGAGTTTCCTACTTGCTTGTCTGAAATGAGACAGCCTCGATGACGCATGCAGCCTTCGAATGCGACCTCCGGAAGGCGCAGCCTTCTAAATGAGACACAGCTTATAGTCTTTGTTTTGGAGCTGTAAAAATAGCGGTTTCCCCAGTAATGCTGTACACAAAGCAGCACTGAGCTCACAAACACTGCTTTATCAGGCATACAGGCATGATGAAATGAAAATGAGACCAATCGGACCAATCACTATAGATTAGCATCACGCAAAGGAGGGGTTTGGAAAAATGAATCGTTGAGCGAATCTTTGGGAGTCTTTGAGCAAATAAGGTAAAAATAAATGCATATTATAAGACAATGAAAGTGTTTTTTGACCTTGCATGCATGTCAACCTGTTTTTGGGGACTTAAAATATGAACCTTTCATTACCCATAATAGGGGCACTTTAAAGGGTTACTCCACCCCAAAATGAAAATTGTGTCATTAATCACTTACCCCCATGTTGTTCCAAACCTGTAAAAGCTTCGTTCGACTTGAGAACACAATTTAAGATATTTTGGATGAAAACCAGGAGGCTTGTGACTGTCCCATTGACTGCCAAACAATTTGCACTGTCAAGGCCCAGAATATAAAATATAAAGTATAAGAGATGTGCATGACAGTATCGCTGTAGAATTAAATATTAAATAGTCCATGACTGCCATCGGGAGTGGAATTCAACCAGGTAACGTGGTGACATGAAGCTACGAGAATACTTTTTGTATGCAAAAAAACATAAAATATGATAAGACTTTATTCAAGATACAGAAATTGGTCTCCTATGCGTCAGCGTAGCACCATTTTGGAGAATATCCGCTGTGATGCAAGCAGTGTACACTGTTCTGTATGAGGTCAGCTGCACGGATACGTCTTCTACGTGAGTTGAGTATATTACGCTTTGATGTGAGTGATTACGAAGTGAACCGCATCATCCGATGTAAGCAGCTGACACAGAACAGCATACAGTTCAGTTTACATCCAGCGGATATTAGGGATGAAAATTAGGAGCCTGATGGCCTGGGGGAAGAAGCTCCTCCTGAGTCTCCTGTCCAAAGTAACAGGGATTGATACTTTCAAGCTAATGATGGCTCTATCAACAAGGATCGATCATCACATAAAAACCTTCATCGATTCTAAAGATGCATTTTTTAAGGGCCACAAATTTTATGGTCGATAGTCAAGAAATTCAGTGCATAAAATAGAGCGTTCTATTGTTCTTAGGTCACAGGGATGATGATGTTAGATCGAGCTATTTCAACTGCTCAGGTGGGAACACACAGAGGTAGCAAGGGACTCATGCTGAAGATAGAAGTGACAAAACCAATCAAGCTCACAGATCAGCGTTCGCATGACCTCAGAACATGGCCGGTAATTCCGTCAGGTCCAGCCGCTTTCCTGATGTTCAAATAGAGCTACATTAGTCCCAAAAGCATCAGAAGCATAAGTAGATCATAAGAAACCATTTCCACACGGTGATCACATTACATTACATATCATTGTTACTATGTATAAAATTAATTCTGAAAAATGCATCTGACGCGCTTCCACACAAATATGCTTTCAAAGCGGCAATCATAGAATCAGAAATGTTTAACTCGTGAGCCAGCAAATTATATTATAATTATTTCTGACGGATCATGCTCTGACATCTCCGACTGGAGTAATGATTGCTGAAAATTCCCAAAGCTTTGATCACAGATGGTCCATTTTAGTCCCTGCCAATGCGTCGAGAGTCATTTTAATATATATTAAAATAGAAAATGAGACTTATTTTAATTGTTATATTTCACAATATTGCTCTTTTTACTGTATTTTTGTTAAAATAAGTGCAACACTTACAGCTCGTCTGAGAGCATAACAGCTGCTTATTTAAAAAAATATTCGCACAAAATCTTACTAACCCAGACAAAAAGCCTTGGTTTGTTTGCGGCATGCGTAATATTTATTGTTAACCGCATCACGGATTAGTTCTGTGCACCCACGGTAAATTCTGATTTGGGAACTGGTTGTTAAAAGTTCAAATGGATTGTGTTAGGTTCTGTATTTGCTGTTCGGTAAATGTGTCAGAAAGTTTCACCTTTAGGAGTACAGCTCAGCCTGGCAGCCTTTTACAAAAATCCGTAACTCCATGACGTTTTATTGCAGTAAGCTCGCCCGGAACAGTTTACCACAGTATTTGTAGTATCAAAGCCGCCTGCAGTAACCACAAATTTACCATGGAGGACCAATAATAATAATAATACATTTTAGTACTTCTGTAACACCATGTTTATTTTTCAGGTGTGAGGAATATGGCGGCCTGGTCCGATTTCAAAGGTACAGCGGGCCTTTGTAACTTATCTACCCTTACTGGGAAGCATGCATACTTGTATGGTACTAATATGCTCCCTTTTAGGGGTATAGGGGTATGCTCCACCTTTGAGTTTACTGCCCCAGTAAAGGGTTAAAATACAATTTTAGTATACTTTATTTCTGACAGTGTAAACAAAACAAAAAAGGCCTATGAAATGTAAACGGCAAGCGATGACCGCGGAAAACTCGCGGGGCAAAAAAAATGGGCATGGCTTTAAAATCTAATATTAGATGTTCCAGATGAGGCGAGCAGATCGCGACAGAGAGGAGATATTCCTGTCACACCATGTCTTGTTAGTATGAAACAATTACTGATTATACCGGCCTCGGCTGTTCTCTTAATAATTTATAAGATCAGTTTAGTTTAGAGGTATCGGTATCGGAATCGATATCGACGATACTGGGCTTGAAAATATTGGTATCAGATCGAAAATAAAATAAGCGGTATCGCCCATCCCTATTCAAAATGGCGCTACGCTGACGCAGAGGAGACTAATTGTTGAATAAAGTCGTTATTTTTGTTTTTTTGCGTACAAAAATTATTATTGTAGCTTCATAACGTCACGGTTGAACCACTGATGGCAGATGGACTATTCTGACGATGTTTCTCATACTTTTCTGGGCCTTGACAGTGGAAATTGTTTGGCAGTCAATGAGACAGTCACAAGCCTCCCGGTTTTCACCCAAAATATCTTAAATTGTGTTCCGAACCAAGGGACGAACGAAGCTTTTGGGTGATTGTCCCTTTTTCGGGAACGACATGTCCTGGGTAAGTGATTAATGACAAAATTTTCTATTTGGGGTGGAGTAACCCTTTAACTAAAAAAAAAAAATATATATAAAAGACAAATTGCTTCTTGAAATAAAATAAATGTTAAAGGATTCACTACTGAATTAAAATTTCCAGATAATTTACTCACTCATAGGGTCATCCAAGATGTTTGTCTTTCTTTCTTTGAAAAGAACTTAAGGTTTTTGAGGAAAACATTCCAGGATTTGTATCCATATAGTGGACTTCAGTGGAGATCAACGGGTTGAAGGTCATGCATCGCAGAGCTAGTGCAAGAGGACCATTTGTGGTTAAAAAGTATATACATTTGATTTTTTTATTTTTTGAATGACCGATCGTTCTGCTAAGACCCTTATTCCTCAACTGGGATTGTGTAGAGCCCTTTGAAACTGCATTGAAACTGCAATTTGGACCTTCAACCCGTTGATCCCCATTGAATTCCACTATATGGAGAAAAATCCTAGAATGTTTTCTTTAATTTCCTTCTTAATTTCTTTTCAACTGAAGAAAGAAAGACATGAACATCTTGAATGGCATGGGGGTGAGTAAATTATCAGGAAATTTTAATTCTGGAATGAACTAATCCTTTAACTGAAATAAAATAAAATAATTTAACTAAATACTTTAAAATGAAAGCAGAAAGTATGACAATAAAAAATAACCAAAAATATTAATAAAAACTATAATAGATACTAAAATAACCACAATGATATTAAAATAACACTATTCTTGATGAGCTACATCATTTTAAAGAAAGTTATTAATTGCCAATACCTGGATTAGTAGTACAGAAATGGATGAACAAGCAAATTTCACTTTAGATTTTAGATTTTCCTCCTTTTCTAAATTATATATATACAGTATATATATATATATATATATATATATATATATATATATATATATATATATATATATATATATACAGTATATACTATCAAAAGGAACATAAAATACAGAACAATTACAGCTTTCCCATCCCAACGTACACAATAAAATTATAATAATACAAAAATTAAAAATAAAAGTAAAAACAATGTAAAATAAAGAAAGACAGACAGACAGATAAATAAATAAATATAAGCATTCACACATCATAAGCATTTACACAGATACACATGGGCACAAACCTGATGCAGCTTTTCATGGCAGTCAGCACTAATCATACCGCAGGCTTTAGAGAGGAAGAGCTGCCTGGATATCTGTCCATCATGTCTTTGTCACTGATAGAGAGTCGTCCTGTCCCTCCTTTAGCGGTGGAACAAATCTGATAATGAGAGAACGAGTGTGACAGTGAGGTAGGGCTGAGCTTTCAGCAGATAAATAAAACATGTCTTGCTCACAGAATATGTGATATATGCCTAATCTGCCTAACTCTGCATTTGTCGTAATCAAAGCAAACATTTGTGAACATGCAGTCGTTCATGATTGCAGTATATCGTATTATATTGCATAAGAGTATAACATAACCTGTTTATGGATTAAAACATAACCTGCCTGGATTAAACCTTGGACATGTTGTGCAATCTTCAGCATCACGTTTTTATGAGAACAAAGGTTTGCCATTTCATGGTGTCACACTGTATTTATTTCTCATTAAAAGCATCTAATAGCTCTTGCTTAAAAATCCATAACCTTAACCTTGTCATTACGAACATTATCAGTAGTTTCAAGCCCATCAAAAGAAATAGCAGCTGTGTACTCCTCTCATTATCTGTGCTGAACCTGCAGTCCCAGTATATCAATTCATGACACTGTCTCAGTCCATAACAAATGAGTTCTTTACACCACACAGCATGGGCATAATTAGTTTTGTCTTGATTGATTGAATGGTGCCTCACTACTACACTTGTTTTACAATAGCACAGCACTGTAATTCATTAAATTGTCAATACTTCATATCTTTGATGTGGTGGACAAGCCTATTGTTAAATATAATGGTATGTTGCTAATTTACCTATTATGAAATATGGAGTATTATATAAACAAAAGGCAATTGACCAAAACGTCACATCATGTTGTACATACTCAGAATTTACTTTAAATAAAAAGCAGAATATCTTGCCTTTTCACAGAATATATCAGGCATATTTAAAACAACATTTAATAATTTAGTTGTTGAAAAATATTAAATAAAATATTTTATGTAAAATTATACATTTATATTATTTAGCTGAACCCAAATTTAATAATGACACTCAAGTAGCCCGTGGGTTATGATGAATAATGAAGGTAATGAAAAATAGGGGCCCTTCTGTCCCAATTATGAGGAGATCCTTTGTACCCTAAAGGTCTAAATTACCTTTTCGCTTGAAAATAAAAGCAATACTTGTACTTTATGAATTTAATTCAATTGTAATATCCATAATAATATAAATACACAGTTCACTATTATCCAGTAAGATATAAATACAATAAAATTAGGGTTTATAAATGATGCATTCTAATTTTGGGGTAAACTATACATTAAATGTTCAGTTGAAGTTGCAAAATTAAGAGCATAGCTATCAATAATGTACTGAGACGATATTTAGTAACTTTTGTGAGATTTAATGTCATTGATCAAGATTGTTTTACCCTAGGTTGTGTTGGATTTAATCTTACCCTCTCTTTTGCCGCTTCTCTGGTGTGACTGAAACTTGTGACTCATTTGCTGCCTCATATTCATTGTTCCTTTACGCCCTTTTGAGTCTCCACATAAAAGACAGTAAAAGAAAATAATGTGCCTAAAGCACGTCTTCAGCAGACACAACACATGCTTCAAAATGTTCAGGAGATTCTATGGAATAGGCCTCTTGTTTGAGACACCTGAGACTCTGTCCGGCCTGGGGACAGTAACACTGACAGCTGCTGGACACAGACACACACACAAATAAATAAATAAATAAATACAAATTTGTACCAAAATAATACAGACAGTGCTGTATATAAAATATAGGAGATATCGTAATAGCAATAGTAGTAGTCAGAGAAAACATAGTGAATGCTGTTATCTAACCACTGATTATGTGATCATATTGCTCTGTCACTCTACAGTAATTGCCCACTCCCAGTGTTGGGATTCAACTTCATATGCCGATGCCCATTAGGCCAAATGTGACTGTGATGCAAGCTGGACTGACCCTGAGCTGCTTTAAAACACCATGTTCTGCCCACCCACCATCTGTCCTCAGTGAATGCCCAGCCTTGGGCGCAAATCTGGAATTGATACGGAAACTACATCTCCAGCATCAGCAGTGGTCAGATAGCTTGAGCTTAACACCCTGTGTGTTCCTGTGGTTCAGTGGTAGAGCATTGCATTAGCAGTGCAAAAAGGTCATGGGTTCGATTCCCAGGGAATACACATACTGATAAACAAAATAAAAATGTATAGCCTGAATAGTATAGTAAGTATAGTTATAGTAAGTCGCTTTGGATAAAAGCATCTGCTAAATGCATAAATGTAACACCCCTTCCAGTAGTATATATCTTTTTGAACGCACAGTTACATGTTTGAAGCCTGAACAAAATTGCTTTGATTATTGGTATATTAAAGGACTTGTTCATCCAAAAATTTAAATTTGTGGGTGATTGCTTTAATACACTGTGATTGCAAGAATTACAATCTGTGGGCACTCAATATTTCAGATCAATATATAAGATTTCTATGTTGACATCTTTAAAGGTTAAACAGTCTGTGGGCATGTGGGAATAGATGCAAAATGATCTTGTTTTTCATTCCTGTGTCCCTTCAGGTAACAGATGACATCCTTGTATAATGTCATATAAACAGAAGTAATTTCACAAATCTTCAATCTTGTTATAGAAAAATATATATTTTAACACTTTAATGATATTAGGTTAATTTTTATTAGTTTTGTATCTTGCAAATTATGAACTTGTGCTGTACGAAAATGTATAATTATAATTCTTTGTGAGCAGTTAGATTATATGTTGTTATGTGAACTCATTATGAACTGTTCATGAATGAGTATTATATTTTACTGTCTTAAGCGCAAAGAAGTGTATAACATGACTAGACAGTTGCTTCTAATTACATCAATTTTAAGAGGCCTCGCAGACACTAAATTAGAGCTCATCTGCATACACACCGTACCACGCAAGCAAGCTGCATTGTTGCTCTTCTCATAAATGAGAGGACAATTGAACAGAAGAGTAGACATCCGGAAAGTCATAAGACATAAAAAACTGCCAGTGCCTTTATTTTCAGCTGTCACTTATAAAATCGGTAAGAAGAATGATTGTCTTTATCGTTGAAAACTCTATCATGTTTGTATTTAATTTCATACACTGGGAGAGGTCATTTCCACTGCCTGGTACATTGTGTCAGAGTCAGCAGAGAGGAAACACAATGTATTTTCTTAAAATAATGGTTGTCATCAGTGCTGAATTCTAATTTGCACATTACTGTTTACAGTGTGGTTTCAAATAGCATGCAGATATTTCATGAGTCACTTCAGTCAGTTCCATATCTCTTGGAGAACATGAACCTAAATGTGAAATGTGTTTTATTTCCTGACAGAAGTAATGCGACTAGATCAGTACAGAACTGTTTATTGTTATTAAAACTTTATTTACCCAGGTTGATACCACAGAGAATTAAATCTCTCTTACAAGATAGACCTGCACAGGGAAGACAGCAACCACATTCAGACATCATTAAAGTACTCATAGAAAATGAAATTACAGTGCTTTAAACATATTCAGTAAGTATACTGAAATGCAGGAAGGAAACAAACATAGATAAAAAATTCTACATACATGCTACACAGTTGCTCTTTCTGCTTTTCTACACCAGGAGGTGGCGACAAGTTACTGTTATTATAGGTGAATCATTGAATTATATATGATATTAGATAATATTATATTAATATATTATATTATATTGTATTGTATTATATTATATTTTATTATATATTTTTCTTAAGGAAGAGTATGATGTGCTTATAGCTTAAGTGAAACCTTTTTTTATTATTATTTTATTAAAAACTATTTAATGTGTGCTAACAACAAGAACTGTGCTACTTAGAGTTAAATGCTTTGCTAGAAGGCACGTACAGTCTAATGAGAACAATCTTAGATCAAAACATTTTTAAGACCATAAAACAATGTCACATGAAAATTAGTCCTTGTTCCTTTAGTTTTAGAACGAAAACATATAACAGAAACAAATTTTCTGCAAAAGATATGAGTGCTGATTAATTGGGCCCTGCTTATTCTGAACATGTTGGTCCTAAAATGTCACTAACGTTAAAGAGGTATTTTGTCTGGTACAACCAAATTCTGTATTAGATGTCTGTAATGCCTACGTGGCGTAATATTACACTGTTGTGGCCACTGATATAGAATATAATGTGCAAGACATAATTATTTTTGAAATGTTGTCATTGTAATGGCTAAAAATACTCTTCACTGGGACTCTGGAGTGGTATAGCAGCTTTGTGAACGCAAGTTTCCATACAAGCTGTGGCAATGTTGAGGGTCTGAAGCTAATGTTGTTGACGCTTGCAAGCCAAGAGCCAATCCATCAGGCGGAGGTCGGAGGAAAAAACAACGACGGCAAGGTACTTCATCGTTTTAAAAGGCTATTCATCACAGCAGTCGCTGCTGTCAGCTTCTGCTCCAATATTTCAGGGGAGGAATCAGGAACTAGCCAGAATCCTTCCTCAGTTTCCCCAAGAAGAGAAACAGCACATCACGAGCTTGCCAGATGCCAGGAAGAGTCGCTGTCTCGTGTATGCTCTCACACACTCAAAAGCACACACTCTCAGTAGTTGTTTTCCCATGAGCCCTAAGGGTGTGTGGGCCACACGCATATGTTTGAGAGAGAAGAGCAGATAAGCAGGGATCAAAGAGCCATTGAGAGCTTTATAGCCTCACAGAGAAACTGAGCTGGATGCAGTTCCAAAACAGACAACGCTGCTTCTCTGAATACATACAGATATTTTTATAGCATCTAGTTCTGGTTCTTTCTGGCATTAGTCTGTTTTAGTTTTACAATATTGTTTATTATGAATGTTTGAGATATTTTACATTAAGCCGATTACTCTGAACAGATTACAACATTTGCATCACTCCAATCATCTGTTTGCATTTTCCAAACAGATCTTTTTAGATCATTACACCAGTAGGTGGCAACAAATGACTGTCTTTATGTGTGAATCATTAAATAATTTATTCAACCTATTCGTTTTAAAATGTTGATTCATTATGGTGTAATGTCTTTATGAATGAGTCATTGAATCATTTTCCAAACCGATTTCATAATCGATGTTCAAAAACAGAATTATTTTGTAATGAAACTTCACTGCTTTGTGTAGCAGCTTTATCGGAAACAATCTTTGTTGGCAAAGCAAAAAAGACGAAGGCACTGAATATATTGTCTAAAATATAATTTACTCAGTATTAACTAATTATTTATTGAGCAACTTGTCTCAGAAATTTTGGTTCCACAATCCAAGTTTCCACTGCACAGTTCTAGCGTGAAGTTTATGTGTTTGACCATTGCACTTCAAGTGTCAAGTTCAAAGTGAACTTTTTAAAATGCTTTGTGTTATTTTGCATTCCACTGCCCTGCCTCACACAAAAACAGGTTATTTGTGTGTGATATTGCTTTAAAATTCATAGATTTTTTTCAGCACAATATTTTAGGATGTGATTCACTTTTTTGCTCTATTAAATAATCTATATAATATCAAACAGTGTAGTTCTAGGCCTATATAAAGCATGTGCAGTTCAGTGATGCCAAAAATCCTTATCATACGGATCGTGACTGTCCCTTAAGTGAACTTAAAGAGAAGACAGACCAGTATTAGTTATGCTTCTTGGTCAATAACGCTCAATAGCTCACCTGAATCCCTCTCATGCAGAATCGACTCCTTCAGCTGCAAACCAGTGAAGCTTGCAAAGTAAGACTGTATAATAAATTATTATAAATAAGTTTCAGCAAAATTTAAACGTTGGTGTACCTCAGCATGTCAGAACTGTATTTCAAAAATAAATGTACTTTCAAAAGTGAGTCCTCCTACTAGGCCATTCTTGAATGTTATATTTAACATTCATCTTATTTGCAACCTCTGTGGTAATCTCTTATGATCCTTTATCATGCTTTACAACATAAAAAGGACTTCTTATACAAATTAAAATATGCTGAAATTGTACTCACCTTCAGATGTAAAAGACTTTGTTTTTCATTGGAACAGATTTGGAAAAAAATAGCATTACATCACTTCTCACCAGTAGATCCTCTGCAGTGAATGGGTGCCGTCAGAATGAACACCTGATAAAAACATCATAATAAACCACAAGTAATCCATGACTCAAGTCCGTCAATCAATGTCTTGTGAAGTAAAAATCTGTGTTTTTATAATAAAAAGAATCAATCAAACCAGTTCTTCTGGCTGTATGTAAGTATGAGTCCTCTATCAATAATAATGCTTTCTCTAGTGGAAAAGGACAAATATATAAGTTGACCTTGATGTGAGAAGAAAATAGAGGATGCACTTTTTCACTGGAGTAAGTGAATAACAGGATTGTACTATACTTCACAAGACATTAATTGATGGATGCGTGTCAATTATTGTGATGTTTTTTTTTTTTTATCAGCTGTTTGAACTTTCAATTTTGACGGCACCCATTCACTGCAGACAACCTAATGGTGAGCAAGTGATGTAATGGTAAATTTCTCCAAATCTGTTTCGATTAAGGAAAAACTCATCTATGTCTTGGATGGCCTCAGGCAGGGCCAGATTATGATGTGGTGGTCCGGAGGGAACTGTATTTCGGCTGGGCCCCCTCTGGTCTAGTGCCCTGGGCACATGCCCAGTAGGCCTGTGCGTTAATCCGGCCCTGGCCTCAGGGTGAGCACATTTTCAGCAAATTTTCATTTTGGGGTGAACTATTCCTTTAATGGATATAGTGCTTTGAAAAATCATGTAGCTTATTTTCGTCTGCTCTTCCCAACAGTTATTAATAACTATGCCGTAAATTACATGACAATCACTTTCCAGCAATGCATTTCCAATTCAAGGAAAAATAAATATTTGTGGGGTTTTAACCTAATTTCAGATCAGTCAAACATCTAACATCTTAGATCCTACAAGCTCACATTGTGTCCTAATTTAGCATTTCTGTAAGACAAATAAAAAGTACACATTTATATTGTTTCTAGCCTTTAGTACACAGAGAGTAAAACTCCCTATGGCTGTTTCTTTATCTACAGTTATTCTGTGCATGTTTCGTCTTAACACAAGTCTAGCAATACATAAGCTATGCGCCTCTTACACATTTAACTTTCGCCTCTGGTACCAGAGCAGGAAATGAGGTCATGACTGGTGTGGCGTTGGCTCATGTGTGCTCCTGCTGTCTGTTCATCGACTGTCTGGACGTGTGTAAATCTGGCGTGTGTTTATTGATCCGTTACACCACCGTTAGCCCCTTTATCAGCCGTGAAATGGCCTTCTGTCTGCCTACCTGGCCATGTCTGGCAGTTTAATTCCTTTGGGTGGTAGAATAAGCTTGATTCATTAGTGCAATAAAAGTGCTTTAGAACACAAAACACACAAAGCTAACAGAATAATAAATCAGCATGAGAAAACAAACTGTTATGATAAAATATTTTTTTCTTTTTTTTAACCTCAGAACAATTTGTAGAATGATTTTTAATAATTTAAATTATTGCAATCGGTTTAGGTTCACTGAGATGTATCATTTTGGTTTGTAAACATAACAAAGGGTTTGAGCTACAAACTAGTATAAAGCCATGTGCATGAAAATAAGGTGATGAGTTTTAAATTACAGCAGAAGAATGTTAATTTTTGAATGGACTATATTGAATTGAACTCAGTTGGATTGAATCTGTGCACTCACTGTATTGTCAGCTGCTTTATAATTTGTTTGTTTTTTTGGAACAAATTTTATTGGTATTTTTCAGTACTGAATAAAATATGTTTTGTAATCAACATATTGTTTCCTCGATGCTTTGGTGACAAAATGCCACATAGACTGTTGAGTATACTATTGAATTGGATGATTGTTACTGCACTACCCAAATTGGTGGCATATTCATATGGGTTTGTACAATCTCACGTCTAAATTTTTTATGATCTGCTTTTGCGCTACTGCAAATCAAATTGCACACATTTGCCTCCTACAGCACTTTTAAAACTACCTTTTCTCATGAGATCAAGTTATGCCTGGAGATTATATATAAAATGCTGCTTTAGATTTTTAGCCAAAATTACATCTTTTATAACGCAGCATAATCTTTCTGGCTACTTTTGGAACAGTCTTTGCATATGAAATGTTTCTGATGTCTAGGTAGGCAGCTTAGTAGTATTTAAAACTGAGTCTGTATATCAATGTATAAAAACGCTATATTCTTTGACTGAAGTTTGAAGAAAGCCTTTAAACAGCAGGAGCAGGATTTTCTTTTTTCCTGAAGCAAAATGTCACTCTCTGTTGAACCTGTTTAACACAAGCAATCTGTTCATTTAAACGGAGAGCTACAGACATTCCTGAGGCTTCACGCTGCTCCAGGATAATTCTAATTTGAATCATGGTCAGAAGGAATACAGAAGAAACGCTGCAGTGGTGGCTGCTTGTCTTTTCGAAGCCACAGGTTGTGAGGGTGCAATCAGTTCTTTGATTAAGAGTGAATTGGGGGGAAATCAGTTTGGGGTGCTTCAGATGAAAAGGATGCAGGATTTAGTTGTGCCCCCAGCGGTTGAACACTTTTCTGAAGTGTGTTACCTTTTCACGCCAGTGCGAACAACTGGCCGTAGGGTCCTCATTATGCCATTATGTTTAATTTGCATCAGGGGTTTTATGAATAGTCTCGACTGAGAACATGTATATTTTTTTTCCTCACCCTCTGCGACAGTGCCAGCTGTAGTGTGAACTTTGGTGGAGGAGCTAATCAAATGCCTTGACATGATGTTATGATGAATAATGAATTGTCATAACAAATGATGCAGCAGACGTGCTGCCTTCAATCATGTTTTCTGCTTTTTTTCTAACTTAAGGTGTAAATTGCTTTTCATATAAGACTGAATGTACATACAGTTTTTCCAAATAATACACAATATTATGACAATCATAAATTACATTTCTGAATTTTCAGCTTTTATTCATGTCAGTTTAAAAAATCTAGAAGTCAGTTATAAAGTTAAAAACTAAAGTTGTGCATTGGATAACGCATGGGGGTGTCAACACTGAAATGAGCATGCTTTTTCTTGTTTCGACTAGTTTTTGGATGACTGCCATTGTGTGCTTTTCAAGTTTCTTTTGGTCTTTGCATATTTGATTATATATTAACGATTCAAATATCAATGAAATCAAAGGCAGAATAGCTTTGGAGTTTAGGGAGTGGGACTGTGAGTAGTTTTGATACTCTTTGTTTGAAGCTTGCTCATTTGATGGAAGTTGTTACAAACATTAACTTAAGGCTCTGATAACCCTAATGTTTCCTTGGAGATACATTTATTCATACAAATGGGGGGGGGGGGGTTAGCTGAACACAGTTCAATTGCACAATGTGTTACTTGTTAAAAAAATTGTTTTCTTAACATAAAGTGACCATGTAAACTCAATTCAAAGATGTTATGTAGCAGAAACCTTAATGAAATAACCATCATTCGGTACCATAATGGTAACACCAAAGTGCCAACATTACAGAAGCTCTTTTAAATCCCAACTTAACAGAACAATAAATGGAATATGGAAAATATGGAATGTCAAAACCATAACAGGGTTGATGCTCATATATTTTACAAGGCAACTGTAAATATGTTCTTAAGAATCAGGTCAAGATGTTGTGGGAAACAATGATGATAATTTTCGACTTCCACATCTCACAATAAAAACTAAAATGTTTACCTTTTTTTCATTTATTTAAAAAAAAAAACATACAATAACACTTAATTTTAACATTTACTCTTCTCATCCAGCTCTGGGAACTACAAATCCCTTGCCCAGTTTCAGTTAATGCCAACGAATACGATTCATGTATTCCCAACACAAATGGATTAAGTAAACATCTATTTGACAAATTGAACTGGATTGAGCACAATTAAATTAAGTTTAGGAATTGTGCTGCATTAGCTCATTTCAATTCAATTAAACCATGAGCCAAGATGATTTTTGTAGTTTGTAGTTTTGTTTCTGTTTCTTAAAGCTTCTCCTGAAATATTTATCTGAGTGAATAATTCATGCAGTCACCAAGTGCTGGCAACAAAAATATCTAAAATGTTTTAGAGAAAAGCAGGTGTTTATTTCAAACTCTTCTGTGCAAATAAATGTGGATACCATTTTGTGCTGTTTCTATGGTTACACTTGCACAAAGTGTAATGCCATAATTGTTTAGTTATTATAATGATACAATCTAAAAAATGCTTGGTTAAATATGTACAAACACAGTGACTAGGTTGTTTTCAACCAACAGTTGGGTTAAATGTTTAACCCAACCTTCTGGGCAGTAACCCAATCGCTGGGTTCGTCCATATTTTACCCAGCGCTGGGTTGTATTTAACCCAGCAATTTTTAGAGTGTACTTTACACAAAATAAAGCATATGGAGTGTCAAAACCATATCTATAAACAGCTTTGGTGCTCATATTTTATAAGGAAAATGTAAATGTGTTCAAGAATCAGGTCAAGGTGATGTGGGAAACAACTTTGATGATCAAACCAGCCCAAATTATTCATAATTCCCAGCACTGTGAGGAACAGCTGAAGAATCTGCATGTGCTGAAATATGATGGCTTTTGAGTACCAAGAGACTTGCATAGTTGCATCTAGAATCCATACAGTGGGGTACAGAATTAAATGTCACATCTAATTTTAGTCTAAACCATTTGAAGGTTATCTGATGAGAAATCAGATTTTAGGAGGATTAAATCTTTCACAAGTGCTTTGGAAAATGCTCTCTGCTCCTAACCCACCCATCTTAAGACCCCCGGTTTTAGACAGGATTGATTAGATGAATTGCCCTCCTACAGGAGCAAGACACACTTAGCACACTGTGATCTGTGGTGATGTTAAACAATTAGCATCTACTGAAAGGTGGGTCGCCCCTGGGGCATGAATGAATGATTTAAGCAGGTTATTAGCCAGTTCTGTAGATGCATATTAGAGGTCTGGGAAAAGTCAATACAGCTTTTCTGTCACAATGCAGATACACTATTGCCTAGTCTAAGTATTGTAATAATTGTTGTCATTATTTTACAATCTGAAGGTGCTGTTTAGTAGTAGCTATAAAAAAAACAGAGCCATCTGTTCATTTGTTTTCTGCTCTTTGTTTCCTTTGTTACCTTTTCACAAACTCACAGATGTTGATTATATATTTGTGGTAACACGTTTAGACACATCGTTTGTATGAGGCGTCTGATGGCAATCCATCTGTATGTGGCATAATTGGTCTGAAATGCCCCATACTGTCAATGCCAAATGCCAGTTGCTCTGGCCTTACATGTATACAGTATATTACATTACAGATGGCTTGTCAGCAGTGGGGTTATTGTTTGACTGTCATATCTTCTGGTTTCAAGCATGACTTGCTGCATTCTGGACCATCCATGTCTGACCTTTCCACCAAAAATATCTAAGCCTTTACATGCCATTCTTTCTGTTTAGGGGTTATATTGATGCTGCGCTACAAATTTCTGCCATGAGCACAGAAGATAGCAAGTAACACAATAGAAACAGGTTAAACAATAATAAACATGGCTGGCAAGCTGGAACTATATACAACAGTTGTTTTTTTAAAGAAATTAATGGGTTGTTAATAGCAAGAATTGGACCTTAAAATAAAGTGTAACTGAAACATTTAAATGTTAAATGTTTTTTTATTTTTTTATTTTTGTATATAGACATAAATGTTTTAGTGTCACTTTTTAACTATTTAATGCATCTTTGCTGAATAAATATTAACTTCAGCTTTTGCCTTAATAAACTACTAATTTGTTGGTTATTAATAGTTAGTTAAGTAGTTGTTAGGTTTAGGTATTGGGTATAGGGATGTAGAATATGGTCATGCAGAATATGTGCTTTATAAGTACTAATAAACAGCCAATGGCCCAGTTTCACAGACAGGGCTTAGACTAAGCCAGGATTAGGCCATAGTTCAATTAGGACATTTAAGTATTTTTTATAAACATTACTGGGGTGCATCTTGAGACAATACAAAGGCACTGATATATTTTAAGATCAGTCAGTGCAAGATTATTTCAGTTGAAACAGCTCAGACTTGCACTTTAGTCTAGGACTAGGCTTAAGCCTTGTCTGTGAAACCAGGGGAATATGTTATTAATAGGCATGCTAACAAGCAACTAGTTAATAGTGAGAATTTGTCCCTATACAATTTGTTACCAATTTTTCTATTTCAAAGAAATTCTGTTCTTTTGTACTGTCTAGTCATCCTTTAAAAAAATGTATCATGGTTTCCACAAAAATATTAAGCAGCACTGTTGTCAATATTGATAACAAAAAAATAAAAAATAACAAAAATAAAAATTATTGAGCAAATTAGAATGATGACCACTGAAGACTGGAGTAATAACTGCTGAAAATTCAGCTTTGCCATCACAGGAATAAATTACATTTAAAATAGAAAATAGTTATTTTATATTGTAATAGTATTTCACAATATTTCAGTTTTTACTGTATTTTTGATCAAATAACTGAAGCCTTGGTAAGCATAAGAGACTTCTTTCAAAATATTAAAATGTCTTACTGACCCCAACTATATTACAGTGAAATGTAAACCTTGCTCAAACTTGCTCTGATTTAACTCAACACACTGATAACCAGCAATGCCAAAATATTTAGTTTTTTTTAGAGGCTGAATGCTTTTGTGATATTCGAGGTACATTCAAACATACTAGCTGAGCACAAAACACAAGCACACCCTCTACCTCCCGGTGTTTCTCAGGGCCCCATGACAGTGCCAGCACCGCTGTTATGACAAGACCTCATAAATCACCTCATCTCCTGCTGGTAGCAGTCACAATTGTGTCCTTCTCACAACGTTGTGTGTTTTGTGTGTGTTTGAATGAGAAGGAAAGGTTGCCATCATAGACAAACCTATGTAGGGGGTGTCATCTCAGCCTTTCCCTCAAATATCTTAAAGGGACAGTTCACCCAAAATTGAAGGTTTTTATCATTTACTTACCCTCATGTCTTTCCAAATCTGTTTATCTTCACAATGAAAAACCTATCAGTGAAATTTAATAAATGAAACTGGTTCATTTCACATAACCGAAAGTTAGTTGTACTTAACAGAAAAATGTGTTGTACAAGATTAATATGGGGGAGATCTGTTAGTGCTAACTGAGCTAATGTCATTTTATCCTTTTCATGGTTTTACTTATTTCAGTTACATTTTAGCTACAGAATGTCGGAATAGTTTTAATTTAATATTAAAATATATATTTTTGTGAACTGATTAAGTTAAAAAAGTTTAACTATTTATGAATACTGTGAACTATATATATATATATATATTGTGATATAAATTCACAGTACTCATAAATAGTTAAACTTTTTTAGCTTAATTGGTTAAGGCAGGTTAAAGTTTTATGATACATTGAAAGTCAGTGGGGTCTAGAACAATATTGGACCCTATTGCAGCGAACATTAGGAATTTGTTATATTGGGTGCGGCAGGATCTACAAAAGTCTCAGTGGGTACTGATGGAAGCTGCCTCTTGTATTCCAGCAACTTTAACATCCTTACTAAGTGTACCAGTTCCCTTTAAATATACTACTTTAATTAAAATAAAATAAATAAAAATCGTTAAACATTCATTAAGGATTTGGTCTCAATTCTGTTTAGCATTAGACCTTAAAGACCCTTGTATTACAGCACCGTTTTTTTGTAATATTTATTTTCCACCCTCTCTGATGGATGGGGCTTTTAACATCTGGAGGGAACATGGTTTAGCTACAGTTGGTCAGCTATACATAGCTAACAATTTTGCATCCTTTACACAACTTCGAGAAAAAATTTACTTACCCAGCTCCAATTTATTTAGATACTTTCAGATACAGAACTTTATTTGTAAGCAGTTTTCTAACTTTCCCTTTTTGCCAAATAAAAATATATTGATGATATTTTGAGACCTATATACATCTTTGAAAGGAGTTATTTCTAAAAGTTATACTATAATTAACACAAAACTATCCCCCTCAATGTGCCCACTGAAGGCGCTCTGGGGGGAGAAATTGAATTTGAGGCTTGAGGAGAATACCTGGGATCTAATTCTTGCCCGAATACACTCATCATCCATAAATGCTAGACACACTCTCATTCAATTTAAGGTAGTGCACAGAGTTCATTGGTCTAGAACTAAATTAAACAAAATATTCCCTGATTTTGACCCAACCTGCCTTCGCTGCACAACTGAACCAGCTACGTTATTGCATTCTTTCTGGTCCTGTCCGAAACTGTCTGATTTCTGGAGGAAAGTCTTTAGATGCTTTTCTGTTATTTTTTCTTTACCATTAGACCCCAACCCCTTAACAGCATTGTTTGGCATTCTGCCAGAATCTGTCAATTTAAACACATTACAGGCTGACAGTGTAGTCTTTGCAACTCTACTGGCTAGGCAACTTATTCTTATGAATTGGAAGTCAGCAGATCCTCCTCCTCATCGCCAATGGGTTTTTGACTTTTTACATGATCTCAGGATGGAAAAGATTCGGTTTGCAATAAAACAAAAGCCAAAACTTTTTTTGAAAGTCTGGAGCCCTTTTCTGGAATATTTTAAGGAGACAAACTGTATCTTAATTTTAATTATTTGTTTATTTTTATTTAATCTTCCATTTATTTATAACACACACACACACACACACACACACACACACACACATATATATATATATATATATATAGTTTTTCTTTCTTTCTTTCTTTCTTTCTTTCTTTCTTTATATACTATGCATGACTGGTGTTTTCTTTTTTCCTAATCTGAATTAATATGTGTTATATGTAAATATGTGTAAAATGCTGGGTTAAATACAACCCAGTGCTTGGTAAATATTGGACAGAACACATGCTGGGTTGTTTTCAACCAACAGTTGGGTTAAATGTTTAACCCAACCTTCTGGGCAGTAACCCAACCGCTGGGTTCGTCCATATTTTACCCAGCGCTCGGTTGTATTTAACACAGCATTTTTTAGAGTGTATATTATTTGAATTATATTACAAAATTTGCCTTAATGTTACTTTCTGTCTGACCTAAGATTAACCAAATAAAAAAAAAAAATAATAATAATAAAATAAAATTGGACCCTATTTTCTTAATTGTATATATAAATAAATATGATCACAATTATACACATATGTTATACATTTTAAATAATGGAATGATGGCAGAATATTCATTTTTAGGCACAATGCACCTTAACGCACAAAAAAGTCCTCATTAATTCATGCTCAGACTCCCTAAAAAAAAACTCCGTCTCCCTGGTTGCCGCACACTATTGAGATACTCACAATTCAGTCCTGTTAACAAAAACCAATCACTTCAAGCATCCTAATGCTTAAAGAGTTACATTCCAGACAAAATAAAATAACTCAATATGCTTGTATGTGTAAAAATAATTTCCCCATTGCCATGTCCCATTGTCTGCAAATGATTGTTCCTCAAACACTGTAGAAGCAGAGAAATTACAGGTAAAATTTCAATTTCCCACTAAATACAACAAAACACTAATCAAGCCTATTCAGTGAACAGCACACAGCATTGCCAGTGAATAACAGAACTGAGAGTGTATTACACTAAGAGATAACAAAGCAGTACGGCTAGACCGTCAGTCTCTGGGCTTCCCGCACACACGTCTGGCACAAACATATACCGCACTCTTCGCGTACATGTATTGTATTAAAGGCACAACTCACGGCAGTCAGGCCTATAGTATCACAGCTTGGCAGATTGACAGGTTTATTGGGCACAAAGAGGCAAATATGTTTTGCCTTTATCTGTGAAGCAGCAGGGTAATTTGGAAGGCAATAATGGAGATTTCCTTTCAGCAGCTGGAGGTGAGGAGGAACCTGTCACAGTCTTTTGTGTGGTAATGAAAGGTGTAAAATGGAGCATCTCCCTGCAGTGAGGGAATAGCATCTGCTGAGCGCATACAATGAGATGTGCCTCGAGCTCTTCTGTATCTTTCCTTTGTGATGGGAAGTTTTTATAGGTGAAATTGATGGATATATGTTAAAGTTATGATGAAATTGTACTGTGATTATTTAACCAATACATAGACAGTGTTGGGGAGTAACTAGTTACATGTAACGGAATTACGTAATTTAATTACAAAATAAAATTAATTGTAATCAGTTATAGTTACTGAGAAAAAAATTGTAATTAAATTACAGTTACTTATGAAAATGTTAAGGATTACAAAGGGGGTTACATCTGATTTTTTTCACACTCACTCGCACATACATTTAATTGATTTTTTTCATAAATTGCAGTGACTGCTCTAAAATATGAAAAACCAATGTTTCAGAAGTTTATAACATGCTTATCCAATAACTCTTATATTTCCCATATGGGTTTTTGTATATGCTTTATTTTTTTCAGATTAACTATTTTTTTTCTAAGGCATTGTTAGATCCAGTGTTTCCTGTCATAGCTATGCAAAGATTTGATTTCAAAAACAGTATCATAGCTATTTTTTATTTCTTGTTTCTTATTATTTCTTGTTATGATTTTAAATCTGTACACTCTTAAAAATAAAGGTGCTTCACGATGCCATAGAATAACCTTTTTGTCAAAATGGTTCCATAAAGAACCTTTAACATCTGAAGAACCTTTCTGTTTCACAAAAGGTTCTTTGTGGTGAAAGAAGGTACTTCAGATTATAAAAAGGTAAGAAAGAGATGCTTCTTTAAAGAACCTTTGACTGAATGGTTCTTTGTGGAACCAAAAATGGTTCTTCTATGGCATCGCTTAAAGAACCTTTTAAGCACCTTTATTTTTAAGAGTGTATTTAACCTCAGCATGATTTTAAAGTAAGTCTGATTTTGTGGTGGCTGTGCTTCAAAGGGGACATCGGATGCCCATTTTCCACAAGGTGGTATGATTCATAGGGTCTTCTTGAAATGGTCTCAGTGGTCGTGTAAAACAACACCCTTTTTACCTTGTCAAAAACAGCTCTGTTCACAGTGACTCGATTCGGTGCATTTCTCTTTACATGCTAATGAGCTCTGCTCACCTCGCCCCTCTCTTCTGTGGAAGTGATCCATCCTTGAGTTTTAACTTTTTAACAAAACCTGCCTTGAATTGTCCCTCATTCAGAAAATAGTCTGGAGTAAAATGATTTGCGCAGCCAGGCATAAACACATTTAGTGAAAGAGAAGTGAAGTGAGGCCAAGTATGGTGACCCATACTCAGAATTTGTGCTCTGCATTTAACCCATCCAAGTGAACACACACACCGTGAACACACACACACACACACACACCGTGAACACACACCCGAAGCAGTGGGCAGCCACATTGCTGCAGAGCCTGGGGAGCAGTTGGGGGTTTGGTGTCTTGCTCAAGGGTCTCACCTCAGTCATGGTATTGAAGGTGGAAGAGAGTGCTGGTTATTCACTCCAAAATCAAAATGGCTTGATAATTGAGACTGTTTAGGTTTTGGGGGGATTAAAAAAATGAGTGAATTTCTATCATTGTAGGGTGGTTGTGTCTACAAACTGCTAAGACACATTTATATGCAAATAAATATATTTTTCATCCAATGTCTCCTTTAAAATTAAAATATTATAATCTTAATTCAAGTGATGAAAGATTTCGAAAGTCTGACAGTAATCAGTGTTGAGCACTACTGTAAGGTTAACCCTGCCTGGTTAACATGTTTGAAAATGATTAACAGTTGAAAACATTAGAAATTTAGAAAAGTAATCAAAAAGTAATCAAATGTAATCAGTTACATTACTTTAATAAAGTAATTGAAAAGTTACACTACTTATTACATTTTAAGTAGGGTAACTTGTAATCTGTAACCTATTACATTTCCAAAGTAACCTTCCCAACACTGTATATAGATATATATGATGTGATGTCTATATTCCTTAATGCAGTGATACTAGCAAGAAACAATGGATGGAGGGAGCTAGCAAGTTGTTCCACTGTAAAAAAGTTTATAAATTGAATATTTAAATATAAATTTACTTAAACATGAAAGAGCATGTTAGTACTCCACCAAATGTTGTCCAAACTAGCCTAACACACTTGTCTAGCCAAACAGTTTCCTATTGAACAATGCTGTTGATTTGTTAAGGATTTAAAAGCTCCCAGCATGCATTGCATCATAAATAAATAATGTGGTTTTGGTTATAGGAGTATTGTTTTGCTATTTGCTGACTTTACTTGTTTTGCTTTTTTTCATTACTGTTAGCAATTTGCTGTGTGGTAATGTTTAGAGCTCTTTTTTTAGGTCTCTGTGTTAAAACCAACCTGATTTCATGAGAAAACTATCAAAACTATTTTATGTTTTGGTGAATTAATGGCAAATTTGTATGAGTTTGTACAACTTGTGTTGTGCTAAAACATGATTTTTTAGAACGTCAGTCCCTAAATCTAACCTTCCGTGTGGCATATATGAAAGCTTAAAAATTAGATTGTACATATTTGCCACCAAAATGTGAAATAGTTTCAAATAAGCATTTATGTTGGTTAAAACTACTGCAAATTATATTTTTCTTTTACAAGGTATATTTTTTATGACAACATGTTAGTGTCACAGTAAGTTTAAAAATCTATTAATAGGCTTTTTTTAAATATACAAATTAAATCATGAAGTTCAGAGTTCACTTGATAT
The DNA here is from genome assembly GCA_027422415.1 of Schizothorax lantsangensis. Taxonomy (NCBI): domain Eukaryota; kingdom Metazoa; phylum Chordata; class Actinopteri; order Cypriniformes; family Cyprinidae; genus Schizothorax; species Schizothorax lantsangensis. The sequence goes on from CM049848.1 coordinate 20,579,337, forward strand.
TTCACAGAGTTATCAGAAATGGAAACAACAATGAAATAATTGGAGCTGGCTGATCATTTGTTGAACAAGAAACTTTTGATTGTCTTGACGAGAATTTATTGACTGAGTGAGACATTTTGCATTCAGTGAACAAACAAACTTAAATTGGCTAAACATAGCAGTGTTACTGAGGACAATTATTAACACAATTATTGATAGAACTCAAAAGTAAACTTTTCTCAACTAAATTTTTGTTTTAACAGAACAGGTTGTTAAAAATTGGAAATTGTTGGTGCATGCAAATAAGGAAAAACCAGACAGACAGATATTGAGAAGAAGAAAAGCCTCATAGTGAATGAAAGAACCTAGAGGATGTTCTCATGAATTTTATCTCTTCGTTGTGCTGTGCCAGGCTTTAATCTTGTTAAAAGGAGATAAGGAAAAACATGAAAAGAAAACATAATATTTCCAGATACTCCAGAGGTGATTATATATGAGTTTGGAAGAGGCTTTGGTTAACTTTGTTTTGCTGTTGATAATGACTGCAACATTTTCACCAGCTATCTTCATGCAGATAAGACTGGCTGATGGGATAAGTGCTCTTATCACCTCTGTACTGGTCAATGACATTACTGCTGAGCTTATTGCAGTGTGGCTCTATGCTTATGAAACTTCCGCTGGATCCATCTGTATGATCTCCTAACAGAATGAACATCAAGACATTTTAACTTAAAAAAATATAGCAAATAGCACAAGGGATTTGTGACATTCAGCAGCCTATGAAAACATATGATGGCTATACCATATGAGAAAATGAATGTGGTCCTCCCCACTATACCACTGGAGATCAAAGGATCATGATGGAAGAGAAGTGATGGGGAATACATTCATAATGATCACATGATCGCCCATCTAATCCAATTAACTGAGAAGTGGCAGTCATGGTCCAGACAGCACTAACACACCATGGGTTATCTGGCACCCAAATGCATTTGGACACTTGAGTCTTTTTCTTTTTTATCGGCAAGGATGCATTAATTTGATCAAAAGTGACAGTAATGACATTTATAATGTTACAAAAGATTTCTGTTTCAATAAATGCTTTTGAACATCCTATTCATCAAAGAATCCCGAGAAAGAAAAAATAGTAAAGAGCACAACTGTTTTCAACATTGTCATAATTCAGCTTTGCCATCACATGAATAAATTAAATATATTTAAATATAAAACAGTTATTTTAAACTGTACTAATATTTCACAACATTGCTGATTTTACAGTATTTTTGATCAAATAAACACAGCCTTGGTTATTTGGTAAAATATATATATTTTTAAATCATACAAATTTTACAGAGCCCAAACATTATCTATGATACAAGCTTCTTTTGTGAAATATTTTGCTCGAAAAGTGTATGTAAGCTACCATTCTTTAAAATAAATTCCACTTGGTTTGAGATATATTATAGATGTGTATTTAGACATTTTTAAGGTTATATGCCATTGCTGTGCCTGAGAATGAAATGCTACCAGTGTACTGAAGTGACAGTTGCAGCATTATGTGATATAAATTATATTTATGAAACAAATGTATATAAAACAAACACCTTCAGGCGGCAGCGTAATCTGACAGGAAACATGGCTCGTATTGCGATATGGCATTATTTCCTGACAAGATAAAATACCTTGAACTGAAAGGGAAAATAATATGAGACTTGTGTTTTTAGTGTATTGTGTGATTTCTCTTTCTCTCACTATCTCTTTTTCTTTCTCTTTTTTTGTCTTCCTCTCCCACCTCACCTTGTGTCTGGACACCTGTCGGCCACCTCTCCTGCCCGTTCCCAGCAGGCCTTGCTCTGACAGCTGACCCCGTCTGGTTGTAGAGTCGCATGGCTGCTTCCGCCCTCTCTGAGACACATGTCCTCTCGTCCTTCCCTGTCCCCCCACAACACAGCGTGACCGTCTCTGTCGGCCTGACGTCCCCCATGGGGTCCACCTACTGTCTCCCTTCCCTTCGTTTCTCTGCCTTAGCTGACGACCCTGTTCATCCTCTTTCACTTTATTTTTCTTCTCTTACTTTTGGCCTTTTTAGAGATGTCTCCTCCTGCAGGATTGTTTTTGCCTTCATCTGATGCCTTCTTCTGACAATATCTTATGCATGTACCTGCACATACACACACAGGGGCCAATTAAAAAAGTTATGCTGCCCTAGGGAGTAACAGGAAGGCTAAATCTGATTATGCACAGTAAAATGGAATGTGAATTTACATGCTCCATGACATGCACAACTGTAATGCATTTCTTAAGTCATTAAGCAGCCACATGGGGGCATTGTGTCTTGGACTGTTTTGTTCTTGGTGCTGTGACTTCCTGTTTCCTGTTCCTGTTTTGGTAAATGTGCTCACCTGATGGTAAGTCTGTGTACAACCTTAGTTTTTGCATGGATCCTTTATGTAGTTTTTAAGTGATAGGTTGTTGGGTGTCACTGTGAGTATTTTCTGATTTATGCTGTATCAGTACAAACAATGCGTGTGAAGGAATGTATTTGTAATATTGTTAAATATTATTACAATTTAAAATACACATTTTCTATTTTAATATACATTTGAATATATTTTAAATGTAATTTTAAATGTAATTACATGTGATGCAAAGCTGATTTTTTTAACAGCCATTATTTCAGTCTTCAGTGTCACATGATCCTTCAGAAATCATTAAAATATGCTGATTTGGTGCTCATGAAACATTTCTTATTACTGAGAACATGGAAAATGCTTTATCTGTTTAATTTTTTTTTGTGGAAATAGTGATAGGCTTTTTTTTCAGAATCTGAGCATTTGATGTAGAAATCTTTTGTAACACTGTAAACGTGTTTACTGTCACTTTTGATCAATTTCAAGTGTCCTTCAAATTTATTTGATTAAAAAAAATGACTGTCTAATATTCAAGATATTAGAGAGGTGATGTTTTTGAACTGTTTTTCCACAATAATAGTATTAAAAAATGTATTTATACATCTAACCACTCTAACCAAATGTATTTATACATCTGGGTAGAAAAGAGATCAATGTCAATTTATTAATAATAATAATAATAATAATATATTTTACAAATATTTTTTCACAGTATAAAGGCTTTACACATGGAAATGTATACTGTAGCTGCATATATTTTAGGAAGATGAAAGGGATCATCATATTTGGGGATCTGCTTTGAATTAAAAAGTTTGAAAACTTTTTTTAACTGCTTTATGTAAATTAAAAGTGTAATGGAATTCACAAATATTATATTGCTGAACTTGTCATTTTAGTCATTCTAGTTACAATGAGAAATGTGAATAACAGTTTTCCAGTGGTTGGGAAGCCTGTGATGATGTAGTTGTGCATGTGTATACAAGCCGCTCTAAATTTAATTCCCATCATCAAAGCCTGAGTCTTTCACTCCAGAAGCTCACTTGGGCCGCCCATGGAGCACAGCTGGCTCCAGTCCAAAAGATACAGCAAAGCAAGAAGTGACCTTTTGATATAAAGTCACAAATACAAAATTCAAAGAAGGAGAGAAAGAAAAAGGCCAAAACTAACCCACCCCCTCTATGTTTTTGTCCTTGTCTTTGGTGCAAGCCAGCAGTCATGCAAGCTAACCTTTCTCTAATTGATGTTTGTGCCGAACAGGCTCACCAGGCAGCCATTTTGTGGCGGGAAGGAGAGCAGCCCGAAGCGCAGTGGGGTTCTTTAATGCAGCACGGCTGTTTGAGTTTCCACGGAGATAGCCGCCTTCTTCTGAGTAAGCAAAGCACAACTCAGTATACAAATTATTCCCCTTGTTTTTTTATCCTGCTTTTATGCACAGTGTTTGAATAGCCTTGTGCAAAATTATGACCATTACGCTTTTGGTTTTGGCAAGAGCAGCCTTTTTGCTTCCTAGTAAATTTGAACTTGCAATCAGTTTAGAAGGTACATATGAGCACTTAAAAAGCCCCATAAATCAGCAATATGAACTGAAAAATGACTGTGAAACTGCTTACCCTGAGCATCAGCTGTGAAAATACTGGACTCATGTGGACATTCGGTATTTGGCTTGGTCATTTAAAGTATATTTAGACTTGGAAAAACTCATTTGATTAAAGACATGTTTACTTGCATTTACTCTTACACTGCCAATATATATTTTTTAAATCAACACTTACCATTTTTCTAATAGATTTTAATAGTTATAATGTTTCCTTAGACTTACATTGAGTCTTAAACGGTCAAAATATTTTGTTCTAATAGTTTTTTATAGTTACTGGATATTTATTAGTTATTCATAGTTATTTATTTTTCCTTTTAAAAATAGGTTTTATGTAATATTTAGTTTTTTAAACTGGAAAAAAATGTCTTCAAAAAAGTATTTTACTTCATATTTTATTCTGATTTCTAAACACTTGTTGGTGATCAGGATTAATCATAATTATTTTTATAGCAATATGTTCCTGTTTTTCTACAACTGTACTGGTGGGTATTAATTGTTTGAAGAAAAAAATCGCATATTTTCCACATGATGCCTAATTTTTTTTCTTGTCATAGTTACAATGAAATTGAGCTCTCCAAGGTCCTGAAACAGTGACTGTACTGGGATGTGGGAGAAATCTGATACAAGTGACTGCAAGTTTTATGGACTCTTTAAAAGGGTTATGAACTGAGAAAACAAAATTCCCTTGATATTTTGACATATATTGAATTAGAATTTTTGAATTTTGAAGTGACGTGTGGCCAAGTATGTTGACCCAGTGACCCATACTTGGAATTTGTGCTCTGCATTTAACCCATCCATGTGCACACACACACACCGTGAACACACACCCGGAGCAGTGGGCAGCCAATGCTCGGTGCCCAGGGAGCAGTTGGGGGTTCGATGCCTTGCTCAAGGGCCTCACCTCAGTCGTGGTATTGAAGGTGGAGAGAACGCTCGTTATTCACTCCCCCCACTGACAATTCCTGCCGGACCCAAGACTCGAACCCACAACTTCGGGTTACAAGTCCGACGCTCTATCCATTAGGCCTACGACTGCCCTAGTATAAGAGGTCATTGTACTATAAAAAAAATCCTGTAAGTTTCAGAACTCAAAACTTTGTTGTTAGTCTAAAACAGCTTATATTGAAGGCAGTCTGCCAAAATGACAGCTTGTGGAATGTACCACTTTATGATATAATAGTGTGGATAATCACCGCCTCCTGTCTATTTAGCCCCGCCCACCGATTTGCACATGTTGTGTTTACGAGAAAGGCAAACACGCAGGTCTACTCAGAAACCAAACGTTAAAGATGTCTCTGAAGACAACAAGACTCTGTGCAGTGCCAAGCTGTAGAAAAACAGTGTTTGCGTTGTCTTCCTTCTGATCCTAACGTTAGGAAATAGTGAATGAACTTTAAGTTAGTGACAAATACTCAACATCTCAAGGTCCAATGTCACTCCTTTATACAATCACGTATTCCAACAAAAAACACTGCCAAGCATCAATGGTTAATGAACTTTATTTTTAATGATCCAGATCGCATCAGTAAGAACTCCTTTGTTTCACTTCACTTTACCACGGATTAATTTACAAACAAGGTATAATTCAATGCGAGATTTTCAAAAATATTAAAACTAAAAGACAATGCTGTGCCAGCTATGTTGGATCCGACAGTAATAATGTCGCAAAACAAGTGTGAGTAACTGTTTTCATTACGTGGTCACTATATTGCTCTCTCTTCTTACAGATCGTTTGATATGTATTAAGTTATTTATGCGTTTTTGACCTAAATCACAGCAGCGTCCATCTATGAGGTATGTACGCTATCAAACATACACAACTGTTAGACAATCATAGCAGTGGGACGTTTACTTCCGAGTCTACAATCTGCCACGCCTATTCAAACAGAGCGTTCTGATGAGGGGGGTCAAAACAGGACAGAAAATAGCTTATTCTAAGTTATGATATTTTTTATGTAAAAAATCTTGATAACATTATACGTGGACCTCAGAGAACAGTACAAAATAGGCAGTTCATGACCCCTTTAAAGCAACGGTATGTAGTTTTGTGTATTTTTGTGACTTTGGACTTTCAGTGTTGTAAATATACAATTGTCGTCAAATACAGTGAATAGCTGCTGTAAAGCAATCTGCCCTTTACAAGAAATGTTGTACCTGCTCACTAAACCAATACTGAACAGACAGAACAGACATTTGGTGGAGAGCATGGGAAAGAAACTAAAGCCAGTCGCCTTAGAAATCAGTGAACCATCCGAATAATTTTGAAACTGATATTTCAAGGGGGAAAAAATCCTTTTAAACATTGTATTCTAAGTGTTTAGTATTACTTAAATTGCTGTTTATCAACTGCAGGACACTCTTGTTTGCTCCACAGTTATATTTTCCCCCATACTGATGCTGGTCAGCCTCAATTTCCCAGCAATGCTTGAAATACCTGCAATCAAATAGGAAGGATGTGTTGCCCTCCAACAGCGCATTTGATTCCACACAACAGGTTTTCCGAACGTCCAGACTGGAAGGCAAATTGCATGTAATAGTCCCTTAACCCCCTGTAGATTCTTCCAGCATTTTAGGACATTTTTGATGGCTGTGTGATTCACCATTGCAACCTCTTCCTCTACACCCTACACAGTTAAGTTGTTCCTATATCTGGCTTGAGTGCACCTACTGCAAGGTCATTGATTTGTTCTGAGCTATTGCAGTGCTTCACGATGGCCAAACACTTGGTTAACAACAACACCAAAAAGAAAAAAAACGCAGGCAACTACCAAGGCAAGAAGCAAACCTAAAGCCGTAATACCTCACTTACAATAGAGATCTGTATTCCCCATGAGGCCTGCAGGGCTGGTTTGTGTTGACAGATGGACGCAGGGAGGGAAAGAAAGACTCTTTGGCGTTTTGATCATGTATCATTCATGTTGTAAAATGCCTCACTTGGAGCACTACATGCTGCCTCAAGACAATTTCTCTCTCTCTCTTTTTCTTGGCCTTGTGGAAACTCAAGCTATTTATAACTATCTATCTATCAAATGTATAAGTATGTGGTTAATTGCATTGCTTGCTAAACTAAGGATTCCATATTCATGGTTACAGAATGATGATTAAATAAATGGCTTGACGATGCCCAGCTAAATGAGCTGTGGATTTTTTCCCCTACTCAGTGTGAGCCAATGACATGGACAGGCTAAAATGGACAGACAAGGTTCTTGGTGTCATGTGACTTTGGCTTGGGAGCAAAGAAGGTTAAAGGAGAGGGGAATAGAGGATCAGTCTCTCGCAATGGCAGCTGCCCTCCAGGAGAGTCTTGTCCTTCGAGGGACATGAGGAAATGTCATAGATCAGAGCTGGGTTAATCCTGCACTGATGGCTGACCTTCTGCTTAAACACACAAGTAAAGGGACTTTTTTTTTTGTCTCTCCAACTAGAAATATGTGCAGTTAGTGGTTTTTAGTTGACATAAACTTCTATTAGGCTTCATAGGAAGTACATTGATGGATTTGAATTGTGTGAATATAGTTTGTGGACTTTTATCCCAAGTGTATTATTACATTCACTGTACATTTTTGTAATATGCTACCATTTAACATTTGGTCTGGTTAAGATTTTTAAAAGTGTTTTTGCATCACCAAGGCTGCATTTATTTGGTCATAACGTACAGTGATATTGTGAACTATTTCTATAGTTTATAAATAAATGTTTTTTTATTTTAATATATTTTAAAATGTACTTTATTCTTGTGACGGCAACGCTGAATTTTCAGTAGCCATTACTCCTGTCTTTGGTGTCACATGATCCTTCAGAAATCATTATTATCAATGTGGAAAACAGTTGTGCTTCCTACTTTTTTTTGTTGCAACCAATATACTGAAAGTTCAAAAGCATCTTTTCTTTTCTTCTTTCAAAAATTATGTATTGTTAGGAGTTACGGTCCCACTTTATACTGTAATAGGTGGCCTTAACTATTATGTACTTACATTTCAATTAATAATTTGATACAATGCGCTTATTGTGTACATACATGTTTTTACATTGTACTTATATTTTAAAAAATACCTGCATACAATTTCATCTGTAATTAATTTATGTAATTACATTTATAATTACACTGTTGACCCACCCTTAAACCTACCCATACCACCAAACCTGTCCCTAACCTCACCTGTATCCCACCTCAATAGCAGCAAATGTGTTTTGCAATACAATATGGACATTGTACTTATGTTTTGATAGTAGTTAAGTAGCCACCTAATATAAAGTGGGACCAGAATTACGTATGTTCTCATAGAACATAATGGATTATTTTGAAGAATGTTGGAGCACCTCATTTAAACAAACAAAAAAAAAATCATTCAGATTTGATTTGTTTTGGACCATTCATTCTAATCATTATAATACTTTTTGCACTGAATTGAAAAAGTAACTCAGCAGCATGGTAATTGCAATGGACTGAGTAAAACCTTATTAGTTAAGTGCCAAAAATTACATATTCATTTTTAAAACCCATTTTCCAATTATTGTAGGCTTTTAATGTTTCATTGTGCCATGTTTTTTTATTCCTGAACATTAATTCTTTGCATAGTGTGCAAATAAAAAACATACCACAAAATGTAATTATATCATTTTTTTAGATGAACACTCAATTAGTCATAAAGCATAACAATGTTTGTTCTAGCGCACACACAAGTACTATAAAACAAGAAACTGAAGCAAATCTTTTCACCGACATTCAACTCCAACAGCAAAGACCTCCAGAGATACACACATATGCTTCAGTGCGTACATGATCACACACACACACACACACACACACAGACGCGCACACGTTCCCTTCCTCTCAGGTGGAACAGACCCAACTGCATGCATATTCATTATGCCGCAGAGAGAAAAAAAAAAAGATAATCTGGAGATGCATAATGACAAGTGCCAGTGAGTGGGCATGGAATAGCTTTGTTTAATGAACAGCGTTTCTCTGCCTGCAGCCTTACCCAACACGCACTGATGTTTCAGGCAGATGTGGGATGAAGATCCAAAGGCGGGGAGATGCGTGACAGAAGGAGAAATGTGAAGAAACAAGCTGACTCTTTAGTTGGCAACTTTTTTTCTTTCCACAGATCTCCTCAAGGCAAGATTTTTCCTTTCTTCCTTCTCTCTACCTCCCTTTCCACCTCTAAATGTTAAGTGAGCCACAGGGAACAAGTGGGCAAGAAAGGAAAGAGGCTTTTCGCTTTGTTTTGTTTTGTGAACAGTGCCTAAATAGGCATGCATGCTTCTCATTTTGGGTTGTGATTCATATTTGTAGCTAGTTTATGGAAAACGATTTCACAGATTCATAACTGAAACTTGGAGATGATGCCTTAGTATGCAATTACTTGGGAAGAAGCATTACTCTGAATAGCTTTCAGTGTAGCATCTGGGTATTACATATGCAAACACAGCACATCATCGTAAAGTGCGTTCTCAGCAGCACAGTTAATCTTTTATTATGCAATGCCTTATACATTAGCTTTTTGGCAGTGATTTAAATTAATTTACTCCTACAGAAGCAAACAAAAAGAGCTTCTACTTGAGAAGGCAAAAAGCCCTGTGAATTAATACGCATACTTCCTGAACAAATCCTAGTTCTGTTTAAGAAATACAGCTGGGTGAAGTGGACTAACATCAGCAGGCGTTGTGCTTGGCCAACATGCTCAAAGTTTGTTCTGCCTCTGGCAAACTAAGACTGGGAATTGTGCATTGAAAACCCAAATGTTTTTCTAACTAATTTTTATGGAGAGTTGCTCATGATAATGGTGATGTCGATATTATAGTACAATTGCCCATTTCGTTCTGTTCTTGTATCAAAATGATTCCTGCTGAACAAACAAAGCAATGGTCAGGTACTTTTTGCAATGACAGGTCTTTATATCTTTGGCTATAACCCAAGATTTACAAATCCACCTTGAGCGGTTATTGATTTTAAAGGCCTTTAATGTTGCCTCGGAGACAGAAAGTGACAGCCAGCAGAGCAACATGGCTCAAGGAGAAATGACTGCTGATCGAAGGAAAAAGATCTCTGATTGCCTCTTAGTCTTCCAATCAGCTGGCTTGAAATCATCACCTCTCTGACATGAGATCAGGTCAGCACTGTACTCGGTTCTCCATTAGAGCAATATAGGTTCTATTCCAGATACATTAGTACGTGATCATTTCACAATATTTCACAAAAATTTACTTTTTTTTCTCCTTTCTTTTTTCCTCAGTTCAGTATCTTTGCACACAGAGATGTCTGCACATGGCCAGTTGCGTCATGCCACCACAAACTTTTTTTTCTTCAATAAAAGGGTTCTCAAGTTGACTCATAATCAAGTCAATAACAAAAACTCAATTGTAGCATTGGTGAACGCAAGCAGACATTTTATCATCACAACTAGCATTATAGTTCACCAATCCTGTTCTCTCCCACAGGATAAAAAAAAAAAAAAAAACATGTTATTTAAGAGCTTTGGCATATGGAAATTTGTAGTTTAGAAGATGCATCTATAATTTAAACTCAATTACCATTTTGCAGGCTTCTTCCTAAGAAGAACAGATGATAATTACCATTCTGAATTTAAAAGACTGTTTGAATTATTTTACATTTGTGTATAAAGGAGTATTTGAGTTTATGAAGGAAAGTAAAAAACTAAAATAAAGCAATTTCTATAGATAGCTCCAAGTGGGGCATTATTTAGATTTGAATATTAGGGATACATGTATGGATTTTTGCAAACTATACTCTTACAATATACTGTATGTTATAAAAAAAGAAGTAAAGAAAGGAAAAACTTAAATTCGATTTCTTAAATTTTCTTAAATCATATCTGAATTTGAATAATGACAATATAATAGGTTCAGTGTGCAGTATCCACACCATTAGAGGCTACGAACAGCAATGCACAAATAATGAATCCAGTGTTTCTCTGCAGGCTTCCCAAACATACTATTTTGCCATTGTTTTACAAACAGGTAGTCCTGCCCCTAGCACTATAAAAAATCATAGTGCCTTTGACAAACCCTTTGGCAAATACTGACCTGCTGTGCCTGAACTGCTGACTTACTGTTCTGATCGTCTCACATCTCTTTTTTCTTTTTGAAGTTATGTTCTGAGAATCTAAATTGACCACTTCCAGATTCACATAAGAGAACAGTTTGAATCTCGTCAAATGTCAGGTTGCTAGGCAACATGTAATTTGCTGTCATACTCCACTTGCATGTGAATAGGAGAGGAAGCACATGCAGAAAGCATTGTCCTGACGCTCAGAAAACATTAAGTGCTCCTCCATAATGCTCTCACTATCTAATACTGAATGCACAGAGCTTTTGAAATGCCAAGTTCACTTTCCTTTGAACTTCACTGAAAAAAAACTAAATAAAATAAAAATAAATAAATAAATAAAATTGGTGTAGAAACTATTTTTACTCATATTGCTAGTAATATTTTTACAATAAATTACAAAGAAACCTCAAGTAACACATCAAATTAAACAGGATTTTGGCAGTTATTTGTTAGCAGGATGTTAATGTACTCCCCTTTTCCAATTTATTAGCACATGAATATGTGAGCAAGTGATTATATGACTGCAAATGATTGTGCTGTGAAGTTTAGTTTTTTGTCTTCACAAAATTAGTCATGAATATTGAACACATGCTAGATTTCAGAAACTGACAAAAGAATCCTAAGCATAAAGATTCAGAATAAACATTTTGTTTATTATTATTATTATTATTATTTGGTGTTTATAATTCAGTATTTAAATTATATTAAATGGTGGCATACATTTTTTTGTTATTGTTGGTGTTATTATTATTTTTTCATTATTAATGAATGAGGATAATGTGTAAAAAGGTGATTATTTAAAAGTGGAAATTTTGTCTTTTGTGAAAAAAAACCCAGAAGTGAGAGTAGCTGTAGGAAAAATATTGAGTGATTTTAGTTATACTCTTAAAAATAAAGGTGCTTAGAAGGTTATTTACAGCGATGCCATAGAAGAACCATTTTTGGTTCCACAAAGAACCATTCAGTCAAAGGTTCTTTAAAGAACAACCTCTTTCTTACCTTTATAATCGATATAAATGTTCTTTGTGGCAAAAGAAGGTTTTTCAGATGATAAAGGCTCTTTATGGAACCATTTAGACAAAAAAAGGGTTCTTCTATGGCACCATGAAGCACCTTTATTTTTAAGAGTGTACTATAGAACTAGTAATTGTTAAACACAAGGCTATATATTTGATATTTTGAGCAAAACAAAAAGGCGACTTGACCATTTTTTGTAAACATAAAGCATTTAAAACCATTTATCATTCATGATGTAAATCATTCTCTGTTTGTCAAGAGCATTGCGCTAGCTGTCACTTCATGCTTAAATGACACAGAACAATGACAGGGGCATGATGGATATTTTCTTGGCTTGTCAGCAGCTGAGGTTGTTTAATGGCAAAAGGCACTGATATCATGCCAGCATCTCTAGGCACAAACAAACTGACATGTATACGGCTGACATTTAGCTGTTGCCCTCTGCCACAGATGGCACATTGCTAAGTGGGCATCTCATAATGACAAACACCAGGCCATCACAACATATTATTAGTGATTTCCTGGGTAATGTCCATAATGACACCATCATGAGTTTTTCTTGCTGAAAACAGATGTATTTAGCTGTCTGGAATCATATAAAAATTACATGTAATCTGGTTTAAATGGTAAAAGCAAATTAGTCAGAACCTCAGACGACACGCCTACAGACCTCCCAGAGTTAATGTGCTGATATATGATGTATATTGTTCAGATCTAAAAATTAGCAGTTCCAATCTGATTGGCTGGCTTTTTTTATGATTTCTGAAAATGAAAATTCTATCATCTTTGACTGTTTTGTTTTGTTTAGTTTTTTCCTTTTTCTATACAATGAAAGTCAACGCAATCCAAAACAATACTGGACCTTGGGTTGCACAATATTGAAAAAAAAAAACAAAAAAAAAAAACATTACATTGAGAGATTTTTATTGTATTTTTTATTTTTTTTTGAGATATGAAAAAATATGGGAACTTTTATCAGATTACTTACAAGGAGTGAATTGTTTAGAGGAGAGGTTTTGTCAGGGAGTGCATTTGCATAGAAAAAACAATAAAAAAATAATGCTCAAGGTTTTTTTGGGAGGGGGCGGGGGGGGGGGGGGGGGGGTTGTCCTTTTAGGACTGCAGGATGTGGAAAAACTTTAAAAACTTGTGTTTATTCTTGGGTTGTACTGTTTACAAGAACAGACTCAAATCTCTTTCAGTAACTGTGTTGTTGAGTTTTCATAGGCCACATTCCCATTGTTTTGACCAATTCAGTATGACTATAAAATATTAATACTTGATGATTTTATTGTGATTACAATATTCAGATTATTGCGACATTATGAAATACAAATTAAAACAAAATCAGAAATATATTTTAATAACACTGTAAAAAATACTGGGACTAATAACCTGCTGAAATTTGGATTTCATCATGACGAGTGATTCAAAAAATGTTGTAGCATAAGCAATTGCAATTTTAAAGCCCACGTTTGCTTTAAAATTGCAATACTGCAGTCCTCTTGCTGTTGCAGTCTATGTTGTTATAGTATGAATGTGAAATGGAGGTCCTGTAATTCCATCACATCATCTTCTTCTGATTTGACTGGAGAAAATCAGGTGGCACGCTTCAGCAGCTAAAGCTTATCTGTCAGGGCTGTCTTACTGAGAGATGCACCTGCTGTCTGGGCTTACCAGACAAGGCATAAAGCATGAATGAGAAACAGGCATGAGCAACTGCACACAGATGTTCCTCTCCCCCAGGTGCCTGCTTTCTTTTTTGGCCTTTTTCACTTGGGAGGCACTTGATAGGATGCTGCATGTTGCTATGATGGGTGGAAGACTAGAGGGGGAGAAAACAAAGTCAGAATTGGTTTCAGAGGGGATAGAGCCCAAAAACAGTGTGGACACATTTCCAGATGGTGTTCTCTGTTGATGTACGACCACCAAAGCCAGCTTGAAATAGAAGACAGGAGAGTCAGAGCAATGTCACCCCTTCAGCACAAGGTAGAACACAGGCAGAAGTTTCAGGATGAGGGAATATGCCTGTTGCTCAAACTGTTAAGTGTGAATCCTTCCAATTCCTTTTGACGTACAACAATAACAACAAAACTCGCTTTTGGTTACTTTTGTGTAATCACACTAGCTTCTGTACTATAAAGGTTTACTCGTGAAATTCAGCATTGTGAATATGTTACAGTATAAGTCACTTTGGAGAAAAGTGTCTGCTAAATGATTAAAGGGTTAGTTTACCCAAAAATTTTAATTCTGTCAATAATTACTCAACCTCATGTCGTTCCAAACCCATAAGACCTTCATTCATCTTTGGAACACAAATTAAGGTATTTTTGATCAAATCTGAGAGCTCTCACACTCAGACCCTGTATAGACCGCAAGGTTACTACCACCACGATCAAGGTCCAGAAACATAGCTTCGTAAAATTACAGTTGTACCCCTGATGTCACATGGATTATTTTACCAATGTCCTTGCTACGTTTCTAGACCTTAATCGTGGTAGTAACCTTGCTGTGGTAGGGTCAGAGAGCTCTCGGATTTTATAAAAAATATCTTAATTTGTTTTCTGAAGATGAACGAATATCTTACAGGTTTGAAACCACATGAGGGTGAGTAATTAATGACAGATTTTTAATTTTTTGGTGAACTATCCCTTTAAGGGCCAGTTTTACTAAATAGGGCAAATAAGCACGAGATGGCCGTGGAAATTTCTGCTGTGATTTACTGACAATGCGCAAATTAAAGAACACAGACGCAACATCTAATTTCCATAATGACCAACGCAATCTACCAAGCACAGTGCAAATTTCTGTAAGGATATGTTTGGATTCGGATAATGGGTTCTTCTGGCATTCAAAATAAATGAATATGTGAAAAAATCCTCTCCCTTCTACCACACGCTCTCTGTTCTCTGCGGTGCCTCCTCCTAGCAACAACAAATACAGCCATTTCAAGCGCAAAATAGTTTGACATGCTGTTTTTTGGGGTGTTAAATAATGGCGCAAATACCAGTAATTTGACGAGCGCAAACATTAGTAAATCGCATTGTGTGATTTATTTTAATACCATACATTGTGCAACTGATAGGGAAACTACAACAAATGCATATTCAATAAGGTCAGGCACAAAAATAACTGTGCCCATGCCTTATTAGTGCTATTTCTTCACTGCGTGTCTTTAGTAAATCCTTACAGTACTATTTTCACACCAAATTTCGGTTTGTGCTGGCACAAACTGTTAGTAAATCTGTCTCTAAATGTAAAATGGATCTGGCCTTATAGTAACCCAAATGATTGATTTAGGTGCAAATAACTGCAGACTCATGTTAATGGAATGGTATAATCCACATGGTGGATTTGACTGATCATCCATAATTACCAATAAAGGAAAGTTAAGGCCTGTTTAAAAAGTGAAGTGATGTGTGGCCAAGTATGGTGTCCCATACTTGGAATTTGTGCTCTGCATTTAACCCATCCAAGTGCACACACACACCATGAACACACACCCGGAACAGTGAGCAGCCATATTGCTGCGGCGCCCAGGGAGCAGTTGGGGGTTCGGTGATTTGCTCAAGGGTCTCACCTCAGTCGTGGTATTGAGGGTGGAGAGAGTGCTGGTTATTCGCTCACCCCACCTACAATCCCTGCCAGACCTGAGACTCGAAAAACAAGAATAACTAACTATAAATATAACTACAACAATTACTATATTAGTATTCACACCAGTGGACAGCTTAGCACTGCATTGCAGGTGTCTGCCACTTTAAATGCAGAAGCTCTTTAAAGCAGGATGGATTCTGATTTCAATGTTTTTATAGTTCATCAACTGGAAAAAAATTGTTCTGAAAGTGATTCCAATTATACATTTCTTCTGTGTCATTATCGTTCTAGTTGTAGATTTCCCCATTCTCAGAGAATTAGAATGATTATTAAAATGTAATAGCTATAGTTATCATTATAGTTAACATCCTTGGTGTGAATGGGCCATTATGATAGTCTTTAGTCTCTAGATTGCTGTGGATATTGTGGCAGTATGAAGACTGCTGATTTAGTAAATAAAAAAATATGTGGTAAAATCAATGTGTTTACAATCACATTAATTCATAGTGATAGTGATAGAGTGATAAAACAGATTGCAGGTGTCTCAGTTTTTTCTTAGTTTAACTGTTTGTAACTTCAAGTATTTAGAAATGTGACATGGCACAGGATGGCGAAAATAAGGACAGGACAGTCTGTTTGGTGGAGTTAAAACTTCTAACTCAGTTGATAAATGAATTTCTGGACTGTAGACGTGTATACAGGCACACATACACATACACATTTACATTCACATTTATATACACATTATATATATATATTTACTTCTAAAGTGATTTTTATATCAGTTATCACAAGAATGATTATGTCTTTCAGTGATCGTCATGTAGAAGCTTTTCGCCGCAAATGTTGATGATGTGATTAATTGCGATTAATTTAATTAATTAATTGGCATATCATGTAATTAACACGATTCACATTTCAGCCCTCGAGTGAACTTTAGAATCACATCAAACCTACTTAAATTCTTCTTTGCCTCTGCCGCAGAGCTTATCATAAATACACATGAGTGTGTCTTTACTTGTCCTGTAATAGTTTCCTCTTTCAGCTTGCATGGTTTATAAGATGGCATGTCATGCAGCTCCGCACGGACCATAATGGAGTTATGATGTCTCGGCAGCCGTTGAGAAAGAGGACTGTTATTTATGCTGAGCGTCAGGCTCACAGAGGAGAGGCAAAGCACATTTAATTTCTCTCTAGATCACAAAGACAAATTCTATTTACTGCTCCAAGACAGGGACACGAGGAGAGAGTGAGAGAGAGGAGAAGAGGCAACGGGTGATGGAAGGATTTAATAGGTCATTCTGACAAACCTCATTAAGAGCTCTCGTGCGAGTCCTGGGGAAACCCTGTTCAAAATGGCCAGTGTTTACCATTTTACTGCCTTATTTTTCTCTGTTGGAAACAATAAGACAATGTATCAGTCAACTGGAAATAGAGCTGGCAGTTCGAAATGAGTTGACAGTAAACAATATATAACAATCTACACGATACATATCAGGCGGGTTATTGAATGATGAAAAGTGAAATATTCATTATGACATAAGGGTAGTACTGAAGAAATATCAGTAAAGTGATGGTAACTGAACAAATTTAAATGCTTTGCTAGAGCGTGAACACTAGAGTGTTGAGTGTGTCATCTTGTCGTCTTGTGATGTTGCATGCTGTCTACTGTTAAAGCATATCATACAAAAGCTATCAACTTGGTCTGTGTTTATAGAAAAAGTTGCTTTGTATAGATATATTCAATGTGTTTATGAGAATATGCTAGATTGTACAAAACCAAAGCGAATGGAAATTGATTGACCTTCATTGATTCCACTCTGAGGAGAAAACAAAAGCTGTTCCTTGTTACTTGGGCATAATTAACACTGATCGACCGCGCTTGCTCTTTTTCTCTGTTCTGGTGCAGTGATGGTCGTCCACTGAGGAAAAACATTAACACTTGGCCAGTGATGACGTGCCAGGAACTCTGAGTGACTGTGAGCAGAAACTGGCATATTAAAACATCAGTGACAGCTTATGCATAATATTGGCAGGTGTAATTTGGATATCAATGTATTTCTCTGCTGTAGACATTAGATCACTGTCAATCACTGCACTGGCAACTTGTGAGAACCAGTTTTTAAAGAATAGAAGATGGAATTGTCATCATCATTAACCTTCATGCCATTCCAAACCTGAAGAATGAATTAGAACCCTGTAAGCTTTTAAGGCCCTCAGTTTCCTCTCAGCATCTTTAAAGTATGTTTAAATCAAATATGAAACAGTATTTAAAGCATTTTGCATAGCACGATAGAAGAGATATAATCTGAATTCAGATTCCAGTCACAATCTGAGAAACATTTAGCAGTTGAAGAATATTTAGGGTTGATGGAGGGCCCTTATTAAAATGCATCTAACGTTCAGCAGTTAGTTTCTCTCCAGCTAACAGTGAATGTGAAGCGTTTGAGACATATTAAGCTACATTAATAGTATAAATATTTTTTAGACGATTGTTAAACTTACAGTATAAAGCATAAAATTTAACACAAAAGTAGATTATTACCAACAATAAATGCACTGCGTTTGTTGTGTTTTACGCAAAATAATCTCTGAAACTAATTTCCTGCTGTTGTTGGCAGAGCGGTCAGTAGTTTTTTCCCCTCGTGATTTCATGGTTTTTAATGTGTGGAGCAATAAACCTGCAAGGTCTCTGAGCAACTGCTGTGAAGAGATTTGTTCCATCCAGCAGGGTAAACTTGTGTAGTGTTTGATCTCTGTTCATGTATTTTAGACATAATTGTTGCTCAGATGTTTGACTCCACAAAGAACATGCAGAAAGTGTTTAATTAGAGACACCTTTATGAGTGAGAACCACCTCACCATGGAGTAGCTCTATAGGTTTTCCAGCAGATGTTTCCCCTGGATAGCTTTTCTCATTGGATCAGAGCTCCAGCTGATTTATTTCTTTGCCATTATGTCCTTCAGTGCTTTTCTGTATTCTGTATACCAGAATTGATCCTATTGCACAACGACAGCACTAAATACTGGATAAATTGTGAGGACTTTAAATTAATCTTTCATTTATTCTTCTGAATATACAAATAAAGTCTTTCTCATCCTATTACAGTGGGAAGCTTGGAAACAGCCATGAACAACATATTAGGCAATCATTGAGCAATGGGAAGCGGAATGCATCTTCGTTTATTTATATACACAAATAACATCCTTGTGTATTGCTGTTTACTTCTATTACTGTCTCATTTGAAATAACCCAGCCATGAAATTATACCATTTGCTTTGCCATTATTTTGAATCAGTAGATAACAGGTAAGATTCAGTTCACAATCTGACTCACCTGAAAAAGTGGAAAAGTGAAGCTCTCTTCTGACCACAATTTCTATTAGGCCTATTTTCTTTTACACTGTAGCTAGGCATATAAATACAATTTTCAATCATAAATATTTTAAGATGAGGTTTTAAAATGTACAGACCAGTGGTAACTCTTTTGTAAGGTTTGATAGAGTGAACTTTCACATTGATGGGCTATCATTTTAAATGCACGAACAGTGATTTTTATTTCCTCTAGATTTTGCCGAATATGAAAAAGTTATGCAATGCAACTTCAACAGGAATAGTTATAGAAACCTATGCAGATTTCTATGAATGCACATGAGAAAAGATTTGCCTTTTGATTACATATGCATTCAGGCGATAAGAAATGTACAGTATATGGCTGTGAGTCAGCAAATCAGGCTCCGTATTGAAGGGCTTCCTCTGGGGTCTCAGCAGGGGCTTATGGACAGGGGCCAAAGTCCAATAAAACTTTCTGAATCAAATTCTCTCTTCTCCCCCACCTCCTACTGCAGCCCTTATTTACCTTGCTGCTCTTTCTGACTTGTATAAACCATTCATCTGTCAGAAGTTGAACATCTGGAAGGAACTTTCCCACACACATCTCTTATTGGTGAACGATGTTTTTGGTGAAATGTTGTTTTTATCTGATACTACATGTCATTTTATGTAACTAGCATGTAATATTGCCTGTATATCTGGGTTTATCATTATTGTATTTACAGTGAACATGTATATTGTACATGTATAACAGATTGATCACTCATTAGGGACTTTGCAACCAGAGGAACCTTTTCATAGTTCCTAGAACTATTGGCGGAATTATCCGCTTTTTGGCGTGTTCACACCACAGGAATTAAGAAGGTATTTAGTTTAGCTCCTTCAGAGTAGACAACATGGCACTGTATACACAACCCTATATACACTGTTATGACAGTGCAATAAGACAACATTAAAACCACTGACAGGTGAAGTGAATAACATTGATTATATCGGTAACACTTTACAATACGGTGACAATAATATGCATTAAATAATGCTTAACTAATGCACAGATAATCATGAGTTAATGTATAACTCATGAAGAACTAAACCATTTATTAACAATTACTGCATCAGCAACAAATTAACATTCTATATGATTCATAGATTAAGTAATCAATAAATTGTTATTAGTTAAATGTGTCATAATGTATTAATTACTTAATAACTTATTTTATTAACTAATAAAGTAAATTAATGTTAATTACCACAATGGGTTTAAGCATGCATTTTAACTTCCAGTTGTCTGCTTTAATTAACCAATAACTAATGATTTGCATGGGTATCATTATGTTGTGACTTTACTTGTTGAGGCACATGACTTACTAACTAATTCTAAATCTATAACCACAATGACATATTACTTAACAATTAGTTAATAGTTCTGTGCCTCAACAAGTAAAGTCATAACATAATGATACCTTTGCAAATCATTAGCTAATGATTAATTAAAGCAGACAACTGGAAGTTTAAAGGCATGGCTTCGACCCAATGTGGTAAATAATTAGTTAATAAAATAAGTTATTAGGTAATTAATACATTATGACACATTTAACTAATAACAACTTATTGATTACTTAATCTTTGAATCATAGCGAATGTTCATTGGTTGCTGATGCAGTAATCATTAATAAATGGTTTAGTTCATCGTGAGTTATACATTAACTCATGATTATCTGTGCATTAGTTAAGAATTATTTTATGCATATGTGTGCACACGTATTGTAAAGTGTTACCATTATATCTTTACAATGGCACCTGTCAAGGGGAAGGATATAACAGGCAGCAAGTGAATCGTCAGTTCTTGAATTTCATGTGTTGGAAGCAGGAAAAATGGGCAAGCGGGAAAAGATGTGAGTGACTTCGTCGAGGACCAATAGTGATGGCTAGATGTCTGGGTTCGAGCATCTCCCAAATGGAAAGTCTTGTGAAAAATGTAATGCTGGCCAGTCGTTGCTGTTTGCTGCATATGGGGCTGCGTAGCTGCAGACTGGTCCGAGTGCCCATAATGGTTCCTGTCCACCACTGAACATGCCTACAATGAGTATGTGATTGTCAGAACTGGTCCTTTGAACAATGGAAGAAGGTTACCTGATCTGATAAACTACATTTTGTTTTAGATCAGGTGGATGGCTGGGTTTGTATGCATTGTTCAACTGGGCAGAAGGATGAACTATGGGAAGAAGGCAGGCAGGCTGGCTGTCATTCATGTGGATGTTACTTTGACATGTTGCCTTGGCCTCCAAATTGCCTAGATCTCAATCTGACTGATCATCTATGGGATGAGCTAGACCAACAAATCCAGTCAACGGAGGCCCCATCTCGCAACTTACAAAAGTATCTGCTGCTAATGTCTTGGTGCCAGATACCACAGGACGTGTTCAGAGAGTCCATGCCTCGACGCATCAGAGCTGTTTTGGCAGCATGAGTGACCTACATGATATTAGGCAGGTGGTTTTAATGCTGTGGCTGATCATTGTATACTTTTAAAACCCTCCCCTGACTTAGTTCAGCTCTATAATTTTTCATCCATGAATGCATTTGTGCATCTAACAGTGTAATTTTTTTAAATGATCTCTGATGATTGCCTCTGTACAAAGCCTGATTGTACTTAAGGTTCCAAAAACAAGTTTAATTTGTCCCCAGTGCGATTTAAATCAGGGAGATTGATTGATTCTGATGTCACAGGTCACAAATGGATCTAAATTGCCGTGACCAAATCGGTTACATTTTCGAAACGGCGGACAGGTCCTGACAGATTGCGGGTCGTGCCGTGGGCAGCTGCGGTGCTCCAGATGTGCTTTCTGGGATGACGGGATCAAAGTTAAACACTAGCAGATGTTTCCGCGCCCTCCTGGGCAGGCACAGCAGGAGGAAGGAAAGGTTGTCCTCCTACATCCACCCATTCCAAGGGGAGCGAGAAACACAGAACCCTGGACTGCTTTGTGGTTCTCATGTCAGCGTGCTCCCTAAACATTTAAATCACTTGCATTTTAAATTCCCTCTGAAAGCCGGAGAGATGGATGCGGAGAGGGTCGAGAGCAGGGTGAGATATGGGTTACTGCACTGGA
The DNA here is from genome assembly GCA_027422415.1 of Schizothorax lantsangensis. NCBI lineage: Eukaryota > Metazoa > Chordata > Actinopteri > Cypriniformes > Cyprinidae > Schizothorax > Schizothorax lantsangensis. The sequence continues at coordinate 20,601,462 of CM049848.1, forward strand.
GAGGAGGATGAAGAATGAAAAGGAAATGAGAGGTATAAAAGCTGAAGAAAGAAAAGAAAAAGGGAGAGGTTTGGGGAAGGCAGTGGTGGGCTGGGGCGAGGCGGCTAATATGGAACGGAGGACAGAGAGAGAGAAAGAAAGGAATGGAAACAGAAAGGCTTAGGTGAAGGATAGCATTTACCTTTTCTCCTGGAGAGATAATGGGCTCTCTGGGGCGCTATAAAAGTTTCATTCTGTCCCACCTCCTGGCAGCCAAGAGTAATGACAGTGGTGTTTGGGTCAACGGGGTCACAGCACTGAAAAGTTGCAGTGCTGTAACCACCAGAGAGAGAGGCTTGATGACGAATGTTTTGACAATGTTTTTACAATGTCCTCACAGAGTCCAGTGTGTATAAATTCACTGACAGTATGACTTGTGTTGGTAAAATCTCCCCTGGCGTGAACCATTCACCTATAGCCGAGACCACAGCACTCCAATGACACAGCAATCAAATGAGAGAAAGAGTGAGTGAATGGTATGAAACCCCTTGAAATGAAGAATGAAGGCGTCAGGATGTTCCTCACATCTCACAACTCGGCTCATTTAAACTGCTCTATTTACTGTCAAGATTTTAAATAGAGAGGTCGTAAAGAGACGATTCCTGCAAAAAATGACATTTTTCCCATCCTTCATGTACACTGTAAAATTGATTGCAATGAAGTTGCAAATAAAACAAAGATTATTGGAGTGTGTTTTACAAGAAAATACTATTATAGTCTTTCTACTTCAAAACTGAATGTTTAATTTAGTATGTTCAATATGCTTTTTCTTTGTAATTATTTGTGAAATGTACTTGGAATTTCTTAGTGAAAATTGTCGTAATCAAAGTAAATCCTACACCTTTTTTTAATACCATTAAGTGATTACGGGTGGCTGTCATGCTCCAACATAACAATTTTTGTTTATACATTTATAAAAAGTAGTTGATATGGCTTTCATTCCAAGCCATTCAGTATCATTGTGAAGAACTGACTAAAATGTATCTGAAAGTTAACCATTGAAAATCCTGCGATAACTGTCCTCAGTGCATCCATGAGCAAAGTAGTGATGTTATATTCATTGTCTTTTCAATAAATCAGTCCCGAATTTACACTGAAAAGCTGGCATAGAACAGAAGTGCTTCTAGGTGTCTTTACACAGACTGTTTGATTCTGCTCAAAGGTAGTATAATGCATTTCCACAGCAATTACAACTGTATACTTTGATATTAGGAACTGAGGTGGGTCAGAGCGGGCTTAATTTAGTCTGGCTTTGATGCAGCATTGTGTCTTTACACTGAACTTTGAGCAGGCACAGAGCAGCTTTTATTTGGCTGTGTAAAATAAGTTGGTTCAAATTTGACTGATCTAATTCTCAAGTTCAACTCACTTACAAAGCAGAGGTTAAAAGCTCACTGGAGTGAATGATTTTCTGTGAATAATTTACATTTACAACTTCCCTCACACTAAAATATCATATAGTTATTCAAAAGTTATTCAAAATCATCTTGTTATATGTTAATTGGAAGAAAGATTTAGAACGACACGAAGGTGAGTAATACACCAGAATTATAACTTCTGAGTTAACTATTCATTTGCATTTTCAAGACATCAAATCCAGACCAAAAGATTATTTGCAAGTTGGCAAGTGAATGTTTTATGCTGAGAAATTTCAGGAAGAATATTTTCATGACTTATTCTATGTTCTCTTGCACAGTCCTCTCTCACTCTCTCTCTGAGAAAAAGAAACAATGTCTAGAAATGAATATGTCCCTGGACTCAATCTCATGCATGGCCAGTGCAAAAGCACCTGCGATAATTCTTACAAGTTATCAGAATGTCTGGCGAAGTTGAGTAGCTATTGATTTCTGAGGAAAAAAACCTACAGAGTCACAATCAGAGCTCCCAAAGCTCATGAGTCTGAACGCCTCTGACAAGAACTAAAATAGAGACACAATAGCTGCTGTCTGAGGGGAACTGGCTTCCAGTGAACATGCAGGTAGATACAGTGTGTGTCACAAAGATCTTCTATGAACGCATTTATAGTTTAGTTCTGTTTGGAGTGGCCCACTGAGGGCTTCTCTTCTTGATCTTCAGAGCATGTACTGTGTGTTCAAGAAAGCAGCGAGCGCTGTGGAACTTTTTGGGGAGGGAGAGGGAGCATGAGACCATTTTATTCAAACTCATTGTAATAGAAAGCTGTGCTCACCTGCATTATTTGTGTTCCTAATTTATTAATGGTAGATAACCCAATATAATAATAATTAGTAGTAGTAGTAGTAGTAGTAATTCTTAAAAATAAAATAGCCTGTCTACTGGATTTTTTTCACCTGTTCATATGTAGGAACACTGTACTGTAGTAGTAATAATAATAATAATAATAATAATAATAATAAAAGGAAAATCCAATAGACAAGTTATTTTATTTTTAAGAATACAGAAATTATAATAATATAATTAAGAAATGTAGTAATTAAGAAGTAATTACATTTTATTTGAAAGAATAAGAATAAAGAAATTATTATTATTATTATTATTGTTGTTGTTGTTGTTGTTGTCTAAAAAATGCTTGTTTTTAAAAAATATATATAATTTAGTCAGTAATATTTTTTTTATTTACTAAGGATCATAATTGTACAGAAGTACTCTGTACTTGTTTATAGTTATCTGTAATACCATGTAGTTGTTATGGTATCTGTCCTTTCATATTTCATACATCATAAGACCTTACCATAAGATTTTATCAGATTTAATCTGCCAAATATGTTCGGTTATGGGCACTGAAGTTGCTTGGTCAGACTGTGTCTGTTAAGAAAATGCATGTGAATATTACATATGAATAGTGCAACAGAGATTAAATAATATCTGCTGTTTCCATATTTAATGTGATTGCTTGATTGGTAAGAGTAGACAAACAGATGTTTTTAAAAATGAGATTTTATTTTGAGCTTCTCTGCAGCACTCAGTCAGCTGCACAAGTTGGTGGTCTTACCGTTGAAAAAAAAAATGTAGTAGATCATTTGATCTGCGCTTTAGGCCACAACTAAGATAAAGGATGCTGTCTTTATGGGGTTCACAATTTGTGTGCCGCTAGCAGTGTAATTAGGATGATAACTGCTTTTGTGGGATCATCTGTTGCCGTGATACAGTCTAATTAACCTATTTCTAGCTGGCCCGGTGCATTTATGGCCCTAATGAGCACTTCCAACGACAACAGAGGAAATATCATTGACAAAGCCCAATCCCCAGTGGCCTGATTTAACAGATATAGTGGGGTGATGTTTCATACTCACCATCCACTATAAGAGAGAGAAGACGGCTAATGAGGGAATTTGGTCATTTCAGTACCACCTTCATCTCGTTATATGGTCCCAAATGCACATGGTTATTGTAACCTGCGATGTGTCCCAGAGCCAGTGCAGATTGAAAAAAAATTAATGTGTGACAGAAGCAACAGAGAAAAGAGCAACACACAGCAAATACACCGCTAATGAGACCACGAAGTCACCAGATAGAGCATGTGGTGTTTATAAATGTTTTTATCACTCTTACAGCATGTCCGTGTGTGCGTGCAAATATAGATTTGAGATTCAGAAGATTCAGTGTGTTATTGTTACTTTTTCTCTCTATTTTGCCTAGACTGGTAAGCAAATTACTTAAAGTTTTCCACTTTTAATGTTGTATTGATGTTTCTCTAATTGGCTCTTTTAATGAGAGGAGATATGGAAGTGAGGTATTTTAAAGTAAAGCTCATTTACTCAGCCACAGAGTCATTTCAACACGATCTATTTACATTCTGCATTTTTTTTTATCAATCGTAGAAATGCATCCATATTCACCAGTACTGGGTTCATTCAAACATTTAGAGCAGTCACATTGTGGCTCATTTGGTCTCAGTTTAGCCATTTTGTGACATTGAATGCGGTAGGTCTTTGGTTCTGCAAACTAAATGTATTAATTATTTTTCACTAATGGTTATGACCTTGAATATAAAACCATTTCTGTAATACTGATATATAATATTCATTCTTGCACAAATAATATTAATTGCACAAAGATGACTTCATGACTGAAAAAATTGTGTTGACCTTTACCTAAATTATGTAAATTTTTGTCAACTGATTGCAGCTATTAGGCTGATTTGTGACATTATGTATAGCTCTCTGTCTAAATTGTAAATCTGCCTGTTTATAAATTGAAACATTTGGTTGCCATTAAATAGTCTGTAAAATCATTTTAGAGAATTGCTGGGGGAAAAAGTGACGCTGTAATTCTGTAACCCTAAACTCTATCTGACCTATATTCCAGCTGTTCATTGTGCATTGACAAATAGATTTATGCTTTAAACTGTATAAAGCTATTTAGGTCACCAGTAATGTCCCTATATTGAAAAATAACCTAATTGTAACATGAGTAGAGCCCTCTGTGGCTTATTAAGAAGCTACATCATTTACAGACCATATTGTGAGCACAGTGATGAAGCAGCTATTAGAGACATTGACCAACGACAAGAACAAAGTAAACAGTGTACAAAAGAATAAGAGAAGCACAGAATGTTTTCTTTCATCTGTTTAGTCCATCAGTTGCATTATTAAGGGACCAAAGCACTGCATTGTGTCTCTCCTGATTGTTCAGTCAGGGTTGTCATTTAGGTCAAACGGCTGAATTCAAAGACTGCTTTATACTTTTGTCTGTTGCTGAAGCAAATAAATACTAATGGTAATGAGAGGCCTGCATGAGTGAAGAAATTAATGAGCTTATCTCTTGTTCTGTCAATACAGACAAAATCATTAACAACTAATGCGAGTGAGCAAAGGTGAGAGATTTTAATTCTTCTTTCCTATGTCAGATAATATTTACATTGACAGCCTGAAATGACACTATCTGGGAAAGAATTTAGATGTCATATGATCGACTTATAATAATAATAATTATTATTATTTGTTTTTTTTCCTGTAGCAATTCCTGTTGTATATTTAAATGGTCTTCAAAATTTGAGAAGTGGTTTACTGCCTTAAAAAATCATTTAGGCAATAATAGTTAATGTTACATGTAACACCTGGTTTCACTTAAAGTACAGATAAACTTTGCTTCAGAAGCTAAAGTCTCCCTTCTGCAGGGACTTCCAACAGAGAAAGTAGTTGGTTGTTGTTTTCTTCTATATGATAAACAGGCCCTGAAAGCTTTCAGGCAGCATCATTAACAATGTACGATGATGCTCATGCCCCTCAAACTGCACAAATTAATCATTTTAATCTAATCCTATCGTCCTAATCAAAGGCCTCGGCTTCTGTTTTATTTATTGCGCCCTTAACCTTAGTAATTAACTTATGCATGAATTTATTATTCAAGATTCTCCCTGAATGGGCCTATTTAACCAGATGCAAATAATCATTTGGGCTTCAGATTTTGTGTTCGTTCAGTCTTGGGAGGGAGAGACTCCTTCTAGTGACACTTGAGGGTGACATTTCTAGTCGTACTGTCTGAATCCATTCCCTTACATTTAAAAAACTTAACTGGAGGCATCTGTGTTTGTCTACATTATGCAGATACTGTATTATTCTTCAGAATTTGTAAATGTTTGTTTATTTCTTATTACAGGCATATTACCCAGAGCTTTACAGTAATACTGAAATACAGAATGGTTAATAAGCATGAAAATTAATAAAGTTCACTTTTAATCAACTAGTAAAACCAACCTTTTCTACAAATAGATTGGCCCAATTTATACATTGTTTTGGAAAATATTACATATTTTCAAGTTTTTATCTGATTTTTCTGATCTATTTTTGTTTTCTAAATGTCCATAAATTCCAAGAATTATACTGTAGTTTCATATTTATGGTTTGACTGTAAAGAAAAATATATATATAATTTTTATTCGCCATGCAATATCCTGCTGTGAAACCTTTGCTTTGCTGTTTTGATAATTACATTTAATGTGCAGTAATGGCGTGATCAAACATTAGTGTCTAGTGTATATACAAACAACAAGCACATTGAAAAAAAAAACATATCATCTGAAAGGTTTGGTAATTAAAGACTGCAGCCATGTATCCTGTTTACTTTCATATCAAGCTATATTTTACACAGCAGGACTACATGTTCTCCATAATAATATAGCAAAAGCACTGTCAATATGTGACCAAAACATACTGGAATTTGCTGTCACCATTTCATGTTTCATATATACCTATGTATTTTTGAATATTTCATTATTATCGATGCTACATTTTTCTATGTATCATTATTTTTTTTTAGTTTTTGACCACTACTGTTCTCTGCATCTTAATTGCCTGAGAAAATGTCATCAGCAGTCAGCAGGGCTGAGCGCTGTCAGTCTGACGGGACAGTGTCACCCCGGGGCAGAATATGTCCTCTCTTCTGATAATAGAGGGGACTCTGGAATGTGAGATGGCACTCAAGGGAAGAACTGCAGAGGGTCACTTAGAAATGACTTTTCCTTATATCCGTGCTATCTCTAGGAACTCTCTATTTATTGACAGCTCTCTATATAGTCTTAAAGATAATGATTTTTGTGAAACAATCTAAGGAAGGACCTGTATGATGAGATATGGTGCACAGATGGTTCAAGTGCCTTATGTAAGTGATGATTGAAATGGAAGGGATAGATATATGAAGTATAAGCAGATTCTCAGTTGTTTCTGTGAAGTTATTACAGCTGACTTGATTGACTTTATTAAGGTTGTTGAGGCATCCTTTGATTAGTATTGTGCTGCTGCGCTGTGGGAATCTGTGCCTGAACTGATCGTTTTGTTGCTGCTCTTAGACTGAAGAGCTTTTGTCTTATGTTGTCTTTTAAGTTTCCATTATTTACACATCTTGAGACTTACATAGCACTCTGGAATATGTTTTTGATTGGTCAGTTGTGGCATTTTACGGTTAATAAAGTTTAAGTTCAGTAAGAAATGAATAACTTTATTCAGCATGGATGCATTAAATTGATTTGATCAAACGTAACAGTAAAGACATTTATATATAATGACTTATATTTCGAATACTGTAAATGCTCTTCTTTTAAAATTTCTATTCATCAAAGAATACTAAATAAAAATGTTTCACCAACAAATATTAATCAGCAAAACTTTTTTGTCAACATTGATAATAATAAAAAATGTTTCTTGAGCACAAAATCAGCATTAGAATGATTTAACTGGAGTATTGAATGCTGAAAATTTAGCTTTGCCATCACAGGAATAAATTAGATTTTTTTAACTATAGTTAAAATATATATATATAAAAAGGTTATTTTAATTTGGAAAAATATTTCACAATATTATTGTTTTACTGATTTTTTTATCAAATAAATGCAGCCCTGGTTGAGCACAAGATACTTCTTTAAAAAACTATTAACAAATCTAGCTGACCTCAAACTTTTGAAAAGTGTATTTTATTGAAAAGACAAAACAAAACAAAAACTGTAAAATTGAACACTGCCTGGAGTTTATTTTGTAATAATGGCCAACTAACTGTTAGAGAAGCATCCCAGCATGCTTCTCTCTGTTTTGATATGTATGATTTTTCTTTAGCTCTAAAGTGCCAAATTATTGTATTTCTATTAAACACTGTCAACAGGCTTACTGTAGTTCACCTAAGTGAAAAATTTACTTGCTGATTTCATCCAAATGTCTGGGTCTTCTCACTCAAGAGCTCTTGATCTTTGACTTCCCTTTCCTTCAATACACAAGCTCTCTCATCGTTAAGCATTCAGTTGAGGTTTTCTCTCCTCGGTGCAGCTTTGCGGCAAGAGGCTCTCACATTTAAAAAGCTTTTTGAAGTTGTTGGGAACTGCCGGCACTTCCTTTTAGAGTCGCTTTCCCAGAACAGCACACCTTGCTTTCTATCTAATAATAAGGCAAGGCATTTGCTCTAAACACACTCACCATGAATTAATTCAACAGTGTTATGACCCTGAAGGGCCGTTCAGTAAAATCTGCTTTTGAATTTTCCCAGGCCCCCTCGTAATGTACTGGCCCCCACCGTTTCTTCTCAGAGCGGCCATTTTCAATTAATCCCACTGCATAATGCATGACTACATTTAACAATCCAATGAACCGATATGGAGTCTTTGGCTGCAGAGGAACTCTGTTAATGGTTGTAAAATAGAGTTATACCATTCCGAATGAATTCATTAGTTTACTTAGTGACTCTATGATGCTTGTTGGGTCCTGGGCAGTTTTTGGCAGTCGCTTGATAATGTTTAGTTTGTTTTCTGTAGAGAATTATAATGAGGCATGCAGCTTTTGCCGCCACTGGTGGAGGGAACATTTGAGACAATTAGAAGATATTTTCAAGCACACCATTAACCCCAGTAGTAGAATATGGTCTAGGGACATAGTAAACAATTTTTTAAAATATCTAAATACAAGTTAATTTACTAACTAAACCTTAAAATAGGAAGGAAGAAAAAAATTGTGCTCTGGATTGAATGCTTTCCAGTTAATTCCAAAAGTGAATGAATTGGATACTGTTTTAACTTTCAACAAATGATAGTGAGATATGGTTTAGGAATACAGTCCATATTTTAAAAACATCTACAAGTTGATTTACTCTAAATACATAAATATGAAGTGAGAAAGAAAACTGTAGAACAGGGCTGAACACTTTTCAATAAATACCGGAAATTAATGAATTACATCAAACACAGGTTTAGCTTTAACAAATAATTTACATTTACATTTACATTAAATTTAGATTTAATCATTTTTATAATAAATAAAAAGAAACCAAGTAAATAGAATAGAAATAGAATAGAGTATTAGTGTTAGAGGGTCAAGATTTGTATAATAAATAAAAATAAAAGTATAGAATAGAAATAGAATAGTGCTAGTGTTAGAGGGTCAAGTTTTTTATAATAAAAAAAGAAAAGTAGATAGAATAGAAATAGAACAGACTAACTAGTGTTAGAAGGTCATGTTTTTTATAATAAATAAAATGAAAACAAGAAGCTAGAACAGAAATAGAATAGGGATTGCTAGTGTTAGATTGTCTAGTGTAGATGGAAGAGATGTGTCTTTAGCCATTTCTTGAAGATGGCTAAAGACTCAGCTGCTTGGATCGAATTGGGCAGGTCATTCCACCAGCAGAAAAAAAGTCAAGTTAAAAATCAGTGAAAGGGATTTTGTGCCTCATTGGGATGGTCATTTCACTTACAGAACACAAGCTTCTGGGGGGCACATACTGTAAGTCTGAAATCATAATGAAATATGGTTTGAGGATATAGCAGTATTTTTAAAATATGTAAAAACAAGCTCATTTAATCTAAATATGTAATTAGGAAGGAATAAAGAAAATTGTGGGAAAGGGTTGAATGATTTCCAGTTAATTCAGAATGTGAATTAATTCCGCCGAGAGCTGATTCAATTAATTCTATCAGTTGTTAGCTTTAACAAATGATAATGAGATACAATATGGTTTGACGATACAGTAAGAATTTTCTTTTACTCCTAATACAAAATAAGAATCATGGAACTCGCTTGATCATTTTCCAATTGCCATAATTCCTAATGCAAATAAACAGATATTGAAAACAGATAAACAGATAAATGATATTAAGATATGGTTTGGGAATGCAGTCAATATTTAAAAAAAAAAAATCTTAGTTAAGTTAATATGCTCTAGATATGAAATCAGGAATGAAGGAAGGATGAAAATCAAGGGACTGTGTTGAATGCTTTCCAATTAATTCCGGATGGGAATGAATGACGTTGAGAACCGTTTTAGCTTTAGCATGTAGGTTCTTGGTAGAGATGGATGGACGGATCTGGAGAGATGGAGTGCTGGTTCCTCTCCCCTCAGGCCATCAGAGTGACACACTTTTCTGGTCTTCTCTCTGCTCTCATTATTTTTCCTTCTCTCCACAGACTAACATTTCCTCAGCTCCAATAAAAGCCAATTTTGCGCCGCACCTGTCAAGAGAGCATCTCTACCCTGCAGTCATGCAACTGCACACTAACTAAACACCCTCACTGGTGACTAAAGTATGACCACTGTGGATCTACAGAGACCATTGTCACACTCCACTGACTAGACGTTTGCGACACTGTGGCTTTTTCTTTCTCCATAGGATGTTAAACTACTCCTCGCCAAACCTGGAAAATGGTAAGAGAGGTAACGCTCGAGTTGAGTGTTCAGAACCAGCCGCCTGCACACGCACAAATGCTCACAAACTCGCCGTCTTATAGCTTACATATATTTCACAAGCAGCCTGAGGGCATCAAAAGCTGCAGATCACGGAGGTGAAACACGAGCAGCCCAGTAATGAGCAGGATTTGAGGCGTTTTCAAGTGGGAAAGGCAATTTCTCAAACTTTTGCGAAATGGACCCAAGTTCAGATGCAGGTCAAGCGTGCTGCACAATTTTGCTCCTCGTATAAACGTCCATCAGCAGATCATATCAGTCACAGTGTTTGGCAGGGTTTTAGTGGATGCAGTGAAATCCGAGGTTTTCATTAGTATATATTACCAGCTGTATGTCGGCCAGCTAAGCGAATCTATTAATAAAGTGAGTCAGTGTACTCACTAGGTATGGAGAAAAAAAAAGTTTTGATTTCGGCTGCTAGATGTCTGTTCACAGAGCGCCCATTGCCATCGTCTTTCCATTTATAGTTCGACTTCCGGCTGAGCTGTCTATCATTTTAATGACCTGTCTGTATGTGTCAGAGCAATCCATCTTCTGTGACACAGTGAGACTCGCTTGCTTTGAGTTGATTCAACTGCTGGAATGTGATAATGTTCTGATAGACATCCAGACGTGTTGTTAGGCCTGTCCTGATTTGTCATGGAGTACTTTGAGGTACATTTTTGTAGTACACTATGTAATCATAACAAGCATTAAAAAAGAACATTCAGCATGTTGATAATTGCTTCATTTTAATTGCTTTTTTGTGATTATGTATTGGAATAGAACACCAAAGAAAGTATCACATTTTCTTCATAAAATAAAAATAGACAAAAATATAAATAAAAATAATAATGTGAAAATTATTTTGATTTATTAGAGCTGCTTCAGTAATCAAGAATACATTCATTCACATGTTGATTTCATGTTAGTTGCAAGCCTCTTTTGTTGTTTCTTTTTTTAATACATTGCCAGGTATTTTTTTTTTTTTGTGCTTTTTGTAATTGTTTTATAGGACAGTGGAGTGGAGACCTCAAAGTCGGTCAGAAAGCGCTGAGGTACTCTTTACTACTGATACTGCAGGAAGACTAATATTGTATTTTATTTTATTTTTCACTTTGTTGTGAAGTGCTAGTACTTATGAAATTCCTTCTTGAGAGCATTGAGATTCAATTCTGGTAATTCAACTTAATAAAGGAAAAAAGCTCCAGATAACTATCCATATCACTCAAAATGCAGGATTATTGTTTAATTCTGACCAGTATGTTGTGAAATGATTTATGGTGAAGAATGCATTTCTCTCAGGCAGATGGGATAAAATGGAGATTGATTTATTTGATATTGTATACATGATGTTCATCATATCAGAACAGAACTGTGTCTACATACAACTCACAGCATCTAGCTGAAGTTATTTCACCAATACTGCTCTGTTTTCCAGCAACTTACTGCTCATACTTGGCTTGTTCTCTTCTAGTACTATTCCAGGACTTCCAAGTGCTCATTATTCTTTTTAATCTGCCGTAGATGTGTGGCTTTCTCGAGAGAGCAGACCTCCACCCAGACCATCCACCTGGAGTCACATCGCCACAGTCGACCTCCACCACATGATTAAGGATTCAATATTGTCGTTGGCGCACCTTACACAGATGCCTTCTGCTATTGCGTATTAATAATAATGATAACGTTAATAATGGAAGTCGCATTAAATGGCCCCAGAGGAGCCGTGTTTGATTGTCCTTAATGAATTCTGCTCTGAAGGCTTTTGTTCTAGCTAATGAAAGAGGGGGCGGCTATGGAGGGGCCAGAGTGCTGGAATAGATTAATAGATCGCACAGGATTGAACTCCATCGCTGTGGATATAATGAGCTGTCAGTTCGCTGTTACAGAGGGCGGGTGGAAGTTTTCGTTCCTGCTCAGACATTGAGAAAAAGGGAACCACAAAGAAATCGAGAGCAAGAGACAATGAAGGAGGGAGAGAAAGACGGATCGTCATGCAGACGGCAACGGAGGACAGAGGGAGGCAGTAAAGGGAATGAATAACCAGACAGAGTTCATGAGCTCTTCAAAGAGGGCAAGAAACATTTAAAACAGGATGTCACTCAATTAAAGAAATATAATTGCTTTTGTCAGTACCATGATGAAGACATTTAACCTTATCACCTGCTGTATGACATCAAACATCAGGTTCTACCTATGTAGGAGCACCATTTGTCATTACAGCTCTTTAATTGTAATATTACTGTAGGCAATTTTTTTATGACACATATTCACTATTAACTAAGAGTTTTCCCCACAATAAATTCCTAATTTGCTACTTATTGATAGTAAGTAAGATAGTTGTTGTAGTAGTTATGTTTAGGTATCGGGCAGGGTTAAGGGTTCTAGAATATGGTCATGCATTAATATGTCCCATAAGTACAAATAAACCCCAATCCAAAGTGTTACTGCTGATTTTGTGCTCAATAAACATTTCTTGTTATTATCAATGTTAAAACATTTGTGCTGTTTAATATTTTTGTGAATACTTTTTTTTAAGATTCTTTGATTTGAAGTTTGAGAGAACATCATTTAGTTGAAACAGAAATCTTGTATTACAAAATGTTACAAAGTTTATTTTTGTATTCTCACCTTCTGATAAACCATTTATTGGTTTATCTGGGATGACTTGCAGGTTGATAGCTTGAGCTTTGTGTACATACCCGGTACAACCTGTTTTGCACATTCCTCTTGCACATCCCTGTTTATATTAATATTTATTAAATCCACAATAGACTGTATTGCACATTTTATTTTATTTCATTGCACATTTTACTCCTTATTTTATTTTTATTTTATTTTATTTTATCTTTTTTTTCATATTTTTTATCTTACTCTTACCTATATTTATATATATTCTCTTGTGTTATGTTTCATTTTTATTTTATTTTTTTTGCACTGTCCATTGAGCGGACCTGTCCTGACCTACATTTCACTACTGATTATACCCTGTATGATTGTGTATGTGACAAATAATAAAGAACCTTGAGCTCTGGTACAGGAGCCCCTGTCTGGATTGAGCCCTTGAGCAAGGCACTTAACCCCAGACTGCTCCCACGTGGCCTCCCCTGCAATTGGTGTTAGCAGGAAAGAAAAGTACAAAAGAAAAAAACAAAGCCCTTCCTTGACCACTACTTCCTATCCAGGCCTTAGTCATTTCACGGCCAGCCTATTGCAACTTCCTTCTTTCTGGCTTACCAGCATCTGCCAAACGTCCCCCAGAGCGCATCCAAAAATGCTGCTGCTTGACTTGTTTTTAACCTCAGGAAATTCTCTCCCGTTGCACCTCTGCTCAGGTCTCTACACTGTGGCTGCCAGCATCAGCGAGGCACGGCTTATCCTGCTGCTGATGCCCTGACCCCTCAGTCCTGCATTACAAATTCAATACAAGAGCTTGATGTCCTGACAACTGTAGGGACTCACCTGTGGCAACAGTGTAGTGGTACAGTATGGTGGTATCCTGTATTAGTTTATTTGGTAAGAAGTATATTATTATAATTATTATTATTTGATGTGAATTAAAACTAAAAATCTTCTTTTCAAACGAAAGCTTTATTTTTAAAAGTGAACAGAAGACAACTAGCACAGTGCTGAAAAGGGGTGGGGCTACATATAAGTAACTTTGCAACTAAGTCAACTACCAGTCACTAGAGTATTAGAGCACTGTCCACATCTGGATACACTTTATTTTGATGGTCCCCCAACACACATTCTACTGACTTTATGTAAATTTGCAACTTTGCAAGTACAACGTACATGCCAACTTATTGTACTAACCCTAACCCTAACCTAAAGGCCTAAGTATACTTCGAATTTGTTCGCGTACGCTAGCGTATGCGTACAGTCGAATGTGTAGCCTTTCCATTTGAAGTTGTGCGCGAACATGGGCGGTCGACACATGCTCTCTAGAAAGCATCATCAATGTTCAGAGTCTGCTCTATTTTTCCCCATTAAATCATGACTGATAATAAATATTTCTGAACTCTTTTAAACCAAAGCTGAGCTGTCTCACTCTCTCGCTCACAAGCGCTTGTCAATGTGAGCATCTATTGTTGCAGTCTCCGCTATTTTGTTGTTGTTTTCTGTCTCTTAGTTTCATTTTCTACTGTGAAACAACGGCCCAGGACAGTGTTGCCACCATGTGGAAAAACTGATTACTGCAAAATAACTTCAGTGCGCATGTGCGACCTGAGCGTACAAAAATTGGGTGGTGTGCGTACAGTACACGCGTACTGTTCTGATGACGCAATTCGCATCACGCGCACTTTACGCTGTCCCTCGCGTACGCGTAAAAGTGAAGTATACTTTGGGCTTAACCGTTTCCTAATACTCTCTATGAGAGTTAATTGACATGTAGTTGCAAAGCTGCTTATAGTTAGTAAAATGTTGTTCTATCAATTGATGTACCAGACAGTTTCTTTGAATTGTAATTGATTGAAGAATGATTCAGTTTCTTAGTTTCTACCTCTTTGTCCCTCAGAACAAAATAACAGCATACAAGTTCGGAGTGACATTATGGTGAGTAAATCATTTAGATTTTTAAATAAGTTTTAATTTTTGCGTGAACTGTTTCTTTAAGCATTAGCTAAGTAAGTGCATACACAGTTGTGTCAAGAGCTGTACACAGGGATCATTTAACATTCAGTGCTCTGCGTATTTTGTGTGGTCAGAAGGGTGAGTCAGACTATCACGCATCTGTTTTTACAGCTTGTAAATCTACATTAATACCATGATCGTGGATGTGGAGGCAGGTAAAGATAGATTGCACTTAAGAAACATTCTTTGGATGAAAAGATTTTGATTTTTATCTCTAACATTTAATTTGATTTTGTTTTGCACATTTGTAATCAATGTAGATTTTTAATCAGCCAACAAATGTGCAGGTACAACACAAAAGCTTGCCTTGTAATTTAGTTTAGCTTAATCAGACAATCAAAGACCTTCACGGTAAATCTAAATTGGCCTCATAGATTTGAGACATTTTAACCATTCGTCTTGGATAAGATTATATGGAAATCTAATCATACACTCAGATGTGGATGCAAACTTAAAGTCCATCTGCAAGATCTGGTGGTATATAAAACCCACGATAAAAAAATGGAAATCCAGTAAAGTTCTATACAGATAAAATAATTAACAAGGTTTCAGTGGTCTGGAAAATTAATCCATGTCCTCTACAAAACACTGCTCAAAACAATGATCTTAAATGGCCTTTGTTTCTGAGATTAAAACTGCCTGAAGTTCTTGATTAAAGCCATTTCCAGAGGACAAAATATGCTTTTATTTAGTCTGCGCTCAGACATCTGTTTGTAAACAGCATGTAAATCCAGGCATGTGTTCTCCTGCATTTTGGCCTGGTTTGCATTAAAACGGGCAATTAACACTGGCAGAGGGAGATTAACACTCTGTGCTCAGATGGGGTTTACTTCTGCCCCCAATTACAATCTGGCAGGAGTTGGGGAAAAGACTTGCATTCAGAACCCTTCTGCATTATCAACTACTGACAAAAATAACACCTGGACCTAAAAAAAGGAGAAATTCCTGAACCTTTAAACACTTGTGCTGTTTATTATTTTGCTCTGCTGTTCTTTTGATCTTCTGATCTTCTCTGTTTTGTATAGCATTTCATTAGTCTGTTATGTCTCCTTCCTTAAAGTTTGTTTATTGTTGTTTTCTTTGTGAATTTCGAAGCAATATAATTGATGCTACTTTTTGTATATATACAAAATTGGAAGGGTCATGCACTCTGTTTAGAGTTGGATAACTTTTAGCTTAGAATTAGATTATATTTTCCAAACTAACTAAACCTAACCTGCCAAATTATCACTAATGTATCAGAAAAAAAATCTGTGCAGCAGCATTTATTCTAAATCAGAAGCAAAGTGTTTGCCTTTAAAGTCATGACATAACAGAAGTAGCAACAGATCTTTTTTTTCTGTATTGTGACGTACATGCGAGTGAAACAAATTGTCGATAAATGTGGGGACTTGGTTCAGTCCAACAGTTGTAGCATGGATAAATCATTCATAATAAGATCAATGTCATGCATTTAGAAAATATATAGGGTGAATTTCTATTTCATGCTGACTTTAAAAAGTTGAAGCTTATAATACATATTAAAATGTAACTGATGGACTCTGAGTAATATTGTTATGAATATAGAATAATTTGCATGAAATTACACCTTATAATCTTTGAAGAATCAGTGTCAAAAGGGTGTTGGATGTAGTGTTAATGAAACTGTTATTTACAGCTTAATAGTTGAATTATCATGCTAAATTTGCACCTAGAAAAACAAGAAACAAAAAAAATCACGTAAGCGGGGGGAGGGGGAGCACAAAGTGAGAATTAGCAAGACAGAGTGGGTGGAAATTAATTTGTTATGAGTAATCCAATGTACATGGGTCGGTTCTTGTGAGGCCAGCATAATATTGGTTTCGACTCATCTATTTTTTATGTTTTCCATTGTGCCATATTAACATCCAATTAAACACAAAGAATAAGTATGACACCATTTTAGATTCATTGTTGAATGCATAATATAATTGTAAGCAGTCCTGCTATCCAAAGCATTTTAATAACTTAATTGTGAAATAGATGCAGCTGTAGAATGAGCAGTTGTAGCTTATTTTCTTGTTTACAGATACACAATAAATACTGCTACCAAATTTTGGTTTCCTATTTATCACAGAATTAATCCAATTAGTCACGCACAAAACCTTGTGTTTAATGACTGATAATAGATCCTCATTGAATTGTAAGTAGTCATTAGGCAGACCCTAATGAGGATTATGGGACATTTCTGAGCACGAGCTGCAGGGGTGGAGAGCATTGTGCCATTGCTGCTTGAGTGCCTTTACTCAGCACAGCAGGGTGATTCTGCATGGGCCTTGATAGAAAAATATTATTTCCTGGTTAATTTATCGAATGGCCAGTTTCATTGAAATAAATCTCATCTAAAGAACTTTGTTTCATTCATCTAAGCACAGTAAGCCCTTGAAAAATGTCCTTGGAAGCTGAAATCTTTTAAATATAATACTAAGATACTAATTAATCTGTAGGCCACTACTTCTTCTGAATATAATTGCCTGTGTCATTATTTTTTAGCAATACTAAAACTTGACCTTTAACCCTCATGTAAGGCAATTTTAATATCTCAAAAACTATATTTAAAGGGATAGTTTTCCCAAAAATTTAAATTGTCATTATTTTCTCACCTTCATGTCATTCCAAACTTGTATGCCTTTCATTTAGATATTTTGCAGCATGTTGGAGTCCAATGAACATCAGATTCTATTGATTGAAAGAAAGTCATACAGGTTTGGAACAACATGATGGTAAATTAATGATAACAGAATTAAATTTTTTTAACTGCACACTTTAACATTGAAGTTTGCTAACGAAAAAATTTTTTTTTTTTTTTTAAAAACAAAATTTCAACTTGCTTGACATGCTTTAACTGTCCTTTGTTATTATTTCTTATCGGGGTGTCAAGTCAGTCTGAATAGAATATGAAGGTTAAGCAAGCTTAAAACTCAAATACACCAAAAGCAACAACTCTGTTCTAAACCAAACTCAGTGATAAAACCACTGGGACATATAGAACGAATCCATCAGAAACGGGTGAGTGACCTCTTCCTAGGCATCCCCACAACTGACACACATATATACCTTGTTAGGACTAACTTCCATGTCATTTTGCAACATATAGGGAAAATGTTAGATAGCAGAAAGGCACCCTGGGTAGACTATTTCCCCTACACAGCGTGTTTATATTATGTTCTGCTTGCTAGTCATCTTGTGCCATTAACAAACAAATGAAGTTATTACTGTTAGAAAACAGGAAGGACTATTCATTTCCTTTTGCCTGTGTGAATGACGGGCAGATTGTGCACATACTCTCTGACCTTCTACAATCAGTGACTGTTCCTCCTGTGACGTAATTTCAGATATAGTGAAACAGAACTGTGAGTTCTGTGCTTTTTTTGGCCACTGCTTTTGTATCATACAGTCTGGCACACCCACTGAGGATTTAGCAGGAAGAAAATCACTACATTCCCACACATCCTCGACCCAGGACATTGCTCAGGAAGCACATATTACACTTAAAACTAGGTATAATTATCTAGGAAGATCAAATTTTCTTGTCTATATTTCAATGTTACTCAGGCGGAGGCAGAATATGTAAACGGTGTGGACTGGAAGCAGAATTGCGTGATTTTGCCTGGAGCAAGGAGTATTTATTTATTTTTTTTCGTCAGAGTGTAAGTGTTCTCTCTAAGATTACTCTAATAACGCTCCATCATGAGCATAACACATGCAACTGCATGCCAGCAAGAATCCACCATGTGAAACAGTGTTAATAGACAGTGTTAATCAACTGTTAGCAGCCAAAATGAAAAAAAGATGGAATTTAATACATTTTATTGGAAAAGCAGCCAGCAAAAAAATACTATTTTATTGAAAATGAATGATGAAGAGTGTCAAATAGAATGTAACTGGAGTTGAGTGAAACAGAACAACTTGAGCAGGATGGGCAACAAGTTATTTCTTTATTCCATCATAATTATTTATTTATTTTTTCAGATTAAATATGTCACTTGAACTTAAGTTGCACTTTAGTGTAAAAAATCCAAAGTGTGAGCATTTACACATATGAAAATGATGTGTTGGCAGCCTAGTTTGTCTATTTACATTTACGTCAATGTAACATCCAACAAAAATATTGTTTTGATCAAAATTATAACTTTTATGAAAAATGCACAGTGTTGTGGGATGTTAAAATGACATAAATGAATAAACTAAGCCGCTAACACATAACACTAAATGTTGTCAAAGTGGGTTATTTTAAGCATTATTTCAACAGCTTTGCATATTTTGGCAAATTAGTTTGAAATGTTGTAAAAATAACAGATGTCTTTATGTTATTAGTGGAGTCATTCGGGCGGTGATGGTGTTGACTCATGGCACACATGTGAGTGAGGATGGTGCAACAGCATTTAGCATCGGTGAATAACACAAACTCGTAGGAGTCCATGCCTACATAACATCCTTCAATTAATGCTCTAGTGCTGCAACATGGATGAGTAATATCAGCTCAGATATTGATGTTGACAATTCCCCAGGATTCTGCTGTTTGCGTCAACAAAATGATACAGTGTAATACATGTGAAATTAGAAAGGTAACACGCTGGAGTTTAATCAGCAAAGCAAGAGACTGTGATCAAGACAATAATCAGCCATGATTATCTGAAAAACTCATGAGCTTAACAATTTGGTTTGTTTGTTTTCGTACATAGTTTAAGTAATACATGAACAAAAAAAATACATTTTACTTTCTTATTCCCTGGAACACAAGAGAAGAAATTTTAATTACACTTGTTATAATCTTCTCCATGCAGTACGCTGCATGAGAACGATGTGGATTTTGTGGACTGGATAAATAGATTTATTGAAAAGGCCGCTGGTTGCAGCAGTTAATAACTCATTGGAAAGGAATGGTTGACTTAAAATTAGGTCTGTTACTTACACTATCTAATTTAAGACTTCAGAAGATTTGGAATATTGTGTAAATATGTTGTCACATTTGGTGTTGCTTGAATTTTGGATTCACTGTAACAAAATCCAGTCATTTTAGAAGGAATCCATGCAACCGGGAATTTTACTTGGCTAAAGATTTCCTAACGAAGATTTTGCAACAGGTTCAAGTCGGTCACATAATATGCCGCATTGAATAAAAGAAAGCTGCTTGATTTGAAAATGACTTCTCTGTGACCTGTGCTTCATACATCATTACGCTATTGACAAATTAGTGGATCTTTTTTGCCTATTAAATTTTTAAGAAATGTGACCACACTTTAAGAGTCACTTCTTTAAAGCAAATTTCATGGAGAATAATTGGGAAATAACCAATTCATTATTTTCATTGAATTTACCTGTTGTAAGATCCAATTCTTCTAATGTTTCATTAAGGATACACTTATTCCCAAAGTGTAGCCTGAATATAGGCTGATCATAGGTTGTTTGTAATTTACTTACAGAACACCTTGTCACTGCTTAATTAAGGATCAGGTAATTTTATGAAACTGTGACAAGGATGCATTGGGACATGACAGTCCCTGACAGATGAAAAACTGCAGTATACCACAAAATTTGTGTGAAATAAAGTAAAATTAAATGTGACAACAGTATATTTGTTTTATTTTTGTAAGCATATAACTTAATAAACAGAGTGTGCACGTTGCATATTATCAGATAAATCCTTTATGCTGAAATTCCAGTAAAGTGTTTATGCTAATAAAAAGTTTATGTATTGGACTTTCAGATGCTTATTTCCCCAGCTCTTCTGCTCAAATATCTCTTCTGATTGTAGTTAGAAAACTTTATAAAAACATAGATATTCAAAATACCCAAGGCTCTGACGTCTGCACTTGTTGTGACAGTAGTCTGTTCTTGATCCAGGGCCCTCTGGGAGCCTCTCTGAGTTTCAGAAATACTGAGAGAAGCCATTACCATCTTACGCTTGCCTTGGGGGTCTCACATTACTCACATAATTTCACTGGCACACACATAAACAAACACTGGCATACACACAACATTATACCAATAGCTGAACTTGCCCGGTGTTCAGTCAGCTGGACCACAAACAGGGTTTTCAGCGGGTTAGTGCACTGTCTCTGCACATCCGATCAGCGGTGTCTTTGGCCCTGAGGCTTGGCTTTTTTTAACGGGAGCTTTAGAGGAGTTAACAGAGCTCTCATTGCGCCCACTGATGGCAAAGACACCGCACTAGCCTTAAAGATGAAGTCTCAGTCCGTCTGTGTGTATCATCTGAATCAACAGCTGAAGGATTGTGAGGTGGAGCAAATTCAGAGGGACTCTTTGGAACATTTGCTTAGAGCTTCCGTCTGCTATCAGCCACTCCAGGCTGATTAAGATTATGCTACAGACTGTAAATCACTAAACAATTATATAAGCCATATTAATAGTTCAACAGATGTTTTCACAATCCACGTTTTAAAGCAGACTTTTAGTAATTTTACACTACAGCAAGCATTTGATTGTAGCATTAAATATATTATTGAAAAATAAACTGCTACAATTTAAAACAATCTTGTTGCTTTGTATTTGTGCAAAGATCTTTAGGTATGTTTACATGCACATTTTTTTTGTCATTCGGAATAAATACATTCCGATTTCAGATTCTGAAAGTTCTGTTTATAGAACCCATAAACAGTGATCAGTTGTCGCTTTCAGAACTGGAGAAAAAAATAACATAAAAACATATAATGTCACCGGAGCTACTGTGGCCTATAACATATGTAAAAATATGCATTGCGCATAAACATATGTTGATGTGCCCGAGGTATTTTTTGAGATTGTTTCAAGATTGGATTATTTCAGGTCTCTACCATCGCTTTCAATCAGATTCAGATGCACTTAGATTCAGCTCATTCCGATCGATTGAGGAGATTTTCAGTCCAATTGAGCCACCAATCCGATTATAAACTGATTATTTGGGTGTTTCTATTTCTTCAGAATATCACATTTTGTGTTCTGCAAAAGAAAGTAAGTCATATTATTTTGGAAAAACATTAGGGTGTGTAAACGATGACGTGAATTTCAGTTTTAACTCCCTTTAGGAGTCCATTAAAGGAACAGTCAGTTAAGCACAATTCAGCACAGCAAGCAGTAGCTTTCTTAAAGTTTCTTGGTGCTCATTTGGCCAGACCCACGGGTAAACAAGTGTCAATCTGTAGAAAGAAAGAACAGTGTTAGTTTCAGGCCACAAAATTAGCACAGGATCAACACTTGGGCCCTGAGGAACTCCTTTTGATGTCCCTTTGATTTTGAGCTCAGACTGTTATCTAGGCCATTGTGCCAGTTCCAGTCCTTTGCTTTGGTCTCCAAAGGCTCTATGGCTTTGTTCCTGAGACATGATTAGAATCAGGATACTTCCATGTCTAGAGATTTTTCACAATCAGCAGGAAATCAGGGAAATTATTTTAATGGGGAAATTTTCACTTACATGTGAGCAAATCAATAGGAATCAAATCCCTTTGGAGGAAACTGTAGACATACACTGCCGCTCAAAAGTTTGGGATCAGTAAGATTTTTTATGTTTTTTTAAGGGAGACTGAATTTTCAGCATCATTACTCCAGTCTTCAGTGATCCTTCAGAAATCATTCTACTATGCTGATTTATTATGAGTGCTGAAACTGTTGTGCTGCTTCATATTGTTTTTTTGGAACATGTGATACTTTTTTTCTTTGATGAATACTGGACGGGGCTCGTCACAATACAAAGTTAAAAAGAGCAGCGTTTGTTTAAAATAGAAATATTTTCTAACAATATAAGTCTTTATTCTTTACTATGACTTTTTATTAATTTAGCACATCCCTCCTGAATAAAAGTATTAATTTCTTTAAAAAAAAGAAAGAAAAAAAATTACTGACCCCACACTTTTGAATAGCATTGTATATTGTAACACAAAATTATTTTTTTAAATAAATGCTGTACTTTTTAACTTTTTATTAATCAGAGAATCCTAAAAAATAATAATAATAATATGAAGCAGCACAACGGTTTCCAACATTGATTATAAATCAGAATATTTGAATGATTTCTGAAGGATCATGTGACATTGAAGACTGGACTAATGATGATGAAAATTCAGCGCTGCATCACAGAAATAAATTCTATTTTAAAGTATATTAAAATAGAAAACTGTTATTTTAAATTGCAATAATATTTCACAAAAAAAAACAGTTTTTTTTCTGTATGTTTGATCAAATAGATACAGCCTTGATGAGCAGAAGAAACTTCTTTAAAAAACATTAAAAATCTTATTGATCCCAAACTTTTGAGCGGCAGTGTAGATAAGGCTATACGGGGGAAAAAAGGTATAACCAAATAGTATTATATTGTATTATAAATAAATGTCTGTTACTTCAATATATATAATGTATAGTATGTAGTAACAAATCAGCTCTGATTTATCCTAATTGAATTACATAGAAATGATACATTCTTATTCAATCTGTACGTGAAAAATACTGAGTGAAGAATAGGCACTTGAAGATGCAGGGTCTACAGATATTTTACTCTCTATTTCAGATCAAACATGAACTGAGAAAAAGACTGATGCCTAAACCTTGCACTGGTTTCTTTGAGTCTTCGAGCTCTTTTTTCAGAGCACATGGTTAAAGTGATGTAACAATTATTACAGCACCTTTTCATTTCTGTGGTTTCCTTTTCAGCTTCAAGTGAATCTATTGAATGTTGAACAGTGAGAGCTTCATTCTCTGTGTTCATCGAGAGGCTTTTGAGTGCTGAAAAGCAACAGAGCAAGTATGTAGAAAAATGCCATTGCTTTACAATTTGCATGTCTTTGCACAATGATGAAACTGCATAACAGAAGAGGATTGTATGGTATAGCTTATAAGAATAGAGAAGACAGTCAAGGGTGAGAAATACAGAGTGTTTTAGACCGTGGTAAATGTACTCCCAGCCCAAATAGCACCCTGTCTCCAGAACGTAATTCAAAGCACATGTGCATCAATAAAAATGACAGATGAAGGAACATCATGGACCGTTACCTTCCCTGCATTATAAACTGTAACATCAAAGACACATGTTTTTACATGTCTGATGAATTTCAGCTTTTGGCAGAGGGCATATCGTTCAAACTTTATTTCATCCTGGGGCATTTTCACAATAACCACACTGTATTCTGGGTCACAGTGAAGGTGTCTGAGATCTGACTCATCCAAAAACCTAAATTAGTTTCAGTTAAAAGACAAGACTCATTTGTATTCTGAATTTTTTGCAAGTTTCAAAGAGAAAACAAGATCAAATTGTATTAGACCACCAGGAGTCTTTTTTGTTCTTGTGTAAATGCTTCTGTGATATTTTCTGGAAATAGGCAGTGGGAAAGTCTCTTTGTGTATAATTGGAGTAGAACACATCAGGATTTATAAGTTGTGAAAAGTCTCAATGAACATGAACTAGGAGCACATACTTGGCATACTTGAGTACATAAATGATATTTACTTAACATTTAACTTTACTTTTCCTCATTTGCTGTGAAAGATGACCCGCTTGCAGCTCTTCTGTTTTAATTTCAGCTATAAAGTGAATCGTTAAAGGTGAAGTGTGTATTTTTTTCCCAATGTTTGAACACTTCTTCTTCTATCTCAGCTTAATATGCAGAGAAGTCTATAACCCATTTCTAGGCTAACTCTGCTGAAAAGTGCATCAAAACAAAAGTGCTATCAAAACAGTGCTCATTTGATCCTGACCAGCAACAGTGGCTCATCCAATGGCATGAGTTTGGGGTGGGGCTACTTGTTTGTTGGACCAATGGCATATGCATGCAGGGACTATTTGGAGAAGTGATTTTACAAAAGTCATTTTTTCAGTTGTTATTGACAAAGAAATTACACACTGAAATTACACACTCCAGTGAAAACGACATACTTCTCTGGTATCATAATTATGTACAGTGCTTCTTAGTAACTGATTACATCTAATCTGGATTACGTAATCAGATTCTAAAAATTGGTAACACTTTATTTTAAGATGTACTTGTTACACATTACATATACTCACTATTATAATAACAATTAATTATGCATAATTACATGCAAGTAACCCTAAACCAAACCCTAACCCTAACCATATAATACGTACATGTGGTTAATTAATATTACTCAGTACTTAAATGTATAATTACACTGTAACAAGGACACCTTAAAATAAAGTGTAACCCAAAAATGAAGTATTTGTAATTAGATTAAATTTCATTTGAATATACTTGGAATCAGTATATCAAAAAAAATCACATTATTTCTCAATTACATGTACGCAGGGATTCCCAAACGTTTTTGTCAGCTCACCCTCTTTCACCTAATATATTTATGTGAAGTACCCCTGAGATTTAAAATTTTCAATAATTTCAATAATTAGGTATCACATTTGCATGTTCACCGTTCTCTAACGTCATATGACATACAGGTAAACAAATAACATTTTAATTTTTTTAGTAAGTGTTTTATTTTGATTGATGTCATTTTAAAATTAATTATTTTAATTTTACATTTTTATGATTTAATTAATTATTTTATTTGTATTAAATTTACAAACCCCCTGCTGTTCCTTTACGAACCCCAGTTTAGGAAACCTTGATAATGTAATGTAATGTTTAATGCACTTCATGTTGTCAATAGCAATGATTGGAATATATTTTCTTTTTCTTTTCATTTTTATATCGACATGTTACAATATTATCCTATTTAAATCAATGTGATAAATGAGTTAGGACAAAAGTAATCTAAAATGAATCAAAAAGTAGTCTGATTATCAAATTCTAACTGCCATATATGTAATACTGCTTCATCAGGCACTTTTCTTCATATGTTTTGGGAATGTCCTATCGTCATTAGAATAGAAGAATATAATTTTTTTATTTGTCACATACACGATTATATAGAGAGTATATAACCAGCAGTAAAATGTATTCTCTGCATTTAACCCATCCTAAGTGAACACACACCCGGAGCAGTGGGCAGCCATGTTACAGCGCCCGGGGTGCAGTTGGGGGTTCAGTGCCTTGCTCAAGGACACCTCAGTCGTGGTATTGAAGGAGGAGACAGCGCTGGTTATTCACTCCCCCACCAACAATCCCTGCCGGACCCGAGATTCGAACCCACAACCTTTGGATTACGAGTCCGACTCTCTAACCATTAGGCCACAACTCCCCTCATTAGTCTATGGACACATGTAAACCTGGTTTTGTCATCCTTACTGCGAATTGATTGGTTTGCTAACCCAAGTTTGTGTCTTCTTAATGATGATTCTGGTCTCTGTATTAGTTCAATGCAAAAGAGAATGTTGTTAGCAGGTTTTACAGCTGCGAAGAAGACAATAATACAGAACTGGTTTACACCACACATGTGTGGAAAAATATATTGGATCTGTAGCCTCCTGCAAATAGTGACTTGTGAATGTGCAACGGCGCGAGTCAGTGGGGCCAAGCCTTCAACCATTGATGCTTGGCAGTGTTTACTTTTTGATATAAGTGATTGTATGGAGGAGTGACTTTTGTGTTTTTGTTGTCCTTCCCTCTCTCCCTCCCTTTTGACTGGCCTTTGAGATGTTGAGTATGTGTCTGTTGTTTTGTTTTGTTATATTTTGGATGCTGTGTTGTGTTATGTGTGAAAAATAAATAAATAAATAAAGTAGTCTGATTATATTACCTAAAATGTGTAATTACATTACTACAGTTTTTGTCATGCAATTTGTAATCAGTTATGTAATCAGTAATCTACCATGCTCTGCATATCCAGAACTTCTCCAATCATTTAGTCACAATATGGAAGAAAAGATCTGTTGCTACTTCTGTTTCATTGCAACTTTAGGCATAGTTTTGTTTGAGCGCTACATTGGACCTTATGGAAAATAGTAGCTGTTATATAATAGTATAATAATAGTCCTAGACAGATGGCCAAGGTTGCATCTAAAAGTGTGAGGGTGGTACAGCCGTGGTTGTTTGGCCAGAAATGCTTCCATAAGCAATTGACTCTGGGTGTGAATCAGGCTGGAGATCTCCCTGCGAGAAAGATGCTTATGTTTTTTTTTCGACACGGCAGAGTGAACTCTTGCACTCCAGTGTGACACTGAAGCTAAGTGGCTAACAACAGGGCTGGGACTCTGGGACTCAGTGTGAGCATGAACACAGAAACTCACAGTTACACCTCAGAGCACAAGGCTTCACATTCCTTCGCCATCCAGCGGTTTCCCAAATATAAGGACGATGAGAGATGAGAAAACAAAAAGTCATGACTCTACAGTATGTGCTAAGAATAAGAAAGAATGGATGGTCATGATATACAGTTTCACTCGGCTTACAGGAGATGTTCCAACATGTGAAGTCAAAAGTGCAAGTAATTCTTAAAAAAAAAAAAATTAAAAGTCAATGCCACAATACCACCTCCATGAAGATGAACAGGAATGCTAATGGTAAACTTTCGCCAGTTATAGTAGACCTCTTAGAGAAGTAGCTCTCCTCAGATTTGCAGCACCCATTGGATGTTCAAAGTCTTGTTTTATTATGTGCTGGAGAGTGAAGACAGACACAAGAGGGTTGACGACGATGTGCATCCTAAAGTGCTTTCATTTAAAATACAGATACAAATCAAAGGGGATATAAGAGAAAACAGAAAGGGCCGCAGTGTCCTTGATGTTAGAGGCAGGGGTTTATTGTCTTGGTGGTTGCCCAGCTATGTCATGGCCTTTCTCATACAGCACATTGCTTCCTTTATTAACTTCATGTGCCTCATAACATTCTACGAGAAGCATTTTTTTTTTGGCTACATCACAAGAAAAAAAAAAAAGTTTATCCTTGATGGCAGTTCAGTGAGACAGGATTTTAAAAGAATGCTATAAACTTAAAAGATACCAGATTCAGTAACACTTTATTTTGATAGTCCACTTTAGACATTCCATTAACTATAAGCAACTACATGTCAACTTCCAGTCATTAGAGTATTAGTAGACTGTCTGCTTAATATCTGCCAATAGCCTACTTTGTTTTGATGGTCCCCCAACACATATTCTGCTGACTATAAGTTACTTTGCAAGTAATGTCAGCTTTTTCTACTAACCCTAATCTTACAGTCTACTAATACTCTAATAAGAGTAAGCTGGCATAGCTTCAAATTAAGGAGTGTCAGTTGAGTATATTGTTGGATCAGTATGTTTACTCTGCTGGGGTTTGTAGGGGCAGCATGAACCAGACTTGAATCCAAATGAAATCACCAAAGAACAACATAAAACAAATCTCGGTTGTGCTTTATCTGTTCCTGATGTTTTATTTCACCTCTGTGATCAATAAATAACCATCTCCCAAGTACAATGACAAATAGCAAATTAACGACAGTATGAAGAATAATGTTTTTAATATTTTTTCCCTCTCTCTTTGTTTCTGTTGTGATGCATGCTTGAAGGAAGAAAAATCTATAATACTCTCTTTTGGAAACAGATTGACAAGTGTCCCACATAAAGCCCGGTGTGCACACAGTTGTGACATCTGAAACAAATAGTTTATTTCGTCATAGGAAGAAATCGTAAGTCTTTACTTTCTGTGTGACATGTTAACTTAATTGCCTTTGTGATAAATCCTAGACAAAGTGTCATCATGTAGGTGAGAGCATATGTGTGTGAAAATGAGAGACGTTGCTCATCTTGTCTATATGATATGCAACGTAAATATCTCATTATGTACAATTCATACTACCAAAATTACCTTTCATTTGCTCTAAAAAATGAACAGTGCAAAAATACTCTGTTTTCCACGTTGAATATTGCTGACATTAACACAAGGTTTTGCTTAGGTTTGTGCAATTTCGTTTTCATTTTTAATGTAAATGAGGATGTCAGTCAGAAAAGACGTGAACTAGTGACTTAAAATGTCTTGCTAATGCTGCCAATATTGACTAATGTCTTTGTTAAGATGTATGTCATGCAGTCTGACATTAAAGACTGTTGATGTTGTACATTCTTGGCAAGATCTCACCGGCTCATATCATACGATCTGACAAGCAAAAACCACAAAGGACAGAAATCTGTATCATATACAGGTGCATCTCAATGAATTAGAATGTCGTGAAAAAGTTCATTTTTTCTTGTAACTTATTTCAAAAAGTGAAACTTTCATATATTTTAGATTAATTACATGTAAAGTAAAACATTTCAAAAGTTTTTTTTTTGTTTTAATTTTGATGATTAGAACTTACAGCTCATGAAAGTCAAAAATCAGTATCTCAAAATATTAGAATATTTACATTTGAGTTTCAATAAATGACCATCCATACAGTATAAATTCTGGGTATCTCTTGTTCTTTGAAACCACAATAATGGGGAAGACTGCTGACTTGGCAATGATCCAGAAGACGAACAAGTGACACCCTCCACAAGAGGGTAAGTCACAGAGGGTCTTACTGAAAGGTGTGGCTGTTTACAGAGTGCTGTATCAAAGCAGTGTATTAAATGCAAATGACAATGGCAGAATTTGGGTAGGAAAATGTGAACAAAACAGGGAGTGAACTGAAGTTGGAGTCAGTGCATCAAGTTGGCCACGCAGTCTCTGAGTCACTTTTTTTTCACTAAAAATGTTTTTTTTTTATTGGTCTTATGAAGTATTCTAATTTGTTGAGATAGTGAATTGGTGGGTTTTTGTTAAATGTGAGCCTAAATCATCACAATTAAAAGAACCAAAGACTTAAACTACTTCAGTCTGTGTGCATTGAATTTATTTAATACACGAGTTTCACAATTTGAGTTGAATTACTGAAATAAATGAACTTTTCCACGACATTCTAATTTATTGAGATGCACCTGTATATAAGAATGTAATCATCACCTGTAAATGAAAATTAAAGTTCACACGTACAGTTTCTATAACCTTCTAAAGAGTGCAAAAGATTGATTGCAATGGCTCTGTGTTGGTCATTTCTGTGCCTTATCAGTCTTACTTTTATCTAAAGTAATTCTGTGCCAATTCTGGTTCATTTTAATGACAAGTATATAAATAGTCAAGAATGAGGACATGTCTCAAAGTTCTTGTCATTTTTTTGCTTTAGAGAGCTACTGCTAAACTATAGTTAGATTAATAATTAATGAACAGCAGTATGGCAGATTTAGTCAAGACGTGATATTTACTGTTTGGATTAAACTATAATACAACAATTTTGAGTTTTTCAAATAGTACAAATTGGGTCAATATTAAGGTTATTTAGACAAGCTTAAGAGCCTCTGATTGCAAACAATCAAAATGTTAAACAGTGGAACCAGTAAAATATAATTATGAGCTCAAATTTACTGCTCCTTTTTATTATTATTATTTCAAATGTATTTCATTCTAAGCTGTATAAATATCAGTTTGAATCCGTGAATTTAGTTTCTGTTTTTTTAATGTAATATAAATTAAAGTAATTAATAATTATTTTTGCTATTGACACTATATATTGCTGCTAAAATAGCATAGTTTGTCCATTTCTAGCTTATTTATGGGTGTAATGTAACATTTAATTAAATTGTTAATCCTATAATCGTACGTATGAAGGTGATGGGTTGTTGGATAAGAAGATAAATCTGAAAAAGGCAAAGGAAAGACATTAGTAATGCCTTAAGCAAATAAAAGTATTTTTATTTTATTAGATTTTTTTTCCAGCATGCAGCGAGAGTTCAGTGCTCATTGCTATGTTACAGATTATAACCATTCAATACTATGAACATTCATATAATATAGCACAAATTCATTCTATTTAAACATTTATCTATAATATAATATTTAACTCAATGTAATTGTCTCACATTGCTTAATTTGAAACAGTATTAATGTTTAAATACACATTTGATTTACATACATATTCACTTTCAGTCCTTGAAAACTTATTCAGTGAATCAAGACTGGGTTCAGTGTAGTGTGTTGGATGAATCAGGAGTAGTTTAAAGAAAAATGAAAACCAGGCAGGGGGCCAAAATCATTTAGGAGTGCACTTCAAACTACCAGTGAGAGAGAGTTCATAAGATGAACTTTATTCTCTAACCTCCTGGGTATTTTAGATGATTTTTATGTCTTTTGTACTTTCCTGTGCTTTCCTCTATCTCTAAGAGCCTTCCCTCATGTCCTGTTTAGACCCTTTAAATGAGTGTTTTTCTACTGGTGGGCCAGTGAATGTGATAGGGTCACAGACAGGAGGGGAAAAGCAAAGATGAAAGCGAATAATAAAAGATACTAACCATATAGTCATATACACTGCAGACCAAAAGTTTGGAATAATTAAGATTTTTAATGTTTTTTTTATTTTTTATTTTAAAGTCTCTTTCTCATTAAAGCTGCATTTGATCAAACATAAAAAATATTATTACATTTGTATTCTGCTGAAAATTCAGCTTTGCCATCACAGGAATAAATCAGATTTAAATTGTAATAATATTTACAATATTACTGTTTTACTGTATTTTTGATCAAATAAACACAGCCTTGGTGAGCATAAGATACTTCTTTAAAAAACATTACAAACTCTTAATTATTCCAAACTTTTGGCCACCGGTTTGAAAATAAATGGGCTTTAAAAAAGGATGACATCAAGAGTGACTTCAAAGACTGTGATTTTGAAGATGTTAACATGAAAAGTCATATTAATAACTCTGTAAGTATATTTTGTTGACTTCTGTACAATACATTTTGGTTGCCATTTGACATCCAATGTAAATGTGTTCTTAAGGAAAACCAGCTGAAAACATCTACACTAAATATCATTATCTATCTCTTCTCATTCCATATCCTTCTTATCCTACATTCTTTACCATCTCTTTTTTCCTATCCTTATTCCTTCTCTTCGGGATGAAAGAGATGGATTAGGCGTGCTGCCCGGGTGGGGAGGCATTCATCTTTTTCGGCCCAAATGCCAGCTGGAGAGCTGCCCTACAAGCGCCTGAGTATATCAAAGGGGTCCTTTCTGAGGCGCCTAGCATGGCGAATATGGATGACAGGGAAAGAGCTTCTCAAACTAGTCCACAAGAGAAGAGCTCAGCAAGCAACAGAGAAAAGGTATTATTTCACAGAGACACTCCACGTGGAAGGTATATATAAATAAACTCAGATCTAGTATACTTCAAGTGTGTCAATTGTATAAGGAGATCAGGTATTTCATTTTACTATTTTTCACAATTATTAGGAGAAAAACTGTTAGATAAATGAACACTGCATGCATGATAATGTGAATTATTAGACAAGAGGCCATTGTTATTCAAGCGACCACTTGATGAGTTGAACGATTTCCGCAAATTTGCTCAAGAACCTATTTTACAGCAATTACACCAGGGAGCCAGAAGAGAGTGGCATTATCAGCCTCTTGCCCAGGGCAACACAAAATCTCTATCAAAGCCCCCTACCTCTTTTGATCCCATTGCAGATTTCCAGAGGTGCTTCCGAGCCGATCTGGCAGATGTAAGAAAGCCAGATGCCAAAACTGAGTGTGGATAATCCCATTGAAAGATTTTTGACTTTGAATGCAGATTTCCAGCTTTGTTAATCCACACGGCTTGGACTCCGACTGTGGCTAAAGACCTTTGTGACTGGAAATATACACAAGCCTGCTAATGCTAATCTGGCGCTGCAAACTATAGCGCTCTCCAAACGCAAGAGATTGGATGAGATTGGCTAGCACTGATTGTGATTCTGTCAGGCTTCAGAGTGAGTGAGGTTCAGATTTATGAATGCAGTAATTACTGCTTCAATAGCCGAAACTGTTCACAGAAGAACTCAGAGAACTAATTATAAAGAGGACAGAGATGTGGCTTAAAATAGATTATTTTCTTATTCTCATTTGTTGCTGTTTCAAAATGGACAGCAGCTTTGCAGGAAATTCTCAAGACATGGCAGGAAATTGCATAAATAACCACAGGAGCAATAAAAAAGGGGGTCTGGAATTTGTCTTTCTCAGTATTTTACGATTCAAGGTATTTCATGGTATGATATGATCTGTAAAGTTTCAGATCACACTTCACATGTTAACCACTGGAGAACACTGTCAGTGAATTAGTGGTAGGCATAACTAGTAACATATGCTTTCAGATTGTGGATTACTGGAGCCTTTAGGTTAGTAGTATGTGACATAATCCCAGATTTGGAGACAAAATGAAAATGTATGAATATTAGCACAGCTACAGACTACATTTTTAGCATTTTATTATGCAATTGTAAATTACAATTATTGTGTGGGTTTGTGTGTATGCAACATTTGATGACTTACTCACATATTTTAACCAATTTTTGGCCCATTTCCCAGAGAAATATGCAAAAGTTTGGAATATTTCACACAAACTAAAGCAGATATATATGACTCAAGAACAATGAGTCATTTCATTTGGCAAGACAGCAGTAACTCAGATATGCAGGTGTGAGTCAGTTCATTTTATTTATTTATTTGTGTGTTGTTTGTGTGCTACTTTGTTTCCCCTTTTACTTTAGAGTGAAAGATAAAAGAGGTTTCTGCTCTGTTCTTATCATCTGTATCACAACCATCCTGAAATTGACCTTCTGGTCCACCTGGGAAATATATTGGCTTGCTGGAGGGTGCGGGCCTTAATACAGGCCAGTGTAAGAGCTGTCAGCCAGCCTGATTACCTTCATATACACAAGCACCTGCTGCCATCACACACAAACTCCCACCATCTCATCTCTGGGTTTCTGCAAGCCAATGGTGGCCTGATTAGAACCAAATGTACACAACTGAGCATGAGATATATATACAGACAACTTCTCCAATGAAAAAACAAAAACAAAAAAACAATTGAGGCCTTGCACACATGCAATGACGCACTTGCATATCTACTCACATATTCTAAATATAAATATGTTGATTATAGCCATGCAATTTATTAACCAGCACAAGAAGAAAAGTCCCACTCACTCTCTCTCACACACACACACACACACACACACACACACACACACACAAACATACAATCTCTCTCTCAGA
Source organism: Schizothorax lantsangensis (assembly GCA_027422415.1). Classification (NCBI taxonomy): domain Eukaryota; kingdom Metazoa; phylum Chordata; class Actinopteri; order Cypriniformes; family Cyprinidae; genus Schizothorax; species Schizothorax lantsangensis. The sequence continues at coordinate 20,635,209 of CM049848.1, forward strand.
CAAACCCGCCGTCTCTCGAGCAGAGACTGTCTGCCCCACTTTCAAAAGGGCAATTTTTCATCGGGCCCCCTGAAAATTTCTCTATTCTTACCACAGGAAAGCTAATGCACATCATCTATCTCACAGCAGCCAGCAGGAGCCAGAGAATCCATGCTTATATATGGTCTCATTAGCCAAGCAACTGATACCTCAACAAACTAAATATGCCTGTCGGTGTGATCTTACAGCGACTGGCAGACCTTGAGTACAGTTACTCTTACAAAGGGACATTAAAGATCATGGAACCTGAACAACAGGCAATATTTTCACAGATAGACCTGGAATTACTGTGATTAAGAGATTTGTGGCATATCATTTAATGTGCAAACGAACTTGCATATGACAAATCCTGTGTTAATTTGAGTGTTTTACAGCACATATTTGTAGAACAAAAATAAAATATATCATGATTTTTTTTTTTTTACTCAAGATTTGCATATTTGTAATTCATCTTCAAAATTATATATAAAAAAAAACATCTTGCCTAAAGAAATGTGTGATGGTAACTCTAATTTCATTTACAATGGATTTTGGTTTCTGGCAGAATGAATGGAATAAATGTGAACATATTTAGCGAATTGTATTTGTAAATGCATGTCCTGTAACTGTTTGAAAACAATATCACAAGCAAAATTGCTGTTGGTCCGAATAGGTAACCACAGAAGTGATGATATTCAGACCAACAATTGCTTATGTAATATTGTTTTAATATAACATCAATAAAGTCAAGTCATTTATATTTTAGACACAATACTTATTACTTACCAATTACTTTTATGTATTTTCACTCCACCAGTGAAAATATTTTCAAAAGCCACAGCTATAGTAGTGTTTAGTTCCTAAATTAATTAGAAACTAAACACAAAAATCAACCATAGTGGTGTTTAATTCCTAAATTAATTGGTGTTTTAATTTAAGGAAAGGTAAATGATTCAATGATTCATTCATGAAGACACTCACATGAATTTGTTCCTGAATGAATCAGTGATTCAAATCATAAAGACAGTCACTTGTTGTCACCTACTGGCGTCACAATATATCATGCAGAAAGAAAAGTGACTGCGAGAACAAGTGGAGTGATACAAACAGCGAAACCTACCAGGACTGTATCAGCACTCGTAGAACGCCGCTCAGCCAGAATTCGAGGGCCAGAACTATCTGTTGAACCAATGGCGTTTTGAATTTTCTTGTCAGTTTTCTAGCAGTTATCATCTCAAGAGTGCACATATAAATATAATCACTGAATGTAGAAGAAAAACATTTTGGCTTATCCACGCTTGAGGACTTGGGTACATGGAGAGGTAAGCAGCGTTAAGTATATGCTTTACTCAAGCCTTGTGGTTGGTTGAATTAAATGAACATACCCTGGCACTTCTCTTCAGAACTTCACCTGGCTATGGCTGCGTTCACTCAGCAGCAGAATACGGTCATCAGTGCTGTATTTCATGGTTATGCAGTTCGGATATTCATAAGACAGACACTCGCATTTTATAACCAAACTCAAATCAGTAAATTATCAGGACTCACAACTGCATTACAGGTGAAAACCTACTGTGTGAATGGGTTAACCGCTCAGGTATAAAAGCCGCCGTTGGTTTGTTAAGATTGTACTGTTGGACTGATGTGGTGACAACTGCACTGTTCGTGGTGTTGATTAAAGAAACAGAACTTTTTCGGAACTTTGAATCATTGAACCAATTGATTCGCAAAATGATGCTTCGAAATGCTGAAACACAGGCTGGCCGCACCTGCTGTGTAAAATGGTGTAAATGCAACAAAAACTCAAACATGAGAAAAGGAAACCCAACATGTTTCTAACTAATTGCAAATGTTTTCGTGTTTAATCTATCAGATGTTATCCACAGGCTCTGTAAAATTTGTTTTCTTTTATTGGTCAATTTCAAGCAATTAAGTACCATTCTCCTTTCTGTATTATGAATAGGATGAATGTTCCAAACAGGTGTGTAATTCAACTATTGACACTTTAGACACTTTAAATTCTCCATAGAGGCAAATTACTGCTGATTGTTCCTTTACTGGTCCACATGCTCTTATTTCAGCTTGCTTATCAGAAGTCATTTTAGTTCAGCAAAGCGTTAGGTAGCACTGGCTAATATAAGTGGTATCTGTAAGTGTGATGTTAAACCCAAGACACAGAGTTTGTACTTGAGGTTCAACAAGATTTTTCAGTCTTTTCTACCTAGATCATCTGACCAAGCTTACCCACAGTTTTACAGTAAATAAGAGTGAAGAATACTAATTAGTTGCTAAATATTAGTGTATTTTATAATACAATTTTAACAAAGAAATTCTTATAATGACATGATATAAACCCTATACCTGTACATCAGGTTCCAATAGACATCAATTTCCTAAGGTGCAGTCAAATTAGTTAAATTTTCCTGGAAAAATTGTCTATTGTAATATAATAGTTCACACAGAGGTTACTTTCAAACCAAGTAGCTTTCTGTTGATCAGTGTGGCAAGTTTGCATGACCAGCTTAAACCTGCATAGGAAAATGTTTTGTTCTTATGAGGAATCCTATTGAAAGGACTGGATTTTGGGCATGAAAATTTACCGAACAAAGGTAAATGTGGTCAGATCTTTAGGGGCCGTTAACACAACTTTTTTGAACTCCTTTTAACTTGAGTGTTGCATTTCAGAACACCATGTCATGCACAAAATGCTGCAAGAGATGTGAACGCTCAATTATGAGGGTCAAACACACTCATATACCACATATTTACATTAAAAAAATGGAAAAGCATTACAGTATAATGCAAAAACATATTCTGTATGAATGGCCCCTTTGCAAGCTATACAGGTTGGTCATTTCAGTGTGCAACTAAGTAAAGAAATATCTCGACAGGTCATTTGAGAATGCCAATGCCTCTGATCTATCCACAGTACAGCTGAGAGGCTTTTTGAGAGGAAACTGGAGCTCCTAAGTTTTAGAAGCATATAAATCTGCCTCCTCTAAAGCTTTAACTGCAGAGTCTGTTCGACTAGAATGACCAAAGATTTGTGTCCTATCTCGGTGTAAAAAAAAGTTACACAGTAAAATGGATAGCAGTGCATTCCAGCCGCTTCGCTCCTACAGCAGCTTAAAGATTAAGACCCGAGAGTCAGTAGGTTGAATTGCAGGTTAGTACTGTCATTAAGCAAGTAATGCAATGCTAATATGCTGCTTGACTTATGCCCTGTAGCTCTACTGAATAATCATAGTATAAGTCAAAGTAAAAGAGTGACTCTTTGAAGCAAGAAATGTGCATAGATTTTTGTAATTTCTACCTGTTTTTTCTGAACAGTATTGTGTGGATTTCTGTGCATTGTGGAATGGATGGATGATAGAGAGGGTGCAGGTGCCTGCTAGTGAACGTGGATTTTTTTATATTCATGAATCAGAGCTTTAAACACCTTGTCTCCTGGGATGCTTTAGTTTTAATACCATCTAATGCACAGAAGGTCAGGATATGTACATATCTAATTTCTGCTTATGTCTCTTGCTAATCGTTCCATATTACATAATCACATAAACGGACACATTTTTAGTTGGGTGGACATGTCTTTTACATCGCAACCCTCGGAGAGAGGACACACGCCCACAGAGCTCTCACTGCTGGAGCCCAATTACATCTCCTCAGCACATTAGCCAGCATTAGCGTGCATTAGCAGGGGAGCTAAGCCTCCGGTTCATCTCCCAGAATCTCGACCTCCTACCTACCAGAACAGCGATTAGCATGCTGGCTAATGTGCACTAATGTGTCATGCTCCCCTATAGTGAACCTGTCGCACTCACGTTCAGTGCAAAATTAAGACCCTCACTGAGCCTGTCAGACTGATATGAAGTCTTGAAAGCGAAGCCATTTTTCTGGCTTAAGGTGTAAAACCAATAGTGCTAATGAGAATTGTTAGGATTGCAAATGAGCAGTGTTGGGAAGGTTACTTTGGAAATGTAATAGGTTACAGATTACAAGTTACTCTACTTAAAATGTAATAAGTAGTGTAACTTTTCAATTACTTTATTAAAGTAATGTAACTGATTACATTTGATTACTTTTCTAAATTTCTAATGTTTTCAACTGTTAATCATTTCAAACATGTAAACCAGGCAGGGTTAACCTTACAGTAGTACTCAACACTGATAGCTGTCAGACGTCGAAATACTTCATCACTTGAATTAAGATTATAATATTTTAATTTTAAAGGAGACATTGAATGCAAAATATCTTCATTTGCATATAAATGTGTTTTACCAGCACTTGAGAGTGAATACCAGCACTCTCTTCCATCGTCAATACCACGACTGAGGTGAGACCCTTGAGCAAGGCACCAAACCCCCAACTGTTCCCCGGGCGCCACAGCAATATGGCTCCCCACTGCTCCGGGTGTGTGTTCACAGTGTGTGTGTGTGTGTGTGTGTGTGCGCGCACTTGGATGGGTTAAATGCAGAGCACAAATTCCTGCTATGGGTCACCATACTTGGCCACACGTCAATTCGTTTATGTCTGTAAATTTGTTAAATTATGTTTATATAAATATTGTATAAATATAAATATTGTATAAATTATGTTTATATCAGTACCCATTGTCCATGATCCAGCTGCACCTCCAGAAGAAGTAAGTATCACTTTTTATTTTTTATGATTATTTGCGAATCGCGTTTGCTCTTCCACAGAAGAGAGCGGCGGGTGGGCGGAGCTCATTAGCATGTAAAGAGATATGCACCGAAACGAGTCGCTGTGAACAGAGCTGTTTTTGACAAGGTAAAAAGGGTGTTGTTTTACACGACCACTGAGACCATTTCAAGAAAACCCTAAAGAATCATACCAACTTGTGGAAAATGGGCATCTGATGTCCCCTTTGAAGCACAGCCACCACAAAATCAGACTTACTTTAAAATCCTTCTGAGGATAAATACAGATTTTAAATCATAACAAGAAATAGTATAATAGCTATGATACTGTTTTTGAAATCAAATCTTTGCATAGCTATGACAGGAAACACTGGAATCTAACAATGCCTTAGAAAAAAAACAGTTAATCTTAAAAAAATAAAGCATATACATACACCCTATAGGAAATATAAAAGTTATCGGATAAGCATGTTATTAACTTCTGAAACATTGGTGTTTCATATTTTAGAGCAGTCACTGCAATTTATGAAATACCTCAATTAAATCTGTATGTGGGAGTGTGTGTGAAAAAAATCAGATGTAACCCCCTTTGTAATCATTTACATTTTCATAAGTAACTGTAATTTAATTACACATGTTTTCTTAGTAACTGTAACTGATTACAATTACTTTTATTTTGTAATTAAATTACGTAATTACGTTACATGTAACTAGTTACACCCAACAATGCGAATGAGAGGATAAATTATATAATTTGTAGCACAATTTATTAGGGGCTATTTTTTTTATGTGGATCAGCTTCCATAACATGGCTTACTGATTCTTGAGACATTTGAGGAAACAGGCTGATAAAATGAAAGTTTTAGTAGCAATGAATTGTTTTGTATCAGTGTTTATGGCATTCATGTACAGTTTCCTGCTTTTACTTTCTCATTAAATTTATTTGTTGTTACTTATGTGCCTGATAGAAAGTAGTGTGCTGTAGTCAGAGCCATGACCATGTGGATGACGTTCCAACGTGCAACAGTGCTTTAGACCCAAGGTTGAGTCCCGGCTTGTGGCGCTTTCCCAGTCCCACTGCACTATTGTTTCCTGTCTCTCTCTGCAGTACTTGCAAAATAAAAGAAGCAAAACATATTATATTGTTTATTATAAAAATTGGCAAATATAACCGTTTTTAATGAATAATGAGTTCAAACTGATTTTCTGCTCCATGTATTGAGTTGCCACAGCTGACAGATATCTTACAGTGTTGACAATATAATAAGATGTTGCATAACACATACAATATGTACTAAATGCAGTAGTCATTTTGTTTTTCCTATTGTCACTAGCTGCAATAGTGTATATTTAAAATTAAGAAGGTTATTTGAGAATCGGTTAACCAAGAGGTGATATATCATGCAAACGGTAGCAAATGAGTTATGCAAAGATGACCTTAGTGATAATGGCTGACTGTGATATTGCTGTATTCATAAATATCTGTTTTAAGTTAGGGACATGCCTATAAGGTACATAAAAGGAATTAAAGTGTATATTTAACAAAAATCTGTTTTTTTAAGAAAAATAAAATACATGTACACATTAAATTAATCAAAAGTGACAGTAAAACGGTATATTCATAAATGTTTCATGGTTTCCACAAAAATCTTAAGCAGCACAAATGTTTTCAACATTGAAAATGAAGTCAAATCACGTGACACTGAAGACTGGAGTAATGGCTCCTGGAAATTTTGCATCACCATCACTGGAATAAATTACATTTTTAAATATATAAAAATATAAAACAGTTATTTTAAATTGTAAGAATATTCCACAATATTACTGTTTTTACTATATTTTTGATCAAATAAATGTAGCCTTGGTGAGCAGAAAAGATTTATTTCAAAAACAATAAATAAATACATACATACATACATACATACTGTACATACAATCTTACTGACCCTAAACTTAGAACGATAGTATATATATTTGAATCTATCTGACATATATATATATATATATATATATATATATATATATATATATATATATATATATATATATATATATATATATTAGTGCTGGGCAATGATTAATAAATTATTAATTTATTAATAATAAATAATATATTATGTACACAAAAAAATTAAGTTTTTGTGTACATAATATATGTGTTTGTACTGTGTATATTTATTATGTATATATAAATACACACACTTGCATGTATATATTTAAGAAAAATATGTTATGTTTATATATTAAATATATTTATATATAATATAAATTATATGAATATAAATATATACATGTAACTACATGTAAATATTTTCAAAATATATACTGTATGTGTGTGTCTTTATATATACATAATAAATATGCACAGTACACACACATTTATTATGTACACATTTGTTTTTTATTTTGGATGAGATTAATCGCGATTAATCGCGTTGCACTCAAACTTGCTTTAAAAGTGCTGATGGCGATGGGCATCCCTCCTGCTGGTACTTACTGAAACTCATCTGTCACTTTGCTCAAAGTGAGCCCTTCTTTAATCGAGTACCACTTTGAGTGACGTGCAACTGCTGGGCATGCAAACATTGTGCCTGTTACATGAAATGGATTGAAAATTTAATTAACCACAGCGTGACTTCCTCTTATTAATTATGCTTCAAAGACAAGGCACGAAGCTCCGTATCATGATGGGCTTGCAGAAATTGTGACTACAGTTTCCTGACAAGGAGAACGGCAAACAGTAAACAATGCAGCGCCTGTAAACACATACTATTGAGTGTTTGAGTCTGTCATTCTCCAGTCCCTTAGATTACTGATATACTGTAATAATGTTATTTATAGCTAACAAACTACCCAAAGCACTTCTTCTAGAAGTTCAATTGGAAATGATCAACAAGAGGCATTCAGTTTCACTCACTCCACTTCTTCTTTTTAACTGAATGCCAGCCAACAATATGCTGTTTGGTTGTTTGTATTTGCTTTGATTTATGAAGCACATCTTTCATAAATGTCAGCTGTTGTCCAGTTCCCTTTCGTCTGTCTACGGTGATAAGCTAGTCGGGCTTGACTTGACATTCTCAGTTGAATGCAGGAGCACAGGTCACTTCCTCTTTTAATTTGTTAGCGCTGGAATTGTTTTGAACGGTTCGAGATTGAACTGCCAAACTGAATTTGTGGCTAAACACTAGCTAAACCTCTGACTTGGTATTTGGCTCTGATCCTATTAGCATGTAAATGCAGAATTTACAGAAGAGACAAAATAGTGAAGGAAAAAGTACTGGAAGTACATTTTCATTTGTTCAACTCTGTCTTAAGAAGTTTTTTTTATTTATAAATTTTTTTTTGGTCATTGAATCTATGGCAGGATATTTTTACTATGAACATGAAGGCTTTTCCAAAATGTGTCCATTGGCATTTGCTTCAGTTAGGGATGTAACGATGCCCCTCGAGCCGGTTAAAAATTGGTAAATATATGTGACGATTCTAGTCGGTTGAGATGTTAAATGAACGTCTAATTCCCTTCGGGGAACCATGGTTACATACGTAACCTCGATACGCTCCCCTTCCGGAACTTGAGCTGCGTAAAATGCTTTGGGAACGAGAATACCCACTATGCCATATGAGCAAGTCCCTGTCTGGTGTGTATCTGGCGAGCACATCAAGACGAGAGAACTTGGGACCCTTGGGTAGATGTCAGGTCCAGACTGTAGAAACGGATGAATGTGTGCGGAGAGGACCAGCCTGCCGCAGCACAAACATCTTGAAGGACCACGCCCACTGAAAAGGCCTTGGAGGCCGCCATACCCCTAGTTGAGTGTGCTCTGACCCCCATAGGTGACTGGAGGCAAGAGGACTCATAGGCCAGTGTGATGGTCTCAACCACCCACCGACTCAGGGTTTGCTTGGTCGCTGGAACCCCTTTCTTAGGTGGACCAAAGCAAACGAATATCTGTGATGCGAATAGATCCACTTCCGCCTGGCTGAATTCCCTACCAGCCTGTAAAGGGGGCGCGAGTGCAGACCCCCCTGCCGGTTGATGTAGGAGACCACCGATATGTTGTCTGTGTGGACAAGCACATGATGTCCCCTTAGGTTTGGAAGGAAGTGTTTTAAAGCTCGAAACACAGCCAACATCTCCAGGCAGTTGATGTGCCATGTGAGATGATGGCCTTCCCACAGACCTCGGGCAGAGCGGCCACTCATGACCGCTCCCCAACCCATTAGGGAGGAGTCCGTCGTTAGCGTTACACGATGAGCCCCCAGCGACGGGCCTTGAGACAGGAACCAAGGTTTCTTCCACATGTCTAAGGCACGTAAGGGGAAAACCCCTTGGTCCTGAGCCACCACTGCAAGGGTCTCATGTACAGCAGGCCAAAAGGTATCTCGTTGGACGCAGCCGCCATCAGACCCAACAGTCTCTGAAACTTTCTGACAGTGAGTGATTGCCTTCTCTCACTCCCCTCACAGCTGTGAGAATCAACTTCGATGCGAGCAGGAGACAACTGTGCCTGCATCGTAGTTGAATCCCACACCACGCCTAGATAAGTGGTTCTCTGTAGAGGAGAAAGCACACTTTTCTTGGCGTTTAGCCGTAACCCCAGTTCTTTCACATGGGCGACGACGACATCTCGATGCCAAGCTGCCATCGGCTCTGACTGAGCTAATATCAACCAATCGTCGATGTAATTCAGTATGCGGATGCCCTGGAGTCGCAACGGAACCAAGGCAGCATCCACACACTTTGTGAAAGTGCGGGGTGAGACCGACAGGCAGAACGGAAGAACCCGATACTGGTATGCTTCGCCCCCGAAAGCAAACCTCAGGAACTTCCTGTGTTGAGGAAGGATGGATACATGGAAGTATGCTCTCCTTGAGATCTATCTTGACAAACCAGTCCTCAGACCTGATTTGAGACACAATCTGTTTGATAGTAAGCATCTTGAACCGAAATCGTTTGATAGCGCAGTTCAGTAGATGCAGATCTATGATCGGACACAACCCCCTTCTTCAGAAGGATGAAGATTCTCTCGAGAGAGGAGGAACACGTTCTATGGCCTCCTTCCTCAAGAGAGTTTCTACCTCTTGTTCAATACCAGATCCTGCTCGGGGCCCACTAACGTAGGAATAACCCCATTGAAGCGAGGTGCTTTTGCATACACACACACACCACAGATGTGCTCGCTGAAGAGCATGAAGCTAACATCTGCTCTTGCCGGATGCGCCTTTATGCTTCCTGGTTGCTCACATCACCCCGCTCATGACATCTCACTTTGCTATATGACTGATTTCACACATGCTTCAGAACGTGGTCTCGCCAGGGCGTTCCCAAAGCGTTCGACGCATCTCGAGTTCCTGAAGGGGAACAGTTCATTATGCTGCTGGTTAATATTGAAAACTGGTATTCAATATCATATTATTTCAATTTATTATCATAATCATAAATGCACTGCTTTTTATCACAAATAGTTTTCAATATTACCGTTTACTGCACTTTGTTAATTTTCTAGTTATTTACCTATAGCGGATAATGAAACTGAATTCTTGCACATTCACAGGAAATGGCTTACTTCTGCACTGAAAAATAAGGTGGGTAGCGGAGATTTGCGTGATTTGTTTTGTGAATTGCATGCTAAAACAACACACAGCACATGCAAAATAAGCAAGCTATCAGTGAGTGATGGACCTGTTTGAGCTGCAGTTTGCAAACCAATTCGCAAAGGCTCTTTTGGGAATGTCTAACAGGTTTTTAGAAAAACATTTTTCTATTACTGTGTAAAATAATGTCTTTGAATTTAGTCATGCCTCAAACATGAATTTTAATGCTGCTAACATGTTTCTGCATAAGGACTACAAAGGTCTACTTTGTCAGGCATGTAAACTCATATTCTTGTGCAAGTTAAAGTCCTTATTCTCTTTCAAGATTTCGGGCTACAAACGGAACTCCTCTACCTGCATATAGTAATAGTGAATTCCCCTCAGAACCTGAATAGCTTGGAATGACTGTTTGCTTCTTATGTTATTGCCCACTGATCCTCCATGTGTGTTCAGATGGCTTTCATGGACACGTTTTTATCTCCATGTCATTTGCTGGGGCTTTCATTGATGTCCCTGGTGGTCTCCAGCACACCTCCAGGGCCTGTGAAATGAGCCTGTCTGATCAATAGTGCTCTTCATTCCTTGTAGCTTGTGTGAAATTCACACAGGTTTAAGAAGATAAGAGCGGTGAAAAGTAACTTGAAACATTTTCAACCAGAGATTGTTCAGTTTGACAGTAAAGTTTAGATTTGTTTTACAAGTCTAAGTAGTGTGAATAAATTGTAATTATGAATAAATTGTAGTTATGAGTGTGAATTTCAATGGATATTCCCCAAGAATTTAGTTTGCACCTCAATTTTTTTCAGTAAAGGGAATATCCAATGCTATGTATAATATCACTTATAGGCTTCACAGTTCATAAATTATGTTCAAATTATTACCTGCACAGTAAAAAAAGGGGGAATAATGCTAGAAAAATACATTAAAATGCTGAGAAAAAAATATATCTAAAAGTAGATTATTGGGTTGAGTGTTGGAGCTCCCAGCATGCACTGGGGAATGAATAAATAAAATAGATGCCTCGTTTGTCAGTTTTATTAACAGTGTAGTTGTTATTTTTGCTGTTTTGTTTATCAACTTCTTGTCTTGTGATGTCAAGATGTGTTTGTTCCTAATGCTAATTAGATTTTCTTTCTAGACTTATTTTCTAGACTTATTTCATCTACCATGTGTTGTGGTCTGAGTGTAGCGAGTCAAGACTTTAAGTGTTTGTTATGTTAAGAATGGTCATGCGAAACGTGTTCATGCAGTGTTTTCATTAGTTTAAGCAGTTTGTTCTCCATTTCTTATAGAAAACTAGAGATTACAGTTTTTTACAATCATTACTAATAACAGAACCTTCATGTCATTTGTCTAGACACAAAATTCACAACCGATGATCAAGATGCACATTTTTCAAAACACTTAACACTTTTTCCAAATGCTTGGATACAATACACATAAACCAAAGCTCTTTTGTTCATTGAACTAAAATCACTGGTTCAAAATGACACAACTTAATATCAAAGTATTACTATTTCAAAATTCAACTCACACATTACATCTGAATTGAGTGTCTATTCATTTCATTACAATGATCTAACTATCAGTTGATACAACTGCTCAAAATGCTACGTAACTGTTGCATTACTCTTGAAGCATAGTTTTTTTTATGGAAAATTATGAACAATACTACATGTTTAGATTATGAAAGTGAAGCAACTGAGGACTGAGTATGTTCAGGTGTGATCAGTTTCAAGATGCCTGTTGTTAGGAGAAAAAAATCATATATCATATACATCTCTATCATTGTTATCAGTATTTGTTTTTCCTACAATACAGTAAATGCCTTTTTAGAGGGTGATCGAGCTGGAAGCTGATGAAAACCATTCATATTTTTGGATGAGGCAGGCTTTACCCTGGCCATGACATGGAGGAGAGTTTGAGAGCCCAGCGGTTGAGAGGGGCCCAGAATGATGGGGGTTCTCCACATGGAGGTGGAGGGTTCACAATAGACCCCCTCACAAACAATCACTCTTCTCCAGGCCATAGATTATGCGTACAATGACATCACAGGAGGAGACAAATGTCAGGCCTGTATTTGCCATGCCAGAAGATTTTTTTCCAAGATGTTTAACTAATGAAAACATCCATTATGATGTGGATGAGAACCTGTGGCCAAATCCACAAGACAGGGTTGATAAAAACATAGAAGAGCAGTGAGGAACACTCCAGTTGACATTTTACTGTAGGCCTACTGTAGTTTTTTTCTTATCTTTTTTTCTTATCTATTTTTTTCTTATTTAAAGTTTTTTTTAAAAAAACCTGTTGTGTTGATTATTTCATCAATAATTTTCAAATTTTGTTTAATGATTCCAGTGTCTGTACTTTTCTCTCTAGTCTATTACAATGATGCATGAATGTGTAGAACCATAATGAAAGCTGCATCATATGTTTTGAACAACTATATTTAATGATTGTACTAACAACTACACAATGAAACTATGGGTATCTTGTGTGTGGGTGATCTAAAGTAATGTTCCTATGATATTTCATAATAAATGAGTTTTTTGAACCAATGCTTCTGCAAATGCAAGGCTTCTTTAAAGATATGAACGCAATATGCAAAGTTTTGAACATTGGATAGCCTGTGTTACAAACAATGACTGTTTTGAGTTTTGTGTCTAGAGTTTTGAAAAATGACATGAAGGTTCTGTTATTAGTCCAAAAGTGATTGTAAAAAACTGTAAGAACTTACTGTAGGACTGAATTTAAAGCCATGCAAATAAAGAAAACCATTTATAGTCCTTTTAAGTTGAGCCAACATAATCTTAATACTTCTTAATCTTAATAGGCAATTTTTCAATTATGGTAAATTCAAATATAAGTCATAACCTAACATTTTAAACTTAGCGTGTACATTATATAGTGTGTGTGTGTGTGTGTGTGTGTGTGCGTGCGTGCGTGCGTGTGTGTGAGTGAGTGTGAGTGAACTAACTGTTGCCTTCATTTTTTAAAGATCTGTTTTATGTCCAGTTAAGACTTTGTGAGACAACAGACTCACAAAGAGCAGACATAACACTGAAAGTCACCATAAAGTTTCCAGGCTAATAAATGATGATTAATTATTGCTTTGAGGATCTTGACCTCTAACATAAGGCGCCCATGAGACGTCTTCAGGAGGTTTTCTGTTTTCCTTTTAAATGAATTACAGATCCCACGATGTCTGCCATTAAGGTTTATACCGGTTGCTGCCTCATGATAGTTATTTTATCTCTGTCATCCTGCCTCAATCTGCTCTGGATTTACTTTGACAACATTTCCCCATAGGTTTTAGATTTCATTTATTACCCTGATCACAGAGGGCCATCACCAATATATGGTTTTCCAGAGGGGTTTTGTAAATTACTCCTGGCGCTCAGTAGTAATAATAAGAATTTTCACAGAAAAGTCATTGCTATTTTGAGGAGAAGTGTGTTTCTTGGGAAATCCTTAGAATGTTTTTTGGGCAAAGGACATATCATCAAATTAGGGTTGACTGTGCCAAGACCAAGGTTAGCAAGGTCCAGTTAGCCCCTGCTGGTAGATGAAGTAATTACATTATTCTCCAAGCTGCTTCTTTGACAGCCATATTCTAACTATACATGAATATATAAAATAATATAATATAATATGTAATATATTAATACAACATATCATATTGTCGTATGTATTTCAATTCTTCTTTGTAAGTAATATATTCTGTGTTTGTGTAGAAGTTTATTTCCATTACAAAATTTTTTTTGTTTCTTCTATAAATATCAGTTTGCTTATACACCTCTATACGGAGCAACAGGTCAGAAATGATCAGCTCAGGTGTAACATCCCTCATTCTGTGCCATAGCATGGCAGCGGCCAAACTCTTTCAGTGACCTCTCTGTACTTGGACAGCTCTTGACTGCCGCCACAACATCACCTGCTGTTTCGAAGAGGAGTGCTAATTAAATTTGGAATCCAATTACAGCAATGGTAATGAAATTTCCAAATGGGGAAACTCTTAATCTGTTCATTGAGGTGTTTAATTACTAGTGAGTGTGTGAGTTAGAGATAGACTGCACCGCTGCATTTCAAGACGGCCGTTGTGGAGAAACACGAAGAAACGTGCCTGTATAGGTCTGTGTCCAACATTTGACTGAATCCACACAAAGAGCTTTAGCGGACTTTTTTCACATCAGGGGTTTGGTATTTGACGCAAGGCTAATTTGAATGTCTGTGAAAATGAGGAACTGAAGGAGCTTGGTAACAAAAAAAGGATGAAAAAAGGAGGTCGTCTGTAGAGACTTGGGAGTTTAGAGATCACCTGCCATGAAAGATTTTATCCATGCGTGAATGGACCCATTTTTTTTTTATTTTTATTTTTTTATTCTCAGCTTGAAAGAACCTCACTGAAATCCCTTCTTTTAACCCCAGACTATATGGGTCAAAAAGTGGGTGTCCCTTTTTCCCCTACATTTTTCATATGATGTTTCTGACACTGAATGTTTTCAGATGTAGTATATATTTATTACATTATATATTATATTAATAGGACATTTGATATCTTAAAGCATAAATCCTGTTGATAAAATTTACCTTCTGTGGTTTTCATGGCCCTGCTGGATACTGAGAAGGAGCAATAAAGTGTTACTAAACAGCCCTGTTAAAGGCAGTTTAGCGGCCCTCATATTGCCGTGTTGTTCGTGGTTGGCACTCTTTGATTGTTCTCATGAAATGCTCGCTGTTTATTGCACAATCCACAACACCTATTTGTAGTATGACATTTTAACTGCTGCTTTTACACCAGAGCCTTAATAACAGAGCTGTACTGAATGCAGGCAGAGGCTGAATTCTTTTGTTCACATTAAGCTATTTAAATGCTCCATGATTACTCTGAGATATGTCCTAGTTTAGATGCAGGCTATAAAGAAACATATTATTTCTGATAAACAGAGCAGAAGTAAAGTTGATTCACATGTGAAGGTTAAGTTTTTGTAAGTTCCTCTGAATAAGAAAATGCACACTAAATGCCTTAAATGTTAACAAGTTGGAGGATCTAGGAGCAAAAGGCAGAGTTGAAAAGTTCATGATTTAGAAGTTCAGGTTAGGAAATTCAGTCGGGGAAGAGTGATGCAGTCAGTTTACATAATGTATGTGGGGGCATGTTCAGCTCGATAATACAAGGAAATGTTTAAGAATATGGATATTATACAACAGCTCATATATGTGAATAGGCTTGTAAAACACCATTATTTTCCACTAAAATTGATAGATAGATAGATAGATAGATAGATAGATAGATAGATAGATAGATAGATAGATAGATAGATAGATTTGTTTTGGTGGGTAGTGTTCACAAGTGCTGCTGCAGTTGCTTTAATGTCCACAGGAGGCAGCATGTGGTGCTTAAAGACTTCTGCAATAAACCCATGAGGCTGTGCAGGGGTTGATGGGTAAAGCCTGTGGAGCACAAAGGTTCGGGCAGATAAGGCTGTTGTGTGTCCCCATGGTGAATCAATATTTTTCATCGTAGCAGCTTAGCCAGAAAAAGGAGAAGGAGGAGTTGGATTTCACAGCCAGAGAGCGTGACATTTCTGCAGGCAGCTCGCTCAGCCTCACAAAGTATCAGAAAGCTCGATGTCGCTCAGATTTCCAAACGAACACTTTGCTGTGGTGTTTTTTTTCCTACTGTGGATGAGTTACACTTGCTGTAAATTACACTCAGTGGATGGTAAATAAAGAAAAAACAAACTGTGAAAATAAAAGTTTCAGCAAGTGCAAATGTACAGGTTTAGAAATCTGAAAGTGCCTGTAGCTTTTTTCTCATCATAAATCTCACAGTAAAAAAAAAAAGTATTGCTTTTTAATCCAGTCCTTTCATTGATGGGAACTTCAAATGACAGGTTTAATGTAAATTCAAACCCTGAAATTGAAGTAATTTACCTCAGAGAACATCTGATCTACTTAATCATGTGTATAAATCACTGATCTCTTCTATTAAAATAGAAATGGTAATGTTATTAAAAATGTTTAAAGAAATAGTTCTGACACCTCTTTGAAATTAAAGAGCTTGAAAGTATCTTCAACCTCTTCCTTTCTTTCCTCTGTGGAACTAGACTTACTTTTTAGCTTTATAAATTAAAATGGGCAGGTTCATCTCTCATTATCATACTAAATTAATTCACCTCATTTCAATTAATAAACTTAAACTAACTTGAAATAAAGTTAAGCTTTTTAAATAAGCATTTCTAAAATGTGGTATTTGTTTAGGCATAAAGCTAATATATACTGTAGTTATCAGACATCTGGAGATCTCTGTCTAGAAGCTGACTCTGAAGACTACCCACATGAAAAAATACTATAGTAATTTATAGTAAATACTATAATGTTTTTAAACCATACTATAGTAAAGTGTATTATACTGTATATATTATAGTATTTACAACACTTTGTTAATGAATGCTATAGCAAACTGTAGTATTAACTATAGTGAACTGATAAACTGTAATGAATACTGTAGTATACTTTAGTTTTTACTACAGTAAACTGTAGTGTATTGTAGTTTAAACTGATGTGTGCTATAAATTTAACCATTATTTTGATCTTTGAACTCTATATGAACCTAACATTCATATTAACACTAAATCAGTGAAAAAATACTATACTAATTTATAGTATATATATAGTGTTTTTGAACCATACTATATAAAGTACTTGAAATAATTTTTTTTGGTAATTCTATAGATGCTGTGGTAATATAACAACTATAGTAATATAAACAAATTATTTTACCCAATACTGTAACTGTAAAGTTTTCAACAACTATAGGGTATATATGTATGAATAAATATAAAATCCATTTTTAATTCAGTTCTTGATAATAATGCATTCTTAATGGTCCTTGACTGACCCTCATCATTTGAAGGTTAATAGTCATAATGGCAGTCTACTGTCCTTCGCACCTTTGCTTTTATTTCAGTTTCCACTACTTTGTCCACTACAGATGTGTTATCAAGTGCATTGAGAAGCTCAGGAATAGTGGCTTTCATCCAAGTGTCTTTTTAAAGCTGGAGTGCTACAACATTAACACTCATTTTCAGGTTCAAAACCTGAGTCATCTTTGCTTTAAATAACACTGCTACAGGCAGAGTCCATAACTGCAGTGATTATTTATGTCACTTGTATCATTAGTTTAATTTTAATCAGCGATTGAAAATTTAACAGCAAAATATAATTTGCTTCTCTGCTTCAGATAAGAATAGCTGTATTTAAAGTTGTGATTGTGTTTAACTCACCATCATGGCTGGAAATGGAGGCATTTGTAATGTGATTATTGATCATCAGACTTTGAAAGCCACATGAGGTCATGACGTCTTCCTGAGGGACTTTCTGATCAATAGATTACAAGCAAAAAATAGATGCAGTGTAGCTTTAATAAGCTGATATCAAGTTATTGTTTACATGTTGCTCGTCCACAAATAGCAGTCATTCAGATAACAGCTTGCCAGTCAATATCTCTCATCTTCAGTTGCATTCATGCACAATACACTGCAATGGATAATACTTTTTGTCTGCATCCTTTTTGGAGCTTGACAGCCACTTGTCACCATGCACTTTTATTGTGCCTAATACTTATTTTAATCCAAACTCTACTGTAGTGTTCCTCAATATCTAGATGGAACCATGCTCGTATTTCACACCGTCATCTCATATCCTGTGTGAAACAAGCACCTTCTCTGTCAGTCTGTGCCACAGCAGGCCTTCGGGGCCCCTGGCCGACAGCTGGAAGTGGCAGTTTGCCAGAGGTGCTGTTATTTTTTACTGCTGTCAATAAGACTCTGAACTGGCAGTAACCCATGACTATAGCTGATTGGCGAGACTCACCCATGGCCAAGTTATGGTGTGACAGGGCTATGATTAAAGAGCTCATGAAACTGGCCATGTTCAAGTTTGTGTTGAGAAAATGTGTTCCATCAGTTTAAAGGTGTGAAGTTGCATGGTGGTGTGCTAATTGACGCTTTGATGTGATCATTTTGCAAATCTGTGTGAAGGCATTCATCATTCTGATATTGTGCCAGACAGAATCATGCCACACTAAAGGTCATGACAAACCACGTCAGCGGTCAGTCGTCGGTGAACATTGGGCCATCTCTAAGCGCCTGTCAGCTCTCTCTGATTGGCTGCTCAGTTTAGCGAACCAGTGCAAAATAATAATAATAAATGAATAAATAAAATGAAATAAAGTGATAAAGCAAATGATAAACATAGAAGGCTTTTCTAGTTTTACATCATCTTTCCAAAGCATTGTAATATGCAAATATTTTCATGATTACGTACATGATTATTTTCATGATTGATAAGTGATCAATATGATTCGTATTCAAAAGTGTTCAAACTTTGCAGTGCAAATTAGCTTAGTCGCAAATAAGCAGAGCCGATGCTCATCAGGTGCGGGTGATCTACTTACAACACAGGTGCAAAATAGTTTAAGACATGCCTTTTTTGGGCATTAAATAATGTGGCAAATACCAGTAATTTTACAGACACAAAGTAAATTACGTTGCGTGATTCATTTTAATACTCTCCTGCCATAAATTTGGCGTCTGAAAGGAAACTCCTACAAATGCATGTTCAATAAGGTCAGGCGCAAAAAATAGCCTAACTGTGTCCACACCTTTTTAGCGCTAATTCTTCCCTATTTCCCTACTATTTTAACGCCAAAAGAAGGTTTGTGCTGGTGCAAGCTGTTAGTAAATCTGGCCCATAGGCTGTTACAGTACTTCCTCTCATTCAGTCGAAAACTGAACATTTAGTTGGCCATTGGTTTTGCGGTGTGTCAAGCGCAACTTTTTAGCCCAGATGCACATGACGTGAGGTGACAACACATGGGTCATTATACATGAAAATGTTTATAGCTAGTTGCCTTTTTTTTTAGGAAGAGGGTTTCTCAGAAAGGGATGATCATATTTGGTGGTCAAGACAAATATTTTCTAAACTTAATGTTTGTTTTGAGCTAATGTATTATTTACATCACTAATAAGAGTTGATAACAAACATTTATTCAATTCAGCAACCCTGGGAAGTTTGTCCTAGAGTAATTTGGCAACAGTTGGGTTTGCTTGTTGCATTGAACAGTTCAAAAGTGGAAGCAAATCAGTGAATTCATAAATATCCCCAACAAGCCATATAATTTCCTTAGCATTTGTCTAGGATGTCCAAGAAGGAGGATAGCAATCAATTTGTTACTGCTGAGAAAATTCACAGCTGTACTGAAATCTGTGTGCAATATCCAGCAGCAGAGAACAAAAACATCTGGTCGACTCTGTATTATGAGGGAATGAGATTTTAAAAAATGTTCAATGGGTAAGCAGGAGTTCAACCATGAAAACAAATCAATTAATTCATAAAACTCTCCAAATGACTACATTATTCACTAGTCTATATGGATTATAGATTGCATGCCTGTGGTACAGTTGTTATGTAATAAGTGATTTACAATTTTCCTTACTGAGCTATTGTTCTAATGGGAAATGATTAATAATACCAAACTACAGGCATCTTGGGTATGAAACTATCAGTTAAAGAATTTAACTTTTTATAGAGTCATTTCAGAATATACATTCTTAAATGATGCCATGCAAAGAAGATCAATATCCATTATTTATTCACATGATATGCTTGGCAAGTTTTTTTACACACACAGATAAAGAGAAGAGCTTCTCAGCAGGAATACCAAAGCACCAATAGAACTTAGGGGATCGTTTTAAAACGCCTCCATCATTAACAGATTCCATGCTGCTAGAAGACTCAAACACCACACGCTCCCTCCAGAGATGTGACCTTCTCACCGGTCCCCAGGCAGCCTTCCTCATTACCCTGCTCACCATACTCTTCCAGCGAAGACTTACATATAATGAAACCATGAGACTCCAGTTGCCATGTCAACTCTCCAAGTATGCTCCACATGGGATTTTTCCAGTCCGGGTGAGAGATGACATGTTAGATGTGATGTAAATGATTTATAAAAGGTATGGATCTAACTGGGTGGAATTGGGGACAGTTGTTGTAATGCAGAAACCAATGCTGGGACTGAGCAGTGGCCCACAAACTACAGTAAATGAGCCTTTACACGTGAGGGGAAGAATATACTGAGGATGGCACTATGAAATAAGTCCAGGTTAAAGAGTCTAGAGAGAACAAAGGCAAGCTTCTATAAACCTAATTTATCCTTTTATCTTTGACACCATTTCTAGTTCATACGCTTAATTAAACCCACATTATACCGTATATATTCCTTTGGAAATGTTGAATTATTGGTGTTCATTGATCCTGAATATTTTTGCTATATCAAATAACTAAAAGCAGCTGAGGGAGACTTGCCAAGACTCCTTTTTAAAGGTGTTTAATTTCATATGGCTCTGATAGGAATAAAGATGTCAGGACTCAACTCCGATGAAATAAATGTCAGAAAAATGCAATCTAGTCATTCAAAAATCCACTTTTTAACTTTGCCATTGGTTTGAATTTCTTTTATCAGTTTTCTTCCTATTTCTGAACATGTTCTATAAAGGACATGAACCTTTCCATGTCTCCTACAAAACCGAATGATTAATTAATGTTCCATAGTCTTAATTACAGATCCATCATGTGATACATGATACCGCATTGAGAAAACTACAGAAATCCTATGTCAAGGGTGTGCTGTTTTATCTGTCAAGAGTGTCTGTCGGTGATAGCCCAGAGCCAGCTGTTCTCCAGAGGAGTTCTGAGTCGTGCTAATAATACCGAGCTGGTATGGAGCCAGACTCCAGGAGAAATGTGGGAATGATCAGGTAGGAGAGAAATGAACAGTGGAGAGTACATTGTAATGTTTCTTGAGGACATGCCCAGAAGTCCAGCTTTAAACTGTTAAAGCAACAGGTCTCAAACCTATTTTACAAATGTGCTCTTTGCTTAAAAAGAAAACGCGCAAGTAACTAAAGACGTCTTATTGGGAAACACATATACTGTATGACAACATTTCTAAGAAAATAAAAAGATTTGAGTTCATTAATCTTTTTTATTTGCTGACATGAATTTAAAAGATGAGGCATGTCAGCATGTTGTCATCATTTATTAGTTCTGCACTCAGACAGCCTTCAAAATGACTTACATTAGTGAAAAACGTATGTTATCGACTTACGTTAGACTAGTTTTCTCTATCACTTAAACATTCCAATAACGTGTTGCCCGTTGCTCCTATAGGACAATACAAGATAGCCTACCTGATCAAACTTGAACTTGGTGCAACATTTTTTATTTTTTTTTACCTCTACTGTATCTTATTTCTAGCTTATTCTTTTAGAGGCAAAGTTAAAGACTAAACACCCAGACAGAGTCACAGTGAGAAATGCACAAAATATGTGGGCCCTTATGACTCATTTAAAATATATGGCATTATATAACAAAACATCAAAACAAACAGCATTTATTAAAAAAGAAACCTGAGGAAAGCATTTGTGTCTGAAACACACGTTTGCAGACGATAAAGTGTAGCCAAATACTTTGAGACCCCTGTTGTACAGTGTTTCAGAAAGTATCTACATGAAAATGGTTAGTTCATGTTTGACTGTTGAACCAAAGAGGATTAAAAAAATTCAATGTGATTTTTTTTTAATAAAATTAAGTCAAATGTATTTTTTAGTAATAATTTAGATGCCTCTTTTGGCAGCAATTACAGTCTTGCTAATACCATTTACACACCTTCACTGTTACAAACTGTGCAACAAAAAAATACAATAAATGTTTCTACAACTCTTTCTCACAAAATGAAAGCCGAAGTTACAAGACAAAGGAGAACCAGAGGTATTTGATGATACTTGTGTCAAACCTATGGAAGGCAATTTCATGTACTAAGTCAGAATGTTTTTTGTTTTTTTTGGAACTACAACATTATTTTTGGGTGAGCTCTTCTTCTTCTTTTCTCAGAGCTGTTTAAACTCACTGTCCTTTACGAAAATGAATACTCTCAGATTTGCTTGCTATAGAATGTGAGCTTTTGTATCATAGCGAAAGTAGCTTTTCTGAGACTAAATGTTGCGTCATTAAATGCCGTTAAAAATGCCATTTCTTTTGCTCATCTCGCGACCCGTATCCATCAAAGCGTCTCTCTGCATTTCCATTTCCACCGCCGAGATCATCCGCGAGCGTCGCAGACAGTCGTGAACTCCGTCTGGTCCCTCGGTTCTCTCGTCTATGCTGTAAGTCTTTTGTTTAGGACAGGGGGATCATTTCACAACACTGCAAGTTTCCAATCGATTTCTGCTGCCATCGTGCTCAGAGCAGTAGTGCTCAATTACTGAGAAGACTTTCTCGGCATGGCTCTTCGCCCACGCGTTTGCAAACCTAAGCCCTGTTAAAGTAGACTACAGGGTACACTATTCTGCACTGGCCGTCGATATGCTCGAGCTGGACCATCGCCTCGCTCCTGACACTCCTGCATCCCTCTCGACCAATCAGAGCGCGGCATCGTCCCGCCCCTCCCGGTTTCTTGAGAACACGTGATCCGAGGCGGTCTGGAAACCTGCCGCTCGTCTTCAGTGCGTTATTGTGGTTCACAGGTACAGAGGAATGGCCCTCCGCGAGACTCTGACAAACTCACGGCTCTCCGCGAGCGCACGGAGTGAGGACCGAGGACAGTCTCTCTAAGCCGCGCCTCAGTGGATCTTGTAACTTCGGCATGTCACTCGAATGGGATATATGATTTTTTGCCCCACTTCTGTTTCTTAAAAACACCCCTTGCGTCTTTTTATTCTTGCCTTGCTTTTTGAAAATCTCGCTTACCCACTACCCTCCCGATACCATCCCTCCCCTGTCATCGCACCCAGACCTCTCTCATTCCGCATCTGCACCCTCTCGCCTCGGGCGGATCCTCGCTCCGGTCATCCAGAAACAACTGCTTCATGGGGCACACTCCGTCTGTCGGAAAATGTCCCTTTCTTGGCTTCTAAGCGCACCGGCAAAGTTGACAACACTAGGACCAGGGCTGTCGTTGCGCGTCTGCGAGCAGCGTCGGGGGAACTGAGATGGGTGTCACGGTGGCGGCGGCCCTACATGAGCCCCGAAGTCCGCACCAGTGGAGCCGGATAGTGGGACACTGGGTATGGATTGCAGTCTTGTCCTTTCTCGCCACTTTCCCGGTGCAACAACTTGGCGCTTTCCCGTCCTCACTCAGCGACTGTCAGACTCCGACTGGATGGAATTGCTCAGGTAAGATGTTCAAGAAGTCCGTTGAAGATAATAAGGTTTGACGTTCCCTTGGCAACGGAAGACGGTTGTTTATCACACAAGTAGCATAAGTTATGCACCTAAATTGATCCTAATGTGTGGTGGAGCAAGCTTATGCAGTTCACTGCTGCTATAAAGATGTTGAAGACCTGTTTCAGTTAGTTTACTGATGATCAGAACGAGCTGTTTGGCGTGTTACCGTGTAAATAGTTTATTATTTATTTCCTGTTCTTCCTACTCTTACGCGATATGTAAATAATGCTATTTTCATTGGAACAAAAATGAATAGTTTTCTCCCCCACAATTCGCCTCAAATAAGTGCAGCATGTAACCCAGTCGATCTATAGGCTAATCGTTATTATTCACCGCAATAGTCAATAAACTGTCAACTGTTTTTAGATATTGTTTTGCCTGCGGTTTAAATGGCTCATTCTTGTTCGCACGGATGAAACCGTGAGTCTACTAACAGTCGCTGATACATTTCCTTCATTAATTGACCTGTTTTTCAAGTTCAGTGCATTCAAAGGAAAAACTGATGCTTTTTAAACACCCTGAAAACCCCGAAACAGGCAGATTAGCCTATCAAATATGAAAATATGTGGCCAGAAAAGCGGCACTTGTCATCATTCTATCTCACCAATGAAGTTTCTAAAGAAATTAACTTTTGCTCAGAGTTCTTTATTGTCATGTATGGAAGGAAAAGTTTTTTTTTTTGGGGGGGGGGGGGGGGGGGTAGAAAAAAGATAAGCATATGGTCCCTCACTATCAATTATGTTCAATAGAGAATAACACTAAATTAATCTGCAATTGATTGTAACGTCAACATTTGTATAAAAAATCGTTTTACCTTGGACAGTTTTTAAACTTCTCGTTCCTTAAGTTATACAGCGAGTGAACAAGTGGCATATTTTGGTCAAGTTTAAAAGCTTGCCGTCTCGAAAAATGCAATGCACGTGTAAGAATCTTTTTAGAAGCCATATGCTTTTCTTGGTAACAATTCCATCAAGCCGTCATAATAATCTGGAGCATTAGTTCGTTGTAGACTGGAATATTAAATGGGTTTTGATTTGGATTGCGGCCGACCTCTCACCCTCGCCGTTCAGATGATTGCGGATGCACGTGAAATAATCATCATGCGCGCCCTGAGGCGCGAGAGACGCTCGGAACTCGCCGCATATTTCTGCTCAGTTTCCCGCCGTGGCGCCTATCAATCAGCAGGTTACCGTGGGCAATTATGTGTCGTTCCAAAACGTCTATCCTTGCCTCTTGCTTGCACTTTGGTTATACAACTCATGGCAATGGCATGCACGAGACGTGGGAAGCTCTACCACAGGCATGCCTGAAGGCCACTTTAGGGTTTCCATGATTTACAAAAAGGTGTTGATAATATATGATGATATTTCCTAGTAAATCCTGACTACAAATGCAGTCATACAACCAGTGCAGATAAAAAAAAAAAAAAAAAACATAATTGCCATAATCAAACAGGTTTACAGATAATGGTCTATTCAAACAGGTGTGGCCAGTGTTTGGAATTATAAAGTGAGTTTTTAATAGCAGATCTGATTGTCAGGAGTGCCATTTAAAAGCATTTAGTGACAGTTATTCAAACAGTTGTCAGCACATTTGACAAGCATTTTGAAAAAGTGTTTTTGTCTGTTTAATGAAAGTCAGTGATGGTGTCCAGTGTTGTTTTGGAACACATTTACAGGATTTTTATCATTTTTAGGTTAGCTGTCCCTTTACATTATTGATGAATTAGTGCACACAGCAAACAGAATGGCTATATGTTTGAACATTGCATTGCAGTGCATTTACAACACCATAAAAGAGGAACCTGCAGCGTTATGCATAAAACCTGAATTTCCAACTGACTGAATATAGTTTAAATTCCCAGCACAGAATTATGCGCTGAACACTGCAACAATGTCCAGCAAAACAAATGCAAGCCAGCTGTTTAGTCAACAGTCCTAACCTAAGGCCATTGGCAGTGGACACAAGTAGTGTGAATGCTTTTGCAAAGTAAGTGCCTTATTACTGAAGTATCTTGTCTGTTCATGATCAGAATTCAGCATCAATTTTATGTAGGGCCTAGCTACTGCCTCAAAAGTAAGTCACTGCCCAAAGGGCTGTAAGCTTTTATTTGTATTGTTCATAGATGTCAATAGCTCTCCTTTGGAGAATTTTTTGCAGTGCTGGCTCACCGAAGGCTTTTGCATATCAGCTTTAAAGGAGGCGAGACAAGCACAAACAAAGTAGGCGAGAGGAGCAGCAGACTTTTATGAATTTGAAGAGACACAACAACATAAACTGCCAGTTTTTGGTAGTTCAGTTGAAGACTTAAAGGGATAGTCTTTAATTATGTCATTATTTACTGTCCCTCATGTCATTCCAAATCTGTACTGTATGGCTTTTTTCTTTCTGTGGAACACATAATAATTTTTTTTTTTTTAATGTCTGTTTTTTTGTCCATACAGTGAAAGTCAATGTTGTTTAGAACATGGCGTTCTTGAAAAGTTATTTTTTGTGTTTCACAAAAGAAAGTTATACTTGTTTGGAACAACATGAGGATGATTAAATGATAAAAGAATTTACATTTTTGGGTAAACTATCTCGAACATTTGCTGTCTGTTAGATGTGTGTTAGAGTTTTTCATATTAGTTACAAAGTATCCAGAATTTTAAAAACACACTTGTTCTACTTCTCTCTAAAGAGCAGAGAATTCTGAACAGATTATTTTGTATTACACCTCAAACAAAAGCTAAAAACATTTTCAACTGATAACAATGTCCGGAGGTTTGGAATCCAGCTCTTTAATGGCCAGAAAACTGGTCTGATGTCTCACTCACAGGAGCTGTCTACACTTCACCTTTAGAATATCTGTCTCTGCCAGCTTGCTTCTTTCAGTCTTCACCAATTTAACAATCTGCATCTCCCCCGATACTCTCCTGTTTGGCACATTGTGAGATGTAACATTGGCTCACACTTCTCGTTTGTTTTGATAAAATTACGACACTCTTGAGGAGAGCGATGAGACCTGCAATACCAGGTGTGTGAGCCAAACAAAGTTTCCTATTTCACTGCAGAATGAAGAAACAAGCAGCTGGAGGTAGCACTGGCAACACCATTAATTTGGACTGTTAGAGCTCTGTTACTGATTAAGTGGATGTTGTTGGCTAATTATAATATTGGAGGTGGAATTTTTAATTAGGACAGTTTTGTGTTCTTCATGTGTATTTGTAAGTTACGAAGTTCTGCAACACATTCTCTATACTAAATCTGCCCTTCACCTTGTCACTGTAAAGTTACAGCCGTAACTCACAACCTATTTGTTTTAAATTGCCTTCCATTAGTTACTAAATAGCTATTATGCAAAAGTGGCTCAGCCATAGGACAAATTATGCTGCTCCAAATACCCTTTCAAAAGCTGTTACCAAGGTTATACTGATTATGAAGTTTTTTTATAGAATTTGTTGCTTTAGAATCTTAAATGGACTTGGTGGGAATCCCTACTTATGAGGCAGTATGTAAGTATTTGGCCTTGTATAGAATGTCTTACAGTTGCAATGAAACAGAAATAGCAACTGAGGTTTTCTTCCAGATTGTACCATACATCTGTATGGAACTAATTATCAAAAAATAAAAATAAATGTAAGTGTGGGACTTGGTTCTACCCATCAGTTGATGATTGGATTTTGAGGAAGAGTTTAATCAGCCTAATGATTGGCGAAGTCTGATGTACATCACCAGAGAGAGCTCTGTTGATTTCACTGGAAGATTGAATTGATGTTTTTGATTAAACATTATGAGGTCTAAAATACAGTATATAATATTAGTAGTACACTGTAAAAAAATAAGTGTAATTTAAACTGTAACATTTTGTAAAAATGCTACTGAAAAAAACTGTTAATAGGTTAACAGTAAGTTCCTGTACTGTATACAGGGAAAAACTGTAAAAGATCTAACCAGACATTTCATGTAATTTTACAGTAAAATGCTGTTAATTTGTTAGTTTTTAGAAGTAAAAATAACAAATCAATGTATAATTTACAGTCAAAAACTGTAAATTGATATTCCCAGAATTCCCTGCGTGACACTCCACATTTGAAAGTATTTTGTTTAAATAATCATGTTTTTTAATAGTTTTTGTTATCAGTTATATACATTTGGGCTTTATGTTACATCTTCTGTTGTTTAATGAAAGTTTATTGCATTATTTAAGTATCAAGTGTGTTACCATGATGGTGTTTTGTGTTTGCACGAATGACTCTGTGCACCCTCTATATATTAGTATATACTTCTGCTTGTGGCGAAGCTACTTGTGATGAGCTTTGATTCTTTATGTGGCTTTCTCTTGTACCACCTGCATTATTATGGTGGTTGTCAGTATGTTAAAGGTACAGAACTGATTTTAATAGTAGTGTGTGTTGTTGAATTTAGTGGTTTACATTCAAATTTCCTTGTTTGTAAATTACAGTTTTATACTGTAAATTTTACAGTTTTGTTCTGTAAATGTGTTTACAGTTTTTCTGTATTTGTTACAAAATTATTCTGGCAACCACAGCTGCCAAAATTATTTTGTTAAACTACAGAATATTTTTTTACAGTGTATGTTATGCAGCTTATTAATATAAAAATTAAACCAGATGTTCACAAAAAAATCCATAACATGCATTTACAAAATAGATGTAAATTTTCATTTTATGGCAACTTTAAAGAAAACTTTAAAGTGTGTAGTTTTTTGATTATTAAAATATTTTTGCCTATAGAGCATCATTGTTCAGAGACAACTGTTTTCCAAACTAATTCCTAAAAAGTGGAAACAATGGCGTGAGTTGGAGCAGGACTGTCTGTTTTTGTGACCATTGGCAGATGAAGAAACAATGGGAAATTATTATTTAATCTTTTTTTTTGGAATGTTAGTGGCACAAATATTACACATATCTTTTAAATATTATTTTAAAATATTAAGGAATTAAAAATATTTCATTTATATTGTATTTAAAAATATATTTATTAATATGATCTTAGCGATGTATTAGTTTAATGCTACAGGAATAGTATAAATTCTATAACCTTCCTTTAAGTCTGTAATATATACTCTTGTTCTAAATGTAATGTGTCCCAGAATGTTTTGATGTCAGTATAAGGCTGTTTGTTGGGAGGTTAAATATAGTGTTTGCCTTGCTAGTGACAGCTCCAAAAGAATCGACTCTGCAAACCATTGTTGTGGATAGTCATGCATCAACTGTTATCTTATTTACGGCCGTGTGTCATGCATACTGTTTGCACGTCACATTTTCATATACACTTCCTTGAAGTTCACAAGAGTCCTGTGTTTAACCCGAACTGTTTTCGTACTTAGAGAAAGTCTATTTTGGATTCAGGAAGAGTTACTTTAACTTGTTTTTGTGGGCCGTCAGGTAGTAGAGCATCTTAGGATGAAAGATGTAATTTCCTGTTTGGCTGCTCTAATCATTGCTTTGTGACTTCAAGGAATGACTTTGAGGAATTTTTATTGAAATGTTGTTGTCCACACACATACAGTGCTTTCTTCACAAAGAAAAGGAAAACAGATCTTATCTCTCCGTGTAGACAGCTACTGAAAGATTGTCCTGCCAGAGAGACTTTAAAGAGAGCAGAACAAAATTCCTTTCCGCTCATGGTAACTCACCCCTGCTCTAAAAGCATTTTTAACAGACTTTCAAAAGCGTATTTACAGTTAATCAAATTATCTGACTGATGTCATGGTTAAGTTTAAAATCTGGTTAAGCATTTAGAGGCCTTTCAGTGTCCTTGATGAAGAAATTACCGTAATAAAATTGCAAGGATGCCACTGCCTGTTTCCAGAACTCATTTCCTCTAGCATGACCTGATAACTTTCCTCAGTCTCTGTTTTTACTTTCCTGTCCTAACCTTATATGGCTTTGAACTTTTTGATGGTCCAGACCAGGAGATTGTGGACCTCAGAGGGTACATAAGAAGCTTCTTAAGTGTTACGTAAAGGGTAGTGATGTCCGGTTCGTGAACGAATCGTTCGATTTAACCGGATCTTCTTAGTGAACCGGTCGAACCAGTTCACCAAATCGGACTGAATCGTTTGAAACGGTTAACGTCTCCAGTAAGCACTAATCCACAAATTACTTAAATTATTCACCTTTTTAACGTGCCTGACACTCCCTCTGTCTCGAAATAAACCAATATCCCGGAGTTATTAATTTACTCAAACAGTACACTGAGTGAACTGAGCAGAGCAGCATGTGTGCAGCGAGCCGGGTAACGAACGAACACGCCCACTGTTAGAGCGGTTCTCGTTCTCGAGTCAAGAACCGGTTGCAGCGGTTTTCGGATCACCAGTACACTGAACCGAGAACCGTTTCTTTCGGACATGTCCGATTTGAGAACCGATGAGCTGTTAATACTGTGCATGCGTGATTCAGCGAACAGTGATTGCCTACGACACAGCACGTCTGAACCAAACTAGTTATTTTGGACAACGGATTCTGTGATATGGCGCGGGTAAACCGAGGACCTGAATGAGGGCGAAATGTAAGTTTAATAACAAATAAATCGCAATGGATTGATTAGTAAGTGGATTATGGTTTCTGCGCTTATGACAACAAATGTATTCACTTTATATTTTCAAGACTTAAATCCTCATATGCACATTAGCCTGTACCTGTATTTGGGTGCTTGCAAAACTTAATTGTTAAATTTAAAGATCATGATTATGATGTTTTAACTGACTGAAGTTATGATTACTGACTTTATATATTTGAATTTGTATTTTCATCCCTGCCCAGGACAAAAGATTATATCATTATGCCATCGCGAATGACGTCATTACGTTAGGGCGTAAAAGAACCGATGAACCGTTTTTTTGAACCGGTTCATTGAAACAAACTGTCCGAAAGAACCGATTCGCGGAAAAGAACCGGACTTCCCATCACTAGTAAAGGGTGGGTTCACCACCACCAAAAAAAAAAAAAACATGTGTAAAATGACTTTTCTTTTGTGGAACATAAAATATACTTTGAAGAATGTTTCATCTGTCCATACAATGAATGTTAGTGGGGTCCAAAACAACGTTGAACTCCACTGATTTTCATTGTGTGGGAAAAAATTTCTGAGACCTTATTTTGTGTGAAACCAGGATTGTATAATAATAAATTACATAAGGTACAATATGCTGTAATTTCTGGTTTGTTGATGATGAAAGGTTAATTGAAATTTTCTTGTGTGGCTGTGAAGGTTCAGGACACAAAAAGATGGATAAACACTGGTCCTGACTGTGAATCAGGACACAATGATTGGTAAACACTGGTCCTGACTGTTGAATCATTCTTGTGTGTGTTGTGTGTGTGTGTGTGTGTGTGTGTGTGTGTGTGTGTGTGTGTGTGTGTTAGAATATCTCTTTTCAAGGTCACTTGGTGTGTTTCTTACACAGTTTCTGAAACGGTGGCACCTCATGTGTTGTTTTTTAATGGAATGTGTTTTTTCAGCGTCGCTACAGGATGCCACTGCTTCAGATTAATTAGACTGAATAGAAGGATTTTGTGTCTGGTGAGAGAAAAGCTCCTGTGACTCAGATCTCCATGTTCATCTCCAATCCATTACACCAATTCCCCCTCCTGCTCCTGTTGCCAAGTGCCTCGTTGAATACTGCATGTTTCAGACATGCACTCAAATGTGTCTACCTGTGTTGCGAGGTCAAACTGTATTATGACACAGTTACGGAAGGGCAGCCAAGCAGTAGAGGTGTGACAAAATGCTTTGCATCTGTATGCCTTTGCAGAGGGAGTGCTTGCATCAATAATGCAAGCAGATGCATCATGCCCGCTCAAACCAAAGAGCAATGTGCCACGTTAGATTTGTGAGCCAAGTGGATCTTAAATGCAACTTTCAGAACGATTATTTGTATGTTTGATAATAAAGTTGTATGACTGATGTTAGTAATAAGTTTTTTTTCTCTCTCTCTCTCGAACACTAATTCCATTTCTCAAGTGTTTTTAGTCTATACAGTGAAAGTCAGTGGGGGTGCAATGATGTTTGGACAAAAACATATTTTGTTTTGTGGGTGTGTTCCACAGAAGAAAGTAATTTTTTTGGTGAATTATGGCTTTAAGGCACCAAGTGATCTAGGACTTCTACTGATGCTACAAAAAATGTGAGGAATGAATGTGAGGAAAATGTTTTGTTTAAGAAGTATTAGATTCAAATTAAGGCATGAATTCTTATTTTATCAGTAAGCCAAGGGATTGACAATGGTTTTGACTAATTAGCTTTGGCAAATACTCTGACTAGTATTTGTTGCTTCAGTAGGCTGAATTGATTGAATGTCACTTTATCACAGCTCCTTAAGAACAGATTGTGAACAAGATGAATCTTAATGAAATATTCCTGCTGCAAAGCATGAACAGCTACTAATTTTACACGAGGGATTTATGCACATACCAATAGCCGGCATCATTTCTCAAGGTCTCCAGAACTGAGTCTGAGGCACACAATGTGAATATTGCAACTGTCTCGCAAGACTACTATTCTTTTTGCCCCCTTGTAGCGTTTGAGGTGCATTGATAATTTTTTAGCTGAAATGCAAATAAGCCACAAGGTTATGTAAGACATATTTCCACACTGTATGTG
The DNA here is from genome assembly GCA_027422415.1 of Schizothorax lantsangensis. Taxonomy (NCBI): domain Eukaryota; kingdom Metazoa; phylum Chordata; class Actinopteri; order Cypriniformes; family Cyprinidae; genus Schizothorax; species Schizothorax lantsangensis. The sequence continues at coordinate 20,667,383 of CM049848.1, forward strand.
GCCCTTTAGCAGGGGCCTAAAGTAGCTGCATGTCCTCTGGTGTTGTCGTTACAATGAGCAATGTTCTGGTTCTTTCTAGCTTCCAGGCCTCACCGGATAACACAGGGTAAAAATACTGTGTAGCACTTGCAAGAAGCTTATTTGCTTTGACAGCAAAAATCCCAGGGCACATGAGCGGACCCACTGTTTTGTGTCGTATAGTCTTATTATGATGATATATGGCGCTTTGAGTCGAAATATATGCCGGTAATGTGGAATGTATCATGAGATATTATTCTTTGCGTAATGTTTGTGTCATTTTTATAATATTAAGCAAATGATAGAGATGCTTATTTCTTGCATAATTATAAAAGGTATCAGATAAGTGCCGAATGATGTAGTGCCTAATGGGTAAACTCATTATTTTGGGAGCTTAATTGTCAAATGAACAGCAGTCAGCTTATAGACTGAATAGTAAAATTAGGTTTTGACTCAGCGGTGGCCTGTTTTTGAAACAACTCATCTTAATTGTAATCATCTTAAGGAATCCTTGTGGACTTAAACTGTCTGTGAGCTCTTGATTTTTGATGAAGTGCAATTTTTCGGAGTCTGTCCGGCTCCTCAGCAAAATAAGAATATTTTGCAGAGCCTGTACTCAGCTTATTATAAAAGCTGAATAAGGTTCTCATGCAGAGATTCCAAGAAGTTCACCATGTGCTGAATCATTATTCCTCCATGAGCACTTGTTTTATTCCCGATAAGAAAATGTCTCAAGAGTAAAATATGGTCTTGGCGAATGGAGGTGCTCATCACAGCTTGATGAACCCTTCAGAAGCCCTGCCAGCCTGCCTGCTGGATTCGTTAGTTCTGCTGACTTATTTTTATCAGAAGTGTTTGAAAAAAACATTATCCTGCTTGTGCTGGTTGTGTCTTGACACTGCTGTGTTTATGCAGAAATTCATGATATTTATTGGCTCTTCATGTTGTTGCAGGGGATGATGACCGGGACACAGATCTCTTCCTTTGTGACACCAACACTTGCAAGTTTGACGGCGAGTGTCTCAGAATTGGGGACATAATAACATGTATATGCAACTTCAAGGTAAGAATGAGCCAGCATTGCTAGGTTACAGGTTACATCAATACGGTAGATTAAATACTTCAAAAATAAAATTACTTTTATTTATTTATTTATTGTATTGTTTGTTTGTTTTATTGTTATTTGTATTTGGGACTTGGGCGCAAACCAAAATATAAAGCTCTTCATAAACTTTCATTGCAACAACATTTCACTTTACTTAACGTAAAAGACTATAAAACTAATAATAATAAATGTATAATGTTCTGACTGGATGAGTGTCAGGGTTATGTTGTGTGTGTCATCTGTTCCTGCCTCTTGTGTCCATATTTGGTTTGTTTCCTGTCCTTGTTTCATGTCATTATGAGTTAATTTGTGTCCAGCTGTGTGTATGTGATTATGTGTTAATTACCCTGTGTATTTAATTCCTGTCTTTTGAGTTTGATTTCGTCTGGTCTACTCGTTACTTCCCGGTGTATCCTGTCTCTCTGCCTTGTCTTGTCCTGCCTTGATGTCCTGATTAAAGACTATTATTTGAGTTTACGTCCTCGTCTGCGTGTTCCTGTTCCTCCCTCGTGTGTGCACCGTGACAGAAGACCAGACCTAACCGTAAGCGGCGCCCATTCACCCCGTTTTGTTTTCCGTTTTTTTCTAAAGTCTTTGTTTTGGTTCCTGTGTGTCTGTCCCGCGGCAACAAAGTCGCCGCTTGTAATCCCGCCATAGCATGGGAGTTCAGCGGGATCGCCGCGAGTCCACTGGCCGCGAGCCCTCATGCCCGCCGATCGCGGGAGATATCCACCGCCGGTGGTGGCTGTCCCAAGCCCGCCGGATCGCCGCTGACTCAAGCCCGCCGGATTGGCGCTGACTCATGCCTGCCAACCGCCGCTATCCCTAGCCCTGTGGATCAAGTCCACATGTCACGGCCAGGAGTGCCGTGTTGTCTTGTTGTGCCCACAGGAACATTTTAAACTTACCTTGTCTTGTCTGGTCCATGGAGACTCGTCTGGGGCAGGCGGCTCTTCTTGTAGTGGCCATGGAGGCCATTCCCAGCCACCTGCCCCCTTGTCGCTGAAGTGGAGGCGGTCGCTGAGGGACCCTGTGAGGGCCTCTGACTCCTGGTCATGCCCAGAAGAAGCCTCAGCCACCGAGCTAGCCCTGGAGGGCTTCCTGTTCCTGTGGGCTGTCCTGTCAAGTCAAGTCACCTTTATTTATATAGCGCTTTTAACAATACAGATTGTGTCAAAGCACTTAACAGTATCAAGTTGGAGGATAGAGTGTCAGTAATGTATAATAATAAGATTAAACACTCAATTTTCAGTTAAAGGCATTTCATTATTGAATTCAGAGATGTCATTGTCTAGCTCAGTATAGTTTAAATAGTATCTGTGAAATCCAATTGACGATAATCGCTAGAAATTAAGTATCCCCAACTGAGCAAGCCAGAGGCGACAGCGGTAAGGAACCAAAACTCCCTCTGAGACAGAATGGAGAAAAAAACCTTGGGAGAAACCAGGCTCAGTCGGGGGGCCAGTTCTCCTCTGGCCAGGATATTATTGTTTATTTATTGTTTTAATTAAGACTTTAAATGTTTTATATTTCTATTTTAATATTGTTGCAATTTCTAACAATAATAGTATTATGTAGTTAGGTATTTTATTATATTTTTAGTTATTTGTTTTATTTTTATTTTTATTGTATTTTAAGTCGAGGTCTTCACTGGGATTATGTCCCCGGGGCTCATCCAGGGGTCCGGCCTCCGCCGACAATCTGGGCCGCAGACATCATCTCCCGGTGCCAATCCACCATCTGATCCAGACACGGACTGAGAAACAGAATAAGAAAGAAACAGACTAATATTAGCGTAGATGTCAATATTTTTATGATGTAACAAGTACATCATGTGTTATGGGGAGTGTTCCTGGTTCCGGTTGATCTAATTAATGGAGCCTAACAATCCTTTAACGGATTTGAATAATAGAAGTGTAGTAATGTGTTATGTGTACGCCAGGTTAAAGAGATGGGTCTTTAATCTAGATTTAAACTGACAGAGTGTGTCTGCCTCCCGAACAGTGTTTGGTAGATTGTTCCAGAGTTTGGGAGCTAAATAGGAAAAAGATCTGCCGCCCGCAGTTGATTTTGATATTCTAGGTATTATCAAATGGCCAGAGTTTTGAGAACGCAGCGGACGTGAAGGACTATAATGCGATAAGAGCTCGCTCAAGTACTGAGGAGCTAAACCATTCAGGGCTTTATAAGTAATTAACAAGATTTTAAAATCTATACGATGTTTAGTAGGGAGCCAGTGCAGTGTTGACAGAACCGGGCTAATGTGCTCATACTTCCTGGTTCTAGTAAGAACTCTAGCTGCTGCATTTTGAACCATCTGTAATTTGTTTATTATGCGTGCAGAACAACCACCCAATAAAGCATTACAATAATCTAACCTTGAGGTCATAAACGCATGAATTAATATTTCTGCATTTGACATTGAGAGCATAGGTCTCAGTTTAGATATATTTTTAAGATGAAAAAATGCAGTTCTACAAATGCTAGAAACGTGGCTGTCAAAGGAGAGATTACTATTAAATAGCACACCTAGGTTCCTGACTGATGACGAAGAATTTACAGAGCAGCCATCAAGTGTTAGACAATGTTCTAGGTTATTACTTGTGGGGGTTTTAGGTCCGATAAGTAACACCTCTGTTTTTTCAGAATTTAGCAGTAAGAAATTACTCGTCATCCAGTTTTTTATATCGACTATGCATTCCATAAGTTTCTCAATTTGGTGTGTTTCACCGGGCCGTGAAGAAATATAGAGCTGAGTATCATCAGCATAACAGTGAAAGCTAACCCCGTGTTTCCTAATGATATTTCCCAAGGGTAACATGTAAAGCGTGAAAAGTAACGGCCCTAGTACTGAGCCTTGAGGAACTCCATACTGCACTTGTGATCGATATGATACCTCTTCATTCACTGCTACGAATTGATGGCGGTCAGATAAGTACGATTTGAACCATGCTAATGCACTTCCACTAATGCCAACAAAGTTGTCCTGTCTGTCTGGCCCCAGAGGGCTTTCCTGTCTTGTCTTGTACTGTTCTGTGTGTCCAGCCCCGGAGGGCTCCTGATACCCCCTAACTTCCCCAGGGATTTTTTTTTTTGGGGGGGGGTAGAAGGGTTCCGGCTGGAGTGGCCAGGCCGAGGGACGAGGCCATGGCCATGAATGACCACCCGCCATGGCCTCCAGAGCTCCCAGCTCCGCCATGGCCTCCGTTGTCTGTTCCGCTCTGGAGGTCCCCGTCCTGTGTTCCTGTCCGTGTTTGTCCTGAGGGGCCTCCAGAGCGCCCACCCCCCCCCTCCCCGGTGGAACTGTTACGGCGTGGGACACGCCTTCCGGGAGGGGGGAGTTATGTCAGGGTTATGTTGTTTCCTGTCCTTGTTTCATGTCATTATGAGTTAATTTGTGTGATGTGATTATGTGTTAATTACCCTGTGTATTTAGTTCCTGTCTTTTGAGTTTGATTTTGTCTGGTCTACTCGTTACTTCCCGGTGTATCCTGTCTCTCTGCCTTGTCTTGTCCTGCCTTGATGTCCTGATTAAAGACTATTATTTGAGTTTACGTCCTCGTCTGCGTGTTCCTGTTCCTCCCTCGTGTGTGCACCGTGACAATGAGCCACACAAAGCAGAACCATTTATGATTTCTTTGGGACTGCCATGTTTCTTTGTTGCCCTCATTTGAAACAATGTAAAGCATTCTCAGTCACCATGAAATCAAAATCAACATTTCTAATTTTCTTAACTTGCAGTGTTTGTTATGAAAGATTTGTCCATAATCATAATTTATTGTTATTTTTTTAAATACATGACCCCATACTCTTTAATTAAACAAATTGATGATGTGTATACCACTGGGTGGTTATGCAATAAGGTTGTCCAATACAGAAAGTCACACATAAGAAGAATCTGCAAAATCGCTGCTGTTGGTTGCCATTCATAGCTGTGCATCACGCCAAAGTCCCTTTCAAGGAAAGTCTGTACTCGACGGCCATATTTGCAATGCCTCCAGGCAGCTCAACAAGACCAAGTCCTATCTAAATGAATTGGGTAATTCTGAAATCTCAGTTGCACTGAACTCGCAATTAAATTACATATTTCAAATCAGCAACAAAATCTGAAATGAACTGCCTCATGAATGTTGTTTCATATGCTCAAATAACTTTTAAAAAGTTAATTTTTCAGGCTAGACCAGCCAATGCACATGCGCAGTCATAACGCACTTAACACTGCACATGTGCATTGGCTGGTCTAGCCTCAGGTTTCTATGGGAACCGGAGCTTCTAACTATTGCAGTGATGCAATGACTTTACCAATCAGCGATTGACTCTTTCATTTAGAAGGCGGGACTATTCCGCCAAATTGCGCGTTGCAGTTTCTCCCATTCATAAGTATAGGAGTGAACTGTCTTTGTATTTCTATAGTCTTTGATCACGTGGTATAAACTGCACAGTCATACTGCACAGTCCTATGATAGGTTCACAGCTTTTGATCAACCTTCAACATTTAGCTCTAGGTGTTTAGAATGTTTTGAATATTTGTTGAATGTAATTAGGAATATATTTTTAAAATATTCAAGCATTGATGCTATGTTTCATTCATTGAGCAGCCACAACGCTTGCCCAAACCCTACCTCGATTACAACCAGCAACTGGATACAGAATAACTGTACAATCTAATTTAATAAAAAAAATGTTGTTTGTATCTTCACAGATCTTTTTACAGTTGTCGTTACAATTTTAAAACCAATGGCCTTTAGGAGGTAGAAAAAATATGCGTCTACTACATAATTTAGATGCAAGACTTTGATGCCATGATAACAGTAATTTAAATTATTCTTCAGTATATCTGCCTTTTTCTGTTTTCAGTCTAAACGATTTTAAAGGGGACTACTAGAAAGTGGCCCACTTTGTCTGCTTTGGCCTTGAGATCAGAGTGAAATGAAGACGGAGAGAGTCGGTCCTAATAACATCTGAGTTTGGTCTAAATGAAAATGCATTAGAGTCCCTCCAAGGCACTGAGCACATAGGCACTCAATGAGTCTGTTATTTTTATCCCAGCTTGCGAAGGCACATTAGTTTCTTTGGTGAGATAAATAGCATTACCTGTTTGTCCCCCTCCCCTCGTCTTTATTTTTTTTTTTGGTCCAAATAAGACTCAGACTCATGATGGTGCTGTGTTTTTTAGGACAAACCCCATTCTGTGTCTGGCCTCACTGGGTCACATTGTTTTAATTTGTTTTCAAGTGAGGCACTAATGCCATCGGCGAGAATAGGATCGGCTTGATTTAGGCATCCTGGACTGTGTGCCACATGTGTGCAAATGAAACTCTGGCGTCAGCTAGCTTAAACCTAATAATGCTCAATGTCTTTATTCCATTAAGTGAAATAATTCATCAAAGAAGGATCGTCGAGAGGCTTGTGACGGGTTTGAAGCCCAGAGAATTCTACAGTCAGGGAGGTAGTGTTGCTGAAAAGAGGAAGAAGGTTTGATCTGCCGATGAATAGAGGTCATTCAGCCCCTGATGTTCATTTAGTGATGTTTATTCACCTCACACCGGCTCTCAGAGGCGCCTGGCACATCACTCATACTGTGATGTTTATTTAAGATTGGTTCTTTAATGGTTTTTTAAGTATTCATTATGTCTGGATGTTTGGTTGAATTGTACTACTTTCTGCATGGCTCACAAGGTCACAGGTGTCTGAATATAATATCACTTTTAAGTGTGTCTTCTGTATGTACCACTCAGAGGAGAGAACCCCCCTTTAAGGGAGAAGGACCGCTTTGACACTTATAAGTCTGCTTCATCATACCACGCTGAATTAGAATTCACTAACGGACGCAGACAACGGGAAGCCGTTTGGCTTTGTGTGTATAGTAATAATTTTCTCTATTAAAATGATTTATCAAAATAGGAATTGTATACACATTACACAACGATTCAAAAGATTGAGGTCTGTAATTTTTGTTTCTTTTTTATATGTGTGTGTGTGTGTGTTATTAAAAGAAGATGCTCATCAAGCCTGCATTATTTGATCACAATTACAGCACAAACAGTAATATTTTGAAATATTATTACAATTTAAGTAATTTATTCCTGTGATTCCTGTTTTCATCAGTCTTCAGTGTCACATGAGCCTTCGGAAATCATTTTAATATGCTGATTTGGTGCTCAAGAAACATTTATTATTATTAATGTTGAAAACAGTTGTACTACTTTATTTTTTATTTTTTACTTATGTTATTTTGTGGAAACTTTGAAACAGCATTTATTAGAAATACATTTTTTTGTAATAATGTAAACCACCTTACTGTGCACTTTTGATCCGTTTGATGCATCCTTGCTAAATATAAATATTATTGTTATATATATATCTTTTTTTTTCTTCTTTTTTTTTTTTACAGACCCTGTACTTTTGAACAGCAGTGTTTCAAGTATGTGGTATTTGATCTGTTTTGACTGAAATCTTGAAACACAGTAAAGTTTTAGTTATTATTCTGTTTATTTATGGCAGATGCAACTCTGCTTTTCCTGATTATTTATTTTCTGTTTTTATGATCCATGAATTTTTGAATAAGCATGATGAAGTTCAAAAAAGAAGTGTGAAATGTAAAATTTAATCTAGCCTAGAAAAATTAATCAAATGCACCAAAGTATACCTGCGGCCAGTGGATAGCAGAAACTGAGAGCAACGCAGAAATTAAAGTCATTTCATTTGCGTAAGTACTTGTAATACTTGCAAAAACTTTCTTTAGTACCTTATTGCATTGTGAGAGGTTGGTTAACCCCAAAATCAATTTAGCATTTTTTATGTGATTTTTACCTGCTGGGAAGTATGCAGTATAGCTCTCAGTTTATATAATGTAATTTGCAGTATGTCTTTGGACCACTGAACAAGTTAACTTTGAAACCTGGGGACACAACATGAATCCCATAAATGGTTTTCTGAAACAAGTTTGATGCGGTGAGGTAAGACGTCTCCATCAGAGCTTATAATGGATAAGATTACTAAAGATGCATGTCTCTGACACAGCAGCAGGAGTTCTGGAACAGGGTGACAGGTCAGTTTTAATCATCAGAGTGATTTTGTGTTGTGTTCAGGACAAAGACTCTAAAAAAAGAGGGACAATGGATCTCTATTTCCTTACACTATTGAAAAATGAAGCTAAAATGCTCCAGAAATGGCCGCTGTCAGCTGATAGACGTCATTTGGAGTCTGTGCAGATTGTGAGGTAGAGCCCCATCCGGTCCATCAAGGTCCCATCCAAACTGCCAAAGACTCAATCACAAGCACACAGTCATGAATTGGTTTAGGATACTTTCAAGTGTTTTGACTTTTAGGGTCTTCTATAATACCTGGAGAAAACTGTCTGTTAGCATTTCCCCTGACTTCAGTGCCACTTTCTCATCTGGCACATGACTTCCTGGAAGTATGAGATTTCAAATCTTTTGTCTCTGCTCATAGGCAGTCAATTTTTATAATTTTTTTGTTGTGTAAACACAAGGCAAGATTCACATTTGCTGCCAGAATGGTGTAATTACATTTTCTACCAGCAGGAGCTTAGAGGGTCATGCTAAGCAGACAAACTTTAAACTTTGAACTCTCTGTCTCTCATATTCTTTTTGGCAAATCCTAGATCATTAAACTGTTTGTTCACCCAAAGAAGACAATTTTGTCATCATTTACTCACCCTCATGTTGTTTCAAGCCTGTATGACTTTATATTTTGAAATATGTTTCAAATGTTTTTGAAAGTGTCAACTGACAAAAAAAAAAAAAAAAAAAACATTGGACCCCACTGACAATCATTGTATGGAAAAAACAAAAATCCAAGTATAATGTAATGTTTATATGTTTTTTGTAATGTGTTTTTTTATATATACTGTAATTTGAAACTTTTCAAACTTTTGTTGTTTTATAGATATATTTCCAAAAAGCCTGCTGTTGAAACTTGAAATATCTGAAAATACAGCAACAGAATGTGCATCTCCCTGTCAGATTTTGCCCTCTTTCTAGCAAATCTTCGATTGTTCTCATCTGGACATGTACCATCATGTCATAACGGATTGTGTTGTGATTCTGCATGTTCAGTCATGCTCGTGCTGATGACTCACTGTGTTATGACACCTCTGATCCAAAGCTCTGATGCTCAGTCATTCATGTGCACTTTCATTGCTTACTTGCGTGATTCATTCTAATGGGGGGTTATTGCTTAGCCACAGACTGCCTTGGCTTTTAGTTTTTTGGCTTGTTTGCAAGCTAGTTTATGGTATTGTCCCTTGACTTTTGATGTGTGGTCTCGATTCAGTTTAACTTGACTGATCAATTATCGCAGCCATCTTCTCTCTGCCTGACTCGTCTCTAACACAATCTGATTCTGGTTAATACACCATCCCTCCGGCCATCCTCGAATGACTGAGGTGTTGCCATTTTAAGATGGATGCGGCCTGGCTGACGTTTGAGTTCTAGCAAGGTGCAGCATTCAAGAGAAAAGCAGCATCTCCTTCAGTTCTCCTTTAGCGTGAACTCTGGGAATGAACTCGCAGGACGCACAGACAGTGGCAGAAGGTGGACGCCTTCCCTCCGGGCCTTCGGCTGCCCATCATAAGAGCCATTTTCAGCCAGACCTCTTTGCATATATTTCCATGCATTTGTGATCCTTTTATCCTCCAGTCACATGATTTCACCGTGGCTGGAGACAGATTAAAAGTGGGGCTTTATTCCCTGGTGCCATTAGAGAGTCCTACAAGACTACGACCATGAATCATGTTGTACATGTGCAATACTAAAATGTTCTTGGAGTGCCTGCAACTGCAGTTTTGAGTGAATCCTCATGTTTGTGTTGAGGAATAAGCAATAATCCGCTTTGCAATCAGAGTACCTAAGACCCAATAACAACACAATTTTCTTCAATTTGCAAGCACACAGTACACATTAGATGGTAATAAAAAGATTAATAATCAAGGGAAGACTTTGAATAAAGTAATAAAAAGCTTTTTCTTGATCACTCAACAGCATCCATGGTACACCGTCTGGATCACACTTGTGAACTTGTTTCTTGGTTTTTAATCCATTTTGTGTTACTGAAGTTGCAATTCTATTAGATTCTCTCAAGTTAGTATTAAAGGCTGCTACCTTAATGCTACCTTTATAATATGGTATAATGTAATGGTATAATAAAATTGTTTGGTAAACATTTTTTATTTTATTATAAAATAAAATTAGATAAATAAGATTGGTTTCTTTTGTATTTTATTTTATTAATTTTTTTTTTGTACTTTATTGTTTATTTCATTTGTTCCAGTGTTTCCACCAAGGAACAAACTTAAAAATAACCAAATGTTATTTTTTCACAATTGTCTTCACAATTTTTTTTTTCAATAAAATTTAATCAAACAGTCCTTTTCAACATTCCCTTTATAATTCATACAATAAAGCAATATAAATAGATTATTATAGAATTAATTTAGAATTCAGCTTATGTGTGATCACAGTGGTATGGATTTATTGGCTATTTTATATTTTGTAGCAGTTCGTCCAGTCAGAATTCAGAGTCATTTTAGAAATGTGTAATTTCTAGCCAGTGGCAGATGGACAGTGTGTTTGGAACCTGTTTAAAAATCATTATTTTGGCAATTGCGTCTGCCACTAGTGGTGTAGAAATTACACCCTTTTCCTTTAAATGACTTTTAAAGAGAAGCCATTTGAATCATTTTGGATGACTCAGTAGTCTTTGACCTGCATTTCATGGCCGCCCATGAAAAATGAGTATTTTTCCATTCAGCCTATTAAAAAAAAAAACCCTAGGGTTTATTTTTCTTTTGCTCTCTTTATTTCATGTCTATCACCCCTAATAGCTTCTCTCCATGAGCTGCCACAGGAGATAACTTCCACCAATATATCAAAAATGAAGCAATTAAAATCAGGAAGGAAGTTATTTCAGGGTGGAATTAGGTCCAGTTTCCTGTTAAAAGTCAGTCTGGTGGGATTGAAAGCGCAGTCGTACCGGCAGCACCTGTTTTTTCCTCCTGGCTATGTTAGATGCAGAATGTGTCATACATACATGTACACACAGACCCTCGGCTGTCATGTGCTAGACATGAGACCGGTTGACGGGTTGGCAGCTGGAGAGTCGGTGGTGTGGGGATTTTACCGAAGTAGGTGATGTTGGCTTGAGCCTGATGCCACTCAGGATAGCAGCATCTGTATCAGTCCCCGCGCGGCTCCCCTCAGCCTGTCAGACGCTATTACCAAAGAGCCGTCTCCCCTGACAGGGCCCGGGAGCTCCTCGCTGGGAAGAGCGTCGCTCTAATCAAGAGCAGACTGCCAAGCGGTTAAGGAGGGAGGCAGAAGCCTTTCCGCCCTCCCCACTAGCCTCCCCCACCCTCATCAGAGGCGAACGGCACGTACACGGGCATCCTGGGAATGGGGAATGTCACTCAGTCACACAATGGCAGGCACGTCTCTGTGTGAGGGGGCGCAAAAAATACATCATCTGGTGAGACATGCACCAGATTCTTTTTTTTCTTCTTGTTTGTGCCTCTCCGGGATATCGTGCCTGATCTGTTTCTATTTTTTTCCCTCCCATGACCCTATTGGCCACCCTCCCTGAGAGCTGTCACAGATAATGTGCTTCTTTAAGAAAGAAAGCGTTAAATCCAAATGCACTAAGACGCAAATGCTCTCTTACTTTTCCAGATGAGACTGTAGTTAAATGAGTATCGCGAGTTCAGAACAAGTTAAGCTCATTCGACAGCGATGTGGCAACACTTACAGTGAAAGTGAATGGCACCAGTTTTTAGAGGATTTAAAAGCAGAAATGTCAAGCTTAAAAGCATTTACATCAATAATACATATAATAATTAAACTTGTACGTTATTTGATGTTGTTTAATTAACATCAGCCAATATGTTTTAATTCTAAGCGTCTGGATAAGTGCTTTTATTTTGACAGCGATAAGAATGCTTAGAGCCGATCTTCATTAGTTTACTTTCTTTGTTTAACAGCTCTGTCTAATACATTATTTCTCAAAACTTTTTTTTAAACAAAGAATGCAAATGGTAAATGAATAAGTAGTGATGCAACACATTTCAGCAACCAAATAAAAACAAAAGTCCAAAAATGAATTTTCGGTTTTGATCAAAACAGGAGGGCCAAAATCATTGACCAAAACTTTGTTGTTTAGTTAGTGTTTCTCTAATGGTCAGTGTGTATTTTGTGCACTCAATGTGAACAAGCAACAACAGGTAAACAGCTGTCAGGTGTGTGTGGACTCTATAGGCCTGGGTTGGCGTCAATGATCTCTCATTTTTAATCAATCTTCATTTTGATCAACAAAGATGTTTTAGTCTACGCTGTTTTCAGTTCATGCTTCAGTTGATGCTTTTTGTCTCTATATTAAATAATGAAATGTGCCATCCACCACCTTGCTCTTTGGCCTCAATCTAATCCATATTGATCACTTCCATTGTAACCAGATTTTTGTTTTTTTGTGAATTCAAATTATGCCACAAGTGCTATTGACCTTAACTTTTACTGAATTAAAAATATTATTTTAAATTCATCATTTCGGGCAGCTGTCGCAAACCTTACCCCATGATGCATTTCTCCAGTCTGTCAACTGAAGCAAGCAATATTTTGAAATGATGAGAGAACAAATCGCATGTGAATGAACACGCACCCTCACGTCCTTGTGCGAGACTCTCCCGTTCACATTTCTCAACTGGTTTAAGGTCAACTCATCCCTTTGGTACGGAACTAATGATCTGACAGAAAGGCCCAGTTTTCCGTCCTCGTTCCCTGGAGCTTTTACTCTGTCACAAACGCTGTGCCAGACATCCATCACTCCACAGGGCCAGCTGACAGGGCCACTCAAAGACGCTATCTCTGTCTTTTGTCACGAACCACAGGTGTTCCAAGTGTCTGGAACATTAAGTCTTTTTAGTGCAAGTGCCACTCGTGACGTCTGAGATTTTTCGATTTCAAGGTACGGGCAGCTTTGTGTTTTCCAAGGTAACGGTGGTTGGAGTAACAAGGATGTCACTGGAATTCAAACAGACGAGGTCCTGACTTGTTTCTCCGCTCCTCAGGGCTTCGACTCCATCTTTGACAGGTTTGTTCTCCTGATAAGGATCAGCTGATGTTACTGATACACAGCCGATAGGCTTTACGTTATCTTAATGGAAGAGAAAAAACAGGCCGGGCAGACTTCTTGTCTGTGACTGTCTCTGTACATGTCAGGTTGAGCTGTGCGCGCGTGTGCACGCGATGTCTGTTTGCAGTCACAGCCGCTCACTCACGGTGCACTCGGAGCATCGTTCTGGCCTCTCATGTTTCTCGAGTCGTGCTGTTTCAGCCCTCATAATGTGCCCAAGGGTGAAAAGATATGCTACATAATGCCTAATGAATCAAATGGGTTATATCATGTTCCACAATGCATAATTAACTCGCTATGCCTGTTTCATCTCAAGCTGTTGTGTACCCACTGGAAAGCAGACAAGTACACACATTTGCTTTTCTTACTCCATATCGGATCAAGACTCCTTTAGTGCTTCTCAGTCTGTTGGACCATATGGGAGTTTTGCAGCTGCACTCAAGATACTCCGCTGTTTTAAATATGACACTCGGATTTCACACTTTCTCGCAGATATTCTTACATTTGGAGTTTCTCTCCCTCACAGTGTTGTACAATAAACACAAATGACAACTTCACTTAAATACATGGTTTGGTGTGGCCAAACAAACCAGCTGTGTTTTCACCTGTTTTCTAACACCACATGTTAACCGTTTCATAAGGGAGACGTTGCTATAGCGATTCCCATCCATGTTAAAATGTATAATCTAATAGAATATTGTATTAAAATGTATATTATAAAAAATGGTGGGTTGTTTTCTCTCCATGGAAAGTACACAACTTAAATGGATTTTTTGTTGTTGTGATATTTCTATGGTAGGCCTAGTTTTATCCTGTTTTTGGCGCATTAAGTACTTTTTCTTTTAACAACTGTTGAGAACAAGTCATTCTCACACAATAGAATGTAGGAGACTTACACATATTTACTATTAAGAGAAAACCCACCCATATTTCAAAGCCCATTATCTGTCAAACATATTTTATTGGTTTGTAATATTTCCACTCTTGAGAAAATTGTTTTATTCAGACACTCTTAAAAAGGTTTTTAGTCAAATTAATCCAAATTTAGTTCTTAAATACCTTATTTATGCTGCAATTTAGTGTATGATTTACTTTAAAATGATTTAACTCCAAAATTGCTAGTAAATTTTACAAATAATTGAATTAAAATTGAATATTGAAGTAGCAAGACGTACGTAGTATTTACTCTAAAACACAGCTACTTAAACTTTGTTTTATTTAAAACTTAAAAAAAAATTTTTAATTTTAATAATTCAAGTATGTTTTGTTTTTTGTTTTACATCAAAAATAGCCAATGAAGCTGGTATCGCATTAAAAAAATAAACAAATAAACAAATCTGTCGCTTTTATCATTTGGAGAAAAAAAAATCCAAACATCATTTCAACAGCAATTTTCATTTATACTAATATTGTAAACTAACAAAGTCCTCCAGAAGTAGCTAAATACAGGACCTGAATGACTGAATACTGCACAAGAGTGACATTTAGGTGGTGCAGGATACACGTCTCTAGAGTGGCATTTTCTTATGGGAGTGTGTTGTCTTAACATGTCAGCAACTGTTTCGGTAGTTTTCAGTGCTGTTAGCTCTTCCTCTTACAGAACTGTAGACGCAGTACGCAGTCAGTCTTATCACCGCACCGATCGCTTCTGCTGCTCACTGTGTCTGACTTTAATTGCCTGTCTTGGTTCAGTCTAGTCCTACTGCTTGAGAAGTTTCTTTGTGTAGGCTATGGCAGTACAAGTGGTGCCTAGCATAGATGGATTGACTTGTCAGAAAGAGAACGGCTGATTTGTGCCTCTGAATAGATGAATAGATCAGCTAATAGATGGACTGACTGATGCGGGAATGAATGGCTGGATCGGGGAAAAAAACTGATGGATGGGTAAAAAACAAGGAATTAATGGGCTGCCACGTGATTGCTCTAATACTCACTCTAATAATACTGCAACACTTTACCGTTGGCTTCCTGCCTGTGATTGTGTGATTAGGCATGGTGTGAACGAAATGTCAAAAAAAGGGTAACACAGGTGTCTCAGAGTGATGTTTGCAAGAACTTTTTCAATGTTGTGAGGAAAAAAAAGCTTTAAAATAAGTAAAAGATAATGAGGGAAATTGGAGCGAAGGCAAGACCTCACTGTTAGTCAGAACACAGCACCACAGCAGCCCCTGCAGGACGAAACTGGTACTGCAGCACCTCCAATGGCGGATGAAAGTCAGAGGAACCAAAACACGATGCATTAAAATGATGGGTTTTAGTTCCTTTCAGCTGCAAAGGCAGATTATTGTACACAAGCAAACCTGCTCACACGTACACAAATGGCTCTGAAGCACTGTTAACTTTTGGTTCTACAGACAAAAGGCACAGGGAGTAGTATAAGGTTAGTAGACGGACCATTTGTCAGTAAATTAATGAGACAATTAAGAACCCCCGCCCCAGTATGTCACCTGTAGGAGTGGAAGCTCCGCCTTTTAGTTAAAAGAGCCAATCACCTGTTTGTTCAGTCTAGAATCATGTATGCACATTAGCTGGACCTGACTAAAAGTATTTTTGTGTGATTTGAGCTTAAGAGGCACACTTTATGATATCATTATTGTCATTTTCTATTGCTGATTTAAAATACAATATTGTAACAAACTTGACAAACATTTTTAAACACATTTCTCACACTTTCAGCGCTACAATACAGTATAAAAGAGAAAAATAATGAAGTACAACAATAGTTAAAAGAATTATACATCCAGATCAACAGAAACAAAAATAAATTATCTTTATGAACAAGTTTAAAAATATGACTTTTTAATAATTTCTTAAAGTTAGCAGTAAGATTTCAGACCTCTCTTATAGAAGTAGATAGGAGCTGTACTGGCCTGTTTTCTACATAGAAAATAACTAAAAAGGTGTTTGTGAGATGCCTGCTGAGTGAACTGACTTGACTTAAAGGTACTTAAGAGCCATAATGTGTGGTGTGTGTTATTTTGTTTATTGGGTGAAGACATTTGTCAACCTCCGCCCTGAGTGTTTGTGTGTCTGGCCTCTGTTGGGAGGCTCATTGCATTAGATTGCTTTTGAACACATGCTGTCCAGCCTTATGGCCGTCTCTTACAAGTTTTTTTTTATCTCTCCTCCCTGTGCCTGTCCCTGTCTCCTAGTCTCTCCTGTCTTGGAGTTTCCTTTTCACTCTCACTTTGTCTTATTGTATCATTGTCAACTACCAGCATGCCTTGATTTGTAATGCTCAAAATATTTATTGCTTTAGTTGAGAATTTGTTGTACTCTTTACCTTGTATGAGCAGTCATGGCCTTGTTTTTACTTGAGTGTATGGTGTCAGGAAATAGCTTAAGGAATATTTCACCCAAAAATGAAAATTTGCAGAAAATTTACTCACTCTCAGACTATCCAAGATGTAAATGAGTTTCTTTCTTCATCGGAACAGATTTAGAGGAATGTAGCATTACATCACTTGCTCACCAATGGATCCTCTGCAGTGAATGGGTGCCGTCGGAATGAGAGTTCAAACACCTGCTGAAAACATCAAGCAATGCCAGTCTATATAATGTTGTTGTGAGGGAGACAGACAGATAGCCAGTATCTTTTGGTTTACATCACAGTTGTGAGTGAACCATGATTTGCTGTTTGCTATTTAGCTGCAGGTGTTGTTGATAATTAGGGGTGGGGCATTCTCATTCTAGAAATCTTCTGATTGGACTAAATTTATGTGTAGTGCAGGATAAGTAATCATTTTTAGAACATATCTGAGCACTGAAGTGTTTTAAATGCAAAAATGCCTATGCAACATTATGGGAATATGGTGTGGTTTGGGTAATTCAGTTGTCTGTGAAGGGGGAAAGGGGGGGGTTGTTTAAAGGGGTCATATTATGCTTTTTTAAAGATAATTATTTTGTGTATTTGGTGTAACAGAATATGTTGACATGCTTTAATGTTAAAAATACTGTACATTATTGTAGGTCCTCTATGCCCCGCCACTCTCAAACGCTTAGTTTTCTACAAAGTCCCTCCTTCCGACAAGCGCAGTCTGCTCTGATTGGCCAACTGGCACAGTGCATTGTGATTGGCCGTAGGAAATGTAATGATCGCGAGCTTCACTTTCAAAATTAAAGTAAAGACAGTTAATAAGCCGCATAGGAAATGTATGCTCGTATGCAAACAAGCAGCTGATTTCTGATGGGCTGTACACTCCACTGTGATGTGACCCTGTCCTCTCTCTCTCTCTCTCTCTCTCTCACACACACACACACACACACACAAGCCGCGATTAAGATAGCTGATGTGCTGTGATGTGACCCTGTCTCTTTCTCTCTCTCACACACACACACACACATGCGCACGCATACACACACGACGCGCAAAACTCTGCATTTGAACAGTCAATAGCAAATATTTAAACTAATAACAAAACATACTTACAGTTGCTGATTCAGAAGTGCCAGATTGTCATAGCAAAGTCAGAATTACCTCCTCTCATAGGTTCACAAAACGGTCGTCCATAAAATGCGTTGCTGTTCTGTTGTAAGTAATCTTAATGATTCCTAAATGAATCTACTTTCTGAAGGACAAATAAAGTGCTTTTGCTTTCGCCTAGAAACACACAGCTTCTCCCTGACACGGCTGCATCATCACTACTGTGGTTACTGAAACCAAGCCTTACGCAAATATTTCCACATCGTGACGTAGACATGTGGGGCGTGTTTGAATGAGCCGTTTTAGGGGGACGTGGCAGAGTCTTAACTTTGATAAAGAATATCTCTTTGGTTTTGAGACTTTAGTCTTTGAAACTTCAGGGATCTTATCTATGCACAATCAGCTTGTAACACTCCAAAGAGAAAGCAAAACTTGAAATCGCATCATATGACCCCTTTAATGCTTTTTTTATCACGGCTAACTGTGAAAAGATCAAACTTTTTCTGCAGTAGAATAGATATAGGTGTATTATATCTATCAGCATGCTTTTCAGCTTTTTCAAGGTTGTTTCATTTATCATAATACTACTTCAATCCTACTCCTCTGACCTGCAAGTGAAAAGCTTTTTTTTTTTTTTTTTTTAGCTAAAGTGTCTGTCTGCTCTTTTAACTGTTACTGTGTCAGACACTCATTACTTGCCCTCAATTTATTTCAATTAACTTTTCTATCATAATCACCAGTTATTTTTCTGCAAAGATGAAGTGCTAATGCACTCCTTCCCCTCAAGGGATAAAGTTAAAAGGACCAAACTGCAGGGGCTCGGCAAAACAGGCATTTCTCGGGGCATGCTGGGGGCTGCCTGGGGCTGGGCAGCCTTTCTCACTATTGCATCATGTCAGGCCAAAAAGATTGATTGAACACTTGAAGCTGTAGAAATGTCAAAAAATGAAAAGGTTTAAAAACTGGTAATATCCATTTCGCTCTCTCCTCCTCTTCTCATTCTTTCTGTGTTTATTTTGAGATCATCTCGATGCTTTGCTCTTCTGAGATTTCACTCTGTTTTTCTATTCTGGTGTCTCGGTTGCGTTTTACTGTCACTCAGTCTTTTCTTTCACTCTCCTTCTCAGGTGCGCTAATAGTGGAATATTTTTATCAAAGAGAACTCAAATCGCATTCGACCTTGGTTGAATGAGGGATTTTTTGGGAGGGAAAAAATACAAACTCACTGCTCAAGGGCATTAGATCACAGATTGGCCCAATGTTCAAACCTTCAACACTTCGGTTAACATTAGTAATTAATTACAGTGCTTAAATTTCCTTGAATCCAACAGCACTGTTTGTATCACTCCACTTGTCTGAGTTTCTTCTAGACAGGCTGTCAGTCTGTGTATTAGTGGTGGGTATATTTCTCTTTCTGCAGGTTAAAACAGCAAGCCAGTAGGTTGTGACAGGTCTTTAAACAAGTTATTGAATCATTCATTACATTGATTTATTCAAAACGCCAATTTCTTCAGCAACAAAACAAATGAGATTCACTGAATTATTTACTTAACTGATTCATTCAAAAATGCTGATTCATTCAGGAATGAAATACTGTGTATTTCTCAGTGATGCATTGGTTGTTTTTACTTTGGCTGTTTGTCTATTTTTGCTCAACCAATAAAAATATCCCTGAAGTAAGAGGCAATATTGCATCTAAAATGTAACATTTTGTCTCCATACAAGTGGAGCATGCAGAGTAGGAGAAGTATAATGGGTCATCCATTTATTGTCAGTGAATTGTTTCATCACGCCAGTATTACTGATTATACAAGACAGTATTACTGATTATAATGGGTTCTGTTGGCTTTTGACAGTTCGAAGGTGTTTGACGGAACGTAGACAGTGTAGACAGCCTTTTGCAATCCACTTTGCTGCTTTTCCATTATTTTTCTATGTAAACATGCACTATACACAATGCATTCATTGATCGTTCCATTAATTTTTCGTGACTTATGCGACATCTCATGCATTTCATAGCATTCTAAAAATGCAACACTCAAGTTTAAAGAAGTTTCCTGTTTAATATAAAAAAAAATGTATCTATACACTTTACGTTGTTTTCATTCCACTACCATGCCTCTCTCGTTTTTAAATGCAAAAACGCATTGTGTAGCCCCTCAAGCTATTACAACGCAACGCAGCAATGGCCATGACGAATGCAGACACATTGTTACTCAATATTAAGTTACTCGGTATTAGCTTGTCTGTTGGAATACTTTGGGAATATTACACCCTCAGTCTTGCTTTTGAATGCCTGCCTCATCTTGGAGTTGTACTGACTGCAAACTGGATTTGCTCTTTTGACAGTTTTGTAATGCTATATTTTTTTACCAGAGGATATGATTAATAGTTAATTCTTATAGTTTTATTTTTATATATATCCCCCTAAATTTATGTTAAGTTCTATTTATTAAAAAAATCCATCCATGTCTATCTTTTTCCTTTTTGCTGTATTCTTTCCTTCCAGTATAATCATCTCCTGTAGACCTAGTTTTTATTTTTTTTCCTCATATTTCACCCCCCCCCCTCTCTCTGGATCTCTTGCCAGTGTTGGCTCAGAGCTCTCTCATCCTGCATAATATTGCTTCTCAGCCGATAAAACAGCAAGTACAAATCCCGCTCCAGAATCGATGGGCACAGTTATTCCTGTGACCCCTGCCAACCAGCTGGCCACCAGCCACACAATCCCTCAGCCAACATGTGAACTGACAGACCACTGCAGCCCTGCACTGTACCGGCCTCCCCGGGGGCCTGCTGGACCAGACACTGTGTGTCTCTGTGTGTTCAGGTGCATATGTGTGTGCGCTGTGGTCAGACTCTTCCAAAATACCTGCGTGAGGTTTGGAACAGCTTCATTTTTCCACCAGGCCACCTAGTGAGTTTAAAATACCTGCTTCTCATGAGCTCAAACTTTAGTGGGTTTTCAAGAGATTGACTGGAATATTTGAGAAGCACTGAAGTAGATCTTTGTCTTTCTCTTAAATAAATCTGGGGATGCACTAATATTGAAATTATGTGTGAAACAGATTCAATAAATTAAATCTAGATATAACAAATTTTGATATGGCCACTATTAAAATATATGTATTTATTTATTTGTCCGATTTTTTTTCTCTTAGATAAATTTATATGTCAATTTATCTTTTTAAATTTCCATTTTTAGAAGACATTTTTACTAAACATTGCACAGAGATTATGATTAAATCTTCAAACCTAAATTTCATTTTAAGAAGTATAACCAGTTACAACCAAACAACCTGAAACCAACCTGAAACTTGCAAATGTTTCACAATATTTTGGGATGTATTCCTTCCTGGCATTTTCTTATACTGTAAACCCTTTTTTTCCGGCTGGTTTGGGAACGTGGGCAGTGTAGTTGGCAGGCTGTATTTCGGCCCTCGGAGCTCACAGTAGCTTTATTCACATTCAGATCACGCAACTCTTATTCTCTGCTGTGAGCTCATCTAAAACCCCCAAAATAAAACGCTGCTAAAACATCACAATTAGGCTGTGAGAGATATATAGGTCAGTTTCATGCTTAATTCTTATTCTTGCGTAATACATTACAACATGTTCTTAAAGAAAGACCCCTTTGTTCCCATCTCATGCAATGCTTTGAAAAAAATCTGAATTTTATTTAATTTAATTTTTTTCCTGAAAACTACTGTAGTAATATTAATATACAGTTTATTTAAATGTATTTACAATTATTTATTCCCCTTATATTTCAAGTATGCAAATAACACAATCAGAAAGTTTAAGTGCTATAATGCTAATATTGGTCCCATGTTTTCCACATCTCATTTTTCTCAAATTTTCTAATGCCCAAAATTCCTCTTTTTTTCAGTGCAACAATGATTATGTTCCTGTGTGCGGCTCCAACAATGAAAACTATGAAAACGGGTGTTTTCTGCGGAGAGACGCCTGCAAACAGCAGACCGAGATCCTGGTGGTCTCTGAAGGATCCTGCCCAGCCGGTACGTTCAGTCGTGTGTTTGGTGTCTCTTGAAGGTTAATCCACAACCTAATCATTTGCCCATAAAATGTGAGTATGAGGTTATCAGATTGAGCAGAACTGCAATTTACTCATCCCTCAGGTCTGAATCAAACAGGGACTCATATCTGTGTTGTGTTAAACATGTTATACTGTACTATAGCCAGACAATACCCATAATACCTTTTACAGGCTAGAACTGTACATTACTGCTTTGTGTAAAGCTTTTGCTGTGTTTTAAAACCTGCATTCAGAGCTTTTAAAGGCACAAAGGCTGTTTCACAAGACTGGATTGTTGTATATGATTTCAGAAAAACGTCCCCCTTTTTCCTCTTATATTAAAGGAGTAAGCATTGCATGTTTATGGCAAATCAAAGAGCAAATGATACGAGCGAAAGTGTGTTCTGTGGTCAGTAAGATGGTGTATTGCAGAGGCTAAAGCAGATGTTTGGTGCTCTGGGAGTTGCTGAGTCAGACTCCATTAAACAGTGCCTAAACACACTGAAACCTCTAAAAATGATCTCTAGGGAGAGAGAGAGAGAGTGGGAGGCGGGTATTTGTGCTTATAGAGCATCCAGAGAATGAAATGTTCTCCTCACGCCGTGTGTGTATGCAGGTAAAGTCATAATTCAGTCCCAGCAGGATGTTGGTTCTCATCTATGCCTGAATGTGTACGAGCATGTACTTGTCTGTAGGTGTTCTGGAAGGTAAAAGCTAATTTACTGAAACAATCTGCAGAAAACAAGAAGAGTGTTTGTCTTTGTCTCTGTGAAGCTTGAATGGCGCCACTGAATCATCCCTCATCATCTCTCTGTTTGGCTCTGTCTGTCTGAATGCTTTCCTGTCATCTTTTGCTTTTATTTCTCTTTTTAAGTTCATGCATTGAATGTACATCATACCAGTCCGGTTTAAGTACCTCATGGATATGACTCTGAAAACAAAAGCTAAAATTATAGTTTACATGCTAAGTGCTGCAAAAAAAATCACAGTTTTGAATATCTTTCATGGTTTGATGCCATAAACCTCACAAATCCAGCAACTTGTTCTCCATACGTGCATGTAATAGCCTGGTACTTTGTAAACATTTAATTTAATTTGTTTCCTTCATGATTAAGTAATCAAATTAACCACATATACATATAATTGCAGAGAAAAGTCTCCAATTGAAGATTCAAAGACATCACAATATTGTGATTGTGGACTTGCAAAAATAAATAAATAATTAAATTCTGTATATATATACATACATACACACACACACACACACATATACATATACATATGTATGTATGTATTTATTTATATATACACTACTGTTATCGTATGTTCAACAAGGCTGCATTTATTTGAATACAAAAAGTAATATAGTAGAATTTAATAACAATTTAACATAACTTTTGTATTTGAACATGTTTTAAAATGATATTTATTCCTGTGATGGCAAAGCTGAATTTTCAGAAGCAATTACTGGACTTTGCTGTCACATGATGCTCCATAAATCATTCTAATAGAAACATTTCTTATTATCCATTATAAATACAGTTGTGCTGCTTAATATTTTTGTAGGAAACAGTGATTTTTTTTAGGATTCTTTGTTGAATAGAAAGTTAAAAAGAAAAGCATTTCTAATCTTTTCTATTACTACAAATGTCTTTACTGTCACTTTTGATCAGTTGAATGCATTCTTGCTAAATAAAAGTGTTAATTTATTAAAAAATAAATAAAAAATCTTACTGACCCTCAATTTTTTGTATTATAGTGTGTATATTTATATATACAACATCCTCACTAATCTTGACTTTAAAGTATGGATGAACAACTACAAAACTATAAAGAAATGTCAATAGAGTTTTTCACCATATTAAAGTACAGAAGGTAGAAATTGTAGTAGAACCCATAATTCAAACCTGAAGCCCAACAGACATTCTCAACAGATTAAATTCCTTACCAATTTGATTTTGATTATGTTCAATTCAGATTTAATAGTTCATTTTACACACATGATTATGTCAAGGATTAAATTATGTAGTTGAACAAAAAATGTAATTTACCTGAAACCCTACTGAATGCTTAAAGCTCTGTCTAAAAGAGCTTTAAGTAAGACCAAAAGAATATGTCCACAGCCCAATGAGATTTTCACACTTTCAGGCCTGAGGACATTGAGGAAAGAGACAGAGAAATGGACTGCCTCACAGTTCTGATGCTTGTACCAGCTCATCTAACTCTTTGACACTGATTTCCTCTCCACTAATTCCCTGGCAAATGATCCAGCAGCTGACAGATGACCTACAGAGATAAGTGAAGTGTATCACACTCTGCTATTTTCTTTATTTCTCCAAGGCTGGTTGCAGCTCAGCTCCTCTTTCTTTATTCATACATCAGTATCATAACTGAAAGTGAGCACCTTCATGCACCAGGAAATAGAACATTGATTGTAATAACCGGAGAAGTATTAAAGGCGTCATATCACATCATATTACATTTTTATAGTTTGTCATATTTTAGGTTCTCATAGATTTTCCACCCTTTGTCTGGCTCTTTTTCATAGATATTTCTCACCCTACATCTTGCTTTTAGAATTAAATGCTCCTGTACCTTTAAGAAACACATTTGCCATGTAAACATATGTGACAAAGTTTACACTATGAAAATTGATGTTTACAAGTCAGCCTGCAATTTCTTATCCATTACAGTATAATGCAGAGGTGTATGCAACAAACATTCAAAAGTTTGAGGTCAGAAAGATTTTTAATGTTTTTGAAAGAAGTCTCTTATGCTTACTAAAGCTGCATTTGTATGATCAAACAGTAAAAATAACTAATATTGTGAAATATTATTTCAATTTACTATAACTGAATTCTGTTTTAATATATTTTAAAACGTAATTTATTGCTCTGATGGCAAAGCTGCATTTTCATCAATATGTTTCAAAATATTTTTGTAACATTCTGTTGGACAGTTTTTGTTTGTTTTGTTTTTTGTTTTGTTTTGTTTGCACAAGGTTTCAGATTTGGGCCTGTGGTTGTTGCTCTCCATGGTGCTGAATCCCATTCTGCATGTTAAATAATGCTAAATGGCTTTGCGCTTGTCAATAACAATCCTTCACTTCTAGTCTAGAGTCAGTATTAAAAGTTATGGTGCTGTTTAAAGTCCATGAGTTACTGGCATTGTCACTAAATTCAGCTGTAATCTCATTCACCAACAGTCACTTCCAATACTGTTTGGTGAAATCATGTTAGTCCCTTGTCCCACTAGGTAATTTCACCATCCTTTACTGCGTCAAACCTCTGCTCCATCACACTTGGCTACCGAAATTTGACTGTAGCTTAGTTTCTTGCTGTGCTTCGTTGAAACTTTCAGAAAGGTCTTATGTACCAAATATATGGTCGAGGTGAGTATATGCTTCTCTCTTTTTTTCTGGCATTGATAAGTGGGCTATTTACCTCGCAAACGGTGACAAGTTCACCGCTGTGCTGCTGTGAGATCAGTGTGAATAATGCGCTGATTAAGGAGACGGGCCATGCACTTATATTGAGTTTTCAGTGCAGCACACGGCAGCTAGCCATTAGCTTAGTGGTGCGTAACTGTAGAAAGGAGAAGGCAGTTCATTTTCGACATTGGAAATCGAGGTTAAGATAGCCTTTCTCAGTAATCGCACTCCATGTAGTGCTAAAGTAGCTTTCTCCATGCAGGGAGCATGCATCATATTCCAAGAAATTACATTCACACAACTCTCACACAAACAGCTCAACAGGCCTGTTTTATCATTAAGTACTGATATGTTACCTGACGCACACATGTCGGTCAAGCACGCTGTTCTGGAAATAGTTAATTGTGTGTTGTAACAGCGGCCGTGGCATGTTAAATCACAGCTGCGTTTGTCTCTGCTGACAGAGACCATCTGCCTCTGAGCCTCCAGCTCAAGTTCACTCAACCCATTGCATCGTGGGAGCCCAGATAAAAAAAGTGCAAAGTCACCTCATAACACATTCTTCCTGATAAATGACAAAGGCAGAGGAGATGCGTAACCCGCTGATACCTCTGAATGAGGAACAAAGGTCTCTTACACTTAATAAGACTCCTGCCATTGTTTCAATGCCAGCAAACTCAGCAGAGTCCAGTCTCACAGGAAGAAGTGTGCCGAGAAACAGACTGTTCGTCTCGCTTTACTCTCCCAGCCGTACTGTGAAATAGTCTTTTTGATGTACTAGGGAACTTCATGCATTTTTGAGGCAGTGGAAGGTTTTCCACTTTTTTGACCCAGTGCTTCAGGACAGGTTCATTGGTTCTGTTTAGTTTTTGCTTTTTAAGGTCTTCGGTTTTTATAAGGAATGATGAATTGAATACAAGGATGGATCGCTAGTGAATACAAGGATTGATAGTTGTTGAATGTAGACTATTTATCTGTTTAACTCTAGAAAGTTGTTTATATCATATTTAAAATGTAGCTTACTGATGACTCTACATTATTAACATCATCAATACCTGAAAAAACTTTTGTACTTTATTTTTTACATATCATTTCCAAAATGTCAGCCTCTGTGGCACATTGCACAGATACCTGTTTGCTGAGAAATTGCTGAATTTTGATAAAGCAATGGCAAGATCAATAATAATATGTTGATTTAAGCAATGTAATACTACGTTTATTGACAAAATCAACAACCAATTTTTCAATTTATGATACAGCAGGTATTTTAGAAATAATTATTTCAATCATCTTTGTGATGTAATTTTATGACCCCGAGCACAAATAAGCATTATCATTAAATCATTACATTTAAATTAATTAAAATCTAAATATTATTGCACTGTATTTAGGGTGAGAATTGATATGAGTTTGTTTGTTTTTTATATGCAGCCTGTTCTGTCATTGAATTTTTATTGTGAAAATCAATTCAGTTTCAATAATGTTCTTTCTACCAGATTATTGCTCATAATAATAAATGTACACATTTTGTTGTCTGGCTGTTATTTATATGTCAGGCTTTACAGAGTTAATTTTATACTCATTTTATACACATATGCTGGCGAAAGCATGTGAAAGCATATCAAATAAACAGGTGAAAGTATTTTGACAGGTTTAGACATATTCTTTGCATTAAAGCAATAGCTGAGCTTTTCATGTCCAGATGGCCAGAGAGCATCGCTCAGATGGTCAAAGACAGATTGTGTGCGACATGTCTCTGAATTAAGAATGTAACTGTCAGGCAATTAGACAAACTGACAGCAAATAAACCAGTCTGAACTTCTGTGTGTATGCATGTGGTTTCACAGTGAAAAAAAAAAAAAACCTTTTTTTACCACTGGACACATATGGTGTTTTTAGCTTCTTGAAATGAAAATGTATGTAAACTGTACAGATGAATTTAGGAATCTTAAAATCAGATTTTTTTTTTAATCTGAAGAAAAAATAGATCATTTTTAAGGATGCAATTCTTGCTTTGTATCTAACACATAGACCTACACATGTAAATTACAGTGTGTTTGTTTGAAGATACATATGCATGGTTTTATCTTGCTATCCTTTCCTCATTTTCACTTGAGTGTCTTTTTATACCTTCATATCCAGTCAGAGTGCATCATTTACATTATGATACTTGACTACACTTGATTTTAGAGTCATGTTTAAACAAATATTGTGGCAGTAAAACCATGAAGCCCTGGACTTTTCTGTTGTTATGCGCAAAGTGTGTGCAGAAGGGTTATAGTTTCTATGGTTTAAGTTGAAACTCCGATTCTAAATCAGACTGCGATGAATCAGAGTATGAGTGCATTTATAATATCTCCCTCTTGCATCATTCGTGCAGCCCACTTCTGCCTACATGAGCCAAATGGGTCACATATTCACCTTTGATCCTCCCACAGTTCAAGTACATAAGACCATATATTTGTACTGCATACTGGGAAAGTGTGCCCAGACTCCAGAGACCCAGATGAGCAATAATGTACATGGTTTACCCATCCATCCATCCATCCATCTTCCAAATCGCTTGTCCTATATAGGGTCATAAGGTTGCTGGAGCCCATTCTAGCATCTCTAGACGTAGACAGGAAAAGCATGTTGGATGGATGGCTAGTTCATCACATGTACATTCTTAGAAATGTATTTCATTCAAGTTATTTACTTTTTTTTATTATTGGTCTGGGAAGTCGACAAATAAACGACAGGGACATGGACTTTAGATGTGGTAAAACCTGTTTGAATTGTTTGACCCTTATTGGATTGACTAAAATGACAGAGATGAAGATTTCGAAGAAGACATTGATGTAATGTTCTGCTTTTTCTGTTTTACAGATGCTGGTTCAGGATCGGGAGATGAAGGTAAGGCAGACCAGCTCAAAATATTCCAATTTTGACACCTGAATCTGTGTGCATACTGCTCATTAAATCACTCTGCACTTGTTTACACTTCCCCACAGATGATGCTCATAAACACACACTCACTTCCTCTCAGCCTGTCAGCAGTCATCTGCTCTCCTCCACAAGCCGCCCACTGAAACTGAGATTCAATTACACCCACTCACGTATTATTCAGAGAAACAGAGTTATTACACTCTTCCCCCCGAAGTGCAATGTCTGACTGACAGTAGAACAGTCTGCGGCTCGAGCCGTATATTTGCATCGCTTAAAATGTGTCATTCTTTTTTGATTTTAATCTCTCGCTCTTTCAGTCAACCCTTTTATTCTTCTCTCTCAACCAAACAGGCCACATCCGCTAATTGAGTACTGTAACAGCCCCCTGCATGCTGCTGCTTGTGGTCTTGTTTTGCTAGCCATTTCCTGTTTACTAGATGTGGTCTGTGCTTTTTGCAAATAGCAGCAGCTTGGTTGGTATATGTGTCATTTGGACTGGGCTATTTTTCCCTGAGGTGGTTTGGGAAATGTATATTTCACAGTACTTTGTGATTTTAATCCTCAGGAGTTTACGGAGAAATGTAATCCCATCAGGATAAGAATGTCTGCAATTGAGGTATATTCGTTTTTCAAAATATATATTTTTTTTTTTACTTCCAGTAAATACAGCAACTAAAGTTACATTTCTTGTCATGCTGCCTTTTGGTTTGACTTAAAGATAATATTAATATTGTAATATTGTAAAATATTATTTCAATTTAAAAATCTATCAATTTCTTTAAAAAAAACACTACTGACACCGAACTTTTGTTTTTTAAATGTAAGTCGGATTAACACAGATTTCATGTGTTAATAATTGTACCTTAAAATCACAAACATTGTTTAGAACAAGGATTTTTTAAAATGACAAATAGTTGTCTTTGTAATGTTGCACTTAACATTTTCTTACAAAATATAAACTGGTGTTTACAGCTGCCGTCCTGTCCGAATAGTGCTTATGAAGGACTTAATTGATCATGAACTTCTCATTTATTAAGTATGCCAATTAAGAATATGTAGATATTTTGTTAGGAAAATGGTTTTGTGTTAGACTAGTAGATGAAAGCAAATGGCTCTCTGCAGATCAGAACAATAGAAATAGAGAGAGTGGAGAAGACAAGATGATGAGGGGAGAGGAGAAAATATGTATAGAGAAACAAAAGAAGAGTGATAAGAGACCGGAGAACATGCGCATCGATAAAATGAGTGGAGAAAGGAAAGGAGAGGGAAAGAGAAATGGAAGGCAGATAAAGAGAAAGATAAGTAAAGAGGAGGAAGAGAAAGATGAGGGTGATAAAGGCTGGGTGAGGGAAGGGAGAAATGATTGCGGTTCATGGATGGAACAGAAAGAGAGTGAGAAAGAAGGGCATTTAGGTCTATCTGATAAAAATCAAATGTATTTCAATGGCTGCAGAATCATATGGGTTGCCTACTGGGCAGAGGCTGCTGGACACTTAGAGAAGAGCGCCATGTAACATCCTCTGTATGAGAGGCTACATGCAGAATAACATGGTTTACGCTTTAGACTAGGGAGGATCCGATACGCAGGATCGGTATCGGCTCCGATCCAGTCATTTTCCGCGGATCGGGTATCGGTGAGACAAGACCGATCCAAATCCGATAGTATACTATTCTGTGTTATTGTTAAGCCCCACGAAAGCACAAAAGCATTATAAAGCACCATAAAGTCAAAGAGAAGCCGTTCCATAGTTTAATGTGAGGTACAGATGAATATTTAAGTCGTTAAATTCAAGTTCACATCGATCAGCGTTCAAACTGCGTGCTGCGTTCGGTTGACAGTCAAAACAATGAAACTCTCTTCAAGAGAAAGGATTTAAAAGTTAAAAGAAAAGGCTCAATAAACTATCGCGCAGATTTAATAAGCTAGAAACTTCTCTGGAACTCCGTGCTGCTTCAAGCATCATTCTGCGCACGGGAAGAGAGCTTTGTGCCGCTCTCTAAGTATTATAATACTTTTAAGTAAAGAGGAGGAAGAGAAAGATGAGGGTGATAAAGGCTGGGTGAGGGAAGGGAGAAATGATTGCGGTTCATGGATGGAACAGAAAGAGAGTGAGAAAGAAGGGCATTTAGGTAAGCACAGCACTATCGGTGTGATAAAAATCAAATGTATTTCAATGGCTGCAGATAAATCATATGGGTTGCCTACTGGGCATGCAGGCTGCTGTATGAGAGGCTACGTGCAGAATAACATGGTTTACACTTTAGACTAATACAATATAGAGCAACCGGTGATTATTATAGTTGATGCTAAGAGATTAGGCTTTTTTTCTGATTACCAAATATTTCATAACAGTTGACATTACTTCTAATTCTAATTCTAATGAAGTTTAGTTACCAAGTTATTTTATGTGTAATGATTCTCATCAACAGTGCATAACATTGGATTTTCAGTGCATAACAGTAGTCCTACATGGATGTACCTTCAAACACATATCAAGCACTAATAAAATATGCATTATAGTATATTCAAAAATATTTGCATGCAAAAAAATTGTGTATCATTGATACACAGAATGGTCATTAATAGACCTTAAAGGGATAGTTCACCCAAAAATGAAAAAAAAAAAAATCACCCTCAGGTTGTTACAAACCTGTAAGACCTTCCTTCATCTTCAGAACTCAACTTAAGATATTTCTGATAAAATCCGAGAGCTTTCTGATCCACCATAGACAGCAATGTAACTGAAACATTGATATAAATGAATATAAATCATGTTTACCTGCAGCACAGAGTCTTTCCCAATAAAGAGCTGCTTCGTCCTTGACAAACAATAGAAGACATTCGCAAGTTTTGTTTCCTACAATGGATTGTTGGTGTATGTTTTCCTTACCCAGCATTCTTTTTGTTCCTTTTTACAAAATGTCCTGTTATTATTGCAGTTTGAGAAACCACACATGACGTTATCATAAGTCAATCCCATTGACGAGGGATTTATCAGTAAAAATTTACTGGGGCACAGCGGTATTTCACTGGAGCTCGTGCCGCAGTAATTTTCACAACTCACAACTTTCAAAACTGTTTTATGGAGTTTTTTTACTGAACAGTCGGTATGTCGTTAAACAACATTACAATCCATTGAACGCACTGTACCGTTATGCCTCACAGCCTTGTTTTCATTTCTGTCAAAAATTTAATATGGCACCACCATGACGTATGGAAAAAGATGCTGTTTGGAGTAAGCTGGTGTTGCTATGATTGATAGCAGGGACTAATGTGGTCATGCTAACCAGTGCAACATTGACCCCTTGTTTAAAACATTAAATGGTGTTTTTGATTTGTTGTTGTTGTTTAATTTAGTTTAATTGCAGTCCTAATGTTTAAAGACAGTCTTGGAAAAGTACTAGAGAACCCACCTGAGAATTGTCTCATTAGGTCTAATTAAGTTAATTTACTTAGTTTTCTCCTTTTGGGTTCCATAAGAAAAATAGTGAGTAGATGATGATGAAACTACCTTTATATTTCTATTTTTATTTAATTTTATTGTATTTATTTATTTATTTATTGCTCTTTGCTTTTAATTCAAGAAGCAAATATCTTCGTTCCATCGCTGTGAAGCAAGAAACGCCCAATTTTATTCAATGATTAATCGCTGTATCACTTCAGCTGTCAAAACTGCAGCAGTACGGCTCCAGCAGCACTTCATTATTTCTAATTACTTCCAAATGTAATCCATTTACTGTGTATCCAGTGCTCTGCATCAAGGATCCATTATGTATTTAATTTTGGTAGATTTTCTATAATCAATACAGACAACACAGACACAGGAAGCAGTCTTTAAGGGAGTTAGCTTGTGTGCTTTGGGTTTTTGTTGTGTGTCGGTCTTTGCAGCTGCGGTCGACCGCGTTTGATCTTTCACATAAAAATGGTTGTTAAGTCGTGCCTTAAATTGTTCTAAAATACTCCGCAGCTTTTACCAGAGGAAAACTAATGACCTCACAATCCTGAGGTGACGACAGTCAGCTGCACAGCCGTCTGCGGGTGAGGACCTTCCTCAGTCACCGTGGTATCACCATGGTAACAAGCTTAGCGGAATGAGAAAGAGAATAATCTAATCTCCCCGTTTCAGCTGCTGCGATAAAGACGGGTGCAGTACCGTCTGGAATGGGAGGTGAAGACTAAGGAAAAGTGTCTGGCTGTGCTCAGAGTTTGTGTGCTTAACATTCAAGCTGAGTGTGAACATGTGCACTGTTTCTGTACTGCAGTCCTTACTGAGTCAGATGCACTGTTTATCAGTATGTGTCACTGCGGCTGGAAAAGGCTTTTAAACCATCGCAACGGATATAATTCATAAGTTCATCTGATAAAAAAGCCCTTTTGAAAAGCACTCGGACTGGGAAAACCTGTCCATATCCTAGCTTCAATGTGAGGGTGGTGTTTTATCTTGGATTATTAAGTTTATATACTACTTCTAAGACTGAAACCTATTTTGAACCAATAATTAAAGGATGGCACATTGTTTATGTTAAATTAATATCAACATATGAATTACTTCTATTGTTGAAAGATGTTTTTGGCTTATAATCTATTAAAACATGAAAGCTACAAGAAATTGATTAACAAAGCGTAAAGAGGAAAAGGAAATCAGACATTAAAAATTTTGACATCCAAATTTTAGCTATATGTTTACCCTAGTGAAAAAATAGTATACTTCAGTACAATTTATTTGTATGTACTTTATATAACTAAATATATTTGTGGCACACTATAAATTGGTATACTTAAAGTCTGCTAAATTGGAAAAACTAATTTTGTACTAAATGCATTTTTGTTTTGCAAAAGCAGTGCTGAAGTTCAACTGAAGTTGTATTAAATATACTTGTTTGTGCTAAAGTGGAACTATTCCAAGTATACTTAAGTACACTTTAAATATCCACTCTTATTTAATTTTTGAAATGCAGAGTTTATTCAGCATAAACTTCAAATGTATTTTGGTGACATTACAATTGCAATTAAATTACACTGTAAGAGTGTTGAACATACATTAATATTATAATAACAAACTGAGGTCATACTATCCCTTACTTAAGTGACTTAAAAATTGTGTGCTTCTAATGCAATAAATTACCCTTTATAAATAATGGCACAGCTAAAGAAATGGCCTTTTACTAACACCCCCAGCATGAGCATACCAGTCAACTTAATCATCCAGAGAACATCAGAGGAACATTGAACACAGACATTTGAACATTGGCTGAAGAAAACACTGCAGACTGGATTCAAACCCGGGTCGCTGCCACACTCGTGCACTCGCTTTACCAGACGCGCCACCAAGCAGACATGCGCTGTGATAAACTGCGGTTAGCCTAAGTTAATACTTGTTCAAAACAATCCCTTTAGCAAAGTTTGTACTATTTTCTGCTTATTAAAGAATTAATTTGTTCAATAAATATACTGTCATTAAAATATGTTAATATATATAAAAATAAATTAAATACAGAAACAAAATAATTTTAATAAATAAAGATTCTGAAAGTATTGAAGAAGATCCAATAATAATTGAATATATATTTACTATATATTTACAGTAGTAACATCAAATGATATTTTATTATATGATATGATTAATATCATGTTTTTAAATATGATGGTTTCATTCTAAACATGGTGATTATCTCTAATATGGACACCCAACTTAATATATGATATTTTACCATCTGGTTTATCCAATTGTTTCCTGCAGCGTTAATGACAGATCATGTCAGGTAAACGGGAAGCAAAACATTCTGCAGATGATAGGTATTTAATGTTGTGTCCGCCGACTTTAACAGCTTCAAGTTTAATGCAATTTCGTGTTCTATACACGCCGTTTCACGTTTATTTCCACGCACCGCTTATTGCGCCTATATTAAGACTTTTCGGCAATTCGCAGTCTTTAAGTCCATATAATTTGTTCTGTCATTGATGGAAAAAAAACTGTTTACTTATAGTAGCATTTGTAACAGTATAGAAAGACTACAAAGTAGGCTAACCGCAGTTTATCACAGCACATGTCTGTTTGGTGGCGCGTCTGGTAAAGCGAGTGCACGAGTGTGGCAGCGACCCGGGTTTGAATCCAGTCTGCAGTGTTTTCTTCAGCCAATGTTCAAATGTCTGTGTTCAATGTTCCTCTGATGTTCTCTGGATGATTAAGTTGACTGGTATGCTCATGCTGGGGGTGTTAGTAAAAGGTAATTTCTTTAGCTGTGCCATTATTCATAAAGGTTAATTTATTGCATTAGAAGCACACAATAATCGTGCCATTAGCACACTACAAGTTTACTTGGAATGCCATTGCAATGCTTTTTAAAGTCACTAAAAGTAAGGGATAGTATGACCTTAGTTTGTTATTATAATATTAATGTATGTTCAACACTCTTACAGTGTAATTGAATTGCAATTGTGATATCACCAATATACATTTGAAGTTTATGTTGAATAAACTCTGCATTTCAAAAATTAAATAAGAGTGGATATTTAAAGTGTACTTAAGTATACTTGGAATAGTTCCACTTTAGCACAAACAAGTATATTTAATGCAACTTCAGTTGAACTTCAGCACTGCTTTTGCACAACAAAAATGCATTTAGTACAAAATTAGTTTTTCCAATTTAGCAGACTTTAAGTATACCAATTTATAGTGTGCCACAAATATATTTAGTTATATAAAGTACATACAAATAAATTGTACTGAAGTAAACTATTTTTTCAGTTACAATTTTATTTATAACCATTTCTAATAAAGATGGGGTCCTGAATGTTTATTTATTCTACTATTTAACATGATAAAATGCTCTTTCTAGTTGGTAAATGGTCAGTTGGTAGTACCTAGTAATGCGACACAAATGAAAATGGATCATGCCGTGGGCAGACATAAAGTCATGTTGGGTCTGCTAATATGGTCACTAAAAATCATTTTATTCCATTATGTTGAATGAACAAATTATGTTTTCTGACAAATAATTATTGAACTAAACAAAGAAGGAAAAAATCGGTTGATGTAAACTAATTGATTTGTGTGGAACGCTATGCATGATTAAATCAAGTAAATTCAAACCACTTTTTTCTGTATCCTTATTCTCCACAGCTGAGAGAAAAGCAGAATAAAAAAGGATTTAGTGCTTCCTTAATGTATAAAAATTGAAAATGTAAATGACTTCATATTCCACTTTTGTTCTTATCACAAACAAGACATAGATTCGCCCTTGTTGTCTTTGTAGCAAACCATTTCAGAGACTAAGCTATTTCCAGCCCCAACAAGAGGGAAAATGCAATCATTTTATGGCAGCATCTACTCATTCGCCATTCGTTCCGAGCTCTGACAAATACCTCCGGAGTTATTAATATAGTCAGGGTCTTTGCAGATGAAATGTAAATCTCAGGCAAACGTGGAAGGCGCTGAATCAAATGAGACAAAGGTGTACTGGGGGCTACGTGAACCTTCTGTCGCTCAGAAATAAATGTGCTGTTTTAATGTGGGTCATCCTTGGGGCAGAAGGGGATTTCTATTAAAATTTATTGTGGGAAATACAATATAATGATACGGGCAGGCTGGGGAGAATGGGAAAGTGGCAGAGAGGATGAACAGGAATCACACTAGACACAAAAAGATGAACCGTTCACGGTAATGGTGGGATTATATGGAGATTAGCGCACTAGATGGGTCAGGAGACATTGTGATTGATGAGCCGTGGCAGGAAGTGGCAAAATGGCCTCAAGGTCACAAGAGAAAGTGAAAGAAAAGAGCAGAGTTCATTTTGGCTTATATCCATACAGTAGAGCCGAACAGAAGTCACACATAAAGAGATGCTTGAATTTCTTCTGCCAATAGACAGAATAAATTATATCAACATAGCATATGGAGATTTACAGTCCAGGAGATGAGAAAGAAAACGTAACGTATGGAGAGAAAGATAAGACGGAGACAGAAGGGAACACTAGAGGCATTTATACAGTAACTTGGGAAAATAGACTAGTTTTTCAGCAGCGGCATCTATGAGGAGTTTAATCCCTTACCGGTCGTGGATCTTACGAGGACACTATTTTCTGACAATAGTGAGCTTCATTTCTTGAGTACCACTAAAAACGAACTTACTGCAATCTGTTCTGGTTAAAATCAGTAAAGCATCAACCCTCAGCGGTGCAGAAATACCCATCATAACAGCAGTCTCCAGCTCCCAAATTACTGGAACTAGCTAAGCCTGAACTCCTTGGAGACAAACCTCGGTGTTTGAAATGTAAACATCTAAGGGCTTGGTTGTTTATAGAGCTTTCAATTCTTAAAGGCTCATTTATCCTGGGATGCATCTGCAAAATCCGCAGAGGTTGTTGGTTTGTTTGACTGTCTTTGAATAGAAAGTGTAAAGGAGCAAAGAGGAGCTCCACTGGCCTTGAGTCTGGAGTTTGTGCTGGAGCTGGAGGTGTTTTGGAATGGAAAATATGTTCACATTTCTTTGTTGATGCCCGTAACATGGTTGGGCTTATTTTTGGCTAGAAGCATAAGCGTTGAGTCCATGTTAGCATTTGTTGCCCAGTTTCTTAAGACGTTTGCAGCTGGTTTAGCAGACTACTAGTGATTTTCTGACTTAGATCTTGTTTAAAATTTTGGTATTTTTGAGTTTTGCGTGATCTGATCACAAGTGGTTAGCTCTAAATACAGATGCCACTGGGGTCTAAAGTGATCAGATCACTCAAACTGCATTGTGTTTGAGAAATATGTGAGTACATTCACATTTAGTGTAATGCTAATGCACCTAGATAGTGAAAGACTGCCTACTCACATGTCAATCAATCAGTATACTAAAACAAGTGTTAGACCTTATGTCATTTACACTTACATTTAGTCATTTAGCAGATGCTTTCATCCAAAGCGACTTACAAATGAGGACAATAGAAGCCATCAAAACCAACAAAAGAGCAACAATATGTAAGTGCTGTGGCAAGTCTCGGTTAGTCTAACGCAGTACACAGCAAGGGTTTTCCAGTTGTTGTTTTTATAATAATTAAAAAGAAAACAAGTAGATAGAATAGAAAAAGAATAGAGAACGCTAGTGTTAGAGGGTCCATTTTTAAAAGAAAAAGGAAACAAGTAGTAGAATAGAAATAGATTAGGGAGTGCAAGTGTCAGAGGGTCACTTTTATTTAAAGAAATAAAAAATAAATCAAGTAGATTAAATAGAAATAGAATAGAGAGAGCTAGTCTTAGAGGGTCAAGTGTAGATGGAAGAGATATGTTTTAGCCATTTCTTGAAAATGTTCTGCTTTTTAGAGAAATACATGTATTGTGCATATACATGCACAAGATAAATTATCTTTTTAAATAATTGATTTTTAAGGATCTTTTTATGTACATTTTAGTGGCTGTATCTTTTTAAGCTTCTTTTAGCTTACTTTGCAAAGATGTATTTTAAACAATTAATTTTTAAGGCTCTTTTTATTATTATTATTTTTAAATAGTTTAGGTACTTTTTGGTAAATTTATTTTTAAAAAAGTTTTTTAAAACAGTTTATTTTAAGGCTCTTCTTTTTCACAACTTTTATATATTTATTTTATTGTATATGTATACTGTATTTTGATTAATGTCTTTTAAGGCTATTTTTACTTTTTAGCTTAGGTATATTTTTTAAATATAATTTTTAAAATGTATCTTTTTTAATGTACATTTTAGTAAAGGTACTTTCAAGTCGATTCACTTAATTCTAATGTGTAAAGGTTCTCCTCACTGACGTGAGATTGCTAAGTAGGAAAATCTCTTGTGAAAATGCTTTCATTTGTTTTCATTTGCTTTTCTTTTGTGCATTGGCTGTTGGGTGTTACAAGATCCCTGGTGGGCACATGTTGTTAAAGGCCAATATCTAAATTTGGTTTAGGTCTCTAAGCAGTGAATCCATATTCCTTTGAGTTGAGAAATGACCTTTAACTTGAAACAGAAAAACAAAAAAACTAGTTGTTGTTCTACTGAGGTGGAAAATCTCACGTCGTCCTTACTAAATCATTCATCGTCAAATGAGTTCATAAGATCCGCTTCAGGGAAAATAACATTGCTCTTTTATAAATAGACAATCATAACAAAGTGAATGAAACAAATCATTTTTATGTAAGAGAACATATTAAACTAGTTCTGTCATATTTTATGCAGTCCTCTCTGGAATAGCCTTTAGCAGCTAGCTCTTGTTTACCAGCAGCTTGCTTTGCTCTACTGATTTGGATCTTTTCTAAAGATCAGCGTGTAAAACTGGAGTGAAAGATTGGCACTGTGGTGCCAGTGGGATTAGCGGGGCTCGATGGCAAAGACTGGCACCCACAGTGCTGGAGCATTTCAGCTGCTCTCTGTGCCACCCCACGGTGTCTGGGAGTTTAGATGGACAGACAAGGTGCCAGAATCTTGCTGCTCGGACCGTCACAATCCACTGCAGCAGGGGATGTGCTAGAACAAAGGAGAATTTAATGGGGGATTAAAGAGTATTTGATATAAATCGTGTAATATTTTATGTAAATCTACATCAAATGTTTTATTTATATCATTAAAAAGAAAAAAAAATGTTGTAAGTGGACTTGAGCAAAATGAACTGCATGTTTGTTCAAATTCCAAATTTATCAATATCAATTTTTTTCCCATCCTTCCTATATCTTAGGTACAGAATTTAGGAATGCACTATGCATTTATTGGTACCATAATAGTTATTATCTGACATATATTTATTTTGTATATTGCCGTATTTTATGTAGATATTGAATATTTAACTTTTGCATGCTCATTTTCATCTATTTCCTTGCCTTCGTTTAATGCTTAATTCAAGTTAATATTTAAAAACACTAATAATTTAATAACACTGTTTAATGCATTAAAAATAAAGGTTCCAACAGGAGGTTTCTGCAGTGATGCCATATAAGAACCATTTTGGGTTCCCCAAAGAAACTTTTTTCTTAGTGTAATGAACATTTTAATAATCCAAAGAACCTTTTTATACTGCTCAATGGAAAGATTCCATAAATGCTAAATGTTCTTCATGGAACTGTCAATGGAAATAATGAACATTAATTTTTAAGACTAATATTTAGCAAATCTCTGCCTAAACTCACTAGCATTTAAGACAATTGATTTTAGTTAAAGTCTGTTATTTTTCAACACAACAATATTATGAAGGAGTTAAATCTACACTGAAAAAAACAAGAAGTTAAATTTACTTAATTTTTATTTTGCAAGTTTTTGCATGCATATTTTTTAAGTAAAATTTAAATACGGAATTAAGTCAAATCTACTTAACTAAGTTATGTAAAAGTAGCAAAGGAAATAAGTAAATTTAACATGGCCAGGTAGAGTTTGATGAGTAATTTCTACTTAATTATTTTAAGTTTACCCTGCAATACTCAAGTATATTTCACTCAGTCACAGTTTGTAAACTTTACTCAAACTACATAGCACTGAAATAAAGCCAATAAAGCATGTGGTTAAGTTACAATCGCATATGTTAGCAAGTAGACAGCTCATAAGTCTTTTTAAGATAATAGGTTGACTCAAAATAGTTATTAACTGAATGAACACAGAGTCCTGAATACTTGGCACATGATACACAATGACGGTGACAATCAATGAATAATATTTGAGTATGAATGGGTCATTTTGAGTAAAAAATTAACTCCAGATGTCACAAAACAGCAAGTTACTTAACATAACCACAAAAGCAACCATAAAACAGTGTAAATACATCTCGAAAACAGCAAAAAAATAATTACCTTATCATGCCCAAGTGCATGATGGGAACAACGGGATCATAACGTTGATATTTACTTAAACAATCTTTGTAAAAATAACAAACAGTTCCAAGTAAAATATACTTACAAGTTCAAACTTTAAATTCTACAAGCTTAAATTGAGTACTAATATTGAATTTACTCTTTTTTTTTTTATTCTTGCCTGAATTAATTATTTAATGTAGAAATTACATTTGTTTTTCTGTAGTATTTACTTCACCACAAAATAATTTTTATCAGTGTAGCAGAAATCTGCAGGGAGCCTATCTTTCTTCAAAGCCTCAAAATTCAGCAGTCTTTTTCCACAGCTAGGCATGTAAGAAATCCGTTTTAATCTGGGGCATTTTAGAGTCTAATATGAGATTGTGGTTTAGGGAAGGTCATTCGGTGGGTAAAGCACTAGTTGCTGTGGCCACTAATGCGAATGTTCATTTCAGCCTCGATCCTGGTCAGATCCCCTCATCAAGGCCGGCTTCTTAACTTGCAGAAAGTGACACTTTATTGACTGCCCATCGACCGCTTTGCTGCTGAAGATGTTTTTTTCTGTCTCTTTCTCTCTGTCCCTTTGTGTTTTTGTCTCTCTCGGTCTCTGTTTATGTTCCTCATCATTCATCTGTTTTCGAACGCTCTCCATCATTGTCGTGTTTACTTTGTTGTTTTGTTTCTTTCATTCTTTCTCCGTGCTACATACCACAAATGCCATTTGATGTTTTCTTCTCATTTCTCGTCATCTTCAACTCTTCATCTCTTTTCCTTCCCCTGCACTCTTCTTCCATTATATATCTGAGAGCGGCTCCATCACGAGTGTTATTATGGGTGCCATCAGGGGCAGATCATAGTCAGAGCCGGAGATCAGCACACGTGTTAGTTTGTGTGTGAATGTAAGAGTCTCTGAACCTCGCAGCACTTCTCGTGGGAGAATAATGGAGAGCTTTAGAAACAGTACAGCTGTATCAAATGCTAGTGAAATGGTGCTTATGTATTGGGTGTACATCTAATGGACAATATATGTGATTCTTTCTGAGTGGTATGTTAAATGTATGTGTGTTTATTTTACACGGTTGACCCATGGTTGCAGTGTAATGACCCAGAGTGAAACCGATTCGTAGATCTTCTGCTGGGTCTTTTAGCGCTCAATGGAAGACTTTCAGCGAGCAGCACTTAATCTGGTCAAAGCTGGAAAAAATGAAGTTTTAAGTCCTAATTCCTTTCCTAATTCTTCTTCCCTAATCCCTCGAAGAGGGGCAGCCCGTTTCGGGCCTCCTTTCCTGAATTTCACACATTGGCTCTTACTTCTCTTGCCAATTCAAACCCTCATCTGGCTTTCAAAGCGCTCTCCAAAAGCTGTCAAACAGTGGAAGAAAAGGGCCTCGGGAGCACTCCACAAAATTAGACACCTTCGCTCTGCGCCACCGTCGTCAGCGGATTGCTGTAATTACATGCGCAAATGGGTCATTGGCAAGGTCTTCTATGCTGTCAGGTGTGGATAGAAGAGGCAAAGTGCCAAAGGGGTTTTACGACATGCTTTTCTCAATGGCACTGGGACACTCAAACAGCCTTATTTGTGTGAAGTAGGCTTTAATGGACCCAATGTGGTGAAGGCTTAGTTGATGACCACATGATTAGAGCATTGAGAGCCTGGTACCATATTTATGGGACAAGTTTGTAGGTCATCCTTATAAAATGTTTAGACATTATTAAATTTTTAAAGTGCCCCTATTATGGATTTTTGAAAATTACCTTTCATACAGTATGTAACACAGCTCTAAGTGAATGAAAACATCCTGCAAAGTTTTAAATCTGTATAAAGTTATTGTCTCTCAAAAGAAAGAGTTGACTGAATCATTTAAACGAGTCGTTTTTAAAATGAATCCCATGCCGTTTCATGTTGATGTCAACTTGAAACATTAGCATATTGCCTGCCCACTTGTTGGTATTTTCACTTTGGTCTGAAGGAAAATGCAAATTTATTCTTTGCCACTAGGCGCCGCTTTTGGAGCGATAAAAATAGCGGTTTCCCCGGTAACGCTGTACACAAAGCAGCACTGTGCTCACAAAAGCTGCTTTATCAGGCATTACAGGCGAGATGAAATGGAAATTAAACTGACCAATCGGACCAATCACCGCTGATTAGCGTCTCGCAAAGGAGGGGTTTGGAAAAATGAATCGTTGAGCGAATCGTTTGGGAGTCGTTGAGCAAATAAGGTAAAATTAAATGCATATTATAAGACAATGAAAGTGTTTTTTGACCTTGCATGCATGTCAACCTGTTGTTGGGGACTCCCAAAACCAAAATATGAACCTTTCATTAACCATAATAGAGGCACTTTAAGGATTTTTTAACTATATGTTAGAGTATTCAACTACAAAATCGTCCATCAAAAATATGAGCTGTCATGTCCTCAGAAAGTAAAATATTAAGTTACCAACAATGGTATTAAAAAAAAGATCCTTTTGGATTGAGCTCTAGTCGATTGCTAAAGCACATCCCTAATTTTGTGGCACAAACACTTTGTGACAAACAGTGCACCATATGAAAAGCCATAAGCAATGTGTTGAAACAGAACACCCATAGCGTCATTCTATAAATTTAGAGATCATTGCCAGAAAAAAAAATCACATTACTGCAATACAAAAGGAGGAACAAGGCAATTTTCATCACTCTGGAGATTCCCTTGAGAAAGTAAGATGATTTTGTGGCTCATGCATAAAACTTAAATGTCACATTCACCATGTAGAAGCGGCATCATTAGCTCATGGAGATCAGTGGAAATCCAAAGATCCTCTTTCAGGCTATCATCTTTCCGCTGTAAGCATTATGCTTCCTACGTTCTCTATTGATTCAAAGATGTAATGTGTCCTCTCCATCTGTGGAGATTCACTTGACCTTTGTGTCCCTTAAGAGCTCAGCATCTTCTTGTGTGGTGGCATCTCTTCTGGGAGTTATGGATGCAGGCTTTTTTCATTACATGTTGTTGTTTTTTTATTGTAGACTAATACAACATTGCATTATAGTAACATTGTATCTTCAAAATGCAAAATAATATATATGATATAATTTGACCTTTTGGAGTCCAGGGAGAGCTTTCTCATTATTCTCTTTGTTTACGCAACTGTTTAACTGTGATGTTCAAAACCCCTTCCATTTCACAAATGGTATGTGTGTCTGTGTGTCTGTGCGTGTGTGTGTGTGTGTGTGCGTGCGTGTGTGTTAATCTGAGCTGCTTTTCACTAGATGACCCTGGGTTACAGTATCATCCATCCATCCATTCAGTCATTGTGCGCATTGCGATAAATACCACTCAAAAGAATGAAGTGGAATTCATTTCCATCTCATGCTTATATATGAAACAAAACAATTTATTTTGTGCAAATGGGGTAAAAATAATGTACTCTGTAGAACAATCATATTTATAAGCAAAGCTAAGTTAGATAATATCTGTTAGATAATATGACTCTTGAGGTTTTCAGAGAATTTGTCTTTTTAATACTCAATTATGCACTAAAAATAAACATAAAATAAGAATTGATAATGGGGTTAGAAAGTATTTATTTATCTGTTTATGATTTTGATCTTTTTATGTTTTTGTTGATGTTTATGATTTGTTTATGTTTTTTATCTTATGCTTTTCTTGTGCTTTTTCACACACTACATGTGGAAAACAGTTATTCTGGAACACAAAATGTATAAATTTGTTCCAGTGATTTAGCTAAAACTTTTTATATATATATAGTTTAAAAATATATATAGTTATTATTATATATTATATATAGTTAAGAAAATATTTTCTATGTAGTCTCTTGGTGCTGTTTTCACTTCACATGTGATCTCAGTTCATATACAGCTTCTCTGACCCAGACTGGAATGCTACGCTCATTCTTGCTACACATTTGTTGTGAAGGTCAGTTTCCATACACTGTGCAGGAGATGGGTGGCTTCATTCATCATCTGTCTGACAGCCCATGTTGTGCCCTAAATCCACCCCCACCTTTCTCCTTAGTTTCTGCACAAGTAGGTTTGTCCCATTAAGAGCCATTTTCTTGGACACTCACCATCTGTCTTCTGTTCATTTAAGTATCTCCTTTCCTTCCACCATTTACAGC
Organism: Schizothorax lantsangensis; assembly: GCA_027422415.1. Classification (NCBI taxonomy): domain Eukaryota; kingdom Metazoa; phylum Chordata; class Actinopteri; order Cypriniformes; family Cyprinidae; genus Schizothorax; species Schizothorax lantsangensis. Next base: position 20,711,363 of record CM049848.1, read on the forward strand.
AAAACCTATTCCTCTGCTCAGTGTGTGCTCAGATTGCTACATTTGAATGTTTCATAACCTTAAATGTCTTTGCGTTATACATGAAAAGCACTTTAAAGATTCTTCATTAACAACAAGACTACAAGACTTTAGATTTCTGTAGACATTATCCACACAAAAAAAAAAAATTAAATCAAGCATTGACCTTGGGTTTTCGCACGCAACGTAGATATGCATAAACAGGGTCAGAAGCAGGATCTTTTTGGCAGCGGGTGCAGATGAAACAGAGGGGGTTGGTGATCGACTGTGTTTCTGGTCAGGGAAAATCGATTCAGAGGGTCCGTCTAACCAGGAGATGGAGATAACTGTTACTGCCCCTTCGCTCCGACACGTTTCTCATTTCCACACCCTTGGGTCCATGCAGCCACACCTCAGGGAGACGCTGGGTGCTGGGTAATCAGATCCGGTCATGATGCTGGACATGAGATGTGTTTAGAGCAAAGCTTGATCTATTATTGCGTGCTTGTAAAATTAATGTTAGCCATTGTGTTCACATTACAAAAAATAAAAATGATCTTATACTCATAGTTTTAGAAGAACATGCATTTATTTTAACATGCCAGTTGTCTTTTTTGCATGTTCCAGACAGTCTGTGTATTAGTGGTGGGTATTTTTAGTGACTCTTTCTGCATGTTACATTGCTATGACAGTAGGTGTCGACAAGGTTTTTTTTGTTTTTTTGTGTGCTTTTTTTGAGTGAGTGAGTCTTTAAATTATTCTATCAAGTGATTCATTCAAAACACAGATTTGTTCTTGAGCAAAATAAGGGGTTGACTTTAAGAGTGAGGCATTGAATCATTCACTCAATTTTTCAAAATTGAGACATCAATACAAATCAAATAAATTTTGTCCATCAAGACAAAACAAATAACTATGAGTAAATGATTCACTCAAAAGTTGTCAGATCATTGATTCATTCAGCAACGAGACACAACAGTTGATTCTGTAACTGTTTTAATTTTGATGCCAAATTAGTCATTTTTCACTGGTGGAGCACTACAACTGGCACTATTGTGTTTAAAATGTACGTTACTTAATATTAAATTTGTTAATATTATACTGTTAATATTGACAGATCATTAAACTATTGTATAAAAGCAGTTATACTGTTGGTCTAAATATGCAGGACAACAGCTCTCTGTCTCATGTGATATGGCTCAATTAAAACAGTTTGGCATTCAAAAATACTAAGATTCATTTAATTTTTGATTCATGAAAGGACATGGTGTTAGTGCAAAGTTTGCATTTGTTTTTGTATCTACACCAAAATTTAAAAAAAGAAAAAATCTATACAGCAGAACAGTGACTAAAAACACCTGTGACTTAAACATTGTTCTTTGCACAGAAGTGCAGTATATGTTATTTGTTCTTGTTCTATCTTTTCTTACTTTTATCTGCCTGCCTTTCTTTTCTCATCTCTCTGTCTTTGCGGTCTAAGTTTTAAAAATAGCACCTCATAATGGAGGGTCAGGATCCAAAGGGGAACGATGATCCTCCGAGGAGGAGACGTAATTTAAATTCTATGGCGTACGGGATTGCTTTTCCCCGTCCACTGATGAGGGCAGATATGCGATAGCGAGGGGCTTTAAGCTTCGGCTCCTGGGAAGCCTCTATCGCCGGGGAGCAGGAGCGGCAAATCAGAAATCATCATGATGAGATGAGGGGCGAGGCTGAGGAAAGATCAGTGGGGGATTTGAACTTCTCATGAGAGCCAGAGACAAAGACTGAATGAGAATTATGTCTGTCCTCTGTCTCTCCCTCCGTCTCTCCATCTATTTATGAATGTTTGTGTGGGGGAAAGAGACAGAGAGAGATGGACTGTGATTGCCTGCTCATCTTGACCCAAGTAATATTTGTCAGACCTTTGGTAGCTTATGCTGTCTTGTCTCGTCTTTATGTATCCAAGCAGGGAACGAGGGTTCGGCGGAGAATGGACAGAAGGAGACGTCCACCTGTGACATTTGCCAGTTTGGGGCTGAGTGTGATGTGGATGCTGAAGATGTCTGGTAAGTGCAAAAACAGCCTGTAGCAGAACTAATGTCACCAGAATGGAATAAAAAAGAAAGATGCCATAATTTTAATTTTAATTTTATTTTAAAGGGACAGTTCACCCAAAAATGAATATTGTCATTATTATTTACTCACCCTCATGTCGTTCCAAACCTGTATGACTTTATTTCTTTGCAAAACACTAAAGTAGCTATTTTTTAAGAGAGGTCACACTGCTTTATTTCATACAATGAAAGTGGATAAGGACATTTAAAGGACAAAAATGCATGATAAAACACTCTGTGTACTATATATCAAGTGCTCTGGAGCCGTATTAAAATTTGAGGAACAGACTGAAATTTAAGTCATTATTCATCAAATTCTTGCCTTGAAAATCTTCCTTGATAGCCATGGTCTTTATTTCTCATTGGTGTCGGCAAGTCTCTTATGCTCACCAAGGCTGCATTTATTTGATCAAAAATACATTAAAAACAGTTATAAAAAACAGTAATATTGTGAAATATTACTGCAGTTTAAAATAACTGTTTTCAGACATATTTGAATATGTAAAAAAAAAAAAAAAACTCTGGGATGGCAAAGCTGAATTTTCAGCAGCCATTACATCAGGTTTAAGAGTGACATGATCCTTCAGAAATCACTTGCTCAAGGAACAGTTCTTGTTATATTTTTGTGGAAACTGTGATACAGATTTTCAGGATTCTTTGATGGCAATATGGAATATGGGACACTGGGTCAATATGGGATATTTCACATATTTCAACGAATCTCAGTTCTTTTAATACAAACTTTAAGAACTTGCTCAAAATAAATGAGCAAGAAACAAGGCCAATTATGACAGTTTCATCATTGCTGATCAATGGCCGCTTAGCTCCGGCGCTCCAGCAATGAGAAGTCATTATATTTAATAAAAAATAAGCAGAAAACCTCAACATCCACTTTGTTCTTCTAACAACATCTTCATGCTATATTCAATGAGAAACGGTTATCATTTCTAGAGAATCTCTTTGAGTTGTAAACATATGAAAAAAATCATGACTCACATGATATATTTAAAATCCACCCGTGGATGTGGAAAGGAGGTTTTTGTTGCCCCGGGCATCAGTGAACAGCTCAAACTGCCAGCAAGAGTGAAGAAGACTACCCTTTAATCTTAATAGAAGAAGGCCTCTCTTCCTCCCTCCTGCCTCTCTCTCTCAGGGTGTCTGAAGGGAATTACACGTCGGCCTTGGCAAAGACAGCCTGTAGATTCACTAAAGATTCAGCAAGCACTGGCTGGAGAGCCGGGGTGTTTGGAGGCATCAGAATGAAACAGCCCAGCCTCTCCCTCCTCAGAGATATCAGCACGATTTGAGGCATTTATGCCTGAGTCGTAGGGATGGTCCCATGACAGGCCCCTCGCTCTGATACACTTGACTGCAGATGACTCACTCACCTCACTGTTCCTCTACCAAAAACAATCTACCTCTCTCAGCAGCCCTTCTTTTTTTAGTCTCGCTCCATTTTCCCATCTTCCTGCGTCATTTGAAAGGATTACTGAAAAAAAAATGAGATGAGCGATTATAAATAAAATCAATGCTATAAGCTGCATTAATAACATGTCTGTGTGTGTTTGTGCACTGATTGTGTGTAGTGACAAGCACCGGATTTGTTTGGCTGTTGTTTAGGGCCCTAGTCATTGGGTTTGTGTAATAAAGAGAGAGAGCAGAAGATAGAAGTAATATTGATTTCAGTAAAGCCACTAAAATAGGACGCATACAATACATTGCACACACAAATATTGTGTAGAATTATCTGTTTCAATTACACTGAACTATTTTCAATTTGATTTTTAATATGGAATGAATTGTTTATTTCTAATCAACATTTCTCACACCTTGAGTTTGATGCAATGCATTCTTGGAATGTCTGGAATTAGGGTTGAATTTGGTCAGTATTACCGATACACAATATATTAGATAGACACACACATAGATAATATAATATGGTTATGGTTGGCATCTGTTGGTGCCGTGTGAATTAGCCTATAGATAGACAGGCAGACAGATAGACAGTCTTAATTGTCATTTTAGGATGTTTTAAATTTGCAGACAGAAAAACAGGAATCGCAATATGGCCTAATGTGATTATTAAAATTCAAAAGGCTATGATTTAATTAAATTAATGTGAGCGCTGCACATTCAAAGTCAAGACGTGGCACTGTTGCGGATGGTTGTAGAGTGCATATTATATCTCCCTAATCTTTTTTAGAGAGCCACTGAAAGTAGTAAAGCATAAGAAATAAGAGTCCCAGGCTGCTATATTTAAATGGTATGTATTATGCATAACTTTTTGGTATTTTGGTTGCACAATAAACTATATCCAGCTTTTAATTCAATGTAAACTTTTGTTGCTTCTCTCAGGTCTGCCCTGTCACAGGAAGGAAAGATTAAAAATATTATTTAACACATTCAGTATATACATTGTACTAGTATCAGCACAATAATCAAATAAATAATCTGGGATATATGTTTTTTTTCCTTCTAAAGTTTGTATAGGCTTTACTTGTGTGTACATACAGTATTTATTTTATTTATGCAGGTCTTAAAAAGTCTTCAATTTGATTTTAAAAACTCTTCAGATACTGTTGGCAGACAGACAGATATTGGATTTTACCAATCCTGTAATACTATCTAGTTAAAGAAAGGCAATAAACTGGTTATTTTGCCAATTATATATAATAATGTTCTTAGTCTATCCTCCTTGTGGCCGGGTGGTCCAGGGAGGAACTATGAGAGTTTATATTGAATATACGTTACATTAAAAATAAAGCATAATACAGAACTTTTAATTATAACCAGCTCAAAATACACCAAGTCTCTTATTTGGATGGACCGATGGATGGATGCAATTGCAACCAAGTTAACACTACTAATCTAAACATTTGAAACATTTGGATCAAAAAGCCAAAACTCCTCATCTATCCTCATCAAACTATCAAAGATACAAAACAGAGACTTATCCTCACCAAGTATAGACTTAGTCATCATAATCCTGCTATAGAGAGAGAGAGGGAGACTAAAGTGTGTGAGGAAAGAGCAGCTGGACAGACAGGAAGCCCACAGGCCATGCTGGAAAGGTTTAGATAACAGAGAAACCACATTGCTCTTACAAATCAATAAGACATATCCCCTCACTCAACAAGATAAACACACTCACACACATACAGAGGCTACCATACAAACAGCCTGAATTTTTAAGGAAATCTCAACCATTCAGTTTGACTCACTCGCAAAGCCATTATTACTTGATTTGCTATTGGACATTTTTGATGTGTGTGTGCATCTGAGTGAATGTGTGAGTGTGTGTGTTGTTGACGCAATGCATTTGCAGTGTGTGTGCGCCTAGAGAATGTGAGAGGCGACATTAAATATGCATGCTCTCAAGACACATTAGCCTTTATGACCACTACAGACGATTATACTGGAGAGCAAATGTGTGTGTGTGTGTGTGTGTGTGTGTGTGTGTGTGTGTGTGTGTGTGTGTGTGTGTGTGTGTGTGTGTGTGTGTGTGTGTGTGTGTGTGTGTGTGTGTGTGTGTGTGTGTGTGTGTGTGTGTGTGTGTGTGTGTGTGTGTGTGTGTGTGTGTGTGTGTGTGTGTGTGTGTGTGTGTGTGAGAGCATTACCAGTGCTTCACAATAAATACATCTCAGTATCATTGTGCCTGTTTGTTTTTATCTCACATCCAATGTTCCTGGGGATGTATCTAAATTACTATGCATTACAGATCTCAATTAGCAATGGCAAACAATAAAAGCTGCCCTTGAGTTGACTCCATGCCACAGTTCAATTCAGTCAACGTCTCTATTTAAAACAGATATTTTTATCTCACATTTGTAGTCAGTTTGCATTATTCAAGTAGTGCCAGAATACAAAACGGCTCCATACATCACTAAAGCTCACTGGCAGGGTGGAAATATTAAAAAAGAAAGTTGAAGAAAAAAACTACACATACACAAAAATAATGACAGATTTATAATTATACTGTCGTCTGTTTGCTGCAGCGAGAAGTGACTGGGGAGGGCAGTTTAATTGTCATTTCTGCTCAACATGTTCCTGCAGTGGCGCACAGACAACACATACACACTTTAGAGAGAAACTACAGCAGAAACACCTGAACGTTGAAGATGCAGACCATAAATTCATGTCAACTCTTTTGGGAAATACTAATATACCAAATACACTCACAGAACATACACAATGAAGACTAGATGACAGGTTGTCGATTCTCTCAGGCAGAAATGAATGACTGGTTCCCACACAAATGCAAAGGCTTCATGTGTTGCCGGTCGTAAATGTCAGAAACTTTGTCTAGGATTCAGTGCGTCTTTGTCTCCTCAGAAGCGCATCGCCTTTCATCCATACGCACATAAGCGCTCATTACCGTCATTAATGAAGCTATGTGAATAAAAGCAGCCATTAAAACAAGCGAAGGAACATCAAAGTGTTGGAACTCATCATTTCTCATCGTTTGAAACGGAGCGTTGTATTATTCTCCACTGATGTGTTCGCAGGGCTTTGGTTGCTAAGCCAGTTTTCTGTGCTAGTCATTAAGCCTGAGATGATAGACTCAAGAATGCGCTATAGATTGAAAATCACTGCAGCATCCAGTTCGATCCCGTCCACATTCATTCCTGAGCTTTCCCGTCTAGCCTCACGCTGAGACGAGAAGATGAAAAACAGACTTTACTCATTACATTTGCAATCTTGACACCCTTATCAACATTTATAGAGTAGACACATCATAAAAACATTGTTGATGATGCTGTTAATCTGTTTCTAATGGTAATTCATCCAGCCTCAAGCCAAATGGGCAATTATGAATGTCAGTTAATGTTTATGCGAGGTTGTCATTCCCGCTGATGCAGACCTTTTGTAAAGGGGCCTGTAGTTTTTAGCATTGTAATCTGTGTATGTTGCAGGGCTGTAGTCTCGCAGGACGCCTGTGAAAATGCTGAGCTTAACACACTCATACATGATGGAGAGGTGTACATTAAAACCGTAATGTTCACCCTTTGCAGAACTGGCTTTTACAAAAGCAATTTTCTTGTAGGCATAAAAACAAGTGTTCGTTTGATTGATTGAATCTACCAGCAACAGAATACGTGAAATACTTAAAACCGTCCATTCCTGGCAAGTATGTTGTTTGTTGGACAAACTTTTGCTGTGTCTTTATATTTTTCTTTGTTATATTGTATGCTTTTTATTCAAATAAATAAATGAATAAAGTAACACAACTGTTTTCAACATTGATAACAAGAACTGTTTCTTCAGCAATAAACCAGCATATTAGAATGATTTCTGAAGGATCATGTGAAACGGAAGACTGGAGTAATGATGCTGAAAATTCAGCTTTGCCATCAATATTTATATTAATATATTTCTGTTATGACAGCTCTCTGAGAGTTTAGCAGGGTAATATACATGGCAGTGTTAATGTGTTTGGTCTTGAGACTTGCTACTGCCAATACAAATATACAGGTGGAGCTGGGGAAGGTGGAGGGTTTCTGAAGCGTGCTGCAACTGCTACTGCAAGTATTTTAATGTTGAGCAGCAAGCTCATATTTATAATATTTCACAATAATCAAGCATAGTGTTAGTTCTGGCAGGTCACGTTAGCTGACTCTCAGCTGATCCACGTCTACCAAGGCATACAACGCCTAATTGCCTACATAGCCTAATAAGCGTTTAAGTGCACGCATAAAGCTTGCCACAACACTGGCAGAAGTAATGATTACAAATGTGTCAGGAGAAAACAGCAAGGAGGCTGCATTAACATTTTAATAATTCATTGATAAACTAGTGCTTTCTTTGTTTTCGGTTTAAGAGATGAAGTCGGCGACACTGACTCGTCATCTCCGCAGTAGTGGATGCACCTCTATGCATGTTTCATACGGAAACATAATCTGAGAATATTTGTTTTCCATTTGAACTGGTTTATTTGAAAGTAGACATTTCGCTCTCTATAGATATATTTTTATGTCTGTAAGGCAAACATACACGGAGTTTCGGAGTTTCGCGCTCAAGTTCACAGAGATCGAGACGGACAGAAAGCGCATCCTGTTTGCTTTCATTATTTTACAAAAGCACAATGTTTTGTTGTTATTGTGAGTGCACACAAATAAATGTAGAGTCTTTACAGATTCGAAAGATGTATTACTCTTATCTGTATGACCAAAAATGACAGAGTATTTTAAGAGCAAGTGAGCGCACCAGCGCCTCCATCTGTCATGCAGAGCGCACTGCTATTCAGCTTCAAACTAGATTGAGCGGCCGTGTAAAGTTGCTAATTCTTACATATTTCAGATGCAAGTGTTTGGATGTCCTGCCAGATGTAGCTACTACAGACCAGCCCTTAACGATCTGCGTGACTTTGCCATTGTGGGTTTATTTAGTTTTTTTCTGCGACCAAAAATGTTGGTCGACCAAAGCCTCTTCTGGTCGACTAAGGGTTAGTCGACTATTAGGGGGTAGCCTTAGTCCTTTATAATCATGTACACAAAATTAGCATCATAACCCAAATATATACCCAAATGAATGTGTTTTGAACCAAACTTAGAGCTTGTGAATCAAAATTTAATCAGGAACATTTATTTTAAATTAATTTTATTTATTACTTTATTGTTTCCCATCCCTAGAGTTGTGGTGCAGTGCTTAGATTGAGCCCTGCTGATCATTTGACTGACCAGCCTTCTAATCTGCTTTGTGACATTTCTCCACTCTGTTTCCTCCTCTTCTGCCCATCATTTCCAGTCCTCTTTCTCCTAAAATATTAATAAAAACTGGTAGAAGGCCAAAACAGTTGCATTACTTCCAAAGAGGCCCTGAAAAATAGTGAAGTTTTTGCATCAATATCAGGTGTGAAACCGAATCCCCTCCAGCAATTACTTTTTGAGTCCCCAGTTTGCATGTTTGAAGTGTTATTCTTAGCTGACAGCTTGATCAAACAAGGTGTGACACTTGTTTAATGATCTTTTTCACGGTCTTTGATTTGTCAGTAATTGGCTTTTACTATGCTGTTTCTCACAACACAGGTGCGTCTGTAACATCGACTGCTCCCACATCAGTTTTAACCCCGTGTGCGCATCAGACGGCCGTTCCTATGACAACCCCTGCCAGGTAAAAGAGGCATCGTGTCAGCGGCAGGAACGAATCGAGGTCAAGTTCCTGGGTCACTGTCAGGGTAAGAAGAGCAGATTTATGATGGTTTTATATAATGTATTAATTTATTACATTGTTACATGATGTCGTCCATTCAATTTGCATTTATATAAGACAACAACAGAGAGCACATGTAAAGATGAACATTATAAATCACTGTTACATAATCAAGTTCATTCATGTTCATATGATCATTAGTCTCTGGAATATAGCAATTTCCCAGATGATATCTTCAAAATGACAATGTACAAATGAAGAGGGGGAAATACAATGTTGGATTATATAACCAGCAGATCTGTTCATTTTAACATCTGAATTCGTTTCTATCCTGTAGGCGACATGATTACAGGCACCAAAGCAGGAGATGGACAGTATGCCAGGACAGACTACACAGGTGAGTGTGTTTAATTCTAAAAAGTTGTTTTTAATACATTTGTCCTGTGGTTTTAAGTGCACTTGACTTTCAGCTGTTCTGACCCACTGTGTTTGAATTATAGAGGAGAAGCCTGAGGTTTCAGAGGTGGCGAGAGGGCTGTACATCCCCTGCCCTGAGCACTATAAGAACTATTGTGTTCACGGAGACTGTGAATATCCCAACATGCTCTCAACACCATCCTGCAGGTACACACACATACACACAAACTCATGATGTGTCTGATCACGCCAGCGTATCCTGTCTGCAAAAATACATTGTGAATCAGTGTGTGTGTTTAGGCACACACCTTTTGTGATTGTGTGTGTGACACTATATCACAGATCTTTGCCTCCCCCTAGTGTTCAAGCCAAGAAAGATCTGCCACATGTAAAGAACTGTTTTATTATGGCCTTTTTTAGCTATTTTAGTGCTTTATTTAGTTAAATTTAGTTCAACTAAATGAAAACGAGACATGTTTTCTTGGCAACTAGCTGAAATAAAATGTTTAAGTTTTATGGTCTTAGCTTTAGGTACCTATATAGATAGATAGATAGATAGATAGATAGATAGATAGTTAACTAAAGCTAAGACTGTATACTAACCCTGGTCTTTCATTGGCAGATAGTGCCTAAAGCTCCAAACGTTGTCCAAAGGTTGATTGTTATGTTTTTTTTAGGGAATTCAATCTACAAGTCATTTCTACAGATCAAACTGGGACAGAAGAAGGTATTAAACAGGAAAACTGTACACATAAGCTTATTAAAAATAATTGGCTTCTAAAGTTGTGAAACTCATATTAAAGTCACCGAGATACAATGTAAAGGGTACTAGAGAGAAATGATAAGACAGAACAGGAGAGTCTCTCTGGCAGCTGCTGCAGTAAAACAGCAGGTGTTTCTGAGGAAAGACTCTGAGAGCAAGAAACACTGCAGTATGTGTGTGTGTGAACAGAGATATTACAGAGAGAGTAGACTCTTTAAAACAACCTCAATAAATCCACTGAGGACTAAAACACTCACATCTAATCTAACAAGGATATAACGCTGTTTCTTCCTCTTTTCTTCAGCTGTCACTCAGGATTCAGCGGTCCACAGTGTGACACTAAGGAGTATAATGTGCTGTACGTGGTGCCTGGCTCTGGAAAGCTCCGCTACGTCCTCATCGCGTCTGTCATTGGGGCTCTGCAGGTGGCCATCATATGTGTAGTGGTGCTGTGTATCACCCGGTGAGTATAAACACACACCACAGCATCATATCACACACGTTGTGCTCCTGCGAAGCAAAGCAGAGGACAGCTACCTCCTGTGTAGATCGCACACACTCGCAGCTCTTTATAGAGTGATAGTTCCTGCCAGCAGGAGTCTGCAGAATAACACACTTTACACTCCGTGAAAGGTCATTGTCGAAGGGGGTGTGTGTGTGGGGGGGGGGGGGTAGTGAAATCTAAATCACTGGCAGCACTAAATAACTCACCCGTCTACTGTAATATTTACTTTTCACATCAAAAAAGTGAATGTGTTCGATATGTAGATGTATCATGAGAGATTGTAGAAGTGATTGATCGATTATTAGACCTCAGATAGTCTTGAGTCTATATTTACAACCTTTTCAACATTTTGGGATCAGTAATATTTTGTTTTTGAAAGAAATAAATACTTTTATTCAGCAAGGGCACATTAAATTGGTCAAAAGTGACAGTAAAGACCTTTATAATGTTACAAAATATTTGTATTTCAAACAATTGTGGTTATTTTAACTTCTATTCATCAGAGAATCCTAATAACAAGTATCAGTTTCCACAAAAATATTAAGCAGGAACTGTTTTCAACATTGATATTAATAACAAATATTTATTAAGCACCAAATCAACATATTAGAATAATTTTTGAAGTAATTAAATGCAATAATATTTTTTTTATATATATATATATATATATATATATATATTCAAATAGAAAATAGGTATTTTAAATTGTGATAATATTTTGCAGTATTATTTTTACAGTATTTATGATCAAATAAATGCAGCCTTGGTGAGCATAAGAGACTTCTTTCAAAAACAGTAGTTCCAAAAACCTGACACTTCTGCACAAAATTGCACAAATTAGGATTGTTTCTTAAAAAAAAAAAAAATGAAATGCAAACTCTTACCCCATCTTCCATTGTTTGGACAAACGAGTAGTCCTGTCCAAACTCATGCCATTGGTTGACTATTCCATTTGGTGTTGCTAGTGGAACAGAAATTATCTCAAACATATTACACCAAAAATAATGGATAGTACTTTTGTTATAATATGTTATAAATAAAATCATAACATTACTTAAAGGCTCCAGGCAAAATGTATTTGTCAGAATAAATTTGTATGGGCCAAAGAAATATATATACATTAGGAATCATTGTTAATTTAGCTTCATTGTCAATTTTCGTCTATTTATTCTCTTCTCCTGTAAAAGAAACAGCCCCTTTAGGCAAAGAGTCTGTGAGCTGTTGTGCTGTTTCAAGTCATATCAGTGGAAAACTGTGATGAATACTGATGCAGAAGAATGCATGAAACATTCTTTTAAAAACTTCCAATCTCCAATCTCTAAGCTATTTTTATAGCAAAGGCTTTTTTAAGCTCTGAAATATGAGTTTTTTCCTTCCAGGCATTGTTTTGATTAGAAATAACATAGAGCTACCTGGTGGAGGCAAGTTACACGTATGATAATGATGTTCTTTCGCTTCCTTCCTCTGCAGGAAGTGCCCACGGACCAACAGAATCAACCGACAGAAGCAGAACACAATGCACTACAACTCTGAAAACACCCTGCGCGCCTCCACCCGCCTCATTTGAGCCTGTGAGCAGAGAATCATGGGAAACGTAGTTTGGACAGAGGACAGAAAAGAAGAAACTCGCTCTCCGTCCCCACAGAGACATCAGAGAGATGGGATGGAGGGACGGAGGGACGGAGGACGACGGTGCAGATATAATGGAGGACGATGGGTTCTACACACGATGCCTTGCACCTGTGGCACAGGACACAAACAGAGAATTTTAGGACACCATGATAGGACAAGTCCTGTTATTTGGTTATGTATGGGTAATATTTCCAATAGTTAATTTGTTTGTCTTGATGGGGTCCTTTTTCTGTAATGTAAATAAATAATTTATATCACAAAGCACAGTGTGCTTTTTCTTTTGTGGATGCCATGATGTTTAAGGTATATGGTTAGTTTCAGGTGTTTCTAGCGAGGTGATTCAACAATTTATTTTGATGTTTCTAATGTTTGGGGTGCTAGAGAACCCAATCATGTAAACTATTGTTCAAAAGTTTGAGATCAGCAATATTTACAAAATAAATAAATAAATGAATGAAGCATTTATATAGCGCTTTATTGTGTATTGTTGTACACCCAAAGCGCTTTACTATCATATGAGGGGGTCTCTCTTCAACCACCACCAGTGTGCAGCATCCACTTGGATGATGCGACGGCAGCCACAGCACAACGGTGCCAGTGCGCTCACCACACACCAGATACAGGTGGAGAGGAGTGAGAGATAGAGCCAATCAAGTGGATGGCGTTTATTGGGAGGCCATGATTGACAAGGGCCAGAGGAGAGAATTTGGCCAGGACACCAGGGTTACACCCCTACTCTTTACGATGAATGTCATGGGATTATGTGATGGAGAGTATTCGGTTTAACAGTCAGACCTCGGTTTAACACATCCGAAAGACGGTGACTTTTTGACAGTATAGTGTCCCCGTCACTATACACAGACCGTTAAGACCCCCCTGACCACGCTAACACCTCTTCTAACAGCAACCTCCAACAGCAACCTAGTTTTCTCAGGAGGTCTCCCATCCAGGTACTGACCAGGCTCAACCCTGCTTAGCTTCAGTGGGCGACCAGTCTTGGGCTGCAGGGTGATATGGCTGTATTTTTTAACAAATAAAAATGTTATTCAGCACGGACACATGAAATTGATCAAAAACGACAATAAATACATTTATAATGTTACAAAAAAATTATTTCAAACTAATGTTGTTCTTTTGAATTTTCTATTCATTCATAAACATATATATCAGTTTTCACAAAAATATTAAGCAAATGCTTTCAATATTGATAATATTAAGAAATGTTTCTGTATTTCTGAATGTTTATGATTTCTGATGGATCATGTGACACTAAAGGCTGATTTGCCAACACAGGAATAAATTACATCTTAAAATAGAGAACGGTTGTTTTATCCTATAATAATATTACACAATATAACTCTTTTTGCTGTATTTTTGAAATAAATGTGACATTGATGAGCATAAGAGGTTTCTTTCAAAAACATTAGAAATAATGCGGGTAATTTTCAAAATGAACCTCTTATTTTCCTTTCAAATAAGACTTTTATCCAATATAATTTGTATTATATATTAATATATGTTTGTTGTTTATGGTCAATCTTACCCTAGCAACAACAGAAAAGGCTGTAGAAAAAAAAAACAAATGCATCTTAATAGTGTAGCTTCAAACAAACTAGTAACAACAGATTATACTGTCAGTCCTGGATTTTGGGAAAATAAGTTAAAGTAGCCAAGTTATTATTATTATTTTTAAAGAGATACAGAGAATATACTGGCCTCTAAAGGTCATGTGGAGGATGGGACCCTTAATACTAAGGAATTCCGGACATTCCTTGTCTGCAGAAGTTCTTCCTATTTCATCCCCAGACCAGTCCAGTGGAGTCCCTGCACTTCCTGTCCTGTCGGACAGTCTGTGTGCCACAGGGAAGAGAGCCTTAATGAAAATGAGCATACATTTGTCTGTTTGTTTTGTGTTCTGCTTCCACTAAACAGGTCCTTTATTCTCAGGCTCATGTGTTTTCAACAATGCAGGACGGTATTGTAGCCTTGGTGACAATGAATTTGGTATGTGATTTTCTTTTTGCTTTCCCCGTAGACTAATAGAGCTCGAGTCAAACAGAACTAAAGTGCAAGAGGTTCATAGTAGACATATTTTGCATTCTCAGCAATGCTGAATCAGTAGCCAAGCCACATGAAGACAGCACTTATCTGATCCATTCCAACACCTTCATAACACTTACCCCAGGTTTACAAACAATACATTTGCTTTCAGTTGAATGCCATTGATCTATTGTATCTCAGTCTCAATGAGAACCATTGCAAGGTTTTAAACCAAATCAGAAATGTATTCCTTTTAACTTTTATTACACTGGATGTCATTTAGCACGCAGTGGCCATTTAACAGTGATTCATTTTTAAACTATAGCCCTGTTTGGGAACCACTGCTTTAATATATATATATACACAACACATACCCCTCCACATGTCACTTTTCGACGTAACTTACACTCACTCTCACCCTCCCGGCTATCTGCTATGGTTTCATCTTCGCTTCCTCCCCCTAAACAGTTATCATCTCTTGATGCTAACAGTGCTACTGATACTTTCTGTTCCACTCTGACATCTTGTTTAGATACTTTCTGCTCCTTATCTTCCAGGCCAGCCCCATACCACCCCTTCTGCCCCTTGGCTATCTGACGTTCTCCGGCTGCAGAAAGGGTATGGCGCAAATCACAAAATCCTACTGACCTTAATTTATATTGATCACTCCTCTCTGACTTCTCTGCTAATGTCTCCATTGCTAAAAGGACATACTATCATGACAAAGTTAACAATTCGCCTAACTCTCGCATGCTCTTTAAAACATTTTCCTCCCTCCTTTGTCCTCCTCCTCCCCCTCCTTCATCAACTCTAACAGCTGACGACTTTGCCATGTTCTTCATTAATAAAATTACAAACCTCACTGCACAATTTTCCACACCACAATCTGTCAAACATATCTTAGCAGCAAACATACACTCGTTCACATCCTTCTCTCCACTCTCTGAGGCAGAAGTCTCTAAACTCATCTTTTCCAGTCATCCTACTACTTGTCCGCTTGATCCTATTCCATCTCACCTCCTTCAAGCTATTTCTCCTGTAGTTGTACCTGCACTCACTCACATTGTTAACACATCCCTTCACACTGGAATTTTTCCCTCAGCATTTAAACAGGCTCGTATAACCCCACTTCTTAAGAAACCCACTCTTAACCCAGCTCTTTTAGGGAACTATAGACCAGTTTCCCTTCTACCTTTCATTGCAAAAACACTTGAACGAGTTGTGTTCTACCCAGTCTCTGCCTTTCTCACACAGAACAACCTCCTGGACAGTTACCAATCTGCCATCAAACCTCTACAATTAATCCAAAATTCCGCTGCAAGATTAGTCTTTAATGAGCCGAAAAGAACGCACGTCACACCTCTGTTCATCAATTTGCACTGGCTACCAATAGCAGCTCGCATAAAATTCAAGGCATTAATGTTTGCCTACAAAACCACCTCTGGCTCTGCACCTCTTTACCTAAATTCATTACTTCAGACCTATGTGCCCACTAGAAGCTTACGTTCTGCAAGTGAACGACGCATTATTGTGCCATCCCAAAGAGGCACAAAATTACTTTCACTGACTTTTTCATTAACTGTTCCCATCTGGTGGAATGACCTGCCCAACTCAATCCGAGCAGCTGAATCCTTACCCATCTTCAAGAAACGGCTAAAAACACATCTCTTCCATCTTTATTTGACCCTCTAACTCTAGCACTCTCTATTCTAATTCTATTTTATCTATCGTTCTTCTTTTTATTTAAAAAAACAACAACACACACTTAACCCTCTATCAATTGCATATTTATTCTCTAACTGCTAAATTTCCTTGAAAAACTAACACTAGCTTTCTTTTTTCTATTCTATCTACTTGTTTCTTATATATAAAAAAACAAACAAAAAAAATCTAGGTTTCATTTTTCTATATTCTATCTACTCATTTTCTTTAAAAAAAAACACCTTTCTACGTGTACTGCGTTAGGATAACCAAGACTTGTCATATCACTTGCATGTTGTTGGTCTTTTGTTGGTTTTGAATGCTTCTAATGTCCTCATTTGTAAGTCGTTTTGGGTAAAAGCGTCTGCTAAATGACTAAATGTAAATGTAAATATATATATATAGGAAACAATTTTTGACTCTTGTTGCATTCTTGAAGATCTTTACAAAAATAAATAAATAAAGCATGGGAATGGGATTTAATGTGGGTTGTTGGGAGGGCTTTGAAAAATAGTGTTCTTCAGAGCCGTCAAGATCTGAGGGAAAATTGTCAAATTATCTCTCAAATGTCTTTACCATCTGCTTTTTTCATCACTGGTCAAAAGGTCCCAGAGGCAAGAGAAATAAATCTGTCTGCTATTATTCGGCTAATGAAGGCTGAAGTCTTTTTCGTTCTCATTACTGTGATGCCACAAGCGCAATCTCTCACCAGGCACCGAACAATTTGCATTCACCTAACAGCCATATTAAAGAACCTGTTACCAGCAACGCCGTCCAAGTTTCAAACAAAGCAAGCAATTATATATAACACATGCATAACTTTAGTGTGCTTTGCAGTGACATGTCTTTGCATACTCGGGAATTTTCCCATGAAGCTGAAACACAAATCATGCAACGCTATGAGTGACATCTCAATAACAGTCACGAATAATATGAAACTAATAAGAAAGACGATCTACAGATCTACAGACTCTCATTAAATAGAATCAACAACAGGATGTTTTTACATAGCTGACAGGAAACTACACATTACTGAGATGCTTTACAGTATCATTATCCAACTGCAGAAGTGCATTCAATTAGGCTACTGAAACATTGTCACATGTGGTCCAAAAATATAAGAATTTTTGTATCTATCATAACATGCACTTATTTACTCTGCTTTCAGGTTTTGTAGGTAGGTTTAGTTGTCACGACAGGGTTTTTAAAATACCAGTGCTAAACTGCAAGTTAGTGAATGTATTGATTGGTTGTTTTTATATTGTTTTATTTATTTTATTTTATTTTTTAAATGCAGTGAGTACCTTCTACCTGCAGAGGTCAGGCCTCACTGCACTTGTGCACTATGTAATGGCTGATTATGGAATAGCTTGAGAAATAAGAGTTTTGTTTTTGTTTTTTAATGGGATAGTTAAACAAAAAACAAAACAAAAAAAAGTGAATTCTATTGTTATTTATTCACCTTCATGTCAGTCCAAACCTGTATGACTGACTTTCTTCTGTGAAACATGAAAGTAGTTTTGAAACATTGGAACTCAATGGTCACCAAAAATGTCTGGTTTCTAACATTCTTCAAAATATCTTTTGTGTTCCACAAAATAAAGAAAATCTTATATGTTTGGAACAATGTGAGGGCCAGTAAATGATTTTAGGTAAAACCATCACCCATGTCCCCACATCCACACATGGACATTGACAGGTCATACCAAAACAAATTACATTATACTTAATCCTTTAAGTATAATGTAATTTGTTTTGGCATGACCTTTGCAGTGCACACGACAGAATACACATACCCCACCAAACTACAACATAAGAAACATTAGCAGTGTTTTTCTTTGTACATGTGGGCAGCCTAGGAGAGAGAGAAGCAATCTCCTCAGAGTCAGGAAATGAACGGATGTGAGAGATAAAGTTCATTTTATGTTAGATTATTGTCCTTGCCGTTAATAACACTCCCAAATAGATATCTAAGTTATGCGTGTTATTCTGTCGATATTGATTGTCATTATCCAGAAAATGACCTTTAGTCGAAACAGAATAATGTGGCGTGTTTATCTTTGATACGAGCACCACACCAGATTTCCAGGTGAGGCGTTTATTTCACAATGTTTACTTTCATGGTCACGGATCTATGAATGAGATAGTGTCTTTCCTTCTCTTTGTTCATTTAGACTAATGAGCAAGATTCAATACATTCAAAGACTGACATGGGTTTCAAACCTAGAAAAAAAATCATAAGGTTATGATTACAGGTAATTTACCCTAATGCACTTAGAATTTATGATTATGATTACTGCGAGCTATCTGCTGGATGTCCTTTGTCTATTGGACTTCCATCATGTACAATTAGCATTAAAGGTAGGCCTATTATAAAATATGTTGCTTGTTCTGTCTGTGAATAATGTAAATATATATATATTTAAATATATTTTTTCTTTCATTTTTGCACTCCTTATACATTCTTAAAGGTATAGTTCACCCAAAAATGGCTACTTACCCTCATGTCTGAATTTCTATTAGCTGTATGGCTGGACCGTATGATTCAGTGAATCATTAATCTGTAGAACACAAAATTGGTTATTCATCAGCCGGTGTTATTTTATCGTTTAAATATTATTGTATATTATAAAATATATTTTATTAGGTTTAGCTGATTTTTATTTCAGTTACAGTTTTAGTCATTTTTGTACATCAAGTTTAACTGAATGAAAATAAGGAATGTTGCTGAAATAAAATAAGTTTGGTTTTCTATATTTCTATATTTTATTTTACTATTATTATTATTTTTAAAGTTTATGGTTTTAGTGTTAGTTAAATGTATTAACTAAACTGATCTTTTCCATATGATAAAAGTGAATGAAGGCCATATTTTTAAAGCTTGACAGCTTCTGGTCTCCATCCAGTTTTAGTGTATGGAAAAGAGCAGCATGAACATCCTTCAAAACATCTCTTTTTGTCATATAGTTTTGAAGAAATATGAGTTCATGAGAGCAAATGATGACTGAATTTTAATTTTTGGACAAGATATCCCTTAAACCTAGCATTCATGCAGAGAGTGTGTGTGTGTGTGTGTGTGTGTGTGTGTGTGTGTGTGTGTGTGTGTGTGTGCGTGCGTGCGTGCGTGCGTGCGTGCGTGCGTGCACGTTTTTGTGACAAATCAGGACATAAATTAGTATAATGACACAGGTATGACATAGGTATTACAAGGTGAAGGTGACTTTTCAGGACATTGCCCCATGTCCCCACTTTTCAAAACGCTTATAAATCCTACAGAGTGAGTTTTTTGGGGAGAAAGTAGAAATGCACAGTCTCCTGTGAGGGCTAAGTTTAGGTGTAGGGCAATAGCACATACAGTTTGTACAGTATAAAAACCATTACGCCTATGGGATGTCCCCACTTTTCACAAAAACAAACATGTGTGTGTGTGTGTGTGTGTGTGTGTGTGTGTGTGTGTGTGTGTGTGTGTGTGTGGTGTTTAAGTCTGGCATGGTGCCACTGCCACAGATGAGCTGAGTTCACTGGTCAAGCACTGATTTCCATATTTCCCTGTGTGACATTTCCCCAGTCTGCCGGACAGCTGAGAAGAGAAACGCCAGCAGAGATTCACGAAGAAATGAAGAGGCATTCAGGTGCATTCACACAGACACTGATACACCCCCATTCCTTCACACAAACTGTTGCAGGTGTTGTCAAAATATGTCTTTTGGGGATATGAAAAACAAACATTATCAAACCCATGACTGATTGCAAGCTGATCAAACAATACTGAAATTGCATTGAGGGAAAAAGCACACATGCTGTGGCACACTTTCACACTGACACTCACTTTACTCACATTACTCTGATGGGCTGGGCTAAATACCACGGCAACCAGGCCCCTCCCCTGGGTGTGTGGGGAGTTTTTAAGTGGAGTGTTGGGAATGTTGTTTTTAGAGAGGCGCAGAAGGCAGGAGAGTGTCTGTGAGAGTTAATCTAACCCTGTCATTCAAAACCACCAGCGTTGACTCCAGGATGGGTGAAGACTCCTCTCACGCCGAGCGAAGCACAGCCACCTTACCCAGGGAGGAAAGCACCCCGACACCACCAGCTCCAGATGCTCAGGATGGTCAGGATCTCCTCATTCCGAGCTTCAGTCCCGGCTCAGTGCCCTCTTCCCCCGCCCACACCCTTTCCCGCCTGGGCTCCAAGTCCCCGGCCAGCCCCACGGCCTCTGGCAGCCAGGTCAGCGCCATCACGGTGATGGCTCTGCTCGACAAGCTGGTGGTGATGATCGAGTCAGTGCAGGAGAACCAGCAGAAGATGGAGAAGAAGCAGGCCGAGCTGGAGGGGGCGGTGAGGATGGTGCAGGGTGATGTGACCCGGCTCACCAAGAACCACATGTCCACAGCCAACAGCGTGGCCAAGCTGCTGGAGCGCTCGCGCAAGACTGGCCTCAATGTGAAGGAGGTGAGGGAGCGCCTGGATAGACAGAGCAGCCAGGTGAAGCGTCTGGAGGCCAACCATGCCCATCTGCTCAAGAGGAACCACTTTAAAGTGATCATCTTTCAGGTGAGAAGAATGAGATCTTTCTACTCTTGAGAAACCTTTAACGCTTTGAAGATGAACAAATCTAAATATGTGTCTGAATGAAGTTTTTCATACCTGACAAACCTCATAACAAAAAAATACATATCAAAAATAATGTAAATATTTGGAGATTCCTGGACTTAAACATTGGTAATTAAAAATGATTCATTTTTCAAAGACTCTCTCTCTCTCTCTATTCTAAACTTGGTCTTTCTAAAGAAAAAAAGACTATAAAGAACTATAAAACATTTGAATGGTAGTGTATCAGGGTTTCCACAAAAATATCAAGCAGCACAACTGTTTTCAACATTGATAATAATAAGAAATGTTTCCTAAGCAGCAAATCAGTATATTATAAAGATTTCTGAAGGATCATGTGACACTGATGACTGGAGTAATGGCTGCTGAAAATTCAGTTTTGCCATCACAGGAATAAATTGCATTTTAAAATATATTCAAATAGAAAAAAATTACACAAAGCTATACATGCATACATATGAGAAATATGTCTGAATGACGTTTTTCTACACCCGAGGAAACTTAAATGCTTAAAAATGCTTAAAACTTAAAACAAATAGTTTAAATAGTTTGTAATTCTTTCTTTGATGCAAGATTTTTGCATATTAATATTTCTCATTTTTTGGAAAATAAATACACTGTCTTAAATATTTGCAAAAATATGTACAAAATTACAGCAAAAAAAGTTAGATTTATTGGGTTTTATATGCAGTTTTTAAGGAATTTAAGTGATGTTCGACAGGACACGTGTGCAGTATCCTGAATGAAACTAAAGTGCATGGGAATTCTTCATGTGACAGCAGCTGAAAAGTTTGTGCAGATTGCAGTAGAATGTCAATATGTGTGTGTGTGTCTAAAAATGTGTATTCTTGCCTCATACATGTAAACGAGAGTTTCTATGGCTGAGGTCCCCGCAAACTCTCACAGTTTTCATAATTCCTTACCATATAGCTCAAAGATTACTATGTTTGCAATAGGCTTGTTTGATTAAAAGCCTCTCCTTACAAATAAACGTAAACCAACTGTGATTGTAAAGTCGGGTCTTCTGGCTAAACCAGCTTTGTGACCTGTGCTTTAGTTTGCACTAATCTTAGGTGAGGTGTTTTGTATGTTTAAGCAATGCAATTTTACACACTCAGGAAATGCTATTATATTTATGCCAGTTGGTTAATGTGAAGGGTGCGTCGTGTTGATTTAAGCAGCTGCGTCGGCCTCATGCTTTTAGAAGAGCATTCTTATCTGATTGCCCCGGAGCAAGCCACATGCAGCTTTACACGCTGGGACAGTGATCTTTGACTTGTAGAAGCAGGTAGAGGCATTTCTTTGGGGTGTTAGAGTTCTGCTTTTCAAATGATTTCTGGGAATCAGTTTTCCTGAGGCAAATGTTATTCAATAGCAGAATGAGCTAAATGTCAAAGCGAGCATCAATAGATATGAAAACAGACTTTTATCTAGCTCCTTTGAGACTCATATTCTAATACCTCATGTCAACGCCTGATCATTCACGAAGGCATTACCTAGCATAAAATGTCTCAAGTGGATTCATTTCCCATAAGAAGATAACTTTATTGTCTTATTTCTTCATCAAAGTAACAGGCTGAGGTTAACAGTTTCTAAGACTCATCTTAAGCATGCTAATTCAAAATTATTTAATTTATAAACTTTTTCAGGAAAGTCTTTTAATAAAAGCACTCCATCATAGTAGAGAGAGTTGATTATTGGGGCGATGACTCTTGACTAATCCAGCTGTCAGAGAGGAAAGCCATGGGGCTGAACAGCGCAGCTAATGGCTGATCCCAAGTCTTAACCGTTCCCTTTGAGATCTAGCAGCAGGTGATTTTCTAAAGTGATAATCAGCCTGTATGCAGCCTGTTAAAACACTTTGGCATGAGTGCAGGCTTGCAGAAAGTTTGCTGCAGGAGATTGTAATATCTAATTTGGGAATGTGTGCTGCAAGATGAAAAGAAAAGCTTTGCTAGACACACATGCACACACTAGCACTCCTGCTGTGTATTGTGAATCTACTGAAATCCACTCTTTTTTAAGAAATTAATGAATCATTTTTTTCAGCAAGGACACATTAAATTGATGGAAAATTGCAGTTAAGACATTAAAAATGTAACAAAAGATTTATTTTAAACTTCTAAAAATCATAAAATGTATCACAGTTTGCATAAAATATTAAGCAGTACAACGGTTTCCAAAATTGATAATTAATAATAATAACATATTAAAACAGAAAACAGCAACATTTTAATATTTCACTATATTTACTGTGTTTTAATCAAATAAATACAGCTTTGTGAGCATAAGACTACTTTGAAAAAACATAAAAAAATCTCACTGACCCCAAACCGTTGAACAGTATATGCATATGTTTGCAATAGAGTACACACACACAATTAGTAAGTCTCAGGAAGGGGTGTGTGTGTTAATAGATATTGTCAGGCATGGAACCAAGTTTCCACCTCAGAGTAAAGCTAAATATTAAAAAAGGGTAAATGTGACTTTTTATCTCATAATTGCAATTGCTTTTTGTTTCATGTAATGCAACTTTTTTTCCTCTAATTGTGACTTTGTATCTCACAATGAGACTTTCTTATTTTAAACTTTATCTCACAGTTACCCTTTTATTATTAAAGTCTTGCATCGTCAGTTGCTTTAGTTCTAAGTGCCTCAAGGAGTGACAGAACAGCACAGTTATGTACTTTCCCTTCTTGCGTTGGGACATTGCTGTTTGGCATTATAGCTGCAGGTGATATTTCACATTTTTTGCACATCAGTGCTATATGTCATGCCAGTGATCTTTAATTCACTGGCTATTTTGAGTCAAGACACTTTTCTTTTCTCTTCTTTTTGTTTTCTCTTTTTGTTCCTGGAAAGTGATGTGCATGTCCTTATACCATAGGCCATTAAAACAATGGTGTATTGTTCTATGGAACGACACTCTATTGAAAGTAAACACAGAATGCAAACACAAGGGAGAGCCATCACAAATCTATTCGCTCTCAGGAGTTTGCTTTGGAAGAGTACTATTGCTCTTTGGTTGTGCATTTGCTTGTTTTGTTTCATTTTTTGGCATCTGACGATGCTCACCCGCCTGTGTGGTAATTATAAACTTTCTGTGCACCGTGCAAAGGCATTTGGAGATGGAAGGTGTGGTTTGAACATACAAGGGCCCTCCGAAAGAAAGAAAGAAAGAAAGAAACGCAGTAAACACACTGAGTTTGGCACTGAAAATGTATGTGTGTGGGAGAGAGAGACAGTCTGGTCAACTGCCTTGTTTCCCTTAACAAGCACTAATGATCTGCAGTAATTACTGCCCATTTAGGCCTCTATTTGTTTATGTTTAATGCATCACTGCTCTTTCTGTGTTCTCAAAAATACATCAGTGTTGATTCTTGAAAAATGTGGTTCTACGTGCTGAGGCTCTTCACTGCAGTAACTCTGGCCTTTTTGTGTTTGTGGTTGCCAGTGCTTGTGAAAAGATCATTAAATGTGTTCACAGCAATAATCTAGACAACTGCTCATAGCTTATGCTGTTTTTGCTAATCTAGATTGGTTATAAATGCATGTTTTCCATGACGTCTAGCAGACTATGCTTTCTATACTTATAAGGGATAACATGCATCTTAAACGTCTTCACCATGGCTTGTGAAGTTTGGCAAGCTGCATGACTGATGGCAAACATGAGGCTTTTATGGATAGTCATAAAACATATTTTATTGCTTTTATGTTTTTGAAGCAAGGAACGTTTTGGCTGAGATGTTTCTGCAGTGGGCGTTCACAAAAACATCTGACAACTGTCATTTTTTACACCTTTGTAGTTGCTGCGATTCCCCTCATTAGTTCACCCTCTGAAATCCTGTTGAACATTGTCAGGGTTTATTTTGGCCCAGAGATGCCATGGAACGCCTTCATTAAGATGATGTAAGTCTGCTGAGATCCAAATAATGCCACGTATGATTGACCAGTCAGTCCATCAGCATGTGTTTAATTGTGCATTTTCGCATAAGATGTTTAATCCTCAAGATCAGGATCTTCAATGACAGGTAAAAACAAATATGGGTGTGTAAATGTGAATTGTGGGAAAGTGACAATCTTTCGGGGTAGGAGATGGAAAAACAACCCTATAGCCAGTGTTTACAGGCCCTCCCGTTACAAGGAAAGCTTTTTATAACGACAGAGCAGATTCTGATTATCAAAACACAGTCACTCTGATAATTCTGCACAATAACACTGGGTTATACAACAAAACACATTCTTTCATCAATCAAAAGCATGACTTCCTTAAAGATTTGTATCCATTTCATGCAGTTCATGCACATAGTTCAGTTTGCTCAACAACAAAGAGCATTCAGAAAATGTGTTTGCCTATTGTGCTCGGTGTGTGTGCCAGAGATTTGTTCTGGCTATTGTAATCTGAGAATATACTGATTCAGATTGCAATTACAATATTTTATGAATTCTTGCCATTTTTTAAGCTTAGGATGAAATATGACGGTTGATGTTCTTTCATTATGATTCATATGCTGTTCCCTGAGCTCCACCCTCAACCAACAAAGATTCACCTCAAAGGAAATCTGAGGAAAGACAGAGTTGGGGAAAAGAAAGAAAGAAAGCAAGCAAGAAAGCAAGCAAGCAAGCAAGCAAGAAAGAAAGAAAGAAAAAGAACTATGAAAACAAAGCATGACTACTTCAAGGCCAGGGAATAGATTGTGATGGTGGCGGAAACAGCAGAGGAACAGAAGAGATAGAATGAACTGGATGAGAACAATGGAAAACAAACTGAAGTATGAGAGAGAGAGAGAGAGATCTTCTCTGCTCGGGCATGTTTCGGCTCAATGTGCTGGATTTCTGGTTTGACAACTCGACTCCTCCTTTATCATTGTGCTAACATACAGCACACACATACAGCTATTTGTTTTTACAGTGCTCTGGAATACTTGATTCAGTTTGGTCAATCGCAGCATTCTGCAGTCAAATATTGTTGTATAATGAAACCAAACTGTATATTTGACTGTTGCCCCAGCAACCTCCAACTCTGTGGTAGTTTCATATCTCTCGTATCACTCCACTGACAACATACAGCCTACAAACACTAACTGATGATGACCAACTGACTGTAGCCTACTTTTAATCTTTTTTTTTCTACTCATATTTTCAAGGGTAAATAAAAAAAACCTAATGTTTCACAGAGCTAATATGGAATTTCAGAAGAAGTGTGCTTATTTAATCCTGCTAAACGCACTTGCCTGCCTCCTAGCCATGATTCCTCCAGCACGCGGCTCAGTAACGTTTGTGAAGGATCAAGGTTAAGTGCGGTATGACTCATTTTGCACAGCACAGATGTTTGTCCAATCAAATGTTTGAGGATTGAGAATGCCCCACCCCTGAATTATAAATACCACCTGCAACTGACTAACAAATGGTTCACTGCTTTATTATAATTAAAGCCTATTTGCTATTTGTTCAAACAGCCAAGCCATTTAATATGCCCCACCCAAACCTACCGTTTAAATAAGAAATACATCAAGGCTGAGATCTGAAAAGTCAAGCCCTGTGAAGATGAAATGATCCAGACAACTCATTCTGCAGGTATTATTGGACTCACTCAAATAAATACAGTCTAATTAGAAAAAAATTACTTCAGGGAGCATGACTAATCATGTGATTAATTCAAGCGGCCAGACAGAGACAGTGAAGCTTTTTTAATATAAACCTGAGAGAGAATGAGATGGAATCAGACCCCTCTTTTAGACAGCTCACTTCTCATCAGCTCAGACAATAACAAGTCAGAATTTGATTAAATTCAAAACAAAAACAAAAAATACTCTCCAGTTCTGCAGGGCAGTAAACCTCTGCTATGCCGAATTCAGTCAGTTGAGAGTCTACAGATGGACCTTTAAATATCACTTTCCCATAGTTTTCACCACAGTGCTGCAGATCGCAGGCTTTGATAGCACATTGCATTGCCCGGCATCTCACTGAACTGTGTGTTCAAGCCAGTTGGCTGTTGCTTTCCACTTATTCTCTCCATCTGGAGCAAGGCCAAAGATTCCTTGAACTTCTTCCACACATCATAAACAGGTAACGGATGAGCGAGCACATATTTGTCTGGTCTTGGCAGCAAAATCCTGCCAAGGCTGAAAGGGTGTCACATGTGGGCTGTATGTCATGAGTTTTATGTTTTCAGAATCTTAAAAACGTGTTACATAATTAATCTGAGAGAGAAAATAGCTTTAGACTTGAAATTCAGTCCTTATTTTAGTTAGACGTTCATTTACTGACAATCAAAACATGTGCAGATGGTGTAGACTTTTTCTATATTAACAGTTGCAGAATCATTTTTCCTGGATGAGAAGAAAACATTCAAAGACAATGTACTGTGCTTTTGATGTATTATTGTGTTGTTGTTGTTGTTGTTGTTGTTTTTTCATGGCAGAACAGTATTGTAATATTGAGGGATTCTTTTGAATTATATTTTTAGTATTTCATAAATGTTGGACACACTTTTTTTCTCACAGGTTTTCCTCAGTATTTCATATAGACTAATTCATGGTTATTTTCATTAACTTACGTGAAAACAAACTATTACAAATATTACTGTGTAACTAAAGCAAAATTTGAATTGCTTTGGCAGCTAACTAAATAAGTATAGGTTGAAATGCTAAAATCAAACTGGAAAAATAAACCTTAAAAAAATAAAATAAAAATAAACCTTAAAAAAGCTCATTTAAAATATTAATAAATGCTATAATCGTATATAAATAATACTAAAATACCACTGCATGTTATTTTAGTGTTTATATTTTTATATTAACCCATAATGGTTCTCCTTTTTGATTACTCTGTAGTGACAGACTTTGAGAGCAGCTCCTGGCATATGTTCATGTCTGTCTCAAAACAACGCTTGTTCCCTTAGAAAGAACAAATGCAATACTGCTAACATCCAGCAATGACACATCCTTCCTTTGTGTCTTTTCTTATTAATATTCCCGTCCTCTATTGTTCTTATATTTGTCTTTCCTCTGCTTCTTTCCTGTGCTTTCCGCTGCTCTTGTGTTGTCTGTTCAGATCCTACGAGCCTGATTGAGACACACACACCATTTCTCTCATCTCTTTCGATGTTTCCACTCCAAAAAGTCCGGAGGCCTCCAGCGGGGCGCATTAATTATCCAGGCTCCCATTACACACTGAACCAGGGGTATCAGCATGTGACACAATGTTTTCAAAAGTTCTCCCTCTCTCTATTCTTCAAGTCCCCTCCTCTTTCTCTTCCTCTGACCATTGTGTATTTAGATAAAGGTCAAAATCTGAATGGCAAATGTCTTGATTTATCACTGTGTTACAAGAGACAGGGCTGAGAAACAAATGTTTAGAAAGGTGGATACAGAGCAGGATCAGAACAACTGGAACAGCTTCAACTAAGAATGCAAATGAGACATGAAGAGTGAAACTAACAAAAGAGACTACCTGCTTTGGTTTTCAGCTTGTGTTCAAAATGTGAAAGTACATGTAGAGAAAAGAAAAGTCAATAGAATGATGTTATTCCCAAAGAATTTTGTAAAATATGCATCATTATATTGATATATATTAGTTTTACTTGTAATGAAATTTGTACTGTTGAGACTCTTTCAATAAAGCCTTCAGATTGGGGTCAGCCTATATGTGTGAAATTTCCCAGGCTTTTGGAGATATATTTCATATGTGCACTTTTTATCTGACAAGGCCCTCAAAGCACAAACTAATTAGATTTGAGCTGAATCAACATATTTCAACAGGGAATCATTTTACAGGGTTAACGTTTTTATCTAACATCTCCCTAAATCCCATCTGTGTAGGTTCTTGGTAAATTACAGTTCTGATATAGTGGACTGAAAACATAATATAAAGGTGTTACCTGAGTTTCACTCTATTATTAATTATGAAATAGAATACAAATGTAGCCATTACCAGGTTATCACAAATTAAAAGCTGATACTTTTATAGAAGTAACCAAACACAGGCAACTCCCAGCTCTGGTTTCCATGTAGCTCTTGAACCTGAGGGGTGTTACTCTGTACGTTTGCTCATGAAGAAACTGGTTAGCCCAGAGTCAACACTGGTTTGGACTGGATCTCTGCCCTCAGGGTGATACTGGCTATTCAAAGGCGAAATGTTAAAGATGAGTACCATCCATTTGGACCACTTTTTGAAAATAACAATTAACACATTTTAAGAAATGTACCTTTGGCGAAGGTTCTTCTCATATTAATCAGCAAGACGTTGGGATTATTTCTTGAATGTAAAAAACAAAATGGGAGTTGCATTCCTTCAATGGAATTTGTAAACCAAGTTCTTGTTAATGGCACAGAGTTTCATGGCCAAGGGTGAGGGGGTGAGGATAAGGTTGTCTTTACATTATGATGTTATTCCATTTTATAGTGCATATAATATAATAAAGTGAATGTCCAACAACTGAGAGCTCTCAATGTCTATCTTAATTACAGGTTAAAGGAACAGGAGTGCTTTATATGGTATAACATTGCTTTATTTGTAAAATGTAAATTTTCCAGAGACAGGGGCATCTGAAGATCTGTTTATACTCCACAATTTTCAGCATATACTTCTACTGTACGTGCTCTGAATTGTGTGCTTAGTGTCATTAGGAGGGAGCAGGTGAGCGTGCAAAAGCTCCATTCGTGCTGCTAATCCGCCCTTCCCTGAGGGTCAGATCTTCAATTTACTCCTTAAGCGTGAAGCATAACCCCTGTAAACCTCAGCAGCCGTGTCTGAGGTGTGTGTCATGGGTCTGCGTGTGTGAAGGGAGAGCAGCGATAAGAGAATATTCTGCTGTCTGTGTGTCAGAGACACATTTGGAAGGGTGTGGCATATTTGGTTATCTTTTTGTTGTTGATTATTTCAGTGTTTGAATGGTTATTTAATTATGTAAAAGGTAGCATTTGTATATTTTTATTTATATACACACATAATCAAACAATAAGAAACAAATAAAAATAAATTAAAAAACGTGATAAAGATTCTTTCATTCACGCTATGCAGTATACCCAAAAATCTTGACTTCACAAAATAAATAAGTGCATTTTTTTAAGTGAAATATGATTTAGGTTTGCCTTGTTATGCATATGCATGTCATTTTTAAATCAAAGATTTTTTTAAAGGAATTTGGCTTGGATGTTTGTGGAAGAGAAACATCTCTCTCTCTTTGTGTGTGTGTGTGTGTGTGTGTGTGTGTGTGTGTGTGAGAGAGAGAGAGAGCGCGAGAGAGATTTGAAAGGGTGTGGCATATCTGATGTTTTTATTTCAGTGATTAAATGATTGAGTACATATTTAATCATGCATAAGGTAAACATAATTTATATTTCATGTCCATGCCTAATCACACAGTAAAGAAACATATAGACAAAAAAGAAAGGAATTAAAATGAATGCATTCAACATATGTTGAGCTATGCAGTCTACCCAAAAATCTTGACTTAGATTGCATGCAATTGAAATACATGTAAGTTATAAATCAAAGCTTTTTAAAAGGAATTTGGCGGGAACAGTAAACTTCAACCTCTTGCCATCAATGCTTTTTTTTTTTTTTGGTTTGGAGTAACTCCAACACAATGCCTCCACATGCCTTGGGTATAGCTTGCTCTGCAACAAACAGGTTTTTCAGTAGATTGCACAATATAACTAAAAAAACAACAACAACAGACAAACTGACTCATCTATTTGTTTTGTTTATTAGTACAAAAGTAGTGTGTGGACCTGAAACTATTCTTTACAGTATAGTATGTTGCAATGGCAATGTTGTGGGTTCAATTCCCACAAAATGCATAAAACCGATAAACTGCAATGCAATGTTATCGGCTAAAATCTTCTGCAAAGTGCAACACGTTTAATGTTTAAATACAGGTTATATTAGAATTGTACTGTAACGCATTATCTGCACTGTAACCTTAAAGGCAGCTCTTTACACATTGAACCTTTCAGTCATTGTTAAATGCATTTTCTTTTTCTCCAATTTCAGGAGGACAATGAAATCCCCTCCACTCTGCTTACTAAAGATGGCCTGGCCTCCACCTCTCAGGATGAGATCGGTCCATCTGCACCAACTCCGGTCGCTGATTTAAACTGTTCTCAAGATGAAGGCCTGCAGACCATCAGCCTCTCCTCCGATGACGACGAGGAAAAAGGAGCAACGAGTCCTCTGGCAGAGGGTGGTGATGATTCGCTAGATCTGCATGAAGATAGCTTCCCAGGCTTGGGAAGCGAACGTCTGGAGCGCTCTCGTGCTGACAAGTTCAAGCGCTCCAGTCTGAAGAAGGTGGATAGTCTAAAAAAGGCCTTCTCACGAAGCAACATTGAGAAAAAGATCAATCAGATCGTGCCTCCAGAACAGCGTGAGAAGATCAAGAAAAGCTTCATCCCCAACCACCCAAAGAGCTCCTCTTCCAAGAGCTCGTCCTTCCATGTCTCTCCAATGACCTTCAACGTCAAGAAGGTACGAGATGGAGATGCTGACTCCTCCCAGCAGTCTGGGAGCTCACCGAGGAACCTGAGCCCAGTGGATGTTCCCAACATTGGGGGACCTGATGGTGAGCTGCCCCTGGCTGAGTTACACTCCTCAGGTGAGAAAACAAATGGAGACGATCTTCGCAGCCCCTCCACCCCGGGCAGCGGGGATGGAGAGGTGTTCGTCACAGATGAGGGAAAACGGTCCATCTGCACGGTCCATGAAAACGGTCCATCTGCAACTCTGGCTGAAGAAGAAGTGGATAAAGATGATGACACTGATGGTAATGATGAAAACGGGAAGGAGGAAAAAGATGTGAGACCTGCAGAAGAAGCATCCGTGTCTCCGCCGTCGACTGCAGCTACTGTTGAGCTACCTTCTAAGATATAGTTGTGTTTCTACTCCTTTGACTTCAACACACTTCTGAGACTTTGGGAAGCGTAGTTACTCCCTTGTGCCACTGGTATCTTGTTCCCAAGCTTGTTTAATGTTAGCATGTCTGCTAAAATAACATATTGCCCTGAATTAATCCCTAATATAATGTAACTATAACCTATTGTGTTAAATTCAGAAATTAAGCATGTTCTTGTAGGAGGAAATTCCATTTAGATTCCATTTCAAATAGATTCTGTATAAAAGCCCCGAGAATGGTACAGCAGTTCAGACCACTGTCACCACAATGATACACCGAAATAGCTATATTTTCCTGTGGGAGCCTGTGAATACCATAAAATTGACTGAACTGAAATGCCTGAGCTCTCACTCTATATCTTTTTTCTTTGTGTGTAGGAGAGGCAATGTGTACCAATCTGTCCTTTGTTATGCTGGAGTCCAGACTCTCTTCTGTCAATGTACATAAAATGTAGTATTAAATTGCATACAAAAAAGTACTATGGTATTATTATGGTTTTTGGAAACAGTACTTAGTTTTTCACACAGTACTTTGATGCAAATACCATGTAGAAACCATTGTATATTAAGATGGTAATCATGAAATATATGGTGACAACATGGAACATCATTACTGTACATTGTACCTACAAAAGACAAGAGGTGTTGACAAAGTTGTTTTTTGACATTTTTAGAATTTTTATTAAAATATTTTTACAGTACTCCGTCTCAAGGCTTGAATAAGTATGTCTATGAGGACTGATAGCAGGGCTTGACATGGTGGGAAGGGAGCGTGTTTACAAAATTTCTGGGGGAAAGCCAGCACAATTGACTACCATCTCCATGGCAACCTTGCCCGCTGCCAACAACTCTCCAATTACTGCTATAGTGCACGGCAAGGGCACACATACACAGCCTGATAAATACAAACTTACAGTAAAGTATTGTGTAGTCAAACATTCCATACTGCTGATGTAATAACTTCATATTCTGCTAAACACTAACATTATTTAGATGGTAAAATACTCTGTACTCAGACGTCAGACCTGTGAATATAAAAACAGCTGCCATATATATGGGCTGTAGCTGGGGTTTGCGGGGCCCTGGTGCTGGTTGTACCCGTGGGCCCTGTTTGAAATTCTGTAATAGCACAAATAAATAACAATGTTTAAGGTTTTTCAAGTTTGTAGGTGTCTAGGTACAGAAACTGAATAATCAAATGTAAAATATCATTGCCTAGTCTTCACTGTATAAATTAAATTTTAATTCTTGTTAAAACTACAAAGTAATTCAGTAAAGTTCCGAAAAACTGAAAATTCAGTTTGAGTGATTGTCTTTCATTGAATTTCTTAGATTGGATTGGACACCAACAGCAGCTAATAAATTAGGCGCGGTCACTTTAAGAGACAATACATCCAATATTTTGATAATGATAACGAAGACATCCGATGTCTTTCTCAACTTTTTACGTTAATTTAAGACATAACACAAAGAAGAGTTAGTTATCGTGTTATTTAAGACATAACACAAACACGGCGCGCAAGCACTCAGTTGAGTTATTTCGCATTTTGTGCTTGAATGCTTTAAATTTGTTTGAATGTTTAAATTGGCAAGGCTTAAAAACATGTGCAATTGATAAGCTTTTGTGACAACACGCAGCACCGTCAACTGTCCTGAGCATCTTTTTAGGCTGGCCTCAGACAGTAGGTTGAAATCGCCGGGGTCCCCCCACAGCCATGGGCCCCCAATAATCGTAACTACTCAGTAGGTCTATGCACACTTTATTTGAGACACACACACACACACACATACCAGGTGAAGAAAGTGCATTCCTGGTTCTGATGGATGGCTTCTCAGCAGTTCATTTGCCACTGTCTGGAAAAAGATACGGTGAGAATGTATTGATGGCTATAGTTTGCGCGGGTTAGCTGAGGTATGGAATACCTGTATGCTCTACAGGTGTGCTGCCTGAAGGCCTCTTCACCGCACTGCATGCTGGTGTCACGTCAACACTGATAAAACAACTTGGGTTTGCTGGGTTTTGTTTACAACAAAGAACAATTATCTAGACAACATTTATGCATTTATTAATGCAATTCAAAAGTGTGCAAGGTAGGTTTTGAGTGTCTCAAGTCCAGTTGTTCTTTACTTAGTAAATGTGGAGTATGTGAGGTAAGATGAATTGTCGGTCTTGACAGAAACTTCACGGTTTCTTTTCTACATCAACCACCATATGTGGGTTTGGCAAGCAGTCTAAAATCTCTCTGGCTCCCAGGTAGACTGAAGGGTCGGGTTACATATACTGTATATCTGTCCAAGTTGAAGGAGGTTTTTTGAGGTACCGACAACTTCCACTGACTGTGAAATATGTAAGGAGGTATAGAGGATATTGTAGCTGAGATTATTGGTGCCATAAAGATAAGACATTTTAATTCAAAGGAAAATGTTAAGAAGGAAAAAACAAGGCATTCACACCCAAATTTACTGCTATTATTATTATTTTCTCCTTGGCTACCGTAGCTGGTTTGTGGAGCTGGACAAGTAGGTATAACTGCAGACCGGAGATCTCCAAAACGGGGCGTGAACTCCAAAAGTGGGCAGAACCTCCAAAATGGGGCAGGGTCTCTTCGCGCAAAGACTTTCACCATTGGCTCTGGCTTCAGCCAATTGTTATTGATTTACATTTCAAAATAACACTTTATAAATTAAAAATTGTTTCTAGTTTATCTAAAATAAAATATGCTATATACAGTGGCATGCGAAAGTTTGGGAACCCCTTGTAGAATTTGTGAAAATGTGAATAATTTTAACAAAATAAGAGAGATCATACAAAATGCATGTTATTTTTTATTTAGTACTGTCCTGAGTAAGATATTTTACATAAAATATGTTTACATATAGTCCACAAGACAAAAAAAATAGCTGAAATTATTCAAATAACCCCCTTCAAAAGTTTGGGAACCCTTGGTTCTTAATACTGTGTGAGGTTACTCAAACACAACTATTAAAAAAGGTTCAAACATTCACTGATGTTCCAGAAGGAAACACGATGCATTAAGAGCCGGGGGGTGAAAACTTTTTGAATGTGAAGATCAAGGTAAATTGTACTTAATTTGTCTTCCGGGAAACATGCAAGTATCTTCTGTTGCTTCCGAAGGGCAGTAATTAATGGAAAAAAATATATATTTCAACAAAAGAAAAAAGTTGGAAATCTTCATCTGTTCAAAAGTTTTCACCCCCCGGCTCTTAATGCATCGTGTTTCCTTCTGGAACATCAGTGAATGTTTGAACCTTTTTTAATAGTTGTGTTTGAGTCCATCAATTGTCCTCAGTGTGAAAAGATGGATCTCAAAATCATACAGTCACTGCTGGAAAGGGTTCAAATATGCAAAAATGCTGGAAAACTGCAGAATCTACAGAACGTGGAGGATTTGTCTGAAGAACAGTGCTCAGTTCAACTGTTCAGAACAAACAAGGGACTCATGAACAACAAACACAAAACAAAAGAACAGTCGTGGATCATCCAGGTAATCTCACACAGTATTAAGAACCAAGGGTTCCCAAACTTTTGAAGGGGGTTATTTGAATAATTTCAGCTATTTTTTTGTCTTGTGGACTATATGTAAACATATTTTATGTAAAATATCTTACTCAGGACAGTACTAAATAAAAAATAACATGCATTTTGTATGATCTCTCTTATTTTGTTAAAATTATTCACATTTTCACAGATTCTACAAGGGGTTCCCAAACTTTCGCATGCCACTGTAAATCAATATTCTCCTTGAGAGCAGAGCCCAAAGCCCGTGGTCAGTGGTGTTCAGACTGGAGTTTGAACCTCACTGTAAAAAAAAAAAAAAGTTCCCTCAACTATATATATATATATTATTATTAATGTTGAAAACAGCAGAGTAGAATTTTCTTCAGGTTTCTTTGATTAATAGAAAGTTCAGAAGAACAGCATTTATCCAAAATAGAAATCTTTTGTAACATTTTAAATGTCTTTTTCATCAATGTTGATCAATTTAAAGCATCCTTGCTAAATAGAAGTAGCCTATTCATTTCTATAATTTCTTTCCCTATACTGACTAAAAGCTTTTTAATGGTATAACTTGGTGTATAATGTTGCAAAAGCTTTTTATTTCAGATAAATGCTGATCTTTGGATCTTTCTATTCATCAAAGAATCCTGAACAAAAATGTACTCAACTGTTTTAAATATTGATAATAATAATAATAATAATAATAATAAATGTTTCTTGAACAGCAAATCAGAATATTAGAATGATTTCTGAAGAATCATGTGACTGGAGTAAAAAAAAAAATCAGCTACAGGTGCTACATTTTATTCTTCCCTACATTAAAAGCACTTGAATACGACAAGTTCATAATCACAACTTCATAAGTGGGAAATAGGAAATTTCCGATAGCACATGAAGGCAGCATAAATCCATACAGTTGTCCGTTGAGCTCCATCTCGCGCTCTGTTTGAACGGTCTCTAACGCAGCGCTGGGCTCAAATAATACATATCAAACTGTATTTTTATCGTTCTCCGGATAAGTTCAGCTCAGTACCGCATGGGAGAATATTTATTGTAATATTTATGTGGAAAATACAGTGGAACTGCGTGTATTTTCGTAGTGTATTCATAGTGCCGCGAAAATAACACTGACATACATATAACTAGCAAATACTGCGCTTTAAACCACACTTGTACTCTTCTTAGACAACATACGTAATTGTACACATATTAAACCAATAAATACAAATATTTACTTACCAAATTTGTTGATCGAGAACGTTTCCCAACTTTGTGGAGAAGCTCATCAAGATGGCTGACGATCGTCTTCTGTCTGCTGTGGTCTTCATGAGATCTCGCGATAAGTGACGTTGAGAACGTGACATCGTTATTGAATTGATTCAACACATTTTTTTAAGTTGCGGGGGCAAATACTCTAGTTCAGTCAACTTACAAACTAGTTGATACAGTGAAAACTTAAAATGTTAAGTTGAATGAACAAATTCAGAAGCTGCAAGTTGTCAACTTAAAAAAATTCATTCAAACAACTAAAATGCAAGATCATTTTTTACAGTGTGTTTAGGCATTCACGAAAGGCACCTCACGAAACTGATTTCGGATTTAATATTTATTAAATCCACAGTAGACTGTATTGCACATTTTATTTCATTGCACATTTTACTCCTTATTTTATTTTATTTTTTTTCTTATTTTTTTTTATCTTATTCTTACCTATATTTATATATATTCTCTTGTGTTATGTTTCATTTTTTATTCTTTTTTTTGCACTGTCCATTGAGCGGACCTGTCCTGACCTACATTTCACTACTGATTACCCTGCATGATTGTGTATGTGACGAATAATAAAGAACCTTGAACCTCTGTTTAATGATATATCCAGCGCAGCGCATGGGAAAGATTTTACTCTATCGCTTTGTTTTAAGCAACGGAGGGTCCCGGGGCTTGAAATTCGCAGGGTAGGATGGGGTAGTGATGCTGAGTGTAACTAAAAAGGTGCCATTGTCCGGTGAGGTCCGGTTGGGGAGTTACGGAACGGAACGGACAGGCTCGGCGATCTTATATCGCATAATCTTATTAACTGCTTATCTCCTGAACTGCAACTTTCTTTTCAGCGCCAATTTCACTGGTTGGCGCTTCCTCGCGGTGCAATTAGAGAATTGAGATGTCCTTCAACATGGCTGAGCTCGATCGGTTTCCGGGTCATAGGACGGAGGACGGAGGAGCGAGGAGGCTTCCAGAGGAGCTATGAGCGAGGATACACAGGTGTATCCTATGCGGAAGTCTTTTTCATCGAAAAACCTGATGCACGTGTAAATTCTCCTCCCCCTTCTCATCTGTTGTAATAATTTTAATTTATATTTTACCTTTGCAATTTAAATAGACCATACATGTAATTTATTTCAACGGCATCTTGTTTTGTTAATATTTATTTTGAATGTCTTAAAAAAACAAACTTTAACAACATAAGGGCAGATCCATTTTGCACAGCTGATGACACTCTGAAGTGACGCTAAAGGGAGCGAGGATATATCGCTGCATCCGAAAACTTAGGCAGCTGACTTGTTGCCTCGCTGCCTTATGAGGCAATGACTTTGCAGGCAGCGTTTTTGCATGAAGGCACCTCACGAAACTGATTTCGGACAGGCTTCCGAGGCAGCGTAACGGTTTAATGATCTACAACAAAATAGAACGAGTCTTCCAACAAGAAAATACCACGAAGTTGCGTCAGCACCACGCTTCAGACACGCCCTCCGTCAAGCATGAGCCAGAGCGCGCGCACACACACGTCACACACCGGATGTGTGTGCGCACTCAGATCACTTGGACATGGTTGTGTACAAGAGGTAAAAAACGATATAAATACTGTTCGTTTTCTCGCTCGTTTCGTGTCTTAGGCCATCAATGTGTAGTTACGATGGGGAATTGTTTAATTTGAATTTCTCTGTGCATGTTCTTTTTCCCTCTTATAGAGACAGTGACCTATACCTGCCATTATATGACTGACAGACTAGAACGGTTTGACCTAAAAACATCAAAATTGGATCTACTGAAGAAAAAAAGACACCTACATCTTGTAAGCCCTTGGGGTAAGCTGATGATACCAAATTTTAATCAAAGAACTATCCCTTTAATGGCAGAGGGGGAAAACTAATCCCAACCCCACCCCTAATCCTAAACCCTCCCCCACACCTACTCCTAAACCCTCCCCCACACCTACTCCTAAACCTACCAATACTAGGGGGTGCATAATGTGGCAGGGTGCAAAATTCGGCACAACACCGGGCGCCCAGTGCTCATTTCCCGAAGAGAGGAGCCTCACCTCGGCTAGTCCTTCTGATCTGCAGCTGGCTCTATCCTGTAGTGATTAAACTAAGATTAATCGTTTTGGGTAATAACACATCTTTGGTCTCGAATCTATTATTTCTCCAGGTATGTCGTTTTTTGAGCACAAAGTTATTTTTCATAAATTATTTATTTATTAATTTGTTAACGTGACTGATTTGTTTGCTTTTGTCTTTATTTCTTATTACGTCTCTTATACTTTACTTTTATAATGGCTATTATTGTTCATTAAAACTGACATTTAACAAAAAATGCAGAGTTGTGCTTGTCATATTTCATTTTATTATACAGTGAATCAGAGTATATGTGCACATATTACCTAAACCACATATTAATGTTTTATATTTTTAAAATGAAAACGAAAAGAGGGTTGTGTTTTATATTTTGAAGAAAATGAAAAGGCAGTGGTGTTTGATATAATATCGTTTATTGTAATGCGTGAAATTGATTGAATTTACTCAATTTTTTTAAGGTAAGTGGTTGCAATCAATTTATTTTAGCTACATTTAAATAAACAAATTTAGTTTACTAACTTTCAACAAAATTAGTTTATTTAAATGTAGCTAAAATAAATTGATTGCAACCACTTACCTTAAAAAAATTGAGTAAATTCAATGAATCATTTTTGTCAGTGTATACGCGTTGCATGAACCACATTTTTGTGGCATAATATTTTAAATGAAACAGAAAAGAGGCAACGCTGTTTGATATAATATTTATTTTCACTGTAATGTATGCACGTTCCCTGAAATACATTTTTGCGGCTATTAATATGTTTACATGAAAACTAAAAGAGGCAGTGGTGTTTGATATCGTATTTCGTCGTATTGTAATACAGTATTAGGCGAGCTGACTGACGTTATCAAGTACACTGCTGTTCCATTTGCAGAATCACCGGACTTGTGTCCTCCCGTCCTCGAGAGTTTGCACTCCCGAGTCGAACTTGCGAAGTCTGAATCTACCGAGGACGCAAGTCCGAGCTTTGCGTACGAAGCACCCCAGGCTGCAGTTATGCTCTTCTGGACATTTAACATTGAATGGGTGATGTCTCCACCGTGTGGCCAAACGTCGTCAGTTTTCATCTGCTTGTTGACAAATATCTAAGCCTTGGAATTAAATGTAGTTATTTCTTAACGAAGTATAAATATTATAAATACCTTATCAGATTGTGATTTGAAATAATATTATTATTATTAATCATAATAATAATAATAATCGTATTCTAACGTTAATGCTTTGCTAAAAACAAGTGTACGTCAGTTTTTCATTACATTTATGTAATAATTGGTTGTATTG
This sequence comes from Schizothorax lantsangensis, assembly GCA_027422415.1. NCBI lineage: Eukaryota > Metazoa > Chordata > Actinopteri > Cypriniformes > Cyprinidae > Schizothorax > Schizothorax lantsangensis. The sequence goes on from CM049848.1 coordinate 20,751,325, forward strand.
TCGCCTCAGGAAAGTTTATTTGAAGACCATGTGCTAGTGTTTGCTAGCTTTTAGATAATAACGTTAACTGACGTTTCAAATCGAGACGGGAACGATGTCTACGTAAAGTCGTATTTTAAGTGAGCTATTTATGTCAAATATATATAGTTGGGTAACTATTTTAAACACTATATTTGTAGGTATAGTCATTTTGGATGGAGATTGTTTTTATATCGTATTTATAAGAATCAAAAATAGTGTCACGGTGGCCGAGAGGTTAAGGCGTTGGACTCGAAATCCAATGGGGTTTCCCCGCACAGGTTCGAATCCTGTTCGTGACGGACTTCTTTTCGCGAGACTGAGTGCATTATTGTTGCTGAACCCCTAAAAACAAATTTATACATCTCAGCTGTCTCTCTCTCTGTGTGTGTGTGTGTGTGTGTGTGAAAATTCATGACAATCGAAATCTAGCAAGTAAATCAGTCATGTTGTCACACTTGAATTCGGAAAGCAAGTTTTGCACTTATCTACATGGCATTTAAAAACTTGTTAGATCTCCTTGATGTTAACGCCAACGCAAGTTTAACTGATGTACAGGACCCAGCCATTAACAGCAAACCTATAAAAACAACGCCTTGTAACTGCCATCAGTCTATTGGATTACTGAGGTGATGATGCAACCCAAATACCTTTGGAAATATTTTGGAACGTGTAATCAAATCATATTACACAACGTCGACAATCCTACAAGGAAATGGTGTGTGGTTATTTCCTATCCATGTGGACACATTCTTCACGGTGTCCAATCAGATTGAGCTCAATGTAACAAGAACACGGTAAAAACCAACGCTTGAGTCTCTAAAGCTTTCGTTCTTGTGCAATGTTGATGATACTGGATAATACAGAGTGAATCGTTTGTCATGTCTGTTAACTCAAATGTGCTTATATTAAAATCACATTTGTGTATTTAACGGCAATTACACATCGTTGAACACCCCCGGCGGAACAGTGAGATGGTACATCCGGCAGAATTTAAAGAACCGAACACACACTGGCGCAGAGCAGACGCTTTGTTAGTGAGGGAGAGGCAGATAGCAGTATGAAATAGATATTTCCCCTGTTTTTTTGCGACGTTTTATATATATATATATATATTTTCTCTTTCTTAGTAAGCTTGCAGTGCTACACATGTGGAAAACATGCTATAATTATATCAATTTGAAAGGCCATCAGGAAGTTTCGAACAGCTCATAACGCACATTAAAGTTAGGCAGCTATAGTCATCTCGTTTTAGATCGACTCTCGTCGCTTTTGTCTTTAAATGTCGTTTAGACACCAGATGAATGATTTTCGTGTGGAAGGTGAAATGAAGAGACGCGTTAGTGTTCAGTTTGACCGGCAGTGTGTGTGACTGAACTCACTGACACGGTTCTAAACGTAACCCGCAACATAACCGGCACGTTTATGTAAAGAAACGTCCATTTTAATAGCTCTTTGTTAATTCGACGTCGTGTGTTGATAGTGTAGGCTAACAGAAAGACCGTGACTCAGTATAAATCAATCTGGATGCTGTTAGACAATTTGAGCAGAGACGGACTTGGAAGCGAAGTCTTGGAGTCGTCGTTTTTTAGGTTTAGGAAAGGATGAAGTCTAAAATATCTGTTTGGAAAACGAATTGAGTGTTTTATACGAATAGTTTTAATCGTGGAGGAGGAAATATTTCCCCTTTTACTTTCTTTCCTTTAGCTCGATGCTGAAGTGTGAAAACAAACTGCCTCAGATGTTACGTTAGAAACACCCTCAGCCTTTCCAAAAGGGTCATGTAAACGAAGTTTATTTGGCAAATATAACAACCCACTCAAGAGCACAGATTTAGCTTTAGATCAAGAACTCCTCTCACACAGCTGTGGTTTCGCTAGCCGGTGTGCTAGCCTCCACCCCAGCTCTCAGAAATGTCGAATATCTCCAACGAAGCTGTGATCTTGATTAAAGATGTAAAGCCCGGATCGAAAAACCTTAATATCGTCTTTATAGTTTTGGAAATCGGTAAGTGGTTTCACTGCTGTGCCTCTCGCGACCGTTTTTAGCACGAGTGGAGCTAACGTTAATTTATCCGTGCTAGTATTGCTGATTAACATGTCTAACGTTGCGCTTGACCTCTCTGTTGCTCTGTTCTTGTAGCTTTGGTTTTTCATGCATCTGCCGTCGTGTAGCGCAGTTATTTGTGCGTTTTTAGTAGTTTTGTTACGGCTGAGATTTGACTGAACTTTGCTGTGCACGCGCAGGTCGGGTTACGAAGACAAAGGACGGGCACGAGGTGCGCTCGTGCAGGGTGGCGGATAAGAGCGGCAGCATCGCCATCTCTGTGTGGGATGAGCTGGGTAGCCTCATCCAGCCCGGGGACATCATCCGCCTCACGAGAGGGTACGAACCTCCTCCTGTCTGTCTAGTTCTTTTAGACCTTAGACACTTTAAACCCTGTGTGGCTATTGGATTGTCAAACTCAAAGTGGTCTAAAATGCTTAGCATCCTGTAAGACCGCATCAATAACAATGATGTAACAGTGTACAGGGCATAAGTGAATATGAATTAAGGCTTATGAACATGGAGCGTTATGTACAGATATGTTTATTTTAACTTGGAAATGTTTGTGTGTCTGGCTAGGTATGCTTCAATGTGGAAGGGGTGCCTTACACTGTACACTGGAAGAGGAGGAGACTTACAGAAAATAGGAGAGTGAGTATTAAATAATGCCTCTCACAATATATAATGTGCAATATAATAATTTGCCACGTTCATCATTTTGTGGTTTATCAGCTTTGGGCAATAGCCATGTCCACTTGGCAGATAAACCGAAATGGTAATTAACCCATGTGTCGGTTCCAAAATCTAGTGACCGATGAATCATTGGGTAGATATTGCATGATTTCTTTATGCAAATGCTTTGAGTGTTCAGTAAATGTAAAAAAAATATTTCAAAATCTGGGTTTTTCCATGGTCATGGGAACCCTTAAATCTCAGTTTTAATATTCTCGCTTTCTTGAAAATTCATGGAAATGTCAATAGCATGGGTGTCCAGGCTTGTTAGCCATAGCCAGTGTTTAGTTTCAACTAAAAAAATTTAAAGCCTTAAAATCCTGCATGAAAGCAGCCCTCCAGGAGCATAATTAGACACCCCTGGTCTAATAAGTTTGGATTTTATGCTTTACTCAAACATTTAATGTTAGTTCTGATTATAAACGTGGCAGATGTACTTGGCAAAAGGTGTGGGAGCTCTGGTAATTTCAGCCATTGTCTCATTGATCATCACAAAATTCTCTCTATCTATATCTACATACATACACACACACATGCATGCGCGCACACACGTACACGTTTTTGTTATATGAAAACCTAAACCAAAAGTGTTTCTGTAGCTCAAACAGGAGAGCACGGCACCAGCAATGCCAAGGTCATGTTTGATTCTCAGGGAATGCATGAACTGATAACATGTACACCTTGAATGCAAGTCACTTAGAATTCAAGCTTCTACCAAAGGCATACATGTAAATGCAAAGTCATTAAAAGCATATTTTATATTGTATTGTCTTTCACAGGTTCTGTATGGTGTATTCTGAGGTTCCTAATTTCAGTGATCCAAATCCAGTGCTGCTAGGACAAGCTAACCAGCAGAACAAGACAGTGAGTGCAGTCTTCCTGTTTATGCAAAATGTCACCTCGGTGTGATGCCTCAATGAGTATACTTCCTTTCAGTTATTTGCAAGCCTAAATTTGCTTCAGTTATTATTGAAAAACATTGCTTGTTCTGCATTCTACTTCATTTCAAAGTCTTTGTTTAGAACAGATAAATTGGAATGTAGAAATTTATGCAGAAGCAAACATTTGGTTTGCTGCTGCTGCACATTCAAATACCGAGCCATTAAACTGCATAACAGGAGGTGCTGGTTTATGACTAAAGTCAACACAATGGTGTCTTATCTCTCATCCTCTCAATAGGGTAAAGAACAGCGGGGAAATTCTCCACCGAATCAAAATGCAGGTACTCCTGCGCAGACAGGTGAGCAAATATGGCTAGTGCTTCTCACAGTCTGTCCTACTAAGGTAACCAATGCTGATTTAGTAGTGGTAGCTTTATGGTTTGAAATCTGATCTGCTAACGAAGGTTGCAGGTTCAATCTCAGAAATTAGATTTACTGAGATCCCACTCCTGTTTGTACCTACCGTTGGCATACTGTAAGTTGCTTTTGATAAATGTCTGCTTAATGATGCAACTAGTGTAACAGCTGTAACACTTATTACAGTGTCTCTGTTAATTCTGTCACATTTCTTATAACTATTTGTCCAACAGGAAATGGTACTGTGCCAGTATTTGCCAATAACAGTGCTGCACCTGTGCCTCGGGATCCCAATTTTGGGCCTCCAGGAAGACCAAATGGGCGTGTTCCAGGCAATGGACCACCCCCAGTAACTGCAGGGGAACCCCCTGCTCCACCCAAACCCACAGTTACCATTAGCAATGGCAGGGACCCAAGAAGGGCTTCAAAGAGATGAGACTGCAAAACCACTTCCATGTTCCCACTCCTCCCTAAAATCCCTCCACAAACCATCCATACAATACGCAAAACAATACTGCCAAACAAGAGATACGAGGTTCAATGCTACCGTTTTACCACCTGAGCTTTGTCATTTGCCAATATTTGCATAGTATAATTATTTGTTTATCATGAAAGGTTAGAATTCAACTTGTTACAGTTAATGGTTGCACACTCTTTGCCCATTGAGTGCTGGTTCAGTGGCCCACCATTTATTTCCTTTCCCTAAATGTGTTGTAGAACTATACACCCTACTTGAACACTCAATGCACTTTCTTCTATTAATTTATAGTGAATGCATTGTCATGTGATTCAGGAATGATTAACTGCTGTTGCAAATTGGGGAGTGAACTTCAAAGTGACTGATGATTATATGGGTTCTCCCCACTCCTTTGGCCAAAAAATTTACCAGAAGTGACCGTGTGAAAGGAAAGGTGATAGTTTGATTGAACACATCTTATTTAATTAGGAATAAATAATCAAAACAAAATATTGGGAAATTAATTACTGTGGTTGTTGTAATTGTTCTACTTGATCTTTTGAGTGGCGTTTACGTTGAAAAAGACTGTTGCCTTTATAGAGTGCAATGTGACTACACCGAAATATTCTGCATATTATTATTATTATTATTATACTGTAACACCTTTGTGTATGTTTTGTTATACAGACATTTAATGTTACATCTGCAGCTACATGTTTTATTTCAGTTAGCCCAGTAGTTTTAATACAGTAACATTTGCCGCATAGGTAAAGCTCATGCATCTAGGTAAAGTGTTGCTTGTGCACAAACATAAACGATGTTTAATTCTTCTGGTTAAAAAAAAAAAAAAGTTAGACCATGAGAGGTGACTTGAAATTTTTTCCCATTTTGTGGTCTAGCACCCAACTTTTTTTTTGCTGAAAGAATGATGTCAGAACTATATTCATTCGATCTGCCAGGTAAAATGTTTCTGGGTGTTCTTATTTCCAGTGCCAATGTAGGACCCAGATCAACTGATTTCCTTGAATATGGATTGTGCAATATATGACTATTATTAAGAAATGGTCTAATACGTAATTTAATAGTTAATATTTTAATAGCATTGCTTTTCATTTAGATATGTTTTGCCAGATCATGTGATTGTGGTTAGTTTGTGAGCACTATTAAAATATGAGCCAGGGGTTTATTGTCAAGAAAAACAGCTGGATTAAGTGTAAAATGCACTCCATTTTTGTGTTGGTGGCTTGGTGAGTTTCTTTATGATTGTGTTAATTTACTTTGTGATTCATGCTTGTGAAAATGACCCAAGCATGTACTACATTGTGTGTTTGTGCTTGAAACATCCTGAACTTTAAAGAGAATTAACATCAGTGCATTACAGCATTGATATCTGATTACAGGCTATACAATTTTGATGTATTGTCTTGTGATCTTCTATGGGAAGCTATATCATTATCATACAAAACTGGTCACGGCAATCCAACTCCATAAAGTCACAACTGTGGCTTCAGTAATAGTTTTGCAGCTGCTTAGCGTGTCTCATTTTTTTTTTTTTTTTTTTATATGTGCCAAATGTGGATTGCCTGAACTCAGAGGAAGTGTATATGATGAGTGATTACTGTCCCCATGACTTTATTTTTTGTGCCATCTAGACAGTTTTTGATCTTTGACAACACTGATGCAGCACAAGTGAAACGTTTACAGGTGAGAAAAAAAACTGTTTAAAGCACCACATTACATTTAATTTGACCATCTTTGTGCATAAGACTGTCTCTGTTTGGAGGTATATTTCTCTTCCAGATGGAAGCATAAATATAAGGTCAGGAATCCCATGCTTAGGTTTTATAATCGGCTCAGTCAAGCACAAACTTGTGTGAATGTTTTCAAAACATGTTTATCGGAATTCTTGTTCCTCTGAAAAATATCACTGAAGTCAGTCTTTAGCAGCTTGTGAAATCGGAGTTCCTGTTGCTGTCTGTACTTGCTAGCCCTGATATTCGTCCAATGCATTTTTGTAATAGTATATGTAATATAGTATGTGAGCAATATGAGAGGGTTCCTCCCTTCCTCCCTCAAGCACTAAATCACCTAAATGTCCCAGATCTTCCATCCGTAACTCTCATCATGAGATCATAAAGGGGTAGTCAAACTGCTCTGGCCTAATTACCCTTTGTATAATTATATACACCTATGAGCAGAGCATCATGTGATGAATAAGTACGGATAAATTAACCCAAATTATGGCATTGAAACCTTTATATTCACAGACAGAACTGCTTCAAATGCAGGAATTAAAAATATATCCCAAACAAGTAATAATTACATATTACCCATTAACATATAAGGCACTCTATATAATATAGTTACTCTAAGCATGACTATGCTTGTCCTATTTGATCAAAACTTAATTATACCCAGAATGTAGGCTTTTTTCATCAACTTAAATTGACACAAATCATGATATAAATCATCATTAATCAGGCGTTTCAAACTTTTATAAGATAAGTAAGTTAATTAAAAGTTGAAATTCACATTGTAACCAAATGAATACTATTAATGGAGATTATTAAATGGAAATTATGTCATCATTTACTTACCCTCATGTCATTCCAAACCTGCATTACTTTCTTCTGTAGAACTCTAAAGGAGATATTTGGAAAAAAGTCCCAGTGTTTTTGTCTACACAATGCAAGTTTATGATTACATCTGTTCCTAAAATTCTTTTTTGTGTTCCACAGAAGGACAATAAGACAGGCGTTGGAGTGACACGAGGGCGAGTAAATAATGAAAGATTTGTCATTTTTGCCTGAAATATACCTTTAAGCACTGTTCTTGTAAACAAACAGGTAAGTTGTTGATGGCTCGATCAATGCCCTCTAATTAACCATTGATTAGTCTGCAATTTAGCACAGAGGTGAAAGCTTTTGGCTTGTTCACATGTGCACACGCTGCAGCTCTTTCCAGAACTCTCCAATGCCATTTGAGAGTGCTTCCTCTGCCAGTCTCTGGCACTCACGTGGGGTAAAGCCCACCAGGGCCGTACCCTTGATGGCCACACCATGGTGTCTAGCCAGTTCTGCTACTCGTGCTGTGACTAGTGAGGCTGGAGCATGGCAGAAGTTTTGCCCTCCAATGGTAAAGCTTGGCCATTTTTCCTCACCATAAGATGAAGACGGAGGACCACCTTGAACACTCTCTACATTACAAGCGATCTCCACAGCACCTCCATGTGGTAGAGCCATGACCTGAACTCCAGGGATACCACCAGGACTGGATTCACGGATTGCTGAAGCCACAATTTGGCCCACGGCCAGATCCTGGGTATCGATGGTCACGTTACAGTTCATGACATAGGGGCTGGCTCCAACACCTGCAGATTAGATAACTGTTATTTGTTTTATTTAAGGGTTCAAATAGTAATTCAAATAATTGAAACACTCTCTTAAAGGGATAGCTCACACAAAAATGTCATCATTTACCACCCTCATGTCATGCCAAAACCAAAATAAGGCCAAAAAGACCTGAATTAAACTTGTTAATAAAAAAAGCAATCATATCTCGTTACAAAACTTGGATTAAACAGTTCGTTGATAAGAGAGTCAGCAAGTGATCACAGAATTTTAATTTTGTGTGAACTATCCCTTTAAAAGAGCACAAAATTTTCAGCAGTCTTCGTTACTGAAGTATTTTTCCCATTCATTTTCTCCATAAGAATGAAAAAATAAACATATTGCAAACTATTCACGTATACCCAAATATAAACAATAGTCCAACCACTTGGAATTTAGCTGTTAAATAGTATTATTTTGTTACGTAGAATTTTTTTACGTTTTATATTATTTTTTAAGAAATTATGCTGATAGTTGCATCAAAAGCATATACTATCCATTAAAAATTTGTCCCATTCTTGGAGAAAATACATTAGATTATTACTTCTTCTGGAACCCAACTGTTGTGGTCTGTTCATTTATTGTGATGCAAAATCTACTTTGATGTTTCATTTATGTTCTATATTTTGTAATTGTAGATTTTAAAAAAGTTACCTGTAACACCATATTTACTTGTGGGCTGTGGACCTACATCTGGCTGGATGGTTGACATATCCAAGACCTTTTTGAACCAGCCAATCTCCTTTCTCCTCTTAGCCAGACGTCGCCGCTGAGGAGAATCAGCCCAGCCAAACAAAAAGACACTGGTACCTGTGACTCGTTCCGTTAGAGCCGTGGCTAATGCTACACAAAGAAAGAAAACAGCAGTGCTTAAACTTTAAGGTACATATAATAAAAAATATTGACATTCACATTGACACAAATCTAAATTCTTAATATAATAATAGGTCCCTATCAATAATGCAATGTTGACCCCAAAATAACCAATGATGTTTGTGCTGTTTTCTTCTATTTTATGTATACTTTAAGACTACATTGTAACTGTTTTTATACGTTACAACCTGGAGATTCAGAAAATGCATTTAAATGTCTTGTTTGCATGCAAGGCCACATACCCTGGGCCTCTTTTCCACAGTCCTCAAGGCCCACCTCCTCCCCCAGTGGATAGAGAGGCACCAGATCCACTGCACCCATGCATGGGTGGATGCCCTCATGGACATTCATGTCAATCAGAGAGCATGCACGCTCACAAGCCGACAGTACAGCCTCCCCTAAAATGGACGACAATAAAGAATGGCCTCTTTTGTACAATTACTTACAAAGTAACTGTTCTTGCAACTGGACATTTATTAAAAACGTCTGGAAGGACGAGCAGGCAACTCACTTATTAGGTCAATGCTTGCAACAATAGTGATGACAGAGCGGTTGTAGTCAACATCATTGAAGATGTTTAGCACTGTGATGCCTTCACGCTTTTTTCCTTATGAAGGACAGATCCAGACAGTTTTGTCACAACTCAGTGCAATGACATTTAAATAATAACCATTTTGAATCCGTTTGAAAGTAATTTAAAGGCACATTTTCTTCACCATTCACATTTTCCACCAAGCATGCATGGTCTCACCATGTGTGTCAGTGATGGCTGATCTAGCCACTGTCTCCACCAGGTCTCTTCTCCGAGCTTCTGAGATGTTCAGGAGACATGCAACCAGTCGTCGACCGAGAGCAGAGCAGGACATCCCTCAAGAAAGCAGAAATACTTTACACTTTACTGGCCCACAGACCACAAACCAGGTTCTCAGTCAACCCAGGGACGCTAACGTTACATTTTCTGTAACACTTTATAACCTTACGTACGAATACTGACTACTAAATTACATAATGTTTAAAAGATAAATTAGGGAAATTTTAAATAAGTTGACAGAAATGTCATGAACATTTAAGTTCTATTCGTTTTATGAATCTTCACGACAAAGTTTTAAGTGTTGTGTAAGTTGATAAACGCTGGACAATACTATATTGATCAGTTTCTGTCTAACAGTCCAAAGTTTAGCATGCTCGTAGCTACTACAAAGAGGCAGAGTAAATAATTTACAAATATTTTTTTCATAACTGAGAGACAAACAAACTTCGTACTTGTTTTTCATGCACAATATATCACTTGAAGGCGTGAGACTCCAGAACAGCTCACGTGCTCCCAGCTGTTTCCGCTCGCAATGTTCGGTTCATGAACGAATCGTTCTATTGAGTCGAGACTGTTCAATGAATTCAGTTGAACCGTTTCACAAAACCGGTCTGAACGGGAAAAAAAGAATAAATAAATAAAACGCACTCAAACAAAACGGTTATGAATACAATTGTATTATAACGTGTTTAACAAAGAGATATTAAAATTAATTTAAGTATGTTTGGATTCAAAAGGACTTGTTTTATTAGCTGAACGATGGCTAAAGCAAATTGACACATGAAGAGCATAATAAATAATTAATAAAACAATGCCTGTAGAACATTAGTGCGTGTAATGCCAGAATGTCAGGGACAGTATGATGACGCATATTGTAAATAAATCGCCGAATCCGTTTTTGAACCGATTCTTTGACGCGAAATGTTCAAAAGAACCGACCGAACCGACAAGAGTCAGGATTCCTGTCAAGATTCCGCCTCCTGAAGTTTAAAAGAATATGAGTTTTGGACAGTAGATTAAACATAGTTGTGCCGCACTAATCACTACAGTGTTTTATTGAAGTAGTCAATCCAAATGCGTTATGTATCAGCGCTGCCGCCGAATGCGTCTGTACTCCGCGCATGCGCATCGTTGTCACAGTGTGACGCTCCCGTAAATGCCAATCGGCGGCGTTTGATGTAAACAAATTATACGCCATACGTATTTAATTATCCTGAACCTTTCGGTTTATTTTATGCTTCAAGTTTAACGGCTGAATGCCCACCTGATTAGTTCGGATCATGCGGCGTTATTCTTTGCTCTGGTTTTGCAGTGATGGTTTCAGTCTTAATGCTGCAGGTCGCGCAGTCGCCGCTACATAATCCTTTAGTTTATGGGAAGTATCCGATCAGTTGTGGCTTGTTTATCGCTAGCTGCTATAGCGAGGAAGATGACCGCCGCGGCGGGGCTGTGCGGGCCCGGGACCTCCGCTGCTGCGCCCGCGCTGCTCCGCCTGACTTCAGTCCCCGGTTACGATCAAAACCGCGTAAATGATGTTCTGCTCCTAAGACCTGCCACGGAAACGCAGAGACGATGCGACAATGAAACAGAGGACCTGCAGAAAGGAAACGATCACATAGTGTTCTTTCCTGGAGACATTCAGGTTGGTGTCATCAGTACCACTGACTGTATGCCCTGCTTTAAATGGCCTTTTAATCAATAATGCCTTAGGAAAGAGCTCAACATAGTCAGGAATTAGATATTATTTACACCGTTTTTGATTTGATCCAAAATATGCCTATTGCTAGTAAAAAAGACTGTGTAGCCTACTAAACTGTGGACCCCCTGTCATTGATACAGTTTAGCTTCTGTTGCGACTGGGTTGGATCTCTATATTTAGTTTTTCATTAGAGACATTGAAAACAGGCCTGCGACACACTGCAGAAGTCTGTTCAGCCAGGTTTCTGAGGATTTCTGAATTCCTTTAGACTTGGAGTGATGCTCATATTTATTTGTTCGCATATCACATGCACATTATTTTCCAAGTTTATATTCTGGTTAAGCCTTTATTTTGAGAAAAGAAAACGTAAAAAATGGTTGGTAATATTTCTGAGGGAAAAAAGGTATTTTATGCTCACCAAGACTGTATTTACAAAAAATTACAGTAATAACAGTAACATTGCAAAATATGGTTACAATGTAAAATAATTGTTTTCTATTTTAATATATTTTAAAATGTAAGTTATTACTGTGGTTGCAAAGCTTAATTTTCAGATTTTTTTTTCAGATAAATGAAAAGACATGCACATTTAGTCCATGTTAGTAAAACCTTAAATATACCTGAATTATGTAAAAAGAAAATTTGGAATTTCAAAATGAGTTCATAGAAATTGATCAAATTTTCAGAAGTCATGGAAATTACTATAGTGAATACAATTTTCTCATTATGTCCAGGTGCAGCTGTACAGTTTTAATCAGTGAGAAATGTCTCTAAATTCTCAGAAAATGCAATCTAAAAAGAAAAAAAAAACAGCAATTACAAATGACCGGAAAAGTCATAAATTCCTTGGTACAGTGATTTTGCTTCAAAGTGTTTATTATATATATATGCTAGGACTGAGTTTGTTTAACTTGACTATTCATCCCCTTTTCATATGCAACTTTCTCATTGTCATCCACCATGCAGAACTTTCAGCAGGAAATGGCCCTCCAGCCTGACGCTACCCCATGGCAGTCCTGGAGTCTGGAGCGTGTCGCCCTCACCCTGGGCCAACGTTTCCCTGGCTGCCATATCTGGGTCGTCCGCGCATCCCAAATGTACCTACACAAGTTCAGCTGCTATCAGAACTTTGTAGAGAGCAACCTATTTGGAGCACCAGAACACTCGCCAGACTACGGAGCCGTTCGCCACCTGAGGGCACTCCTGGGTCACAGCATGCAGCGGGCTGGCCTCCCAAACCCTTTACCCCCTCTTAGTGGTACATCCACCCCTGGCCCCCTGCCTGCAGGTTTCACCCTCACCGTAGTGGGCTTCAGTAAAGGATGCGTTGTTCTCAATCAGATAGTGTATGAGCTGGCTGGAGCTCGAGCTGATCCAGAACTGATGCTGTTTCTGGACAGTGTTTCAGATATGTACTGGCTGGATGGAGGACACCCTGGTGGCAGTGAGACCTGGGTGACCGATAAGTGTGCTCTGGGCGAGCTGGCCTCCAGTGGGGTGGCTATCCATGCCCATGTCACTCCATATGAGGTATGTGACCCAATGAGGGCGTGGGTTGGGCGAGAGCACCGCCACTTTATAAAGACTCTGGAGGATCTGGGCGCTTGTCTTAGCCAGAAACTGCACTTCGAGGATGAGCCGGCATCCATCGAGAATCACTTCCGGGTGATTCAGGAATTCTGACTGTTCTCAATCTGTGCTTTCACAAGTCTTAACATGGCATGTATTCTTTGCAGAGCAGACAGCTTTGTATTGCACTGATATATCAGTTAGTCAAGAGCTTTGGGTTTCCAGGCTTTGAAAGAATAACTGTATGCTGCCTACAAAACACTCATAAAATACAAGAGAAGACTGAAGCTTAATGACCAACCTTGTAAAACATTTAGCTGCCTGACATTAAGCCTTATTCGTTGCCTGTTGCATCTAACTACATCAGCTCTGTCTGATATAGTATGATATTTATTTTACATAGTCTGTTTGGATTGCGGATATGCTTGTAAAATCATCACCTCCCTTATATTCAAAGGGCTCTCATTTCCCACAGCATAGAAAAAAACAAGAGAAATCTGAAAGTGCTTATTAATACATTTAATTTGTTGTTAAATTAAAAAGCATGGATTTTTATTCAAGTATCTATCCGTTATTACGTATGGATACTCTTGAATTAAAAAAAAAATGTATTTCCTTTAGGAGTCCTGCTTAAGCATATAGTCTTAAATCAAATATTGAACATGAACGTCTGATAAATCCACTGGTGTTTATTTTATTTGATAATCAAATAAAAAAATCTAAAGATCTTCCATTAGAATCAAATGTACAGAATATATTTTTGGTAGATAAAAAAAAAAAAACTAATTTAAAATATTTAATTTACTGACTTATAGTGAAATGTTTTGACTGCTTGATGTTTATCATCTAAAACGATTCCAGTATTGAATCTCAGAAGACTCTAGATGGCACACTTTATTTGGATTGTTCTCTTGAATACATTGCATCACATACAAATGAAGGTGGATTTTGCAACATCCTCAGTGTAATGCATGACTGTACTTCCTGCTTCATAGTCATTCCAGGGCTGATGTAATTCAATAAAAATGTTGAAATGTTTGAGCGATCTGTTTAATTAGAAATCATTTTATATATATATTTAATATTAAATAATGCATTTCAAGTTGACATGAAATGAGGTTGAGGAAAAGGTACAACATCTAATGCACATTTTTCATAATATTTCTATATATGTGTGTGTGTGTGTGTGTTAGATTGATTAGTTTAAAAAGCATAAAAAATACTCTTTATCCTAGGACCTAGGATATAGATATATACTCTATCTTTATCCTTGAACTTAGTGAAAGTCAATTTGCTTAACATTTTATTATTATTACTTAGCATGGAAAATTTAAGGAGGAAAAAAATAGTCAGATGACGCATTTCAGAAGTATAAGAATTTATTCAAGTCTGATGCATGTCAGAGCTAGGAAATTTTAAATAAATTAATGGCGTTGTATGAGGGATGTTGTCTTATTTTAAAAACAAAATTGAAAATGTTATGAATCATAAATCAACAACATACAACATATATATTAAGGGTACATCCTTTAAAGTGAAGTGAAAGTGACTCTAGACTGTCAATGGCTTTATTAGAATTTGTGTAAATCATTTGAGCATCGTTTATTCTGGGACATATAACTCAAAATACACAGTTTTCATCATGAAATGAAGTATATTCTATTATCAGTTTTCACTAATCCTACCTAAGATAGTAAGAAAATCAAGAAAGTTTATCCCTTACAAAGTTTATCACAAGCTTTCTGCAAATACCACAGTGACTGCTCAGAAATGCTCTCCAAAGCCTGGTCTATTCTCTATTGAATTACAGCTTCAAATACCTCATGGCCCTTAAACATTATTGAGGCTGTTTCCCAGGCAAGGAATAGATTCAAGTTTTCCTTTAAGATGATGGCATACAGTGAGCACACGACCGTGACAAGAGCCTCTCGTCTTAGGAGACAATAGCCCTATTATGATTGCAGACTGGTGACATCTCTGGGAAACCATGCCCTGAGCATGCAAAACACACATGAGCTCTTCACACCTCTTTAAACAGAGAACAATAACCAAAGGGCTCGACCTTAAGACTGAATTCTCCAATACTAACATTTCCAGTTCTAACAGCCACTCAACAAAATATTACACCAATAAACCTTAAGCTGATCTAGTTGTATTTGTTGCATCACTACACACTTTCTGATGTGCAGATGACTTTCCACCAAAAGATTCTAACATTAATTTGCCTTCATTCCAGAATTCACACCCTGTACTTTCATCACAACCAAACATACTTCACTATCCGAACACAACCATATCATTTCAACAATAACAGCCAATTTCGATAACCCATCTTTTCATGCCCTACATAATCCAAGACCATAAATCTAACTTTAACACAGTTTTCCTTTCTAAATCCCACTGAATACATATATATCTCAATGACCAAAAGCACATAGAAATAATTTACTTTAAATACAACAGGCCATCAGTTTAAAGGCTGTGCCAGTATCTCAATTAAAACAGGATAAACATTAACAATAATACATCCACATAAATGTGCTGCACCGGTATTACAGAAGATCAAGTCAGGCTGTTCGGTTCAAGCATAGAAAAAAATGCACACAAAGGCACTCAAGAAATATACACTGGTAAACTGTGCAGTTACAGCTAACCCTGAGAACAAGGCTCGGAATGAACGAAGACTGAAACCTCCATCAGTTAATAGCATTAGCTTAGAAACACCTGTACAAAAAAACCCTGAGTTACCTCAGATTGGTGCATAGATAAAAACTGTCATTTCAAGATTATGTATATCATAGACCATCACAGGCATTGAGATATTAGGCGCCTGCCATAGGGGAATGCTAGAATGTTGCTTAATAATAGTTTATTATACAATAGGTTGGCAATAAAAAGGAAATATTTAAAACAAAAATAATTTTAAAATAGATACTGTTGATTTACTAAATCTAAAGCTGTTAAAATATTTTCTCTTATTTTAGTGACACAAACACATATAATAGAGGGTTTAAGTGCTTTCCTGCATTTCTGTAGTCATTATCTAGGAGGAAGTTCTGTGACCAATACAAACACATATTTGTGTAATCCAGGGTGTGTTGTGCGTGTTTGCGTTGAGTCACATTTTTATGGAGCCCACTAATGTGTCAATGCCACAAGAAAGAAGAGGATGTAAGAAACACACCCATACACCGAGAGCATTCCTGCACTGAACCTTTTTAACAGAGACCATCTCACTAGGTGTTTTTGAATTAACAGTCTAATCATACAAAGTCTTTCTGATGTTGAGACACAAAGAGCGAAGACTCTCTTTAGTGTGCTAACACTCATCCTTCATTAAAGCAGAATTAAAAACCACTGAATGCCCTGCCGCTCTCGAGCGTCTGTCTTTTTCAAATCCCTTATTGTTGAAAATCCCTTAAGTGCAGTAATGGAAATAGTGTTGAGATTAACGGGCTGAGATCAGCAGAAAATTAAATCGATACTGAATGGCAATTAAAATATTCAAATGAATAATTTAAAATCCAAAGATGGCAGGAAAAGGCATCTTGAGACAGGACAGCAACATAGATATTTAGATTCTCACTATTATAATATTAACATTACACTAGATTGGGTAAAAAAAAAACATCTTTGGTTGGCCAAAGGATGTTGAAAACAGCATTAGGACAGAAGCATGTTTGCTGGTGCTGTGTGGGGGCCAACAAAAAGGACCAAAAATGCTATTCAGTGCAAGTGCATTTCTCTTTCGGATCAGCACAAGTGGTCACCGTCGCCCATGGCTGACATGTCCTCCTCAAAACGAAACCTCTTGGCATGCGGCGAGTCCAGAATGTTCTCTTTGTCTTCGGGATCCTCGGGTGGCGCGGACCACTTCCCACCGAAACTCCTTTCCCGGGGAGTGCGTGGGGTCATGGGGATCGGATCAGAACCTGGACAATGGAGCCACAGCCAGGGATGGGTCATGCAATCGGCTGCACTGGGACGATCCCTGATAAAGCAGAGAATTCACGTAAAGGACTTTGATATGTGGCTGAATGGAAAACATTCTGATACTATTATGCTGAAACAGTAAAGAGTAGTAATAAAACCAAAGTACATTAATTAGTTTATGTCAGCAAGTGGAAATCTACCATTTTAATTCCATTTAGAACAACCTAACTTTTTGCAGACATTTTTGCTTAACAGTCTGACCTCATTTAATCTCAGCTGATTCAGGCTTAAATGTTTTCTGCAAATGTCTGAATGTTTGAAGACAAATGAAAAGAAAATGAAACGTGGACTTTATACTTTGTGATAACCAATAGTTATACAATCTATGGCATTGGGGAAAGTCAATATTCAGGAAGTACTTTGAGCCATATAAGAGTGATCATTGGACAAGTTAATTTGTAAGCCTACTGAAATGACTTCATTTCTAAAACTGTTATGCAAAATAAAATCGTATGACCTAGAATAATTACTGCTCTGTAAGTGGGAAAGAGTTTCCCATAGCACTTATCATATGACTCTCATCTAGAAGCAGTAGTGTACATTATATTGCGCAGCACTGAGCTTGGCAAACAAGCTTCACTTCCTCTAACTGTCTGAAATCAGAGTCGCAAGGGTAGACTCACTCTGGTGCTTTGACCAGCAGTTTCCGGATGAAGTCGACAGCCAGTTCAGACACTCTTGAGAAAGCCTCACTGCTGTAGTCCACGTTCACCTGGGATACATTTAGGAAGGTCTCCTGTTTATCCTCGCCAGCGAAGGGAGACTCTCCTGTCACCAGCATATAGGCGATCACGCCCACACTCCTAATATCAACAGACACACAATCAGGTAAAACCATCTTAAACAACAACATATGACACCAAACATGAAATATCCCTTGTTAGCACAAAATGTTTTGCCTCTAGTATCAGACATCCTGCTGCTGGCTCGGCTGGTTTTCTGGTCTCGCATCTCCCTGCCTGATCATGCTGGTCTATTGGCTGGTTTTAGATGGTTTCGAGGCACATTTTAGCTTACCACATTCTAGCTTATTTTGAATAAAATAAAGCAACACAACTGTTTTCAACATTGATGTTAATAAGAAATGTTTTTAAGCACCAAAGCAGCATATTAGAATGACTTCTAAAGGATCATGTGACATTGAAGACTGGAGTAATGGCTGCTGAAAATTCAGATTTTTACCATCACAGGAATAAATTACATTTTAAAATATATTCAAATAAATATATTTTTAAAACATCATTTAAAATTTGTAATAATATTTCATAATAATAATGGTTTCACTGTATTTTTAAATACAGCCTTGGGGAGCACAAGAGAGAAACGTTTAAAAAATTTTACTGACGCCAAACTTTTGAACAGTAGTATATTTTGTTCCTTTACTTAGCTGAATATGGTATGAGCATGTGATGGCCTGTCTTTTCACTACATTCAGAGTTTTCCATGGACTGTGAGTATAAATAGAAAACTGTCTAATGACCATTAGAATTTCCATGACCTTCTACAATTTTATTAATGTCCCATGACTTTTCCAGGTCTGGATATCACCCTGTGGGAACCTTGTATATTGAAACACCTGATGAAAAAGATTAAGACTCACCAGAGGTCTGTTGCAGTGGTGATTGGTTCATAGTTCAAGATCTCAGGGGCTGGATATATCGTTAAAAAAACATGATATACATCATTTTCACTGAGCATGAACTCTTCTGTTGTGATGAACCAATGAATACAGAGATATGTGTGAATTTGTAGATGAATGACACTGAATAAACCTTACCTACGTACTCAGGGGTTCCCAGAATCTCTCTGAGCTCCCCAGCAGAGCCCAACCTGCGGGCCAAGCCAAAATCCACTATCTTTATATCCCCCAATGGGCTCAGACTCGTCAGGAGAATATTCTGGGGCTGAATGAAAGAAAAACATTGTCTCAATAATAAACAAAACTAGTGTATTTTAGAAGAAATACAGATAATCTCATTTTAAAACGTGTCCAATGAAGGGTGTTGAAGGCAGCCGTGCATCTTACCTTCAAGTCCAGGTGGACCACGCTGCTCTGGTGCAGCAGGTGAATTCCCTCAAGCATCTGTCGGATCAGACGGGTGATCTGACCTTCGGGCAGCAGCTCCTCTGACACACAGTGGTCAAATATCTCACCACCCGCCGCACTGGCACACAAACACATTCACAGTTATTCTTAGTACTGAGCTCAACAATCCTTCCGTGATCTGGGCATACAATTGATATATCTAATCACAGCACTCACTATTCCAGCATTAGAACGAGGTCATGATCGGTCTCATATACAGAGTTCAGGTTCACCACACGAGGGTTGTTCTTCGCCGCCTCTAAAACAGCGATCTCATGAATAACCTCCGCCCTGCAGTCGCGACCTCGCCGCCGCTTCTTGATGAACTTTGCAGCGAAGACTTTCCCTGTGGCCTTTTCTGCACACCTCTTCACCACTGCAAACTTCCCCCTGAGGGAGACAAACAGAAATAGAAAAAACAAAAAGAAAGAATAAAATGAGTATAATGGAGGCAGAATGGAGTCAAATGGAAATTTTGAAGTTATAAAGTACCTTAAGTTCTAATATCTTTTTTTATGATGCACTTTAAAGATGTCAGTTTGCATGCAATCAGTCACACCTAAAGCAGTTCTCTCATTCACACTAAAGCTCTTACTGACACAGATAGTTATTAAATGATTCAAACCCTCCATTAGATGCTCTCACAGCTTAATATCAGGTTAGATGACTGATGTGGGCCAGTCTTTACTCTAAAAACTGCAATTACTGTCACAACATGAACAGGTGAGACATTAGGATATAAGCATATACTCAAAATCAATCCCACAATTCTTTGGACCAGACTGTAAACAGATTTTTATTATAATACATTATGTTAGGATGTATCATACCGTGCTGTACTGTATACAGCATATACTGTATCCATTTAGATCTTGGAACCAAAGTCAAAACTTTTTTTAACTTTTTTTAAATTTCAGTATATTTTAATATGCAACAATCAGTACCCTAATCTATAGTATCACATCCTTTAAAAATCATTTTAATATGCTGATTTGAGCAACATTTCTTCTAATTATTAAAGCTGAACACAGTAGCTAAACAGCTACTTGATATTTTTGTGGAAACCATGACACTTTTTTTCAGGATTCTTTGATGATTATTAAGTTCAGATACACAGCATTTATTTGAAATCCTTTGTAACATTTAAATGTCTGTATTGTAACTTTTGATTAATTTAATGCATCCTTGCTAGAAGTAGCTATTTATTTATTTAAAAAAAAAACAGACCTCAAATGTTTTGAATTGTGTCAATCAATATGATAACGAAAACCTTGCATATGAATAGAATCAATACTGATATTTCCATGACTTCTTAGCATTTTAATCATTTCTGTGACTCTCCCAGACCAGAGAAAAATCCCTGATATTTCAAGGTATTTTCCAATGCAAGTAAACACCAATAAACCCCATTCTTATGGTCCCGATTCAAAACGAAACTGCTCTATTTGAACAACTTTGCATGTCGTCATCTCATAAAAACCATGTAACAATTAACGGTATTCACACTCATATTTACTACTTTTATTTCCACAGAACTGCACCTTCCTCCACAGAAACAAACAACAATATCTTCACACTGAAGAGTTAAAACTGTAAGTGAACTGTGAAATTATTTCCTGTTAAACAACACAGCCAGCAGCATAAAAACCCGAATATGGCTGTATGCAAATGGTGAGAGAGAAAGAGGAAGAGACCAATGTCACTTCCTCTTTCTCAGTATTCACAGTACAATCTACAGCACAAAACTGGGTCTGGTTCCCACATGGGTTTCCTTCCTGCAAGATCCAAAGCCGTGCTGTAGTGCTTTAGCAGTGACACACACACACACACATTAGTCACAGTTCAGTGAGCAAGGCCTTTCCAATCCTGAATAGCTAAGCAGGACAGACTGCATACAACAGACAACCTTCAGTCCTACTCACTCTGTGAAAAAATAAACAAAATAAACCAGGAACACATCTATCCTACAGTTCATAAGTTGCCTTATGATTTGGGACCACAATACTTCCCTTAATGGTAATGATGCTGTAAATATTACAACTATATGCACATACCCAATGAGATGAAATAAGTAATTTTTATAAAGCAAGGATGTATTGAGTTGATTAAAAATGACAACTAAGATTTGTATATTGAAAATTCCATTCATCAGTCAGTCTTTTTAATCATTAATCACAGTTTCCACAAAAATATTATGCAGCACAATAGTGCTCAACATTGATAATAATAGGAAAGGTTTCTTGGGCACCAAATCAGCATATTGCACTAGACAGCATTTGAAGTGGATCAAAACCTTTCATCAAAGTTGTCCTAAAACCAAAATGTGTTCTTGTCTTAGGACAACTTTGCACGTCCTGATATTGCCGAGTTAGACGTGTTCCTGGGTCAACATATTTTGTTGACCCTGGAACAACATTTGAATCCAAAAATATAATCTTAACCATATTCCTACACCTAAACCTAACCTTACCCATGAGTAATCCCTAAAATCAGAGGAACTGATAGATGAATTACACTGATGTACAGGCACCAAACACTGATTGTAATCCTAAACGTCACAAAAATTATAAACTGGTTCTTGAAATCTGATTGTTAATCACAATGTTGTTCCAGGGTCCAGGAACACGTCGCACTCGGCAATATCAGGCTGTGCGACAACTTTGATGAACTTTACTTCAAATGTCGACTACTGTAGAATAATAATAATAATAATAAGTAATAATAATAAATATTCAAACTATAAACACATACTCAAGACATGACGTGTAGAGCAATAAATTGAGACTACAAAAACATGCTATAGTTCCCTAAAACTACTAACGTTAGTGACAAGTACTTTATTTCATTAAACATATGACAGTACTTTAGCATCACAGAATTTCAAGATATGACAGAACATAAACCCATGCATATACATATTTACAGATACTTACATCGTGTGTGCAGTCACTCTAATATTCATCAACATAAATAAAAACTTTATGACAACATCATATGAAGCATAGAAACACTTAAAAGAAGACATATTTTAGGTAATGAGGAGTATTTTACACACCTGCCCAGTTCGTTGCTCATGTCAAACACTGCGTCCAGAGGATCCGTGTGGATGTGAGTGTGGATCTCTGACAGCAGAGCCGAGGATCCACTGCGACTGTCCAGCCTCCTCCGGGCCATCACCTCCAGCGAGTGTCCAGTCAATCTGCAGACCGCTTATTATCACTTAACCAGCACTCTGCTCATGTTCAGACTCACAACCAGGAAAAAAAACACCCACTGCCACCGGCCTCTTCACGGTGTTCACGCCGTCAACGGTGAAAAGGCTTTTGTAAAAGAGTGTTTAGTTCGCGGTTATTCAAAAAGAGTTGACAATAAATGAATTCGCCTCAGTGGAGTGAGTTCAGTTGAGTTTGAACAAGATAACCGATGCTAAGAGCTTCCAGCTAGCGCAGATTAACGTTAGCTCATTTAGCGTTCAAAGATACCGCTAAAACTCCCAGATTAAACTCTGTCCTTTATTTTGACAAACGTACAAAGAGATTCGCCTCATTTTGTTAAAAATACACACCAACCGATCGACCGACGGACAGACAGCGCTGTGTTTCACGCAGGACAAAATCACTCCACTAAAGTTTAGAACGGACACCCTCTTCCTCCTCTCACGGGAACGACAACGGACAAACTATCTAATAAACTCTGGGAGAAGCTGAAGGCAGAGTAAACGCTTGTCTGTGGCTAACCATGCTGAGGTAAATCGTTTTCGATTCGTAGATTCGCCTCTTGTCCACCGGCTCCACGGTTTCAAATTCTGCTCTGATGCGAGCAGCGAGGGGCTACGTCACTACTATCGTCATCTGATGATCTTAGAATTTCGCCCATTGTATGACAGACAGACAGAGAGATAGATAGACAGACAGAGAGATAGATAGACAGACAGACAGAGAGATAGATAGACAGACAGAGAGATAGATAGACAGACAGACAGAGAGATAGATAGACAGACAGACAGAGAGATAGATAGATAGAGACAGACAGACAGACAGAGAGATAGATAGACAGACAGACAGAGAGATAGATAGACAGACAGATAGAGAGATAGATAGACAGACAGAGAGATAGATAGATAGATAGAGAGATAGACAGACAGACAGAGAGATAGATAGACAGACAGAGAGATAGATAGACAGACAGACAGAGAGATAGATAGATAGACAGACAGAGAGATAGATAGACAGACAGACAGAGAGATAGATAGACAGACAGAGAGATAGATAGACAGACAGAGAGATAGATAGAGAGATAGACAGACAGAGAGATAGATAGATAGATAGACAGACAGAGAGATAGACAGACAGACAGAGAGACAGACAGACAGACAGAGAGATAGATAAACAGACAGAGAGATATATAGACAGACAAAGAGATAGATAGACAGACAAAGAGATAGATAGACAGACAGAGACATAGACAGACAGACAGAGAGATAGACAGAGAGATGGATAGACAGAGAGATAGATAGACAGACAGAGAGATAGATAGACAGACAGAGAGATAGACAGACAGACAGACAGACAGACACAGAGAGATAGACAGACAGAGAAATAGAGAGAGAGAGACAGACAGACAGATAGATAGACAGACAGAGAAATAGAGAGAGAGAGAGACAGATAGATAGACAGACAGACAGATAGAGAGACAGACTGATAGATAGAGAGACAGACAGACTGATAGAGAGATAGATAGAGAGATAGATAGATAGACAGACAGATAGATAGATAGATGATAGATAGATAGACAGAGAGATTAGATAGACAGACAGATAGATGATAGACAGACAGAGAGATAGAGACTAGATAGACAGAGAGATTAGACAGAGAGATAGATAGACAGACTAGACAGAGAAGAAGATAGACAGACAGACAGTCAGATAGACAGACAGACAGAGAAATAGAGATAGACAGAGAGATAGACAGACACACAGACAGACAGACAGAGAGATCCAGATAGAAGACAGACAGAGAGATAGATAGATAGACAGAGAGATAGACAGACAGACATGATAGACCCATTTAAAAGATCATAGATAGACATATTGTGCCCAGACAGATATGATTAGATAGATTAATTAATTATAGATGTGATTCAGTTCTAGAACACAGTATATGCAGTACACTACCTCGGCCTGATCATTCACATCGGGGAGTTTCAGTATGGCAGTGAATGTCACAAGATAAAGCTCGAAGAGCTCTATACGCAACAGTAGAAAAAATTCCAAACAGAAAACAATTCCAATTTGGTGTAAAATCTTTGATAGTGTGATCCAAACTCCATAGCGCATGTATGGAAGTGAGTTTGGGGTCCACTCATTGATCAGACGTACATCTAGATGGACAGAACCAACAGAAGCCCTACACACAGATTCTGCAAAATGATTCTATAAACTACAAAGAAAAACACCCAATAATGCATGTAGGAGCAGAATTACATCCATTGATTTCAAAATAAAAGTCCCTCAAACCCTCACTCTGAGTTTACTCGTTTTGATGTCCACATATTCATTTAATTACAGTGGCTATAGCATTTCTGTCCTAAAGAAATGACCAAATATTAAAGAGTCCTTAAGTGGACATTTGAGAATTACTAATGGTGCTTGGTCAATATTAAACAAGGATTAGATCGCGCAGTAATGTTCACCTAAAATCAAAATAATCATCAGGCGCCCCTGCAGGCCTTTGTTAATGCGTATCTACATTAGCTCTATTGTTAAATACATTATGTATTTTAACAGTTTTGTTCAAGAAATAAAACAACCATATGATTTCTTGCTTTTGATACTTTATTTGAACTAATTATTATTGCATCATTGGAAGCTATTATATCCAGATGTCAGAGACACAAAGCAGAGACGGATGACCAAGTACAGGCTTGAGCAAGTAGCCATCGAGACCGGCAGACACAGAAAGAGCTTTAAAAGCAAAGAGTGTGTGTTCACTTGAGACAGGACATCGAGACAGAGACGCACTTTTTTATTACCACAAATAAAATAAAATATTATAATTATAGGGCCCTATGAAATCCGTTTTATTTCCAAATTCAGTTTTTTCCATTTTAATTTTTCTATACTCTGTTTTAATGGTTAAATTAAATTGTATTAATCAAAAAGCCTGTCTAATTAATTGAGTTTTACAGTGTTTTATTGTGTCTGACCTGACTTCTGTGTGTTACTCCATTATTTTCCACCACAGTGGATTCCATTTTAGTATGTATGTTCCATGTATGTTTTAATAATAAAGCATCTCCAATTAATTTTTACAGTTTCAGAAATACTGCTAACATTTACATTTTTCTCCTAAATAAATTCTGGTAAATAATATTTCTGGTAAATACTCCTTTATTTAAAATACTGATTATAATTGTATTATTAGACTAGAACACGTGGATATGTTGTCATTCTTACACTATAATACTGAACTGATTTCAGTGATTTGGACTGAGATGAGATGGACACTTGCTTCTTGCACTCTATGTTGCACTTTACTTTTGCTTTAAAAAAGGATTTCATAGAAATTTGGATTTAATTTGGTTTAATAAAATATTCTTAAGTAAAATTGTTGATTTTTTGCGGGAAATTAATTGTAGATTAGATAGATTAATCGATAGATTAGATAGATAATTGATCAATAATTTAATGATGCGGACAATAACGAAAAATGGCGTATATATAGTACTGTTTCATTAAATTGGTGATAACTATCTCAATCTTAAAATAAGCGAAAAAAATACTGATCCCGTAACCAGCGATATGTCAATACAGTGCTGATATGTGACTCTAGACCACAAAACCAGTCATAAGGGTTTTATTTTTTTTATTTAATTGAGATGTATAAATCACCTAAAATCTTTCTATTGATGTATGGTTTGTTATGATAGGACAATATTTGGCTGAGATACAACTATTTGAAAATCTGGAATCTGAGGGTGCAAAAAAAAATCTAAATATTGAGAAAATCGCCTTTAAAGTTGTCCAAATGAAGTTCTTAGCAATGCATAGGCCTATTACTAATCAAAAATTAAGTTTCGATATATTTACGGTAGGAAATTTCCAAAATATCTTCATGGAACATGATCTTTACTTAATATCCTAATGATTTTGGCATAAAAGAAAAATCAATAATTTTGACCCATGTTGGCTATTGCTACAAATATACCCGTGCTACTTATGACTGGTTTTGAGGTCCAGGGTCACAATTAAGGTTGTTTTAAATAATTCATAATAAAGCATACTACTCATGCATTTGGTAAACAGTAATTGTTTTTGAGTGTTCAGTTCCTGCTTATCTGTTTTGCATGTTGTAATACTGTCAGATGCTGAGGAGCTGGAACTTTGTAGGTCTGAATCTTTGGGTTTTCTTGTCCCTACAGCAGACAACTGAAGTACTGGACTTTGGAACATAGAAAGACAAACTCAATGAGTAAGCTGACATGTGCAGTTTGATTGGCCTAGCACAAAGATTAAATGTAAATCATGGCTCAAACAACACTTTTCAAATCTGCCAGTACTGTGTCAGGGGGGAAAGTACCAGTATTTGCCAAACAAATGAAAACAGTCACAAATCACAAAGACAAACACCAAAAGAGACCAGACTAGGACTCAAATCTCTGGTACATTCAGTGCAAAATATAATTTAAACACAGGACAAGACTGACATACATATATTACAGCTATATACAAATATGGACACATCATGGAATGCATGCAGGTTCACATTTTCACCAACTGTTTTCAAGTGATGGCTCTTTCATCAGCATCATTTTACACTATCAGTGACCCATAAAGTTTAAATAACAGCACAGATGAAGTATGAAAAGTATGGAAGTGATTTTTTATTTATTTATTTTTGTCCCCAATCCCATCCCACCCCTGATTAACAGCAATTTCTCATGCAAATTAAGCTAATCTGGACTCCTGTTGTTTCACTAATTCCAGCATGCAATATCAAACTATGACACAACGCCATCTAAGGGTCAAACTCAGGTACTGCTTCTTTGACCCTGCATGCAGTATTTTATCCAAAGATCAATTACATAGAGAAAGCAGCTGTTTTAAGACAAATCCATATCCTAGGATCCATGCTTTGGCCAGATCAGCATTTGTATGGTGTGAATGTGTGATTTCCTTGTATTGCTGTATATGTGTGTGTGTGTGTGAGGGCATGGGAAAGTGACCACAGAAAGAAACTACATGTCTGTAAACGAGGGGTGCAACTTGTCACCCAAAAAATTAAGACCTTTTCATCCTTTATTTTAGTGTTGAGCTTCTATCTGTGGTTCATTAAATGGAAATTCCTGCTCAGAGATTGTTCCATTATTATGTCATATTTCCAAAACACTTCACACTTGTGCAAGGTTGTTTCAGTTTGGCTTGCTGCTCCCTACACATGTTAAACAGTTCTTCTTCTCTTTTTTCTTTGTTTTTTTTCCTTTCATTTTCCAGAAGAATCTTGTTCACCTTTTTTTTTTTACTGGTGTTAACCACTGCAGCCCTGGTTTTAAGTTACTCCAGTGGACTGCACACATCACCATGTTATTAACTATACCCAACTATACATTTTAATAAAGATAATTTCAAGGCCACTGTTTGTGTCTGTCTCCACAGTTTAGAGCAATAGGTCTCCTTATGATGGACTCTAAGAACAAATCTACCTTTCCTGATACACAAAAATCTGCACATGGTGATCAGTGTTTATACATTCATAGTTTTTAGTAACATTTGTGGGTTGCATAAAAGGTTGAAGTGGATTAAAAAATGTGTGCATGTAACAAAGTACTAAGTGTTGGTGTTTGTTAGTTAATCAGTGTCGACCAACCAAAGTGAATTACTACATTTACAGTCCCCTAGAACAGTCTGCTGATAATGTCTTGCTCAAGGGCACAAGAGGTGATAGAGGAAATATCTAGTTCACGGTTTGAACCTAGGACGTTCAGGTTGCCAGGTTGCTATTCTACAACCACTACATTTGGTGCAAGAATCTCTATAAGAGAGTGTGCATGCTGTTTTGTGTGTTTTCATTCTCTTTAAAGATGGAAAAAAAGAATGAGTTGTGTTTTCAGAGCTGCAGCCAAGATCAATATCATTTAGGTCCAGAATCAGACCCCTCAAAACCAAGACCGCCGAAGTGAAACCTCTGAAACCAAAACATTTGGTCTTAACTGACATATCTCCATGACAAAGCTCTGCAGCAAAAACTATCACAGGTTTGCTCCTTCAAACCCTACAGATATGAAATAGAGTGACTACATTACTGTAATGAAACATCTTTGGACTTAAAAAAGCAGCTCATTCAAGAACAAAAGGCAAACCCCTACAGAGTAGATCAAAATGTACTGGTCCAGACAGAAAATACCAAAACCAGATGATCAAGACTCCAGCTCTGATTTCTGTGAATGTGTAAGTCTGTTTTTGTGTGAGGAATTGAATGCAGTTATCACAGGATTTTGATTCCATACAGTATAGAGCAGGAGTTGGCACATGCCCAGTGAGTCATTTGATGGCATATATTCCAGTTCCGTAGACTTCAACAAAACAATTATAGAAGTATCCGGTTACCAAGGTCATAGGGAAGAGTGAGGGATGAGAATGAAGCCTGCATGGTAAGCCAGGTTGTAGAGAACTGGGAAAGAAAAAAAATCAATAGCACTTTTGTCGTGATGGGAGATCACTCCAGACCAAAGGTGCTGGTCTCCTCCACAGCAGTGAGCATCTTCTCGTAGAGCATGGAGAAGGAGGGGTAGGGAGGGAGATCCAGGCGGTTAAAGCAGGTGTGAGCCCTACACAAACATATAAAGACAATGTAGCATTAGCCGATTGATAATCAGTGTGGGTTAACATATAAAAGTTACTGTAATATCCTTGTGTGAGACACTAGACATAAAAAAGCTCAGAAATACCGTGGGAGGGAGGTCACTTTGCCCCATTTCTCCACACAGAATCGACGTGGGCCGTTGCTGCCCCGCAGAGAGGCAAAACCCTCATAGGGAATGCTGGAAGTGCCTGTAACAAACTGGAAAAATGCAAAGCACATGCTGACTTGGCTAATTTCACTGATCTTACTGAGTCGGTAAGATTCTTTCATAAGAGAATCTCTTAAGAGAGGTCTCTTATGCTCACCAAGGCTGCATTTATGTAATAAAAAATTACAGTAAAAACAGTAATATTGTGAAATATTAGTGCAATTTTATTTTAATATATTTTTAAATGTTATTTATTCCTGTGATGGCAAAGCTGAATTTTCAGCAGCAATTACTCCAGTCTTCAGTGTCACAATGTCCTTTAGAAATCATTCTAATATGTTGATCGGGTGCTAAAGAAAAAAATCTTATTATTATCAATGCTGAAAACAATTTCTGAGTAATATTTTTGTGGAAACTGTGATAATTCTTTGCAGGATTATTTGCTTAGTAGAAATTTCAAAAGAACAGCATTTATCTTCACTTTTGGTAAGCTGAATGCATTCTCGCAAATCAAAAGTATTAATTTCTTTAAAAAAGTTAAAAACTTCAAACTTTTGAATGGTAGTATACGAGACCCATTCTGATTGTGAGATCTGAGTGTACCTGAAGGAGTCGTAGTCTCTGTTCGTTGTTGAAACGCTCCACTGCAGCCCAGAACCATCGAATCACTATGTGGTTATCATGGTAACCTTCAAAGTGATAAAGTCACATTATGATATCCTGCTGTAATATATCCATTATAATATCCTGGTGTAAAACAACACCAGAATCTCTTCCAGTAAAATACCTCCTCTGTATTCTGTATTGCTTCTCCAATCGGCTAGGTCGATCTCCGCTGTCCCAGCAATGACCAGCTCCAGCTCTCGGGCATCAAACACGGAGACGAGTCGGACATCCACCACCTGCGCAGTCACATGGTCTCAGATCAACCAGAGTTAAATCATGAGTCATTAATATTCACAGACTCAGATGACATCATACCTCATAGAATCCTCTCACGAGACTCTCTGTCTGCTGGGCCACACCTCTCTCAATCCGCCACTTCACCATGCGCTCAATGTACTCTTTCTTGTTCTTGTCTGACACAGGGATGCCAGACCCACCCGGCTTCAGCTCACGCTCTGTAATCTGACATAAAGAAACCTCCAGTTCACTCTCATATTATATCATTTCACAATAACCTAGGCTAACTAAAATAGATTTAACATTTTTGAAGAAAAACTGAGCAGTACAAAATTCACAGATATAATCTGGTTCTTATAACTTTCCAAGTGCTAATTCCATTGTTAAAGTGTTCTGATTGGTTCTTAGAGTGTTGCTAGGGTGCTGCTAATGTGGTTTTAGGCTGTTGTCTGAGTTGTGGCTAGGATGTTTGCATATTTTCTTTTCAATGTAAATCTATGGGAATTGTTTATTGTTTTTTACTAACTGCCTGGCAAAAACTACAATCATATCACTTAAAAACAAATCATTTCACTTAGAGAAGTAATATATAGAAAAACTATTAAAAGTATGCTTTAATGTTTTTTTAAAGATTTGTTTTTGCCGTTTTGCCTTTATTATGATAGGACAGTGTAGAGTTGATAGGAAGCGAAGTGGGAGAGAGAGGGGGGGGGGGGATCAGCAAAGGTCCTCAAGCCGGGATTCGAACTCGGGACGCCCATAATGCAACAGCATTATATGTCGGCGCACTGCCACTAGGCTATCAGCGAAAACTTGTTTTATTGTTTTACAGTAACTGAAATAAAGCTGAAACAAAATAAAATATAAATAGTGGATGAAAAAATTTAAACTTAAAAAGTTTAAGTTTTCAAAAACAAAAACTGAAAAACTGACAAAAAAAGAAATTAAAGCAAAATAGACAATAAAATGACAAAAGCACATCCAATTACTAAAACTTTGACATTTTAAATGAAAAATGAAAATATAAAAAAATATATATTAATATTAATTACACAATAATAATTTAAAATATGAATACACACTATAATAATCTATAAATAATACTAAAATAACACTTTTGCGGATATGTTACTCTTGCGTGGGGTTTAGGGCTTTTCTAGATGTAAATGTAGAATAGTGCTCAAATATTTACCATCAAATATTGAGAGATCAGCTAAATCCCAGATTAGTCCTCTAAATATACTGATGCTATCAGCCAACACATACAAACATACACCCATAAGCTCTCAGTACCTGTCCAAACACCTCCTCATTGACAGTAAAGGTGAGGTCTAGCATATCCTCAATGTCATTGTCCTTCATCCACTGGAGACTCTGATGGAACTCTTCATCCAAAAACTCTAGATCACTCAAATCACATGGACTGCAGAGAGATATATATTACATATTAAGAGACAGAATTACACAGATTTTACGTCCTCATGTGCTAAAAGCGAAGACTCACATGCGAAGAAGACCTTTGTAGAAGGGTCGGGTGAAGAATGCATCCAACAGGTACTGATGAATTAGAGCAAGCCCCAGGATGCGTCCGCTGAACCGGAACCTAAAGAAGACAAGATTATTCTAAAAAAAATACCCATTGGACATTTGTTGGAAATTAAATTACATTCATCCACCCATTGATCGATTACCATTCATGATGGTTGTCCACAAAGGCTGACATGGGACTGATCTGCACCGTGTAAGTGTCATTAGCTGAGTATTCAAACAGTCCATAGTATGGGTTAAAGAGCTCACGGGAAACCAGGAAGAAGAACTCTCTGGATGGACCACTATAGTCCAGCCTGAAGAAAAACAGATGGCTATATATAATGCACTGACAATTTCCAATCAATGCACAAATATATGTAATAATACTGTGGTTTAGGTTACAAAATGTAAAATGAACTAAAGGGGCATCCTCATTTAAATTATAGGTACATGAGTCAGCTTTGACATCTGTATGAGATAAACACCTGTTGTAACGTAGAAACGTCACTTAAATGATCTCAATAATACCAACCCTTCCTCTCCAACAAAGCTGACGTAAAGCCTGCTTCTCTGGAGGTCTTTGCGAGAATAACACATGATCTGGTTGAAAGCGTCCTCCAGCAGGTGATCTCTTCTAATTATTAACCTAGAAAGGTAAGTAAAACCACATCAGGACACAATAAACCTCAGAATCAAGAGAAGGACAGATGAATTTAAGCATATCAAAGTGGCTCCATATTTGGTGCTGACAGTTTACCTTGATGCACCATATTGTTTGGTCTAAAGATCTAGAACAAAGTCTAGTTGAAGAAACAACTAAGTTATTTAATGTTTACAATGCTAATTTCTTGGTAGAAATGGAAACTAAAGCTGAAAATTTATCGATATATTTTACTTATTTCAACTATTAGACTCCATTAGACAGAATTTCAGGTCTTTCAACCAACCACCGAACTGGTGGACATCAGATGCTCGTTGTTGATGGATAATTATCAAATGTTTTTGAAGATGGAACTCACTTCACTTTTCCCGGCCCCTGCCCGTAGCCCTTGGTTTCCATTTTGCGGTAAAAGCTTCTTAGTTTGGCCTCAAAATCCCGCTTGTAGGGTGCAGGGGCTCGAGCATTGGCTCGTGGAGTTCCTGTGAGCAAGAGAAGATGTGAATAACTGGAATGAAAAGTGGGTTAAAACCTACCTTAGCAATCCATCCACAATGCAAGGCTCTTATAACAATTAAAAGCAAATATATCACAATCGGAATAACTGTTTTAAACACATGCGTGATCAGGTAAACATACAGATTAGTCCACAGGGTCTTCCACTTTCGTTATTTAGTCTCATTATTTAGTCTTGTAATGGAGGACACAAGGCAGGAAAAAGGGGCGAAACAGGGAATTATTTGTTAAAACGTGAGTCCGGGTCATGTGACGTCTCACCAGGGGAGCTCTGTGGGGAGGCATGACAGTAGCTGGAGAGCAGTAAGGCATTGGGCGGCACATAAGACATCACTTCCTCTTCAAACAGGCTGCAAGGAGAGAGGGCCAGGTAACAGGTGTGTGCATTCTAACCTGAGCTGTACAAAGTCCGGCCATCATAAAATATGTACACAGCTTTTTTTTTTTTTTTTTTACATACTGTATACACTACCATTCAAAAGATTTGGGTTGATTTAAGTTTGAAAGATTTTTTTAATGTTTTTTTTTTCTTTTTGTTGTTTTTGTTTTTTTTAAAGAAATCCCTTATGCTCATCAAGCCTGCATTTATTAGGTCAAAAATACAATACCAATAGTAATATTGTGAAATATTATTACAATTTATAATAACTATTTACTATTTTAATATATTTAAAAAATGTAATTTATTCCTGCTATGGCAAATCTGAATTTTCAGCATCATTACTCCAGTCACATGATCCTTCAGAAATCCTTCAAATATGCTGATTTGCTACTCATGGAACATTTTTTTATTATTATTATCATGGTTTATTAGCAGAGTAGTTAAAATTTTGTGGAAACTGTTATACATTTTATCAGGATTCTTTGATGAAAACAATGTTTAAAAACAGCATTTATTTAAAATAGAAATCCTAATTACTTATATTTACTAAACTCATCTCCGTGTTTTTATAATCATATTTACTGTTTCTTTTGACCAATTTAATGCATCCTTGTTGAGTAAAAGTATTTCCTTCAAAAAATCTTACTGACCCCAAACTTTTGAACGGTAGTCCACAGTACATACACATTCAACTAATGCATGCGTATCTCAAGCAAAGGGAAACAGGCAGGCATATGGTTAGCTGTAATTAATATGATGCAAATGCCGTGCACACTAACCTGAGCAACATAACTAGGTCTGCATCACTGGACAGACGGGCCAACCCAGTTGGCCCCTCATTGCGGATGAACTGAACCTTCTCTCTAAACCAAAAAAAAAAAAAAATGAAACATTTTAGCATTTAGCAAAATCTCTTAATTGTACAGTACGAAATTCTGCACTCTGTCGACATCTGTTGTTAAAGCACAAAACTGTAGGAAAATGTACCTAAGGGAGTGGTTTCTCACGAGCTCCGGCTGTCTTTCTTGCAGAATCTCAAAAATGTTGGGTTGTCTCAGAAAGGCGACAATCTTCTCATTATAAGCTGTAAAAACACAGACGTGTAATGTGTTATGATATGTCAGTGTGTGCACACCTTGTAAACATGTGATTGCACACACACCTATAGGCACCAAGTCCTGATACTGACTGTTTCTTGATGACCGGCCCTGGACAGGAGGACTCGGAGAGCGAGAGTCATCTGCTACCTGAAACATGAGAGGAGGCTTCATGATTTCAGTGTATATTCCTAATGACCAGTGTTTGGGAAATTTACTTTTAAAAGTAATTCATTACAATGTTGAGTTACTCTCTAAAAAAGTAACTAATGTGTTACGTTAATTTTGAGCTGAAGGAAATGTAAATTCATGTCTGTACAGTAGAGGGCGCAGCTCAAACAAATTGCATGAAGAATATGACGCAGGAGAAGAAAGTTCAACACTATTCAGCAATAACAAAAATGAAACACAAATATGTCATTTTTGCTTATTATGGTTTAACTGAATCATCGAAGGTCAGTAGCAAAGACCTTGGTTAATAAAATGGGATTAAATACATAAATGATATTTGTCTTATTTAATATTTTTAATTATTGCAGGTCTGTATAATATTCTGAGTTTGCATTTGACTGTTTTTATTTATTTTGAGGAATACCGGATCTGTTTTTGTACAGGTAAGATGAGTAAATACATGTTCATATTTAGCCTAGAACTACAGTAAGCATCATGTTCACACAGCGCACACAACGCCTCGGCACTTACTCCCGATTCCTCTCAACATGGCAACACGAGAGCTCTCAGTCAAGAAATGGTAAACAAAGTAACTGGCGTTAGTTATTTCAAAAAGTAACTCTTGAAATGCATTACCCCCAATACTGCTTATGACAATGCCCCATTTAAGTTTTTTGAGATACAAGCAATTAATTCAGTATTATAGATAGAGAAACTAGGAAACTAGACAGGACATTTAAAAAAAACACATCCAGGTGCAATGAGATTCTACTTTGGGCAGGGATACCCACAACTGACAAAAGGACAAAATGTTCTTTTGTTTAGCACTTTATTTAACTCTACCATTCAAAAACATTTTGGCAGTGAATGTGTATTACTGAAATCTGTACTGTATACAGAACTAGAGTTCTCACCTCTCCTGCACTGTGGCTGCGCTGGCGGGACAGGTGCTGTCGGTGAGTCAGCAGGCCGCTGGACCGGGAGTTCTGTAAGGGCAGCCGTGGGTCAATAAATGTTGTGGCACGACAGTTATGATCCACAAAGAAGGGCTGTGATACATAAACACATAGAGAGAGTGTGAGCAAAGAACCGTCCGTGAAACATCAGCAGAAGTATACAGAACAGACAGGCCGATTAGAATAAATAAGACAAGCATTAGGAAGCCCACCAGATGGACCTACATGAACATCCTAAACTCAGCTTTCAGTTTCTGCCTGTACAGTTTGTCCCATCAGATTACTCATATGCAGGTCTAGAGGCCCCTAAGAAAGAACAGGTGCACAGTTCTCCCAAGAGAGAAAAAATACAAACACACACCTTCCCAGTTTGGTCATGTTTCATCTCCCAGCCCCGTGGCAGCTCCAGCTGCTTGTTGGAGAAAAGATTGAGGAAGTTGACAAGGTCCCGGTTGTGCTGGTACCGTTCGAAGTGTTGGACGTCCCGTCGAACTTTACTGATCATGTGCTTCAGACACGTGTTACTTGTGAACATGCGATAGGCACTCTAAAGGGAAATGAAGAAAACAAATCAGAAAATTATTGTACAGCTCTTTTAATACTTCATTCTGATTGGTCAGTTGAATCACTGAGCAATTAAATATTTTGTTATAATGGCCTGACATGGATAGTTGACAGTTATCTGTGGCAATATGCCACTGCTACAAGTTTCTTTTATTCTACATTTTCTCTCATATCAGCACAAGTTAAATAGCAAATTGGCACCATTTTGCAACAACAGTTAGTTACTGAATGCAGGAAAAATGACCTGAGAGGACTTGAATATGAAACGTAAGCATGAAATCTTTGTTAGATGACTAGACGCTCAGGAGTCCCCATTTAAAGCAATTAGAAAAAACAGAGCTCAGAAAAACAATGTAAGAGACACAAAGACCTGAATGAGACAGAATTTAAAATAGAGGAAAACATTTCACAATGTAGCTAAAGATGTTAGCTAAAATCTATATAATATAATATTAAATAATATAATACAATAGAATAGAATAGAATAGAATATATAATATATGTACAAACCGTCAAACTGCTTGTACTGTTTTATTTATTTATTGTTTGTATTTGACATGCAGAAAAAAGAGATATTGTGGCCACAAATTAAGAATTAGTTCCCACAACTTGTTAATTTGTGGCACGTTCTCTTGTTTTTCCTTAAAGTGGTATGTGTGGCGCTCTATAGCTTTGTAATAACGCCGGCTATACATTATCAATGACTTAGTTTAAGGTGTGTATGTGTAAAGCACTGATTTCTGTGTCTCTGTGTGCTTCAGCTCACAAGATTAGAATGCAGAACAGAGAAGAAGTCTGGACTGGAGAGGAACTTTGCACCAGGAGACTGAAGCAGCAAAGCCAGATGAGAACGTGAGTTGGCTTGACCCATAAAGCCGTCCCTTCGGTATTCTACACGAGAACAGACACATTAACAAGCACAGACCGAACAAAATCCACTTATTCTACCCAGACTATGCCATTTTACATTTATCTCAGCATAGTGATCATTTACTTTCCCAAACACCATCATCTGTAGTTCTCACTTTGATTGACAGCTTACCACCGATGGGGTGGGGCAGCAGGTCTGTCTCTTCAGAAGGAGGTTCATCCACTCTTTGTTCCTCAGACCTTTCACTGGTCATTGTTCTACGAATACTCTGATACCTGCCAGAGAGACAATACTGAAATCACACTTTCAGAAATGTATTACATTACTTTGTACAATCAAACTCCAAGTATAATTTTTTCATTCCATTCATCTTGTCACAAAAATTTCTTTTCAGGGTTTCAGCTAAATTTTTTGGGACAAAAAGTTCAAAGAATTTATCGATTGTGGTTATAACAATTAAACTTCCATTTTCAGTTTAATGAGTAAATTTTTTTTTGCAGTGTGCAAGTGTTTTTACCATAAAATTCAAGTCTTAACAGTTTAACAAACTTGAATTTGATGCAAAATCCATGCTGGGAAATCTTTCGCTTCACATGACCCTCTCATGAAATATCAGGATTCCTATTGAAATTACTGCATTTTGCCCACTGAATTTTGCATACAAAGGTGAATGTGACCACATCTTTGCTGCACAGCTAGCAATTTTTGGTTTCAAGAACTTCATAAGAAGATTAATGTATGGTAAGCCTTTAAGTGAAAGTGAAAGTGAAAGTGACGTTGATATACGGCCAAGTATGGTGACCCATACTCGGAATTTGTGCTCTGCATTTAACCCATCCAAAGTGCACACACACAGCAGTGAACACACACACACCGTGAACACACCCGGAGCAGTGGGGGGTTCGGTGCCTTGCTCAAGGGCACCTCAGTCGTGGTATTGAGGGTGGAGAGAGCGCTGTACATTCACTCCCCCCACCTACAATTCCTGCCAGACCTGAGACTCGAACTCGCAACCTTCGGATTACGAGTCCGACTCTCTAACCATTAGGCCACGACTTCCCCTTTAAAGAATGTTCTTAGAATGCTTTAAATTGATTCACAAAAACATTAGGAGAATATTCTGTTTGCTGGGTGTCCTCTCAGTATTAAGTTAGATTTTCAGCTTTGTAATATGACATGTGAAAAATATAAGTAAATTATCTAACCTGCGGTTGAGTTGCTCCATCTGCTGTATGGAGCTGGAGCGGGTCAGACCCTGAGGAGCAGGTGGGCCAGTGGGTCTCTGCCATGTGGTGGTGCGGTTCACATGATCCACAAAGAAGATACGACCATGACTGTCAATACGAGCCTCCCAGTCTAAAGAAAGAAAGGTGGAAAATGAGAATGGAGA
Source organism: Schizothorax lantsangensis (assembly GCA_027422415.1). NCBI lineage: Eukaryota > Metazoa > Chordata > Actinopteri > Cypriniformes > Cyprinidae > Schizothorax > Schizothorax lantsangensis. The sequence continues at coordinate 20,789,342 of CM049848.1, forward strand.
TTAGAGTGTGATGGTACCTGATTATGTTGTCAAGCCAAAATGACATGCAGTAATTTGACAAAAGTGTCTTTACAAACAAACAAATAAACACAGCAACGTATTTACACACACATAAAAGACATGGAAGCACATGCAGATGTACAGAAACACATACACACACTCACTGGGTGGTAAGGGCTCGTCCACACGCTGGTATCGGTGAATGTCTTGTCTTACAGACAGCAGAGAACGAACACGCTGATCTCCATTGATCTGAGGGACACCTGCAATATTTTACATACAGAATCAGGATGTATTCTAAACTCATATTTGACTCCTTTTCCATCTTAAAATGAATTGTCAAGCGAAGGCCAACTCAATGATTCTGAGAATACCTAATTCTGATTCTGTCTCAGTAATGAAGGTCTCAGAATCCACAGATTCTCCATCTACTGATGGCATTAACTCCTCCTCTTCTTCATCCTCCTGTGACACACCGGCCGTCGCCTCCAGGCTCCATCTTCTGGACATTGTGTCCTCAGTCACATCTTCACATTCCTCTTCCTCGTTGGCTGATGGTTCTGGTTTTGGGGCATCCCTCTCTAGCTCATTGTTTGGAACAGTTTCTTCAGCAACCTCATAAGTAGTTGTTGGGTCATCTGAAAGATCTTCTCCCCCTGGGTCAATGGCTGCCTCTGCCCCCTGTTCTGCCTCCTATAAAGATCAAGTTCAGAGAGAATGATTACCTTCCCCTCTCTTTGTATTTATTGGCATCAAACATTTCAGGTCAAGTGCAAAGGCCAGAAGAAACAACACAGTCATGTAACACTTATTATTTTGCTCTACCTATTAATTCAATCAAAAGTACATTAAAATGCTGTTCATACATTTCTGTATCTATTCATAATATCATTTAATTTATGAATTTTGATATTTTAGGGCATATATAAGTTTAACTGCAACATATAATCATTGCTGTTAATAGTGTTCATTGTCTGTTTGATTATGTCATTAACTGATTTTACCATGCATTTCTGCCGTATGTACATCAACTTGGCATAGTCACCACTGATAAGCTACTACTAATACACTGACCAAAATTATAAACGCAACACTTTTGTTTTTGCCCCCATTTTTCATTAGCTGAACTCAAAGATCTAAGACTTTTTCTATGTACACAAAAGGCCTATTTCTCTCAAATATTGTTCACAAATCTGTCTAAATCTGTGTTAGTGAGCACTTCTCCTTTGCCGAGATAATCCAACCACCTCACAGGTGTGGGATATCAAGATGCTGATTAGACAGCATGATTATTGCACAGGTGTGCCTTAGGCTGGCCACAATAAAAGGCCACTCTAAAATGTGCAGTTTTATCACACAGCACAATGCCACAGATGTCGCAAGTTTTGAGGGAGCGTGCAATTGGCATGCTGACTGCAGGAATGTCCACCAGAGCTGTTGCCTGTGAATTGAATGTTCATTTCTCTACAATAAGCCTTCTCCAAAGGCGTTTCAGAGAATTTGGCAGTACATCCAACTGGCCTCACAACCGCAGACCACGTGTAACCACACCAGCACAGGACCTCTACATCCAGCATCTTCACCTCCAAGATCGTCTGAAACCAGCCACCCGGACACCTGCTGCAACAATCGGTTTGCATAACCAAAGAATTTCTGCACAAACTGTCAGAAACCGTCTCAGGGAAGCTCATCTGCATGCTCGTCGTCCTCATCGGGGTCTCGACCTGACTGCAGTTCATCGTCGTAACCGACTTGAGTGGGCAAATGCTCACATTCAATGGCGTCTGGCACTTTGGAGAGGTGTTTTCTTCACAGATGAATCCCGGTTTTCACTGTACAGGGCAGATGGCAGACAGCGTGTATGGCGTAGTGTGGGTTTGCTGAAGTCAACGTTGTGGATCGAGTGGCCCATTGTGGCGGTGGGGTTATTGTATGGGCAGGCGTATGTTATGGACAACGAACACAGGTGCATTTTATTGATGGCATTTTGAATGCACAGAGATACCGTGACGAGATCCTGAGGCCCATTGTTGTGCCATTCATCCATGACCATCACCTCATGTTGCAGCATGATAATGCACGGCCCCATGTTGCAAGGATCTGTACACAATTCCTGGAAGCTGAAAACATCCCAGTTCTTGCATGGCCAGCATACTCACCGGACATGTCACCCATTGAGCATGTTTGGGATGCTCTGGATCGGCGTATACGACAGCGTGTTCCAGTTCCTGCCAATATCCAGCAACTTCGCACAGCCATTGAAGAGGAGTGGACCAACATTCCACAGGCCACAATCAACCACCTGATCAACTCTATGCGAAGGAGATGTGTTGCACTGCGTGAGGCAAATGGTTTTCGGACCCCCCCAATACAGTAAAACTGCACATTTTAGAGTGGCCTTTTATTGTGGCCAGCCTAAGGAACACCTGTGCAATAATCATGCTGTCTAATCAGCATCCTGATATGCCACACCTGTGAGGTGGATGGATTATCTCGGCAAAGGAGAAGTGCTCACTAACACAGATTTAGACAGATTTGTGAACAATATTTGAGAGAAATAGGCCTTTTGTGTACATAGAAAAAGTCTTAGATCTTTGAGTTCAGCTCATGAAAAATGAGGGCAAAAACAAAAGTGTTGCGTTTATAATTTTGGTCAGTGTATATTGTAGAATCTTTAATTTTCTGTAAAGCTGCTTTGCAATGATTTGTATCGTGAAAAGCGCTATAAAAATAAACTTGGAATTGAATTGAATATTTAAAAAATGAAAGGGTGATTAAAACTGTCATTGTATCATACTGAAGAATAAATATTCATTAAAAGAATGAAATTCTTGAAAACCAAACTATATTAAGAAATTTGGCATAATCTTTTATTATTATTTCTTCAAAGTCATGTGGTGCAACCAATATGCAGATAATTTTATATTTTTATGACAACGCAAGTGGAGCAACTACTAAGTAAAATGTTCTAAATATTAGTGGTAAATATTATATATATTTTAAAATATGTAGATATATTTTGAAATACACTCATTCAAGGTGTATGACTTCATGGTTACACCACAAGAAAGTTTCAATGTAAGCACATTCAACTGACACTTATTTTGAACATAGTATAAAAGTGTTTCAAACCCATTTGAAATCAACATGAACTCAAGGAACTAAGAACTTGGCACATGTGATTTAAACCTGTGCTATTTTAGTATAATTTTTACACTATTATAGTATTTATTAATATTTTAAATTAGCTTATATATATATATATATATATATATACAGTATATATATATGTGTGTGTGTTCAGCTTTCATTTTAATTTTGTTTAGGTTATAGTAATTTTGTTACGTAGTGATTTTTAATAGTTTTAGTTTTTTATGTTTATATTTATAGTTTATTTAGATTTTAGTTTTAGTAATTTAAGTACTTAAACTTATTTTTATTTCCAAAACATTTTCAAATTTTTTAAAGTATAAGTTTTCATATATATTTTGTATAATTAATTTTTGAATGTTTTAATGATTTTTATTAATTTTAGTTAACAATTACAACACTGTTTTAAACTAGATTTGTAAAAGGACTGGACACTTTTAAAAGATTGTGGACACTCTTAAATGTCATTGACCTACTTAAATGAATAAGTCTTCTTTCAGTAAACCTGCAACTGACCTGAGAAGCAGACATAAGGCCCGGGCAGCAGTCAGATGCCATTGAAGAGATATCAACTTCAGTTGCCAGCTCCTCACTGGGTGCCAGCCCCTCTTCCTCCTCCTCTTCCTCTTGCCTCTCTATCAGACTGGTGGTTTCCACCTCAAGGGCCACTGAACTCGGCACGACCTCTGGCTCAGGAGCCACCTCTGTTCCTATATTCAGAGTCTCTATTTCAGACTCCAGGCCAGCCTCTTCTGGAGGTTCCTCTACAGTTCTTTCAAACACAGGTTCTGTATTTGGTGGTTTTGGGGGGGTGTTTTGAGTCCTTGAAGCACCATTAAATGTTGGCAGCGTAGCCTCTGTAGCAGTGGACCTTTCCTCATCTTCATCTGAGTCAATATGCAACATAGCACTGAGGCGTGTATGTGTGGGAAAGCTGGATCGTAGTTTGGGAGAAGCTGCCCCAAAAGGCCTATCTCTCGGGCCCTTAGGTGCATCAATGGCATAAAGCTGCTCACTGAAAGAAACCTGGAGCGGGTCAGGTGAAGAAGGGGCTTCATCGTCCAGGGTGGTACCATACATCTCTGTGTCTGGGGAGGGAATGCTGCTCCCTTCCCCATTTCTATGGGAACCCAGGGAGCCGGTGGGAGAAGGGCTTGCTGATGGGACAGGGAGAGGATGGGGCAACTCTTCATCATCTGAAGGGGTTCCAGGAGCTCCATTGAGGGCTGCTGCCCCCAGAATCATCTCAGGGGAAACGTCTATGAGAAGTGGGTAAAATTATTTCAAAACCATTTAAAATTAACAGCTTAGTCAGCGTAAATGTGCATGTGATCTTACCATCTTGGCCCATAGATGTGACATCCACTTTAAAGTGCATTTGACCGTTCACATGATCAGTGGGCAAACGACGACATAGAGAAAAGCTCAGTGATTGGTTCCTGAAGCCATATAAACACACATACAGTATTTATTTACACACATTAAGTACTGTTGTAAAGTTTGGAGTTGGTAAAAAATGTTTAATGTTCTTGAAAAAAAGTATCTTATGCTCACCAAGGCTGCATTTATTTAAACAAATACAGTTAAACAGTAATATTGTGAAATGTAATTTCAGTTTAAAATGATAAAAACAGTTGAAAACAGTAGTGCTGCTTAATATTTTTGTGGAAACCTTGATACATGTTTTTGTTTCTTTTCTTTACTTTTCTCGAGATTCTTTGATGAAAAGAAAGTTCAAAAGAACAGCATGTATTCAAAATATTTCTTAACATTACACAGATGTCTTTTATACAATACAAATTCAATGCATCCTTGCTGAATAAAAAAATACATTTAAATTTTTCAAAAAATACAATTACATTTTAAAATACATTATAGAAAACAGCCATTTTAAATTGTAATAATTTCACAAAATAATACTGTTTTACTGCATTTTTCATCAAATAAATGCAGTCTTAGCGAGCATAGGAGATTTCTTTCAAAAACATTCTTCTCAACCCTGAACTTTTGTACAGTAGTGTATTACTGATCAGTTATATTGTGACTAATAGCAGTGTTTATGTTCAGAAACATGATTGTTTACATAAATGACACATTATAGTGTGGTGATGATCAGATGAGGTGCTGCCATGACGCTCACCCTGATGCATGTCTCTCCAGCAGCATCTGCACCGGAATGTTCAGTTGACCCAGAAAGCGCTTAATAATTGGCCGACTTTTAGCAAACTTGTCTTTAATCTCAATAACTAAGACGTCTGTCATAAGAGCCACAAAAGTGTGCTTCTAGATGGAAAAACAGAGAGAATTGAGGGAAAAAAATCTTGGTCTGAACTGTTTCAGCAGTTGTTTATTTGCCAGTGAACATGTCTGTATTTTCATGCCCTGCATTAGAGAGTTTGTTTCTCTGTGTGTGTGTGTGTGTGTGTGTGTGTCACCTCTCCAAGCCACAAAGGATTAGTAGTGTTAGTTGTAATGCCAGATCGTCTCTCTTGGCCATGATGAGAAAATGTCGGAAAGCAACTTCTCTTGCCAGGATGAATGCTCATCTTCAAATAAGGGTCTGGGTTAAAAAACATCCCCTTCTTCAGCCCTACAGCCCGGATATCTAAAACAAACAACAGTCCAATTAGCAATAAAAACAGCTTGAATAAATTTGCCAGTAGGATAACAGCATTATAAGTCACTAACAGTTGAAGAGTATAAATCATCCTTTGATCATTGCCTTCTGTCACACAGAAAACGTACCTGATAGGGTAAAGCTGACCAATTTTCGGCTGCTGTCTGAAGCTTGCTGTCCTTCACCTTGACCGTCAACCTTGAAGATAGACTGATATGAGAGGCAACATACACCTGGCCTTCTTATGTAATAAACACAGACTTACAATGATAAATAATAAGTATTTTAAGCAGGGAAGAAGCTCCCATATCTATATGACTGAGTTCCCTATCCATCCAGCGACATGATAAATGGCCTGCACTTATGGGAACTGAGAAATGTCCAACCTCCAAACACATGTGAGGATGCAGTCAAACAGCCATTTAGCACTTAGCACCTCATGTACTGTATAACCTTTACCAATCATAGTCTGGCCTGTAGTGAACAAGACAGCTATAGTACTCTCTTAAAAATAAAGGTGCTTCACGATGCCATAGAAGAACCTTTTTGTCTAAATGGTTCCATAAAGAACCTTTAATATCTGAAGAACCTTTCTGTTTCACAAAAGGTTCTTTTTGGCGAAAGAAGGTTCTTCAGATTATAAAAAGGTAAGAAAGAGATGGTTCTTTAAAGAACCTTTGACTGAATGGTTATTTGTGGAACCAAAAATGGTTATTCGGCATCACTGTGAAGAACCTTTTAAGCACCTTTATTTTTAAGAGTGTAGCTACAGAACAGTATTTATAAATCTTACTGACCCCAAACTTTTGAACTTTGAGGGCAACTCATGCTGTTTTCAGCACACAAAAATAGCTCATAAAAACACTGGATATATATATACTGGTTTTTGCCCCATCCTGTTTTTTGTTGTTGTTTTTTTGCATATTTGTCACACTTAAAAGAGTCAGATCATCAAACAAATTTTAATATTACACAAAGATAATGCAAATAAATACAAAATGCAGTTTTTAAATGATGATTTCATTTATTAAGGGAAAAAAAGCTGTCCAAACCTACCTGGCCCTACGTGAAAAAATAATTGCCCCCTCCTGTTAAATCATGAAAGAACTGTGATTAACCACATTATTTTAGAAAGCTCAGTTAAATTTCACTAGCCAAACCCAAGCCTGATTACTGCCAGACCTGTTGAATCAAGAAATCACTTAAATAGAACCTGTCTGACAAAGTGAAGCATGCTTAAAGAGCAACACATCATGCCACGATCTAAAGAAATTCAAGAACAGATGAGAAACAAAATAGTTGACATGTATCAGTCTGGAAAGGGTTATAAAGCCATTTCTAAGGCTTTGGGACTCCAGCGAACCACGGTCAGAGCCATTATCCACAAATGGAGAAAACTTGGAACAGTGGTGAACCTTCCCAGGAGTGGCCGGCCTACCAAGATTACTCCAAGAGCGCAACAACGACTCATCCAGGAGGTCATAAAAGAACGCAGAACAACATCTAAAGAACTGCAGGCCTCACTTGCCTCAATTAAGGTCAGTGTTCATGATTCAACAATAAGAAAGAGACTGGGCAAAAAAACGCATCCATGGGAGAGTTCCAAGACAAAAGCCATTGCTGACCAAAAAGAACACAAAGGCTTGTCTCACATATGCCAAAAAATATCTTTATTATCCCCAAGACTTTTGGGCAAATATTCTGTGAACTGATGCGACAAAAGTTTAACTTTTTGGAAGGTGCGTGTCCCGTTACATCTGGCGAAAAACCAACACAGCATTTCATAAAAAGAACATCATACCAGCAGTCAATCATGGTGGTGGTAGTGGGATGGTCTGGGGCTGCTTTGCAGCTTCAGGACCTGGATGACTTGCCATAATTGATGGAACCATGAATTCTGCACTTTATCAGAAAATCCTGAAGGAGAAAATCCGGCCATCAGTTTGTGACCTCAAGCTCAAGCGCACTTGGGTTATGCAGCAGGACAATGATCTCAAACACACCAGCAAGACCACCTCTGAATGACTCAAGAAAAACAAAATTAAGGTTTTGGAGTGGCCAAATCAAAGTCTGGACTTAAATCTGATTGAGATGCTGTTGCATGACCTTAAACAGACCTTTCATGCTTGAAAACCCTCCAATGTGGCTGAATTAAAACAATTCTGGAAAGAAGAGTGGGCCAAAATTCCTCCACAGCGATGTGAAAGACTTGCAGTTGTCACAAATGCTTGATTGCAGTTGTTGCTGCAAAGGGTGGTACAACCAGTTATTAGATTTAGGGGGCAATTACTTTTTCACGTAGGGCCAGGTAGGTTTGGACAGCTTTTTTCCCTTAATAAATGAAATCATCATTTCAAAACTGCATTTTGTATTTACTCGGGTTATCTTTGAGTAATATTAAAATTAGTTTGATGATCTGAATCTTTTAAGTGTGACAAATATGCAAAAAATTAAATAAATAAAAAAAACAGGAAAAGTTTTCATGGCACTGTATATATATATATATTCTATATATATACACTACTCACAAAAAGTTAGGGATATTCGACTTACGGGTGAAATTTCAGAATGCACCTAAAATGCACTATAACCTTTACAGGTGAACTTAATTTGACCTTCTCTAAACTTTTGAATGCACATGTCCAACTGATAAATGTTTCAATACTTAATATGACATATTAATACTTAATATCATAACATGCTGTTCTCTAACGAGGTGATTAGCCGCAAAAATCACAACAAGTGTCTGATCCATGAATTGACCACTAAATGTTCTGGTTCAATGACAATTTGTATTTAAACAGTCCTCCTCATCATGCTGTTCACATTTTGACATCATGAGACCAAGACGAAACCTAACAATTTATCAACAGTACCATATTGCGAGGCTTCAAATGGGATGTTCTCAGAGGGAAGTTGCCACTGAGCTTAAAGCGTCACAGAGTGTCATCAGCAGGTTGCAACAGAGACACAGAGAGACTGGAAGAGTCACAGAAAGGCATAGAAGTGGACATCCTTTGGCCACATCCCATGCTGATGACTGCTTCATTGTGAACAGTGCCCTGTGGAACCGGATTATGAATGCCACTCAACTCCAGCCACGTTTAAGGGAAGTGAGAGGTGCCCGAGTGTCACGTCAGACCATTCAAAACCGCTTACATCAGCATGGTCTGCATGCTAGACGATCTGCAAGGGTCCCTGACCACACCACCAGACACAGGCGTCATCGTCAGGGAGCATTTGTGCTGGACGAGGAACCAGCGGGGCTCAGTGCTGTTCTCTGATGAAAGTCGATTCACATTGAGCAGAAATTATGGCCGCCAACGCTGTTGGAGACGTCAAGAAGAATTCTATGCATCCGCCACTGTTGTCTGGTGTTACAGTCTGGGCAGGTGTGTCTAGTCAATACAGAACTGCCCTACACCTTGTGAATGGTACTGTGACAAGCCAATACTACCTGAATAACATCATTAATCCAGTCATTGTGCCTCTGCATGAGCAACACAGGCCTGATTTCATCTTCATGGATGACAATGCCCCAGCTCATCGAGGTCGCATCATCAGGGAACGGCTGCTGGAGGCTGGGGTACCTCAAATTGAGTGGCCTGCACTTTCTCCAGACCTGAATCCCATAGAAAACCTATGGGATCAGCTGAGTCGTTGTGTAGAGGGTCATAACCCTGCACCACAGAACCTCAATGACCTGAGGGCAGCACTTTAAGAAGAGTGGAATGCCATGCCTCAGCAGACAATAAGTCGACTTGTGTACAGCATGAGACGTCGTTGTCAAGCTGTAATTGATGCTCAAGGACACATGACAAGTTATTGAGACATTGACTTTTTTTGTTGTGGTATACCCACCACTGTTGGTAGCTTTTATTTCAATAAATAGTTTGAGATGAAGAAATTACTATTGCGTGCTTCTACTTAAATGCCCTACTTTCATGATATAATATCACTGTAGCATGAACTTTTTACATTTTCCATAAATTTCACCCGAAAGTCGAAAATACCTAACTTTTTGTGAGTAGTGTATATCCAGTGTTTTTGTGAGCTATAATGATATCAAAAGAATAATGTCTGCATACACACACACACTGACACACTCAAACTGACCGAGGCTCTGGGGTTCTTGACTGTGATGCAGGGAGTTGTGGCTCTCAGTGCACCGCTTACTCCATGATAGTACTTAAAACATATCCTTGTCTCAGCTAGAAGAGATAACCAGAAAAGTGCCAGCAAAATAAATCTGCCCATCATATTTGTAGAGTCAGCATGATATTTTGTACCAAAAAAAACATTACACTTCTTTTTTTATAACCTTAAGCATTGCTAACGTGTTCAGTATTTCAAGCTGAATTCTGGGCACCAAGAATGTAAAACAAGTGAATGCAATTTCAAAAAAACTTCTGTCTAACCTCCTAGTACATTAAATATTTTATAACATCAAGGTGGAGGTCAGCTGTTGGCTGCAGTGTCACTCACCTTCAAGGAAGTACGGCCCTGCCTCCAGCCTCCAGACAATCTGACCACACTGTGTACCATTAACCCCACGGTTCTTGCAGTCCCACATATTTGATGGACAGGTCTCATCTGGAAAAAAATTATAATAATAATAAATAAATAAATAAATAATTGCATCTGTATTTGTGTGTGTGCATGTTTCTAGCAGCTGACATTAAATCCATTGTGGACATGCCACCTGTATATTTATTTTTGTGGGGCGAATTGGTGGTACAGAGAACAGAATAAACCCAATTAGCAAAACAGCAACCCATAATGATGACAAATTTCACTAGCAATACAGATTCTACAGTGGCTGTGTAAATTACATTACACAGCATTAGTCATAATGAACAAATGTAGGGCAGATTACATTGAAGCCTGAATGTCTGCTTAGTTGTCGAAACTTAGAGCCCCTTAGGGATAAGACCCTTGTGCAGGTAAAGTTTTGCTGGCCTTCAATTCAATGGTTAGTGGCTTTGAGCCCAGATGTATCACTTTGCTCCGGTCTCATATTATTACATGACAGTGAGGATTTGTGATCTTAGTGTTTAAGGAGGAGGACTGAAGGGCACAGAGGGTGAATGGATCTTTCTCTCATCATCTAGTAAACATGTCTAACAGCATGTATGGTAGAGTCCTGCTACTTTTCATTTAAATTCTATTTGTATGATATTGCGTCTCTCTGTTGTAGCTGTACTTTTGTGAGAAATTTTGAAACTTTATATGGCGCAACTTCTTATGTAACTGCCTCCTTAGGATGAATTGCTTTGTTTCATTCCTCCTAATTTGCTTTGGATAAACGAGTCTGTTATTATTTTAAATGTGAACGTATTTGATTACCAGGTTGCTTAAATTAAAGTTTTTATAAACTCAATAACCCCAATTCTTACCTATGTGGTACATGCCAATCCAGTCTGTAGCATCCACCTCTTCCTTGATATCCCATGAGATGACCAAGTTCTGGCCCCGGCCCAGTGTGAACTCTAAAGTAGAAGCTGTGAGTGAGGATCGCCCTTGAGAACTGACCAGGTCCGTATCGCTGTTGGCTCTAAGGAGTCCAACTCCAGCCTGCTCGGCTCCACCACGCTCAGCTAAGCTCCGAAGATTCTCCGGGCTGAGCGTGTGCCGCACATTTGGGCTCCGTCTACGGCCTGCAGACTCCCGTGTGGCCAGGTGATCCCGCCCCTGAGGCGCCATGCCTGACGCCGGGCCGGAGCGGGGCCTGGACGGGAGAACTGCTGTAGCGAGAGAGGGGCGAATGGTGGCAACTGTGTGAGAGCACTTCTATGGACTGGGTGAGTTTGAGGAAAAAGCCGGAACGATGGAGAACCCTGACCTGAATCCTGGATCAGACCTGGGCTGACCTGTAATTGTCTGGACATACAGGTGAAGGACCAGATAGGCCTGTTGTCGGCTAGAGCACTTGGCTGTGGTAATGGCTATTGACCTTAAAGATTTGAGAATAAGGTATTTAATTAATCTTTAATGAATCTAAAAGAGCTTAGTTATTTCCATTGATTGGTCAGTGGGATCCAGCTAGCAAGCACAATCCTTCTCGGGTCCTTCTCTTAGTGTAGATATCTCTGCACTAAGGGTCTTTAGAATCTAATGAATAGGAGTGAGGGGTATGAAAAAGATATGGGACATGGGAAGGAAAATGACAAAGAGAGAGAGAAACAAAGAAAGAGAGAGTTCAGTAAAGAGAAAATACTCAAGTACAGTTTCATGTGAACAGTTATTATATAACACTGATATGTTTCATAAGCCTTAATATCTTGATTCATTTTGAGATGTACATCACTGAAAGTAATGATAACTTGCAGTTCAGTAAGTGATATGTTTTCCCTAACGACTATAGCCAATTGTTAATTCCAAAGTTATTTTACAACTATTTTTAAACTATTATAGTATTCTTTAATATTTTGAATTAGCTTTTATTTTTATATTTTTAGTTTTCATTTTAATTGTAGTTTAAGTTTTAGTCATTTTGTTATTGCTTTGTCATTTTTATTAGTTTTTAAATATTTTTATATAGTTTTATTTTATTTCATTTTTTTAGTAATTATACTACTGTACTTTAACTATAAACTTATTTCATTTATTAACTGGTGTACTCCGTTTTTACGGTCAAGTGTTCATCTCATTTTTGTATTTTATTGTATTACACCTTTATTTTCAGATTTAGTTAACAATAGCACTTATTAATTTAGTAAATGGTTCTAATTTCAGCCAGTGACAACTGAACTATAACATCTTTTGGACTATTTGTTAAAAGAACCAATTTGTTCATGATTTGAACTATACTGGTTGGTTTTTGATTCCCTGAAAAGCATCAGCTCATAAGAGTTATTTGATCATGAATCACTGGTCTACGCTGGTCATGTAGTAGTTTTGTGTGCAGCCCATGGGGAAAACTCAAGAAAGGCCCGTTTCAGTCTTATTAAACTGCTCAGCGGTTAAAATGCACCCAAGAATTCCTAAACAAGCAGCTATACAGACAAATTAAAGAAGTTTATCATTTAAAAAAATACTTGAGGTAAGCAATAATTCATTATTTTCCTTGTTTTGTGCTATGTCCACACATCATGTAGCATCTAATAATCAACTAAACAGTTTTTTCCCCTCCTTTATTAAAATGTGCCACCCAAAAAATGTGAGTCTTATGACCAATTGACAGATCTCCAAAGGCACCTCAGGTAAATATAGGACTGATGGGGGGGATAGTGGATGTCATTTCTTCACACTTAGCAGCATCTTTGGTTTTTTAACACATTCCAGCTCAACCATGCTTCTCATTTATACCTCAAAAATCACTGACATAGACAGCTGTGAAAATTAATGTTATAAAACCTTTGAGAGTTTCCAAATTTCTAAATAGCGCTACTAAATCTACTGATGGAAGATTATTATTTCTTGTGCATTATAATGTATCCTGCTAGAATATAATGTTTCTGCTGGTTATACAAACCACATTCAAACTCTATACTCACTATAACTTCTAATGTTAACTTTTAATAATCCATTTATTCACCAATACTGACGAACATTAAACAGTATTTACATAGCACCCCACGTGTGCTACATTCACTAATGTGGATCACTGGATTGTACGTGCAATATGTGCACTTGCTTTTTGCAACATTTTAAATTAGAAGTCTTACACTGCAGATTAACAGTGTATTGCATGTCTGAAAACTGCTTGAGCGAGCGTGCATGTGTGTATGAGTGCGTTACAGGAGGTGATGTCAGCACCGAGAGTTTCTGCAGTGTTTGCATGCGGATGACACCTGATCTTACAGCCCATTAAATAGTAAATGAGGTCTGTTCACCTATGCATAAATGCAATGTTTGCTATTGCTACAAGAACCCCTCTGTGCACTAGCGGAGGTTACTGCAGTCTTTGCTTCTTGACATAACGGGCACCTTGGGAAGCTGGCACAGAGAATGGCACAGGAGCATTACTGTTCCACTCTCTATAGACCAAACACATTCAGAACAGCAGACACACCACACAAGCATGGAACTACACACTACTGACCGTTTGACACATCTTGTCAGCTTTTAAGGTGTCATCCATTAACAAACTCATGTCTGCTACTTTCGGCTCAACATGGATGTACCAATTTACTTTTGAATGATTAATAAATATTTTCTTCACAAACATTGTAAGCATATAATTTGTAAGGGTTTTGATAACCTTAGTGGTTTCTTGCAACTGTTGCAGGGGATAATTCTAGAAAGGCAAAGAACTGCAGGGGTCTTTCTCATATGTCACGAATAATGGATAATGTAATCAAACATTCATTCTGCCAACCCCTGCTTTCCCTCACATCTCACCCATCTCTCTGCTAAATGAAAATGTGATGCAGCATTATGAATATAGAATAACTGGGGGAGTACTGCAGCATCAGTAATAAGGATATCAAAATCAGCGTGCAAATTATGCAGTGGCTTTCAGGGAGCTGACTTTTTAAAGGGACTTCTATTGCCATTTGTATTAATAGCTTATTTTATAAAGCAGCTACCACACAGTAAGCTATGGCACTTATTACGATAGGCTATTGCAATCTTGTGGTACGCTCATATTGAAATCTTGTGGTAAGTTCATAATAATAATAAAAAAGAAAAAACTCATTGTGCGTTGTCGACCTACCGTTTTTTTGTTTGTTAGTTTTTTATTGCAAAAGAAAAATCGAGATCAGCGTACTGTTGCATATGGTTGCAACTTAAGTTTGTTGGGTTTATTTGGAATGGAAGACACTAAATAACTTGTATTATAACTATAGGCTATCTAATTGAAGCGTATAGCCTATAGTGTTTATTTGTATGAAAATGAACGCATATAAAGACACAGCTTCTCCAACCCACTTTCATTTTATCAGCCTCTTAATATTTATTTATAATAATATTTATTTATTGGAGCATTTATTTAAACGTTGGTCTATGCCAGGGCTGTCCAAACTGTGTCCTGCAGAGTTTAGCTCAAACTTGCCTCAACACACCAGCATGGAAGCTTCTAGTATGCCTAGTAAGAGCTTGATTAGCTGCTTCAGGTGTGTTTAATTAGGGTTGGAGCTAAACTCTGCAGGACACCGGCCCTCCAGGACCGAGTCTGGACAGCCCTGGGTCCATGCTGTCGAAAAAAAAAACATTATAGGCTAATAAAAAAAAATATATAGTAAATCATTTGTAATATATTTGTATTACTCAGCAGAAGCGTGTATTGCGTCATATGAGTTCGATCTTCTCTCGAGCCAGTAGGTGCGATCCAGCAGATTCCACGCATGAAGGTTTTTTGTTTATCTGCAGGTAAAGCCCAGCACGCGCACAAATTCCACAGAGCCGTGACGGTTCTCTCACGACACGCATCGCATGCAGCGCTATCTGATAACGCAGGGAATTCCCTTCGTCATGTATTCACACATCATGATGTGCAGAGAATCAGCATGCTGCATTAACATAAGCCATCATCAGCGCATATATTTCTGAACCTCTGAGTCAGCCCAGCTAATGCACCGTCTAGAAAAAGAGATACGCAAATGAAAGTCAATCACAAGATGTAACAAGGCATTAAAACTGCTGAATCATAAAACACATCTCTTTTAACATATCAGCTGCATACTACACGCATCAAAACACAGTACATCGTGTAACCGCGTACCTGCGCATCAACGTGATGTGTCCATGGAAACGCCAACAAAATCCGCGGCGCAAAGGCGAATAATGTGCGTTAATTTATCGCTCTTTCCTCTTTGGATTCGCTTTGGCAGCGATGCGTCGTTATATTCAAGGCCTCTTCATCCACTGTAGCGAGATTTTGTCGCTTACCCGAAGCAGAAATCACGACTGAGGGGATAGTTCCCTTCTGCACAGGTTGACAGATGAGCTATAACATATAACATCCTGCATTACAGCGCAGTCTATCTGATTTTACGCTACTGAAGACTTGATCTCAACGCCTGTGTAATTATACCAGAAAACGGCGTTGGGTTTCCCTGTGGACGTGAGCACCCGGTTCGGTCCGTCCCCGCAGCGCATGCAGCGGTGGTAATAAATCAGTTATAAGGCGCTCCGGAGCTGGAGGCAGTGAGAGAGCAGCGGGGTGGCGACTGCTGGGGAACACATCTGTCCTGCACACACAACACAACACAGACCTCTGTGGTTACAGCTTCACATCACATGTGTATGGACTGATCAGTCCAGACCTCATTATAATGCAGTTTATAATGAATAATGCAGATATAGGCTAAAATAAATTGTTTGCTATTCAATTTGTTACTTTGTTTATAGGTCTGTTTAGAGGAGACTGGGAGGTGATGTAATATATTAATGATTTTATTTGTGTTTCAAGGTATAACAACATTCCCATATCTATTTATATTTATCCACAAAATACATAGCTGGGAAATCACATTATACTTTTAATATCATCACACAAGAGTGATAAAATCTCTATACAAAGGAGTGTTTTACCACATTTAATGCAAAAATATTAAACTGAAATGCAAATTTACTCTACTTTGTCTCTTTTACCAGTGAAATACTGTAAATAACTCAGCAGGCATTATAGATTTCAATAACACTTTATAACAGGGTTCAATTGGTTAACATTATGCAATTGCTAATTTGAAATATCAATAACAATAGCCTACTTCTACAGCATTTCTGAGTTAATGTTTAAACAATACTAACATTAAGTAGCTAATAAGTATAGTAACATTAAAGTCCCACTGAAACTAAAAACGATAATTCCGCAAATTACTGCAATTGCAGATGACGAAAAATAGGCAAAGCTTACGGACAGCTTTAAAAGCAGGATAGGTGATTTGGTCCAAAAGCATTTTTTGTTATGCTGGGTGAAAGTCTCTTCACATCCAGATAGCAATCACTAAGTTAAGTGGTCTAAAAATTATTTATTTGTATTTATATCGTCTGTGGAAGGCGTAGGACCATAAAATGTTCATCCAGTTAAAATGTTCGGCCTGAACATTACGACAGGATGTCCTGCCTGCCTGTCAAATATGTATTTGCATACCTCTGCGCACCCTGTTTGCGCATACATGATATGTCATCAGCACGTTTCAGCGAGAATGAAAGTTGCACACAATTTTGTCATTTGCCACTCTAAACATTTGAGCTCTTTAGAGTAGGATGGATTCTGATTGGCTGTCAGTGTCATTATCGTTTATCAGCTGGAAAAAAATTTTTTTTAATTGAAAGTGATTCCAATGATATCGTTCATCTGTCGTTATCGTTATAATTGTTTTGTGGACTCCATTCCACTGTAGATGAATCTTCTCTTTGATGTGACTGTACTTGACTCTATAGCTTGTGCTTGGTTGAGGACAGCATTTGTATTCATATCCTGTGGTTTATTCTAAACACCCAAAGACCTGGATATCACTCGAGACATGTGTCTTCACATTAATTCTGTGCCATCCTCAGAGTAAATAACTGCTGACTATCAATGAGCTGTATATTATTTATGTATTTATGAATGAGGAGGACCGTTCTGTGAAGCAATTTTAACAGTGCATCAGATATTAGAAGACATTGTGTTTTGATTATATCGCTATCTGTCTTTCAGCTGAGATGAAAGAACTTCAACATCTCCAGTCAAATGGTGTTTTGGCAACTGCAGTGGCCAAATCTCAGCACGACTAACAGCCATCTGTTAGGCTGAGAAAAAAGCTAAATATTATTAAATGTGACTAATTAGCAGGAATTAAAATTGCACTGACAAGATGTTTGAGGGATTTTTCTAGCATTATTAACACACATACTGCCCTCTTTTTAAAGGGACAGTGCACACAAAACATGTTTTTGTAAAATAAAATAAAACACACAGAAAATGTTCAATAAATCTGAGAGACAACTGAGTAAACAATTTTTATTGGAACTGCAGTAGTGCTCAAAAATTGCACATATTTGTGGGTAAAATAACATGTTAAGATATAAACACTACAAGCCACTGACTCCACAACACTTTATTTAACCTGAGAATGATCAATTTGTCATTTCACCATTTGCAAAGCTTAGAGATAAACAATCAATTACCTTGTTATCCTGCACTGTAACAATTTAATTACAAAGCAGGTACACAACATCTGACACTTTCTAGCACATCTGTATATTAAATAACAACAAAAGATGCTCCAGAAATAAGCACGAACTGCCCTAATCACTGTATTAAGAAAACAATGATCACAACCAATCACAGTGATGCTGCTGTTTGGCCAAACATGTGCAAGCCAATGATGATAAATCAGTCCGACTGCCAATAGAAGTGCTAATATGATAGCATACATGTGCTGATAGACAGTGCTTCATCACATACCGATAAAAGAAGCATTGACATAAATGTTCATTTACACTCTTACAGTTTCATAGTTACTGCACATGAGTGAATTACAAAAGCACCACAAACCAAGCAAAACAGCACTATAATCACAATTGTATCAACTTCAACCGTATCTCTTAGTAAACATTTTACAAGATTATACTTTAAAAGGTTTATTGTGAGCAATTTACTACTGCTGATTAATGTTTTCATTTTAAAATATTAACTCAGCTTTCAAATGAGACAAGTAATATCAACTCCTTACAATATAGATATGACAGACGAGTCACTGTAATGAGTGTCACTGCAAGTATATTAAAGCACAACAGCATTTAGGTTCATGAGGCAGTGAGCTGCATTCTATAAAAAAGTCAAAACAGTCAAAACTTGAAACCCAGTCTGAAACCCTAGTCAAAACCAACAGATACTACATTTGTGTGTCACAGAATATGACTGCGGAATGTGCAGGCTTGTAGGCTTTTGTTCCCTACAGTATAATCATATTTTTCTGCTAAAGGTCGATTATGGTTCGACTGAGGTTTTCAGGTTCATATCCCTTCATATTTTACACCTACATACTTAGCAGATATATACATAACAAATTTCAGTTAAATTTTTTATGTTTTAATCAATTCAAATCACCTGTTATGGCATACAATACTGTTCAGAAGTTTAGGGTCAGTAACATTTTTTATTTTTTTGAAAAGTTTCTTATCCTCAACAAGGCTGCATTTATTTGATATAAAAACAGTAATATTGTGAAATATTATTACAGTTTAAAATAAATATTTTCTATTTTAATACATTTTAAAATGTATTTTTTTTCCCTGTGAAGCAAAGCTGAAATTTTAGCAGTCACTCTCCAGTCTTTAGTGTCACATGACCCTTCAGAAATCATTCTAATATGCTGATTGATGCTTAAGAACCATTTCTTATTATCATGAACGTTGAAAACAGTTGTGCTGCTTAAATGTTTTGTGGAAACCATGATTCTTTTTTTTCAGAATTTATTGATGACTAAAAAGTTCAAAACAACAGCATTTATTTGAAACTGAATTTTGACACTTTTTGACAATTTTGTCTGAATATTGTAGTATTCATTTCTTTTAAAATTTTAAAAGATCACGTCTTATTGACCTCAAACTTTCAAATGATAGTGTATTTATAAAACCACATTCCTCTAGGGTCTTTACTATTAATATTTAGCTGCTACAGCACAGCTATTAACCACATAACAACAGTCTCTATTAAACAAAATTAGCAAATTCTTCATTACATTTCACAGCAGAAGCCTTACTAGCATCAATACAAACATTGCTGTCATTGCTGCAGTGTTAAAGAGTTGCTGTTGGATCCGTTTGGCTTCATTGTTACATAATCAGGACAGATCTGGCCCTTGCTTTGAGACATATAATCAGATCCTGGCCTCCAAATATTGTGGCACATCACAGTGAACACCAATGAAAACAATCAGTCACAATCATATTGATAGAAAAAAGGCAGCCTTTCACACTTTCACCACAAAAACAGCTTAAATTTAACATGAGGCAGAGCAAGATTGCAACACAGCATAAAAACACAACAAACATCAAAGCTCACTGCAAAATGATTCAAACACACACACACACACACACATTCAGGTACATTCACAGTGCAGAAGACACAATTTTGTGCCATATGAGTGTTTTTGGTCAAGTACATCCTGTGAGAGGAGGACGTCTGATTTAAATATCAGACTACTTGGATGGACTGACTGACAAACATCCGTCCTCAATGACGAGAAGGATAAATTGTGAATGGGTATCAGAGAAGCAGGGGCATATTACAAGAAAGGCACCGTTCTCTCATTCGATTCAGGATGACAAAGTATAATTTCAGCTCTCAGGTAAGCGATCCTGAATCAGACTATCAGCCGTCATAAGCAGATCAAATGATGATGGATCAGATGAATGCTGCTGAGCAATGTGTGAGGAACACAGACGGACCATCAACAGCATTCACAAACATTACAATTAAAAAAAAAAAAAAAAAAAAAACTGTGCAGACAGCAAAAATCTCATGGCTAATGTGACTGTGGCAGTGTTTCTAACAATTTGTCTCAGGTAATAAGAGACGCTATAACCATAAATGTAACGGTGATGTCTTTTCAACATCACAAATTGTGCACACCGATATCAAATTATCATATTGCTTGTCAGTCCAGTTTCGTGATCGAAACTCAAGATAACACCTCCAGACGGAATGTTATGCGACTCCGACTCGCCTTACAGCTTCGGCTAATGCAAAAGGGTGTTAATAAGAAGTGATCCGTCTAACACAGAGGTACTCCAGCACCTACAGGCATTACATGTGCATTCAAAGCTAAATGGCTTAAGGCAGATCGAAGATAGAGCAGGCAAAGAGATCCAGTCACGCTCACACACAGAGATGTGAATTGCAGAAAAGCTGATTAAACACCTAAAGCTGCTTTTACATCCTTAAAAGTCAACATGAAAATGCATTTCTAACCCATTTTACTTCCGTAATGTGACATGTTAGATGTGTATATGATACACAATTTTTTTGCAAGATCTGCAAACTTGATTGGATATTATAATAGCAGTGGCTGGAATTAATTGCTAAAGTATTTTTCTGCAGCTTTTCAACTACAAAATTTTTAAATAATGCTGTAATATGATTAAAAATGGTTGATGCTGTGAATCAGAACTAAAGCAAAGGCTTCAGACAGTTAATAAAACAGAAAAAAAGAAAAGCGTTGTTTGAAAGTGATTACGTTAGTGTAAGCAAACAAAACAGTGGTTTTACAATGCATTTACTATGAAACTATGGACTTTTCAGTCAATATCCACACCACAATGATCTGAGTCAATGCGTAAAATAAAATAATGAACATGTATCTGGATTGGAGCAAATGTAGATGGTGTTCTTACTGCTCCATTTCTCAATATTTAATCAGAAAAAAAAAAAATGCACTGATGAGTCATGCACAAGATCAGGAAGTAAACAGGGTATATTGATAGGGCACCATTTCTAAAATTCTGGCTTATATGGATAAATGGGCTGATAAGCATAGCATGGCTGATATTAAAATTATCTAAACATTTTTGGAATTAGTTAAAAAATAAAATCACTAAAAACTGAAATTCTACAAATTAATTTTAGGCATCCGGAAATTATAATGTGCAATATGAAGAAAGAGAAATACCGGATACAGATAAATTAATAAATAAATAATTATAAAAAAAAAAAAAAAAACTCTAATATCCACTGACAACTGAAATGATACCGATATATTGTGTATCCCTATCAATTATGACTTCATGTTGACGAATTAATATTTAATCAGACATATACACTCCCACACCCCAATACAGACACACACACACACACACACACACACACACACACACCAGTACAGGCTAGTTTCTCACACACTGATTAAATACAGTCTAAGACTTAGTTTAGTACAGGCCGAGGCTTAACGTGTCTGGGAAACTAGCCATATGAACAAGAGGTATTGCTCATGAATACAGACATACCACCATTAACAAGTATAATACCCTGTACAGAAGCTACGATGACAAACGACAAGTCACATGACTCCAGATGTGCTGGTCCACTGATGTCACTAGCCCATGTGATCCCACTGAACACACATAGGGTTCTAAGGCTGTTTTGGTCTAATCTGGTCTGAATTTATACAAAGCCCAGGTCTTGGTTTAATCTCAGTGCAGACTCACGTATAAAGTTTGTAGGGAGGTCAAAAGTAGCAAGAACAGACCAAGAGGGTCAGAGCTGCAGACAGGAAATAAGAGACTCTGTAAATGTGCAGCGGACAAAAAGCCAGCATGCCCACACACAGCGGCAACAGTAGATGTAGCGTCAGATTCAGCATCAGTTTGCTGTAAAACAAGTATAAATACAGACATACAGCATTGTTAGAACTTGCGACAACAGACTTCCAGGCATCACTACTGCTCAAAGGTTTGGGGTCAGTAAGATTTTTTTTTTTTTTTTTTTATTAATGCTTTTATTCAGCAAGGGTGCATTCAATTAATCAAAATATACAGTTAAGGCAATATACATGTTATAAAATATTTCTATTTCCATTTTTTATCCATCAAAAATTCTGTTTTCAACATTGATAAAAATGTTTCTTGAGCATCAAATCAGCATATCAGAATGATTTCTGAAGGATCATGTGAGTAATGGCTGCTGAATATTCAGCTTCACTGTCACAGCAATAAATTACATTAAAATAGACAACAGTTATTTTAAATTGTAATAATATTTCACAATATTGCTGTTTTTACTGTATTTTTGATTAAATAAATGCATAAAAGACTTCTCAAAAAACATTTAAAAAAATCTTACCCACCCTAAACTTTCAACAACAGTTTGAATGTATTTAAATATAATATTCACTATATATTTATGAAGATTTCAAATTACAATTAAGCAACATCATAAATAACATCAACATCATGAAAAAAGCTCTTTGATATGGCCATATTAGGCATTCTAAGGAGTGCCACTGATGAACATGGCTATTTGAAATTATGTAAAATAAATAACATGAATACATTTGTAAGAAATGCACAAACCTGCGAAGGAGAGTATCTGTGTTACAGTTGATGAGCAGAACAGAGCTGATGAGCAGGGGTACAACGTGAGGCCAGCAGGGGTCAGGATCCAGATGAACCCAATATCTGAACAAGACACATACATGTGCAAATTGAAATCACTCTTAGAGGATGTAGATTACCTTCTCTTCACTCTCAGGCACTTGATCTCTTGTGGAACCTGCTTGCAGCACTTTAGTAACTTGCATGAGAAATGCAGAGGAAAATAAATTAACATATTTATACTCTAAATGACGATTACCTGAGATTGTGCCTCCAGTGGATAAGGGAAGGGACGCTGAACATCATGGTAAGCGCAAGCAGTGTGGACAGACTAAAGTGGAGCTGCAGATCATCTCTGACATCTTGTAGCACTGATTCTGTCAGTAAAGGGCTGCCGTTACATTCTTTAACCATACTGTGACCATCACTGGCACGGAAACCATTTTCTGATTTTTGTGAAACTTTCTGGGGCGCCTGGTTTAACAAAAACACAACATTTTGAACTTACAGGTATTGTAAGCAAAGTAGAAAGTCAAAAACTGATGTCAAATAAGACATTCATACCAGGTTCAACATGTGGCTCAGTGACCGCTCTGTCATCTGTAATCTAAGCACCTGGACAAAGACAAATAATCACAAGAGATTAAAATCATTACGAAGAAAACCGTACATTCAAATTAGAAAAGAGAAATATTATTATAAATACAGGTGCATCTAAAAACGTTTGAATATTATGGAAAAGGTCTTTATTTTTTGTAATTTAATTAAAAAAAGCAAACTTTCTTATATTCTAGATTCATTGCACACAAACTGAAATATTTCAAGAGTTTTTTTGTTTTAATTCTGATGGTTACGACTTACAGCTTAGGAAAATTAAAAATTCAGTATCTCAAAAAAATGAGAATATTCCATTTTGAGCACGATTAGTTTGATTAAGTTTGAGTATAAATACGGGGTGCATCCTGGGCTACTTTAGAACATGCAACCACAATTATGGGAAAGACTACTGATTTGACAGTTGTCCAGAAGATGATCATCGACACCCTCCACAAGGAGGGTAAGCCACAGAAGGTCATCGCTGAAAGGGCTGGCTGTTCACAGAGTGCTGTATCGAAATATATTCATAGAAAGTTGACTGGAAGGAAAAAGTGTAGTAGGAAAAGGTGCACAAACAAAAGGGATGACCACAGCCTTGGGAAGAATGTCAGGAAAAGCTGATTCAAGAACTTGGGAGAGCTTCACGAGGAGTAGACTGAAGCCGGAGTCAGAGCATCAAGAGCCACCACACACAGACATCTTCAGGAAATGAGCTACAGCTGTCACATTCTTAGAACCAAGCCACTCCTGAAAAAGAAACAACGCAAGAAGCGTCTCACCTGGGCTAAGGAGAAAAAGAACTGGACTTTTGCTTAGGGGTCCAAAGTCCTCTTTTCAGATGAAAGTAAATTTTGCATTTCATTTGGAAATCAAGGTCTGGAGGAAGACTGGAAAGGCACATAATCCAAGCTGCTTGAAGTCCAGTGTGAAGTTTCTGAAGTCAGTGATAATTTGGGCCGTGACGTCTGCTGGTGTTGGTCCACTGTGTTTTATCAAGTCCAAAGTCAATGCAGCTGTCTACCAGGAGATTTTGGAGCACTTTATGCTTCCATCTGCTGACAAGCTTTATGGAGATGCTGATTTCATTTTGCAGCAGGACTTAGCACCTACCCACACTGACAAAACCACTTCTAACTGGTTTGCTGACCATGATATTACGGTGCTTGATTGGCCAGCCAACTAGCCTGACCTAAACCCCATAGAGAATCTATGGGGTATTGTGAAGAGGAAGATAAGTAACATCTGACAAACAATACAGACGAGCTGAAGGCCGCTATCAAAGCAACCTGTGCTTCAATAATGCTTCAGCAGTGCCACAGGCTGATGGCCTCCATGCCATGCTGCATTGAAGCAGTAATTCATGCAAAAGGAGCCCCAACCAAGTATTGAGTGCATAATTAAACCTACGTTGGAGATCTTGAACATTTCTGTTTTGTAAATCTTTTTTTGATTGATCTTTGAGAAAATATTCTATTTTTTGAGATATTTTTTGTCGTAACCATCTGAAATATTTCAAGAGTTTTTTTTGTTTTAATTCTGTTTGTGTGCAATGAATTTGGAAAGTTTGCTTTTTTTAATTAAATTACAAAAAATAAAAACCTTTTCCATGATATTCTAATGTTTTGAGATGCACCTGTATTATAAGCATCAGTAGGAATATCTTAAGTCAAGCATTCACCACAAGGTCAAAAAACATCTCTCTAGGATCCCCTCTTATCAACACAACTTTATATAGAGTAGGTATGAAAGGGTTTGATGAAGGATGGACAGATCACTCACCCTATAGAGGTGGAGAAGAGAGGAGACCAAAAGAGCCAATGCTCCACATGTGACGCCTCCCAGCATACTTAAAAAGATAATCAGGAGAATCTGAGAATGAAGACTAAGTGTGCCGCAATCCCGGGACACTGAAGGTCTGCAGACAAACACAGAGTCACACACACACGACATGGAAACATTTCTGAAAAGACCTGCAAAAACAGTTATTAACTAGATTCTATGGCAAAAATGTAACAATGTCATCTATTAACTGCACTGGGGTGGTTGTTATAACACACACACACACACTTTTTTTGGTAATTCAACATCAGGACTTTAGATCAAAATGTACATAGTTTATATACATGGAAGGCTCTTTTTTATGTCCTGTAACCACAGTACAATACTGTATGCTGTACTGCATTATATGTTATAATATTGACTTAATATTTATATTGAATTATTAATGAAAATCTAAGATTTATAGACCATGTTTAAAAAAAGAAAATCCACAAAAAAACATTTTTGCATGTGAACAATGCGTTTTCACACTTCCTTTTAAAGGTTTATGGTCAGTAAGGATTTTCTAATCTCTCTGGCTTTTGAAAGTCTCTTTTGTTTAGCAGGCTGCATTTATCTGATCAAAAATACAGCAAAACCAATAACATTATAGAATAGTAGTAATAATATTATTAATAATAGTAATAATTTGTTACATTTATATAGTGCTTTTCTGGGTACTCAAAGCGCTTTACATAGAAGGGGGGAATCTCCTCAACCACCACCACAATATTAATACAATTTAAAAACTTTCCAATTTTAATATATTTTAAAAGTAAAGCCGAACTTTCAGCAGCCATTACTTCAGTCTTCAGTGTCACATGATCCTTCAGAAATCATTCTAATATTCTGATTTGGTGCTCAAGAAAATGTTAAAACATAGTCAATGTTAAAAACGGTTGTTTTACTTAAAAGTTTGGTGGAAACGGCGATACATTTATCATGATTCTTTGATGAATAAAGTTTGAAGAAAAGCATTTATTTGAAACAGAACCTTTCGTAACATTATAAATGTCTTTGCTATAATTTTTTATCAATTTAATGCATCCTTGCTTTCTTTAAAAAATGCACTATTGAACTCACAGAATGACAAGTGTTAATTTTTGTCTGATATTTGATTTAGATCAAAACATCTACATTTAGATAAAACATAACACTTCAAAAATCATCTATTTATTTAGAGCACCTACTACAAAGCTACTACAATAGCACTATTACCACTTTTACCTGTGCAGTGGAGCAAGAAAAAAGGACAGGAAGCAGACAAACACTCTGAGGACTGCGCTACCCCAGAATGCAATGGATGAACCGAGCACACAGAGCAGTGGGGACACTATACGGGGCCATTCCTGCACAGAGGCCTTTGGATCCTGGGATAGGTCCTCCACAGAGTTTAGAGGAAGTGAATCCACCGCAGGGAGACCCAGAGAGGACCAGACATCCTGAAACCAGCTCTGCCTATGGTAGAACAATAGGGGAAAAATAGAAAAATAGATACTGCAAACATTTTATAACTGTATAATTCGCATGCAAAAATGTATTTGTATTGTCAAAATTGAACATTGCCCCAAAAAAAAGCTTGTGTATCAGGACTCACCTGAGCAGCAGCAGCAGCAGGAGGACGGGCAGTTCCAGTTTGTGGAGCTGTAATGATTTACTCATGCCCTCTTGCATTCCAGCAGGATGTCCAGATCTTTTGATGGAGCTCAGCTGAGCCCTGATCATCAGAAGAAGCACTACAGCTGAGTAAACGGGCAGAACTGGACCACAGAAACGCAGAATCTAAAGAAAAACAATTCCTTTTGAATATGAGGAATACTCTGCGGTTGAAAGTTAACAGCATGCCAAATGAAATACCACAATGTAAGCACACCTGCCCAAGCACTTTGGGAAACGAAGTCCGAATAGACACCTATAAAGACAAAATACAAAATTTGTTGCCGATAACTGATAAGTTCGCCTTTGAGAAAACAACAAATGTGGATGAAATACCTTGTATTGGCAGTTGGGGGCAGTGTGGAGCTGCAGGAGGGCACTGGAGGTGTTGTCTGGGCGGCTGGTGTGAAGCATACTGTAGATGTCAGATACCGAAGGAATACTTTGTTGGGAAAACAAAGAAAGACAAAAGTCATAAATAACACAACCATTTGTATTCTGCCACAAAACCAGAGCTGAGGAAAGTTGGCTGATTAATGACAAGATTTTTTCTACCTTGCCGTATCAAAGAAGTCTTCACGAAACCATGGTACCCTCAGTCTGTACACACTGGGCAGTCTGTCTGTATAACACAACATATACAGCATCAGTCATTTAATTCACCATGCTTCATTTCTGGCTGAATAACTGGTTACCTTTAGTGGTTTTGCAGTGACTCATGATTGTTATTCTGAAAGCTTGATAGACCTGAAGGAACAAACAAATTCACTTTTATTATGCTTTTGGGTATATGACTTATTTTAATTAAAGGTTAGGGTGTAACAGATTACTGAATAGAACATCAACTTAAGGAAATATTCTAAAGACCATTATGGGATTTGTACCATTACAAAAGCTTCTACTATGAATTCTAGGGAGAAGCTGAGGTTCAAAGGGAAGGAGAGCAGAAGGACAGGGAAATGCTGTGAGCGATCACCTGATGAAAGTCTTGCAGCTGTAGTGTATGTAGCAGCCCAGAGGAGTTTATGCTGATGTCACTAACAGTCAGACCTACAAACCGTCACATACAAGTTAAAGCATCCACATACAGTAAACACAACAACTTATTATTATCTTTTTTTTTTTTAAGAATGACAGTGTAAGATTATTACATTGTTTTATACAGGCCTATTTTATGTTAACAATGTGTAAAAATAGCTCATACAGCTGTCATTAAAGCAAAATGGGCAACTAAAAAGCACTGCTCTGTATGACAGCATCTGGTAAATGCCTTGAAAGTAAAATGCAAACACAAGCATGCAGTTCAGTGGCTCACCGAAGGACAGCACATGAGGCACCTGCACTGAGACAGTCAAGCTCTCCTCTCTCTGCAGCTCACACTCCACTACAAACTACAATCAGACAATCAAGCATTTAGAAAGCATCTAAAACATTGAGCTCATTGCAAATTATTTTGACATAAATCATCTAATGCAGGTTTTAAGACTGGAAATGTCTGCTAATGCGGTCTGTCTTGTAATGCAAGTTTTCATTATGAACATGATAATGCGGACTGTAAGTTAACGTCTAACCTCTGTTCCACTGGGGTTTGAGGCGTCAATAATGAGATGAGAGACAGACAAAAGTTCACTGATTTTCACTGTAACAGCCTATAAAGAAACAGACAATTTTTACAACAATTTTTATTATAAATGTAGCTATATAATGTGTTACTGAATAAACTAGAATGACCTTATAGTCTGGAAGAAGTTCTGTCTGAGATGAGAGATCTACTGCCTGAACACTGGGTAATGGGGAAACATAGATAAGAAAGCAATTTACAAAGCAAATAATATCACGCATACTATTTACATTATAAACAAGAGTCCATATTAATGGTATGGATCAACATGTGTGCAATGCACCAGACTTATAGAAAATGTGCTAACTTTATGAGTGCAGATTCTGTATGGGCCTGGTGGTAATTATTTCTTTTTGAGAGGAATTTATGTGGTTTATTTTACTCACCACATTGAGCCACTCTTCTGTGTACAGCCATACAGCCAGCTGGTCATTTCCTGTTGAACATGTACAGACACACACACCTCTTCAACACGGCTGAGAACATTCACAATGAGCATAAGTCATGAGGAACAAAGAAAATCGCAACTTGGACAACAGCCTGCATAATGGAAAAGCTGCACTTTCCTGCAAAATATATACTTATTTTGCTTATTATATAATAATTAGTGCTGAGCAACGATTAATCGCATCTAAATTAAGTTTTTGTTTATATAATATATGTGTGTGTTATTATGTATATATAAAGACACACACATACAGTATATATTTAAAAAATATTTACATGTATATATTTATAATCATAATTTATATTATATATAAATATATTTAATATATAAACATAACATATTTTTCTTAAATATATACACATGCATGTGTGTGTATTTATATATACACATAATAACACACACATATATTATATAAACAAAAACTTAATTTGGATGTGATTAATCGTTGCCCAGCACTAATAAAATAATAATATTTTTTTTTACAAGTATGATTTTGCTTCATAATATTTGACTAGAGTTTTAAAGCATAACAATTTTTACATTAAATTACATCTGAATGCACATCTTCATAACTGGGGCACCATGTAAAGAGATTTAAAATTAATGCTATTAAACGGACCTAATTTCACCAAAAATTTCGTGAAATTGAAATGTTAAAAAAAAAAAGGTTTCTGGGTGAGATGCTGTTGGTCTCTCTCACCATATTATTACTGCGGCAGTGGAAATGACTGTAGGCTTTCCTTCGACTGGAGAGGGCAAACAGGAAGTACATGACTTGAGCTTCCTGCCAAGAGTTGGAGGATGGTTTACATTAGTGCAACGTTCAGAGAGACGCTGCTGGCATAACTTTGCCTGAGATGATGAAACATATTGTCACCTTGGGGGCACTGTAGAACAGACGGAGTGTGTTGACCTCCTTCCACGCCTCAGGAGGAGCTGGATGGATGAATGAATAGATTCGGATATAAATAGCAAGAAAAGGAGAAACAGATATTATCTTCCAGCTGTGATGAAAACTGATAAGCCTATAAATATACATATGCACACAAACACAGACCTGAGAAAGTGACAGGGGCATCCTGTGCTCCTCCAGGCTGCAGCACTGGATGTCTAAAGAAGTGATAGTTCAGCACTGACATTCGCTTCTCAGGACTCTCTGTGAACTAAAGAGAAACATGAGTCAACAAAACACCTTAAACAAACACTCACACTGTATTAGGACATGACTCACCTGCCCTGTTTCAGGTTCAATAAGGTCGAAGAATGCCCGGACTGTGGCCAGAACCAGCTCCTTGCACCTTAAAGTATTGGATTTCACATTATAAAGGATGAAATTCATTAGCCATTAGGAAGTTAAGAGGCTTAAGAGCAAAGTAATTAACCAGCAGTTTTAATTCTCTCTCCATTTTCATGAAACAATGCTAGGATACAAAAACATACCAAACGATAGAAATGTGATCTGTGGAAACCCAGGTTCGGGGAACTGCAGTCGCCTAAAATCAATTCACAAAACACTGATGTACCAAGATAAGGACATTAAAAACAAATCAGGTTCTGCTTGAAAAAAATTACCTTTAGTTAATTATTTCAACTTGAAACTTTAATGGCTAGCAGACCTACCACTACTGACATCTTATTGAGGTCATCGATGGGGCAGGACAGTGCTGTCAAACCAGAGCGCACCTGGAAGTCAAGGTAACCACCACCCACAGAGAGAACGGTTACATTTCGAAGGTCTTCAGCATTTGTGGCCCAGCGATGCCTGACTGTAGAGTAAAACTCTACCACAGAAACACAATTCAGATGTTAGTGTACCAAAAAACTCCACGTTTGCAATCAAACTGAGAAAGTGTAATATACAAATACACAAGTTTATACCTTCTGAATAAATTGTTAAAAAAGTTTGGGGGCAGTATTTATTTTTATGTTTTTGAAAGAAGTCTCTTATGCTCACCATAACTGCATGTATGCATGTGAGCAAAAATACAGTAAAAAAAAAAAAAAAAGTAATATTGTAAAATTACTACAAGTCACAATAAATGTTTTCCAATTTAAAGTAGCCATTTTCTTCAGTCTTCAGTGTCACACCATCCTTCAAAAATCATTGTAATATGCTGATTTCTTATTATTAGTGCTGTCAAACAATTAATTGCATCCACAATAAAATGTTTTGTTTACATAATAAATATATATATATATATATATATATATATATATATATATAAATACACACACATACAGTATATATTTTGAAAATATTTACATGTATATATTTATATTCATATAATTTATATTATATATAAATATATTTAATATCTAAACGTAACATTTTTCTTAAATATATACATGCAGGGTTGTGTATTTATACATAAATATACACAGTACACACAGATATATTATGTAAAAAAAACTTTTATTGTGGATTAATCGTGATTAATCGTTTGACAGCACTACTTATTACCAATGTTGAAAAGAGTTGTGCTGCTTAATATTTTTGTGGAAACCACAACATGTTTTTTCAGGATTCTTTGATGAATTTAAAGTTCAGCAATTATTTGAAATAGATTTTTTGTAACATTATAATTGTCTTTACTGTTACATTTAATAAATTTATTGCGTACTTGTGAAATAAAAATAGCAATTTCTTTCAAAATAAAAAAGCAACTTTTGAACTGTAGTGTACCTTCAAAACTCTCAAACAAATCATCTATACATATTTATGTCAGTCTGTAGGTTTTTTCCTACCTAGTATATAAGGGTCCAGAGACAGGACAGGTGCCTGGTGGGGTGAGGCCTGGGTGATGATGAGGCTCACCAGGCGTGGGTTGAAACGTGCCAGGGTGAACAACGCTCTTGCCACCACTCCACCCATGGAATGACCCACCAGAACCACACCTGTGGGAGGGTCTGGACGGTCCTGCAGCCATGGGAATGAAGAAGAAAGATCATTGGTTTGGATTTGGATGACCTACTAATAGCAATGAGGTTCAATTACTAAGTGACTGAAAGGCTGGAATACACTACATGACTTTTAAATTCTAAACAGATTTTGAAACAATAGGCATCATACATTTGCTGACTTTGTGTGAATGGTTACAGAAAAAACTGCCATCATACATCAACATAGATGGCTGAAGATCAAACACAACCAGACTTTAACACTGTTTAAGCACAACACATGCAGAAACATGTGCCTTGTTGCTAGGAGACGCATGACAAATAAAAATAATATGCATTCTAAAATTGGCTCAAAGTATAAAACATGTTTTAGTCTGAAGCTAAAAATCAGAGTCTGTACCATCATAAACTATGTGATTTTACATTTAGCTTTGCATAAGAGTCTACAACTCATATTTCTTTCAAAGTAAATATTTTATCCGTTCTTAGCCCATGACCCTGGTGTTGCTAACGCAATAATCTTATGCTAAGCTACAGGATTTTGGCATTGTCTGTGTGTTGCAATGAGCTTTCACAATCTCTATTTCTCCATCTACAATGAATAATCTGAAAGTTTCATTAGTCGTGGAGCTTAGTTAAAACCCACCTTGAAGAGAAAGTTATTCATATCACATATGTATGCATGTATGTATAAGATGCGCAGAAATATTGAAGAATGCTCTGTGATATCTGCCAACTGTGCCCAAAATCTGCAGACTGGCTCTGACTATGCAACTAGCATGGATTCCTCCAGAGTGAAAATCTGTGCAATAGTTTTGTAGTATATTTCAACCTTGAAGAAATATAAACATACAGGCCTATATTTTATGTGCCATCAACTCAAAACTAATACTTGCCTATAAATTCAGTCATTACTGTTAATGCTCCAAGTGAACCAAGTGTGTATACAACGTCGGTCCTGGAGTGCCGCTGTCCTGTAGAGTTTAGCTCCAACCCTAGAGGCAGGTGAGTTTTTTTCAGGGTTGGAGCTAAACTCTGCAGGACATCGGCACTCCAGGTCCAACGTTGCCTACCCCTGGTGTATACTATGAACAAAAGACTAAAACTAATTTGTGATCTGTAATTCTAACAAAGGGACAGAAAAGGATGGAAAGGAAATGGGAAGAAAGTAAAGGGACAAAAGGGATGGAAAAGGAAAAAAGATGCCCTTGACCTCTGACCTTGTAAAGGCGCAAGATGGCTTTGATGCTTTCATATAGAAATTGAGTCTGTCTGCGCAAACTGCCCCCATACAGGGCCACCAACTCCTCGTTGAAGTCAATGGTGAACACGTTCATATGGACTCGTCTGTCCAGGTTCTCAGCCTTCCTCAACGCCACTGAACCCAGAGAACGAGCTGCAAGAGAGAGTATAACAACATCTCTGTGTGAGATCTCACCTCTGTCGCCCTCTGTGTGTAATGAACAATCTGAATGTTTCATAAGTACTGGGAAAAAGTCAGTAGGAGAATCAAGATTGATTGAGCAAACAAACAGGTTCTTTTTTTCCATCCAAAAGTCAAAACCCACCTTAAAGAAAAAGTTAACAAAACCAAGCTATTTACATGGCATATGTGTACATGTGTAAGATGTGCTGACTGAAATAATAAAGAAAAACCAGTTCCATCTCACCCTGCTTGTAGCTGCCCGCGTTCCCAGGCAAGAAGAGCACAGGAGCGCCAGTGAGCTTGAGTCCCCTGGTCTCCTGAGCATATGCACCCTCTC
Organism: Schizothorax lantsangensis; assembly: GCA_027422415.1. NCBI lineage: Eukaryota > Metazoa > Chordata > Actinopteri > Cypriniformes > Cyprinidae > Schizothorax > Schizothorax lantsangensis. The sequence goes on from CM049848.1 coordinate 20,822,881, forward strand.
CATACAGATACAGCCCGTATGATGGGTACTGGCGCGCGACACGCTTCGGAAGCTGCACACGCTGCAAACATACAGGTGAAGAGAATGCAAGACCACAAACAAATCAAGTTGTAGAACAGGATTCCTGAAACAAACGACACTTTAAAAGCATGTTCAGGTTGCAGAGCAGGTTTGAATGTATGGCAGGCACAGCTTCATTATGAGATGTACTCGCAATGCTCTTATAAGCAACTAGGGAATACACTAGGCTATACCAGCAAGTGGTTACACCATGGTATTACATTTTATTTTATTTGGATTTTAAATACCTCTATTTTTAACTTAAACACTTCAGTAACTAAATGACGACATATTTTCCCTAATATTGGTTATATTTTATATAGAAAAATGGTGAATATGGTCTTTTACTATAAATCCATTACAATATAAATGTTAAAAACACAAATGTGACCCCTAAGTGGTGAATACCAGAGGGTTAAAAAGGGTTTTCCCATTGAAATATTGCACAAGGACTGATGTTGCTGATAAGGAATGATTGTTGTTGCCAAACCAACAGGTATGAGGAACTGATGCATGGCCTGCCAGTGAATTGTGAGCTAATAATATTGCTCTAATTAGAAGAAATTATGCATTTCGTGCATTGCAAAGCAAACGTGTGAAGAATCACCAGTGATACAGACCGTGTTTGTAGTGATACTCACTCGGTATTCTGGGTACTCGAACATGTATGTCATGCTGCATCTGTTCTCCCCGAAACCAAACAATAATTCCCGCAAACCCACGAGCAAAAGCACAAGAGCAAAGCCGCAAAACGCGTATACAGCGAGTCTCATGTCTCTACAAGATTTGTTTGATTTTATTTACAAATTCATTGTAATCGTGTCTCTGTTTTCCTCTTTGTAAACCCACAACTGCCTGTTTAAACCTATAGGAAACCTCCTACGGACCTGTCACGCAGCCCCTGGCATGATGTCACGACGCAGACAGGAGAGTAGCCAATGGAGAGGGAGAATAGGTTCTGGGCTTGGCCAATCAAAATTGACAGTGGGCGGGATGGCAGGAGAACGGTGGGATCATCGTGGAATATTCCTCCTCTATTAAAACGCAGAAAGGCGTAAATAGAGGGGAAATTCATGGTCCGTCGTCGTGTCATCTTGAAAAGCAAGGGAACGTAGAGCCTGCATCGCGCATAATTATACAACAAATATCAGGAATTCATATTATGCAGTACACTTTCATATCCCCATTATGTCTGACTATAATGCATATAAACATGGTAATATTAAAAATCATAGCTGCTTTTCTATCTCAATTTCTCTGTATGTTTTTGTATGTTCCCTGTAACCAACATGAGCAATGAACAGTAAAAGCATTGGTGCTTTTATTTATTTAGTTGGTTTGCCATAAAATCCTTTAACTTTAAAGCATTGCAATTAGAAAATTACAGAACACAGCAGTATAGTATAGTATTTTTTATTTAATTTATTTATTTTGCTACAGAGCTATAATTAATAAAGTTTGAAGGTGTCTGAGATTGACCAGAGCATATTTCAGAAAGACTGGTGTGCACTTTTATAGAAACACAAGCATATGTTATTAAGCATTAAAAGGTACTGCATTTTTTGTTCAAGGGGGGGAAAAAAAGCATGTACAAAACTACGAAAAATAACAATGATAGGAAAATAATATTTGGTTCCAAATTTCTTTTCTGTACTGTATATGACATCACAAAATAAGTAGATTCCATTAGAATTACTAACCATTTATAATATTCTAGAGAAAATTAAATGTACAATATTTTTATGAATTATGATATTTTATTACATGTTTTTTGCACTAAAACATTTTACATATGGAAGTTTTGATAAAACCGTAACAGAACTTACTGGTCAGTTCATCATTCAGTATGAGCCTGTCTTTCAAAGTATCCAGGCAGTGGTCTCTGTGGCTTCAATACTAAAGAATTGATGATTTTTCTTGTATAGTTTAAGTTTTACAGTTCAGTTGCACAGTTTGCACAATGTGCAGTCAACTTCACCCCAAAACTCATTATACAATTAATGACCAAACTGATCAACGAGGAGCAAACCATAAATTACAAACAATAAAACAGTTAATAATATGAAATCAGTGAGATGAACCACACTGAAGCATACACCAAATCAATATTTATAACCTTATATTGCCCATAGAAAATACCTGGAGCTGACAATATTTCAGCATTATTTTTTCCAGTGAAGGTTAGTGAATTGAGCCTACATGTTTTGGCATGATGAGCAATATTAATTGAAAAAAGCATGAAAATAAAACCTCTCCTATCCAAGTTAAACACACTTAATCCAGAAGTTTTGAGTGCTCTATTCTCGTGATGATCCAATCTGGAGTCACACCTTGGGTAAACTCCCTTTGAAATCTGCCAAAAAGGAAAACAAGACAGACATAAATGTTAGACTGATGTTTATATTATAATTTACAACAGTTATAACATAATACTGATATTTCTATGATCCTAACTCAAGGTACTAAAATTGTAGTTGTCTATTGTTCTAAATATGTATAGTTAAATTAAACTGTAATAAAAATATAAGAACCTATATACAGTCAAACCAAAAATTATTCAGACACCAGATATAATTTTTGATATTTTTTTACTAGTGGGTGCAGGACACTATAGTTCATTTATGTAAGTGAGGATAGCAAAATAAAGTAAACTGTGACATATTATACCCAAATATTCTTCATACAGTGGACTTCCAGTAAAACTGATAAAATTTGGGAACAAAAATTATTCAGACACTTTGACCTGAACGTTTTTTTTGTAATTACTAATGCAAACTTTTTACACAACAGACTAAACAAAATTAAGCATTTCTTGGTAATTGGTTGAACTAAATTGGTTTTATCTAATTGTGTACTTAAATTTAACAGCTGACAGCTATTCAACGTAATTCATTACATATCTTTCTATCAAAGTTATCTGACATTATCAAGATGAATTTGTTCTGACACAGTTTAACTCGGAGTTCATGTCATATTATATTACCATTTTCTAAACTATAGCGAATAAACTGTGATAGTGTGAGAAATGTTGAAGGTGCCTGAATAGATTTTGATTTGACTATGTATGCATGTATGTATGTATGTATGTATGTATCTATCTATCTATCTATATCTATATATGTAGGACAATGAAAAGAATAATCGCAATACTCACTCATAATTGGCTGTCAGCAATCTCTTGGTCTCTGGTCTCTCTCCCTCTCCACCAATGGCAACCTGGAATATTCTTGCTCCCTCCATACTCTCATCAGGAAGTCTTTCACTCGTCAAGTACCAAAAACGCATCAAAATACTAACATATTTCCTCCCTGAAAGGAATGGGAAAACAAAGCAATTATGTTTTGTCATACACAGGGTTCCTACACATTTTCCATTTCAAAATTCCATACTTTTCAAGACTCAAATTTCCAAACCTTAAAATTTTAACATAAACGGTTCATGGAGCATTATTTTCAGCCTTATATTTGGTATATAATACAGTCATCTGTAAATATTTTTACTTTCATTGATTTTCTCGAAGTGACAACATACATAGTCGCTAAAATAAAAAATAAAGAAATAAAATATACACACTTTTACATGCACACAAGAAACTTTTTTGTGCCCTCAAGAAACTATTCACACGTGCATGGGAATGTTTTGCATGTTTACGCATTACAATTTCTACTTTTATATAACCTATTTCCTTTGTGCATCACTGCTATCTTACTATGAATAAAACGATAGCATGGAAGCACATGAATTAACAGAGATCTACCTGCTCAAAATTGAGCTTTTCTTACGGAAATACCTCTAATATCAAGGCCTAATGTGCAATTTAACACATCCTCTGTGGTGGAGAAACCATGACACGAAATGGGCTGATGGCATAAAATTTGCCAAGTTCAAGGGTCTATAAAAAGACTGGTGCTGTAAAAAAGCATTTAAGATTTGGCTTTCATTGGGGCATTATGCCATATTTCAAGGCCTTTAATGCATAGTCAGTGGAGGCCAAGAAACCACACGGTGAAATGGGCTGATGGCACAACAGGTGGCTCAGTGTGCATTGTCCTATATGCTAAATGTAATAGTTTCCTGTGTGCACATAAAAGTCTGTATATTTTTTATTTTTGCAAAGGTCCTTGAGGTTATGTTATACGGTGCTAAGAATATAGTGTGAAGAAACCCAAAATGCTTATAACCTGCATTTTGCATATTGAAAATGTGCACCTTGAATTCATTCAGTCATATTTGACATATACAACAGCTGCCATGAAACCTCACTTCTTGTACGATACATTTATTTTCATTAAATTCTTAATTTTCTATTATTAAAAAAAAAAAAAAAACTAAATGGGGCAAAGTCTGGAAAAATATTTTTCCATACTCTGCTTTCTTTTTCCATACTTTTCCAAACCCCGTAGAAACCCTGCATACATAATTTATGGTCTACGTTACACAAAATCTACTTTTTTTAAATAGTAACTTACTGAACGTATTAAACTTGGCTGGCATAAGAAAGAGTCTGATAAAAAAAAGATAAATATGCTGATTGCAAAACTTATATTTCCTAAATTACACGACCACAAACAATAATTAAAGATATTACCTGGGCGAATATTGCGTGGTATGAAGCTTATAGGGTCTCACCGCTATCATCATAGTAAATGCCCACATCTCCTGTTGTTGTGTACATGACCTCTTCAGACTCAGCAGACAGCGCCCTCTGGTGGCTCAAAGGCAAATGAGCGCATTTTTCCTCAAGTTTCCCTATTAGCTATGGGAGGGAATATCAGATGAATTACTCTAAATGAATCAATAATCTTAAACAGGTAAATAATATAATATAAAAGTGATTGGTATCTTCATGTACTTACATCTTTAGCTACTAATCCCTCAAGAGCCTCGAACTTACACTGAGACAGCAATCTTGATACGTGTGAGAAAGCCTGAGAGTAAAAGAAGTTTAAGCACTCTGTTTATTATCTCCGTGATCATGTAACTCAAAACTACACTGGTTAAGTTTTCCCGTTTAACAAAATCTGTTCTCTTTAATTGCTAAAACATACACACTAAAACATGTTTAAATCCTAAAGTCTATTGTACACAGTTCAGACACTACCACTCAAAAAGTTTTTGAACAGTAAGATTTTTTATGTAATTTAAAAAAGTCTCTTCCGCTCACCAAGCCTGCATTTATTTGATCCAAAGTACAGCAAAACAGTAAAATTTTAATATTTTTACTATTTAAAAGATAATTTCCTATTTGAATATATTTTAAAATGTTATGTATTCCTGTGATTTCAAAGCTGAATTTTTAGCATCATTACTCCAGTCTTCAGAGTCACATGATCTTTCAGAAATCATTCTAATATGCTGCTTTTCTGCTCATAAAAAAATATTATTATTATTGTTGAAAACAGCCAAGTAGCATTTTTTCAGGTTTCTTTGATGAATAGAAAGTTCAGAAGAACAGCATTTATCTGCAAATAGAAATCTTTTGTAACATTATAAATGTCTTCATCTTCACTTTATCAATTTAAAGCATCCTTGCTAAATAAAAGGATTAATTTCTATAACCCCCCCCCCCCCCAAAAAAAAAATTATAAAAAAGCTTTTTATTTCAGATAAATGCTTATCTTTAAATCTTTCTATTCATCAAAGAATCCTGAAAAAAATGTACTCAACTTTTAAATATTGATAATAATAATAGTATTAATAAAATGTTTCTTGAACAGCTAATCAGCATATCAGAATGATTTCTGGAGGATCACGTGACACTGAAGACTGGCGTAATGATGCTGAAAGTTTAGCTTTGATCACAGGAATGAAATGTATTCAAATAGGGAGCAGTTATTTTAAATAGTAAAAGTATTTCACAATATTACTGCTTTTGCTGTATTTTGGATCAAATAAATGCAGGCTTGTTGAGCAGAAGAGACTTCTTTAAAAAAAACATAAAAATCTTACTGTTCAAAAACTTTTGAGTGGTAGTGTACAACCAGAAGCAAACATATTAAAATGTCCATTATCAGCCAATAAGTAATAAATAAAGAAATAAAAAAGTTTGAGTTAAAAAAAAATAGAATTAAGACTTTAAAATTGTACCATTTTCCCATATCCTTACAATAAATAAATAAATAAATACAACAACAAAATTCAAATTTGAAGGTTCATTGACATTCAACTAAATGTAAAATGCCTAAAAGACAGATAAATCACCATTATAAAATTAAGGCATTAAAATTTGTCCATAACTATTATAGCACTATCATAACTGGCATTGTTTTTTCTATCACATAACGCTTTGTCGGGTATTGGCATTCACCTGTTTGGCTCCTTCCGTGAACTCCTCAATTCTGAACTCTTTGTCGAAGTAAATTCGGATGAGGAAGAAGTAGATGCGGGTTCGGAACCAGATGAAGGGGTTCGGGATCCCAACAACCACAACCTTCTGGTTCTGTTTGTGTCTCCCCTGCTCAGAGCTGTACTGGCGAGCATCGCACACTGCAGACGCCACGGGGGCGAGTCGTCTGGACCGATTCACTAAAAATGACTTCGATGTACAGTACCGGATCAGAATCGAAACGGGCCTGGTACAGCTGCAGCACCTCAGTAAGGGCAGCGCCATCTTTCTCCCATCATCCTCAGCGGCCCATCTGATATGGAAATCCGACTGACAACATCCTAAAGAGACAACAGTTCCACATTTATAGATATCTAACAGATTTTAACACTATATCAGTATTTTCCACACAAAGCAGACTCACTCTTTATTTAAATTCTTAATTAAATGTATACTATGTCTGTTGTTTGTGAAAAGAATACGTTAAAGACGTGCCTTTAGTAGCTAAATCTAATTTGTTCACGAATGAGTCGGTTCACTTAAATGAATCAATTGACAGAATTGGTCTGAGGAGTATGGAAGGATTTCTCGGGTCAACAACTCACCTACTCATTCAATCCATGATTTAAACACACTTCTTAAAAACAACAATACAGGTATACGTCTACGTGGGGTTATTTGGATGATTTAGTTCAGAGCATAGAGACTCGACTTTTAATTCGGTTCTTTGAAACAAATTGTTTAAAAGAGTCGACTCGCTAAAACGAGTCGGACTTCCTTTCACCATACTGTATATTCTGAGGAAGGCGGAATGGAGCAGATGGCAGCGAATGGAGAGTAAACTTTAAACTGTCAGAAATGGATTGTCAGGAAAAGCTGGAGGTGCCCGTGTACACCGATGTGGACAGAGAGACTTTCTTGAGGGATATATATCCGCTGGTAACTCGTGTATTATATTAAACAACCATTTATTGCCGTGTTGTGGTAAATGAATCACACATGTCTTGTTTAGCGTAGACCAGCGGTTCTGAAGCGCGTGCCCCTGGGGCCCTGTGTGCGCGCGTGGACGGTGAGTTATCTCGCGCAGAAGGGGGGATACCGCGAGGTCAAAGTGCATGTGTCCCCAGAGCCCAGGATGGACTTTCTGCACAAGAACTTTGTATACAGGTGTGTGTGTGATTTAACATGAATCCTTTATACTTTAGCCCAACACAAAACTGTGGAAGCATAACATAATTAACTGTATTTCAGGACTCTGCCATTTGACAAGTTCATTCAGAGAGCTGCAGAGGCAAAGCACTCAGATTTCTTCATTAGTGAGGTTAGTTACCTTAAAAAGTATTTTTTAATTCTTCATTTTTTAATTATTTTGATTATAACATTCTATTTGACAAATAGTTTGTGTCATTAATGTTAAATTATTACGTATAAGTTTAGCTGCAGTTGGAAAAGGTTGGGAACCACTGGACTATATTTTTGCATAGCCTATATTAACAAAATATTTTTTTTATTAATAATAATTAATGGCCCTCCTACTATGACCGTCACGGCCCACAGGTTGAAAACTGCTGAAATAGGTCTTCTTGTTCCCAACAGGATGAAAGCTACTACTTGCGCTCACTTGGAGAAGATGTTCGTAAGGTAGCTTAAATTACTCTTAGTAATGAATATCATGCCTGTTTTGGACTGTAGAGTTTAATATGAATATAGGCTGCAATGTGGCAGCATATTCACTATAAAATGTCTAATATATATTTTTTACATATATTAATATTGATTCCTTCCCCTTTCAGGAACCAGCTGATTTAAGGAAGCAGTTCCCTGAGCTGGCGGAGGATTTCCATATACCACAGTTCTTTGAGCCAGAGCAGTTTTTCTCCAGTGTCTTTCGCATCAGTTCCCCTGGTCTGCAGCTGTGGACACACTACGATGTGAGTTCTCAATGTCTATAGGTGACATTGGTCAATATTATTTTATTTTTTTTGCAGACAAGCTAATGAAATGTTGCTCACTTGAATGTCTTTGTTTTTGCAATATCTCTTCACACTAAGTATACAAATCCAACCTTGTTAACGGTGGTCTTTATTTACACTAACTTTCTCATCATTGCTCAATTTACCCATACCACAATTAGCATAATACTTCTATTAACATCTTGAATGAAGAGCATCAATCACTTTTTGGGCTAAAATCTACATTGCCATTCAGACGTTTGGGGTCAATGTGATTTTTTTTTTTATATATAACCATTCTTGTTATTTTATTGTTTACCATCAGGTAATGGACAACCTTCTGGCTCAAGTTACAGGAAGAAAGCGTGTTGTTCTGTACAGCCCCAAAGATGCCCTTTATCTCTACCTCACAGGTAGTACTGTACAAAATGACTGTCAATAAATGCATTATATACATAACACATACATACAGGTGCATCTCAATAAATTAGAATGTCGTGAAAAAGTTAATTTTTTCTTGTAAGTTATTTCAAAAAGTGAAACTTTCATATATTTTAGATTCATTGCATGTAAAGTAAAACATTTCAAAAGTTTTTTTGTTTTAATTTTGATGATTAGAGCTTACAGCTCATGAAAGTCAAATATCAGTATCTCAAAATATTAGAATATTTACATTTGAGTTTCAATTAATGACCATCCATACAGTATAAATTCTGGGTATCTCTTGTTCTTTGAAACCACAATAATGGAGAAGACTGCTGACTTGGCAATGATCCAGAAGATGAACATTCATGCCCTCCACAAAGAGGGTAAGTCACAGAGGGTCATTACTGAAAGGTGTGGCTGTTTACAGAGTGCTGTATCAAAGCATATTAAATGCAAAGTTGACTGGAAGGAATAATTTGGGTAGGAAAAGGTGCACAAGCAACAGGGATGACTGCAAGCTTGAGAATACTGTCAAACAAAGCTGATTCAAACACTTGTGACAGCTTCACAAGGAGTGAACTGAAGCTAGAGTCAGTGCATCAAGAGTCACCACGCTCAGACGTCTTCAGGAAAAGGGCTATCAAGCCACTTCTGAAACAGAAACATCGTCAGAAACGTCTTACCTGGGCTGTGGAGAAAAAGAACTCAGTGGTCCAAAGTCCTCTTTTCGGATGAAAGTAAATTTTGCATTTCATTTGGAAACAAGGTCCCAGAGTCTGGAGGAAGAGTGGAGAGGCACAGAATCCATGTTGCTTGAAGTCCAGTGTGAAGTTCCCACAGTCAGTGATGATTTGGGCTGCCATGTCATCTGCTGGTGTTGGTCCACTGTGTTTTCTGAAGTCCACAGTCAACGCAGCCATCTACCAGGAAATTTTAGAGCACTTCATGCTTCCTTCTGCTGACAAGCTTTATGGAGATGCTGATTTCATTTTCCAGCAGGACTTGGCACCTGCCCACACTGCCAAAGGTACCAAAAGCTGGTTCAATGACCATGGTGTTACTGTGCTTGATTGGCCAGCAAACTCGCCTGACCTGAACCCCATAGAGAATCTATGGGGTATTGTCAAGAGGTAGATGAGAGACACCAGACCCAACAATGCAGATGAGCTGAAGGCCACTGTCAAAGAAACCTGGGCTTCCATACCACCTCAGCAGTGCCACAAACTGATCACCTCCATGCCACGCCGAATTGAGGCAGTAATTAAAGCAAAAGGAGCCCCTACCAAGTATTGAGTACATATACAGTAAATGAACATACTTTCCAGAAGGCCAACAATCCACTAAAAAAAAATTTTTTATTGGTCTTATGAAGTATTCTAATTTGTTGAGATAGTGAATTGGTGGGTTTTTGTTAAATGTGAGCCTAAATCATCACAATTAAAAGAACCAAAGACTTAAACTACTTCAGTCTGTGTGCATTGAATTTATTTAATACACGAGTTTCACAATTTGAGTTGAATTACTGAAATAAATGAACTTTTTCACGACATTCTAATTTATTGAGATGCACCTGTATAGTAAACAAACTGCATAAAGTTTCATCTGAATGTTATTTTGCTATTTCACTGTAACTGTAATTGTGACATTATTTTTTAGGGGACAAGTCTGAAGTTTTGGACATTGACACAACTGATCTGCAGCTTTATCCTGAGTTTGTGAAAGCAAGTCGCTACGAGTGTATTCTGGAACCAGGAGACCTGCTCTTCATTCCAGGTATTCTATTCTTAATCCAGACCAACTAGTTATGCATAATCACAGCACCATTATAGAATTGTATACTTTTAACATTGTGAACCTCACATACATATACAGAGTTCTGGCATGAAACTCTAGATGGTGCAGTCCGATAGGTCTAACTCAATCTGACCTAATGACATCATTATCACATGGTACAGCTGATTGGTTCTCTCCTGTATCGGTAGCCAATAAGATCTCTGCTCAGCATTCAAATATATGATTAGTGCTTGTTGTAGCAGTTCGCAGCATGCTTCAGAAACCCTCCACCTTCCCCAGCTCCACCTGTATAGATCTGCTACGAGGTAATTCATGTATGCTATATGGGGGTTATTTCATGTAAGTTACATTTGCAGCAGCAGTATTTCTTACATGCTCACAGCATGTTGTGGATGTATTGGCGGTAGCAAGTCTCGGTACCTGCTCTGCCGCAGCAGCAGCGTAGTAGATCTATTCCACCAAGACCAAATACATTAACATTGTCATGTACATTACCATGCCAATCTTTCCGAGAGTTGTCATGACAGAACTAAGTGTGCTCTTATCCTGAAGTAGTGCTGAATTGCATTCAGAAAAATACTACTTTTGCTTGTATTTCCTCAGCACTTTGGTTTCACAATACCCTGGCTCTCCAGTTTGGAGTTGGTGTCAACGTGTTCTGGAGACATCTTCCACCTGAGAGTTATGATAAGAAAGATCCATATGGAAACAAAGACCCAGTAGCAGCCTCTCGAGCTCTGCAGTCACTAGAGAGGACTTTAGGCATCTTGGAAGAGCTGCCACCTGATTATCTGGATTTCTATGCTCGTCGTATGGTGCTGCGGATTCAAAGCCGGGCCTACCTTAGGCAAACTATGGAGGCATCACAGGAAAATTTAGACACAGCATAGTTCTCTCACTGTTTACACTGAAATGGAGCTATAGAGTTTGAGAATGACAATAAAGACATTTTAGTTTCTTTCCCAAAAAATTATTATTAAATATATTAATATACTGCTGGTTTAAAGCATGTTCTCAAATCAACAGTTCTGGAGCACGTGCAGTAACTATTAACACACAGTTCTGACAAAATTAGGCTTTCTGTAACAATTGTTGGTAACACTTTATTTTAAGGTGTCCTTGTTACACTTTACATATACTTATTATAATAACATTATATTACATTTTAATATTACCTATTATAATAACAATTAATTATGCATAATTACATGCAAGTAACCCTAAGCCAAACCGTAATCCTAACCATAACCATAGTAAGTACGTGTAGTTAATTAATATTACTCTGTTTTTGAATTACACTTTAACAAGGACATCTTAAAATAAAGTGTAACCAAATTGTTCAATTGGACCAGCTGCTTCAAAAAATTATGCTTTTTTTTTCTCTACAACTTGCAACACACTGAAAACATCTGAAAATGGGACTAAAATTATACAGTGCTTTAGAATGAGGGTTGCCAAAATTGTTTGGTCAACCAAAACCTAAAATGTTTACTTATTGTATGCCCTAAGATTTAAAAATAATATGTGAATCATTTAATAACACATTAGTGGTTATTGTCCATAGTTCTCTGATGTGGGTTAATTGTCACATGACATGCAGGTAAATGAATAAAATGTTTTTAGTAAGTAATTTTTTTTAAATTGATTTTATTTTTAAATTATTTATTTATTTTAATTTTACATTCTTATGATTTCATCAATTACTAGGTTTTCATTAACTTATGAACCCCCTGCAGTTCCCTCTCAAACTCCTGTTAGCCTAACCCTGCCTTAGATGTGGCTGTCAAATATTTAGTCCAATATACAGTATTCTGAAATACAAAGACCTGATTCTCTGTAGTATATAAACAGACTTTAAATGTAAGTGAGCCTTTTCATGATTATACTGTAATCTTCATTATTTATTTCTATATTTTATGATATTATCATTATTATTATTATCATTTATCATTATTTAATTTAAATGTAGTACAGTGTCTTCACAGACAGTGTCTGTTACTGCATGATGATTGAAATCATGTAAATAGCCTTAAGCTATTACCTAAAATATACTGCTCAAACATCATAGACGGAATGATCCTGAGAGCGCTGCACGAGCTCACCTTCATCTGCAGGACAGTTAAAAGCGTTCAAATGATTCAAAGCGCCAAACGAGTAGATTCAGTGCTGAAACGTGTTACTCGACCCGGTGACGTTTTATGAATGGCGGTGAGTATTTGAGATTGTTAGTGCTGTCATAAAATTCGCAACGGTTGTGATGTAATTATATAACAGGCTGTAGTCTGACGCGCTGTCTGCTGTTACAGTACTGTTTAGTTTTGATTCACTGTTAGTGCTAGCTGAGCTGTGCAACATTCGTCATTAGAAACGTTTAGTTTCAGTGTCACATGATCCTTCAGAAATCATTCTAATATGCTGATTTGCTGCTCAAGAATAATTTCTGATTATTATAATTGTTAAAAAAAAGCTTTGCTTCTTAATATTTTTGTGTAAACAATGATACCACTCAAACATTTGTATAAGATTTTAAAAAAGAGAGAGAAATTAATAATTTTATTCATCATGCATGAAAGTGATAAAAAGTGAGTGAAGACAATGATTTCTATTTAATAAATGCATTAACAAATGTAATTAATATATTTGATAAATGCAAATAAATGCTGTTCATTAAACTTTATATTTATCAAAAAATCCTGAAAAATAGTTTATCACCATTTCCACACAAAATATGAAGCAACAAAATTGTTTTCAACATTGATAATCAGAAATGTTTCTTGAGAGTCAAATAAATTGTAATGATTTCTAAAAGTGACATGTGACACTGAAAACTGGAGTAATGATGAAGAAAATTCTGCCGTGCATCACAAGAATAACATTACATTTTATAATATATTAAAATTGTAATATTTTACAATATTGCTGTTTTTTTGTTGTTACTTTATTTTGATCAAATAAATTCAAAATGAGCAGAAGATATTTATTTCAAAATCATTAATAATTGTAATGTTTCCAAACTTTTGGCAGGTACTTTAATAATAATAATAACAATTCTATATACTTTACTATAATATTATATTACTCTATTATAATATATTATATTGTTATGATTATTAAATGCTGCTTTTTATTTTTACAGGACAACAGTATGTATTACAATTTAAGATATATCAATATATTTGTGCTAAGATGTATATTTTTAATAATAAGTGCTGGGGGCGTGGCTTGTGGGCGTGACTTGGGGCGTTGTCAGATTTTCCTTCTTTTTTGTCTCTAGCCGATCACATGCCTGCTACATGCCAGCTGTTACTTAACACCACCATGAGAAGAAAAACCACCTAGTCCTTTTCCTTTTCTTTCCGTTGAGTTTCGTGTGCTAAGTCTAAGTTTGCCAACGCCGTGTCTCCGAGTCCGACCTCGAGCGCCTGTCTAAAACTTCAACCAGCCCACAACTCTGCAACTTCAGCCGTCAGCCAACGCCCAAGACTTCACTACAAACGACCACGGAACTGTCAGCCAATCAGCAACCTTGGGAAACCCCCCTTTCTGCAACTACAAAAGGGAATCTCTTAACACAAGGCAATGCAAGTATAACAACTCCAGATTCTAACTGAGCTGGTGCATTTAATATCAATTTTAACCTCATTGAGAAACTCAATGCGAGGGTTAAATAAGTGATTGATGGTTGTTCAGGTCTATGCAATAGGACATATTGCTGTAAACTTGGGATTTCACATTTTCATTCTCTTCAAACTCATCCTTTCCTCACTCTCTCTCTTTCTGCAACGTGTGAATGCGTGTGTTCATGTGTTAGATTAGTTGTCTTAGGTTTATATATATATATAAAGTCTTATTTATTTTGAAAAGAGACGTATCTTGTGTTTTGTGTTTACAAGCAGGCCCGGATTAACACAGTGTAGTGCCCTAGGGTGACCACATTTGAAGTAAGACTCATTTTTATCGTATGGCTTTTTCTTAATTTTGATGGTATTTTCTGTATTTTGTTACTGTACTGATCTTTTTATTGTAAAGCACTTTGTAACTTTGTTTTGAAAGGTGCTATATAAATAAATGTTTACTTACAAAGGTGGCACAGAAGAACACAAAAGTGGCATGTAGGTAAATTTACAAACATTTACAGAGGCTCAGAGGTGGAATGGATATTTTAAATTCATAACAATGTTGTGAGATTAATGTTTTAAATATAACATTTTGAATATAGAACTATTTGGTTGAAATGATTTAAATAACTGAAATGACACTTTAAAAATAAAAATAAAACTGCCAGCTGGTTATATTCTCTCTGTATATATTGTATCATTAACTGTTCATTTTCTATGCATCGGCATCTCTTCAAAATTATATATATATATATATATATATATATATACACACACACACACACACACACAAAACATGAAAAATATTTTAAAGGTCTAGTCATTATCTTAATCACTTGGTGCCCCCCTATTGGCTGGTGCCCCAGGGCACTCGCCCAATCCCGTCTACGGATAATCCGGCCCTGTTTACAAGTTAATGTCTTAAAGTGCCCCTATTATGGATTTTTGAAAATGACCTTTCATGCAGTGTGTAACACAGCTCTAAGTGAATGAAAACATCCTGCAAAGTTTGAAATCTGAAAGTGCTCCGTGTATAAAGTTAGTGTCTCTCAAAAGAAAGAGTCGACTCTGAATTATTGAAACGAGTCGTTTTTAAAATGAATCCCAAGCCGTTTCATGTTGACATCAACATGATACATTAGCATATTGCCCGCCCACTTATTGCATGCGCAGACCTGGGAAAACTTGATTTTCGCGTTGGTCTGAATGAACATGCAAATTCATCCTTTGCCACTAGGTGCCGCTTTTGGAGTGTTAAAAGCTCACAAACACTGCTTTAAAATGAAATCGACCAATCACCGCAGATTAGCGTCACACAAAGGAGGAGTTTGGAAAAATGAATCGTTGAACGAATCGTTTGGGAGTCGTTGAGCAAATAAGGTAAAAAGAAATGCATATTATAAGAATATGAAAGTGTTTTTTATGCTTGAATGCATGTCAACCTGTTGTTGGGGACTCCCAAAACCAAAATATGAACCTTTCATTACCCATAATAGGGACACTTTAAACTGCTGATCTTGTTACTGTGCTATTTAATAGTGTTTTCACTATATTTTGGAGTTTAATATCCAGTGCAGAGTTGATATTGTATGGCTCGTTCAGTTAATCGCTGTCCGACTCAGTGACTAGCCGTGAAACAGTGAGTCTGTTCAAATTCCCTATAAAATCATAAATTATTCCCTTTGAGCTAAATTGACCTGTTTCCCTTACATTACATATTACCTAACATAAATAAATAGCCTATGCATTTAAAAATAAAAGATGTTCAACATCAGTTGTGATAACTAATCGCAGCAATCCTGTAATTAATTTTATTCCTATAAAGTAATTAATCCAGTAATTTTATAGGTGCATCAGCTAGCGAACCTTAATAATTAGTGAATAGCCTATATGATTTGTGTATCGCGTAGTAGGCTACCCTTTGTTTTTCTATAGCTACCTGATTTTGGAATCAATAGCTCCACTCTTTTTGAAAAACTGAAACTTAAATGAGGTCTGAGTATATAAATTCTCCACACCTGCACGGTTTCATTTACCTCGACACCGTGAGATATCTGCTTAAATAAATAAATAATAAAAATCATAGTACAGTATGTCTAAATGTTACCTATATATTTGCTATATAATTGAGCTTGTTAGAATTTGTATTTTCCGGCACCTTTAAATGTAGCCTATTCCTTTGCTGTTTATGTAGCCTCAGTCTATTAAAGGGGTCATATGATGTGATTTCATGTTTTCCTTTGTCTTTGGAGTGTTACAAGCTGTTTGTGCATATATAAGATCTGTAAAGTTGCAAAGATTAAAGTCTCAAACCCAAAGAGATATTCATTACATTCATTCTCATTCATTACAAATATTGATTAATATCTGTATGGTAGACACCACTGATCTCTACAGTGGACACCCATTATCAACTTATTAAAGGGATAGTTCATGCAAAAATTAAAATGTTATGTTTTATCTGCTTACCCCCAGGGCATCCAAGAAGTAGGTGAATTTGTTTCTTCAGTAGAACACAAACGAAGATTTTTAACTCAAACCGTTGCAGTCTGCCAGTCATATAATGGCAGTCAATGGGACCCACGGCTTTGAGAGTCAAAAAAACATACACCGACAAAACCAAATTAAACCCTGCGGCTCGTGACGATATATTGAGGTCTTAAGACATGAAACAATCGGTCTGTGCAAGAAACTGAACAGTATTTATATCATTTTTTTTATCTCTGATCCACCGCAATGTCCAACTGTCCTGAGCGCATTCACAACAGCCGGCGCATGATGCGTCAACGTGCTCTGGCATAGTAGATGCATGCGCGGAAGCGATCTGTCGCGTGTATACGTCACTCATTGTTTACACAGTGCAGAGAGATTGTGGGTATGACGGCTACTCAAAATGGTAATTACGTCATGCGCCGGCTGTTGTGAACGCCAGGACAGATCCCCTCCGAAGACCTCGTTGGAACGAGAACCAGACAAGTCCTCTGCTCAATCTGGTGGCGCAACTATAACGACATGTGAATAATCCTGCCCACTCTAAAGTAGTACTAAGCTGCAGTGGAAACACAAACCGTGCTGAGCCGAGTCAATAGACAATAGACTTGAGCAGGTTCAGAAGCGGACTCAAAGACTGGAGTGAACTCTGGAGCAGACTCAAAGGCTGGAGCAGGCTCAAGAGCAGATTTGAAGACTGCAGTGGACTCTGAGGGCTCCCAGGCTAGAGCGGGTTCATGAGTGGGCTCTGAGGGCTCCCGGGCTGGAGCAAGCTCTGGAGTGGACTCTGAGGGCTCTTACTAGGAGCGTGCTCTGGAGTGGACTCTGAGGGCTCCCAGACTGGAGTGGCTTCCAGAGCGGACTCATGAAATGGAACAGGCTCTGTGACAACCAGTGCTGAGGCCCTTGAGATGCCAGCTGCTCTGGCCGAAATCAGCGGTGTATCCACCAAATTAGTGATTAGCCCCAAGTGTCTTTGGAATGCCTGAACATCTTCAAATGCAACGTTCTCAATGACCGGGAACACAGGAGTGGCATCCGTGATGGCTGAAGGCTGTGGAATGACATCCATGACAGCTGGAGGTTCTGATGTGGTAGCCATAATGGCTGGATGCTCTGGCATGTCGGCCATCTTGTGAAGAGACTCTGGGCTGGCGGCTGTCGTGTGAAGAGACTCTGGGCTTGCAGGCATCTTGTGAAGTGGCTCTGGAGTGAACTCTAGAACAACAGGAGTGGGCCTTGCTCGCAGATCTCCTCCCTCTTCACTTGCGAGATAAAGACAATGAAGCCTCATTGTTCTCTGTAGATGTTATAGTAGACTTGATCCTCTCTAGGGGCACTGCAATAGGCACAGACTGATATTGTTAGTACTAGACTGCAGTACTGGAGATAGTCAATAAAATCCCCAAAATCTAGAGTCTTAAGTCCCTCCATCTCCTACAGAGGCAAGGGATTTTCCAGGCATTCATAAAATACTTTTTAAAAAGACTTTTTAAAAGCTCAGAATTACAAAGTTCCAGCTCTACCTCCAAGGTCCAAAAAGTCTGAGCAAGGCCACCTACTCCCAACCCCTGTTGACGCAGTGCCACCAACATCTGGAGTCATTCCACTTCTTCTTAGAAGCTGGAGGAAGAAACCAAATGCCCATGTTCTAAAGTCAATGAAAGCTCACTAGCTGCTTGATCTGAGATGGCTGTAGTATTCTGCCATGTAATATTCTGGGACTTTGCGAAAGATCCAAGTGCAGCTTTTAATGAAGAGTACAAAAACAGTAATCCACAAAAGGCAAAAGACTGAAAGCACTAGCACACAGGGTACTACAAACAGATGTCAGCAAAAACCCACACAGATACACAGTGGAATACTAAAGCACCCAATGCTAGGTGAACAGGGTAAATAGGGGAACTAACAAGGCTAATGACACACAGATGAAACAATGAGACCTGGGGCACGTTCAAGCTCACACCGGTTCACAACGTTTTGCTACGGTTTCCGGGTTGAACGACATGTTATCTGAAAACTGTGTGCAACAGGGTTTTGTCTATGGGTGTGTCAAAAATGTCAGCCCAATCAGCAGCAACATGTATATAAACCACACGATATTAAAGAGACAGCACAATGGGTCCAAATAAAGTCGTTTACAAATGTGTCCGCTGCAGCTGGGTATACGCAACAATTGAAGATATTAGAAGACATGTTTGTCGAGCGTATTTTGCAGTATTAAACATGTATTTATACCGATTTCATCAGGCTCAGAAAATTCTTCAAAAATAACACAAAGAATGGCCTTCTCAGCTGCCATAGTTGCAACTCTTGCGTCATCAGAACAGGGTGTTCAACGCACCACCGTTTCCGTTTAAAAAACGTTTTGCACCGTTTTGTTGGGCTGAATGCAGGCCTGATAGACCAAGCAAAAGGTGATGGGAAATGAAGTCCACAAACAATAGGAAATGATCTGGGAGGAGTGCCCTATGGTGGCTGTCATGGGCACGAATCAAGCAATGTACAAAGTTGTCTGGAAGAAAACTTGCTTCCTTCTGCTCTGACAATAATCAAGTTTCCATCCAGTTTTTGCGCTGTTTTGATATCGACAAGAGAGAATGCGTTAAAAATTTGTTGCGAAATTTGCGGTCTACAGTCTGTTTCCATCCAACTGGCCTTTTACCGATAAAATGGTGTGCGTGATGACATCATCCCTAAAAAAACGAATTGTCGCATAAATTTTGGTGTATCGCAAAAAAAATTGCCCTTGAGCTGTTTCCATACATAATTTCACCTATTGCGTAAATTATAGCCTGTAGTAGCCTGTTCTTCATCCATTTGAAACAAAACAGCCTAGTATTAAATTGTATAGGCCTACATAAATTAACAAGTGTCATGAGTTTTTTTTTTTGTAGCCTACTTTGTTATAGACTATTAGATAGATAGGCTACTTTGATAATCAAGCAATAATCACAAACAGGTGCAGTTGTATTATTATTATTATTTTTCTCATTAACATTTATAGGAAATAGGACTGTTCATTTTGGTTATTTTATATCTCCTAACCGACGGTTGTTAAGCCATATTAACCGTTAATCGACAAGATATGTTAAATTACAATTAAATTTAAATTGATAGGTGGCTGTGACCCATTAAAAATACCTACATTTGTTTTCCAGGGATTCATTTATACACGCAAAAAGCAGCATAAACAACATGAACATGAGGATTCACATGCACGTCACGCACCTGCAGCGAACGGAGAACATATTATATATAAAATAAATAAATGGGCCCATATGCAAAATATATTTTTATAAATAATTAATCAATTAACAAAATGAAAGAAAATAAAAACTGCAACAATTAGCAGCCTATAGCCTATGCAGAATTTCGGTTAATTTTTGTGATGCTCTCTTGAGAAAGCGGCATCCTCTTTGTTTCCTTTTTCACAAAAGCACGTTTTGTTTTTATTGTGAATGTACACAAATAAAATAAATATTTTGAATAGTTTTGAATAATGTCTTACTCTTATATGGCCACAAATGAAGGAGTAGGCTATAAGCTGTTTCCACTTTTATAAGGAGTGATCGTTCCGGCGCGTTAAGCATAGCCTCGGCAACGCAGCCTGTTCATTGTCATAATAAAATACAGTCAGCCAAACATACTGAAAAAAACATGCTATTTTATTTTCCCTCACTCCACAACAAATCCTTTAAATTTAACGCTAGAAATAACTCAGAACAAAACAAGAATAAAAATATAAGAAGCTAACAAGCCAAAACTAATTAATTTAAACTTTTGTACTTCGCGTTCCAATATCCATGTAAAACTAAATGTGCTTGGCATAATATCACGGGGGTATGGTGGTCAAGCTGAAAGGCACAAACTACAGGCTATTTAAACTGAACAGTGCACTGTAAACAAATTATGTAAATGTAGGCCTACTAAAGGAACATCAAATTAAGATAAGTATGTTTGAGAGGTAACTCGTCTTTTTCTTACCATGTATAAAATAACTTGAGATACACAACTGAATAATATGCATATGATTTAATGCGCTTTTGAACTACAGGGAAACGGTGCTTTAACGTGAGCAATACTTTCGGTCGCTGTAGGAAAAAAAAAATACTATGGAAGTCAATGGTGCCTCAGAACTGCTCGGTTTCCCACATTCTTCAGAATATCTTCCTTTGTGTTCAGCAGAACAAAAACATTCATACAGGTTTGGAACTACTTGAGGGTGAGTAAATGACAGAATTTTCATTTTTGGGTGAACTATCCCTTTAATAAGGAGGGGGAGCTCTCCATCCTCTCTATATCTCAGGATTGGATGGGCCCAATATTTCTTTCTTTTTCTTTTTTTTAAGAAGCGAGAGGACAACAAAATCATCCTCAATGCTTGAAGACACCATTGAAGGTCTCTGCACACAATTTTCATCCGAATTTTTCACACGTTAAAAAAATAAATACGACCTCACGTTGTGTCAATCACGTTTGCACACTGCCTCCGAAACTTTCGTCTGTCAAAAAAAAATTCGGATCAGGTTCGATTTTCTGCGTATTCGCATCCGTTGCATGCATTTTGATAGGAAAGGATGAGGAATACGAAAAAACGGCAAAACGCATGCGAAAATTTCGGACTCAGTGTGCAATGGCCTAGTAGAATTTGCTCATTGGCAAAACGTTGGCCCCTTTGCGTTAGGCCCTCATTTAGCCCCCAGGAAGTAGGGCTGGGCAACATGAGCAAAAATTAATATCTCGGTATTTTTAGGCTGATTTGCGGTATAAGGTAGCCTATCTCTGTATTTTGTATTTGCATTAAACAAATAAAGTGAATGTAAGCATGTAGGAATGTGCAAAAAAGGGTTAAAATCACATTACATTCTAACATTGCAATCTAAAAACAAAAATAATAATTTTAAAGCAGAAGTTAAATTTACTAAACTAAAAATGAAAATAATAATAAAAAAGCACAGACTAATTGAGTAAAAAGGCTATTTTGATTACCCCATTAGACTTTACAGTTAGGCTATCATACACATACACTTCTGTGTTTAAAATTCTACATATGTCACATTTATTGTCCAACTACAAATATTTCACCAAAATGTATTTTTAGTCAGAGTTACTGCGCTTCTATTTTATTGCGCTCTGTCTGTTTGGCGTGCATGCGCGCGGCGGCGCTCGTTCTAAATGAAGTCTGTGAAGTTTAGCGGAGAATCGCAAAGCAAAAGCTCATGCACTTCTGACAGCAAAATGGAAATATTTCCATGGCTTTTTTAACATTTACAGATGGAGAATATACCTGTGAAATGTAAGTTATGCAAGGAAAACAGCACATCTCAAACACATTAAAGGCAGTTCCTGTCAGTGGCACACAGAGCATCTGACGGGCCGAGCCGCTTTAAACTGAAAATATAGGTTTCTATATCTTACGAGTTTTTTTTAAAGCCCTTCATATAAAGCTTGTCACATGTTTAGAACAAATTGTATTATGCACTTTCACCGCAGCAGTTCAGTCTGTGTCCTCCCAGATATTTTTTTTCAGATGCGCTTGTTTCAAACTACTGTATATCGATATTAACGGTATCGCTTCATACCGTATCGCTTATAAAACATATCGAGATATCGTACAAACTGCCCAGCCCTACCAGGAAGCCCTCACAGGGCCCGCACTATTAATCTACAACAATAGCCTACATCTGTTTCACTATCAATACTTTTCAGCTATAACTTAACCCTTTAAACTTTGTGTTGGAACGCTATTCATTGTCTTCCTCTCATCGCAACATCCCGTGACAGTATCATTTTGTCATGTATTTTGTCTTGTGTTTCCAAAAAAAGGACAAAGAACCTCAGAATATATATAAACAGAGACAATCAGGCTGATATGGAAATTGCATATTTAATATACTTTAAACCCAAATAACAGTGGTGAAATATAACTATGTATTTACATTTACATTTAGTCATTTGGCAGACACTTTTATCCAAAGCGACTTACAATTGGGGAATACATAAAGTGATTCATCTTGATGAGGCAATCAGACAGAGGAAGTGCTCGTAACACCAAGTCTCAGTCATTGTTCAAATAGGTACAAGCTAACAAGGGAAGGAGAGAAAGATGTTTTTTTTTTTTTTAAGTTTAGGATGAAGTCAAGTAGTGCTGAAAGAGATGAGTTTTCAGTTGTTGCTTGAAGATTGACAGGGATCCAGCATTCCGGATAGGGGTGGGAAGATTATTCCACCAGCCAGGAACGGTGAACGAGAATGTTCTGGAGAGTGATTTTGAGCCTCTCTGTGATGGTAACACAAGGCGTCGCTCACTAGCAGATCTCAGACTTCTGGAGGGGATGTAGATTCGTAATAGTGAGTGGAAGTAGGAGGGTGCTGAGCCTGTGGTCGTTCTGTATGCAAGCATCAGTGTCTTGAACTTGATGCGAGCTGCCACTGGTAGCCAGTGCAATGAGATGAAGAGAGGTGTAACATGGGTTCTTTTGGGCTCGTTGAAGACCAGTCGTGCCGCTGCATTCTGAATCATTTGTAGAGGTTTGATTGTGTTTGATGGAAGTCCAGCCAGAAGAGCATTGCAGTAGTCCAGCCTAGAAACGACAAGGGCCTGGACAAGAAGTTGTGCAGCATGCTCTGTCAGAAAGGGCCTGATTTTTCTGATGTTGTGTAGCGCAAACCTGCAAGATCGAGCAGTCTTTGCAATGTGCTCTTTGAAGGTCAGCTGGTCATGAAAGATTACACCAAGATTTCTGACCGAAGTTGATAGGGTAATTATTGATGTGCCTAACTGAATCGAGAAGTCATGCTGTAGAGTCAGAGTGGCAGGGACGACAAGAAGCTCAGTCTTTGCCAGGTTGAGCTGTAGGTGATGTTTTTTCATCACCTACAGTGATGAAATGTATTTAAAGTTTTTAAAATGTAAAATAAAATTATAATATATATAAATGTAAATTTGAATACAATTAACTGTTATTACCCTGCAAACATGCTCCTGCGTTGCCCATGCTGGCTTTTTGTAGGCACAGTGGGCTATGGCCAGCCCACACCAAACCTAAACGGGCCCAGTGTGGGCTTGCCCAGACGAGGCCCAGAGCAACTTTAGTACCTTTGGGCCCACACAGGTTTTGTGTAGGCAGCCCTGTAATGCAACTAGGAGAATACAAACAACATTGACTGGCCATTCTTTAGCCACTCAATTGAACTGGAATGGCTCAAACCAAAAGACACCTTTTCAGAACCTGTTGTTTCATATAGGCCAGGGATCCTCAAATCTGGCTCGCAAGATCCACTTTCCTGCAGAGTTTAGTTCTAACCTTAATCAAACACACCTGAGCATGTCTTCAGGATCATTAGAAAATCACAGGTGGGTGAGTTTGATCAAACTTGGAGCTAAACTCTGCAGGAAAGTGGGTCTCATGAGTCTGTAACAGATATTTACCTATTTGAGGTGTAACAGACATGAGCCTGTTAATAATAATTTTGTGGGCAGTTTTCTTCCTTACCACTAGGAGTGTTAGGGTGTTTTAGGTTTCCTTAAAGTGCCCCTATTATGGGTAATGAAAGGTTCATATTTTGGTTTTGGGAGTCCCCAACAACAGGTTGACACGCATTCAAGCTCAAATAACACTTTCATATTCTTATAATATGCATTTCTTTTTACCTTATTTGCTCAACGACTCCCAAACGATTCGTTCAACGATTCATTTTTCCAAACTCCTCCTTTGTGTGACGCTAATCTGCGGTGATTGGTCGATTTCATTTAAAGCAGTGTTTGTGAGCTTTTAACACTCCAAAAGCGGCACCTAGTGGCAAAGGATGAATTTGCATGTTCATTCAGACCAACGCGAAAATCAAGTTTTCCCAGGTCTGCGCACGCAACAAGTGGGCGGGCAATATGCTAATGTTTCATGTTGACATCAACATGAAACGGCTTGGGATTCGTTTTAAAAATGACTCGTTTCAATAATTCAGAGTCGACTCTTTCTTTTGAGAGACAATAACTTTATACACGGTGCACTTTCAGATTTAAAACTTTGCAGGATGTTTTCATTCACTTAGAGCTGTGTTACACACTGCATGAAAGGTAATTTTTAAAAATCCATAATAGGGGCACTTTAAGTAAAGCCATGTGGGTAGGGAGTTAGCAACAACAAGCAGCAGTAGCCAGCATGGCTCACTTGCTGAGCACATTGTGCTGTGTCCTGGTTTGAAAATGTCATTTCAAGCCCAGTCTAAAGTAAGGAGTTGATGTTTTTTGCAGAGATGTTACATGTTTGGATTGATGCTAAGAGTTTAAGACAGTGCATTTGTATACATTTTAGAAGGACTTTTTATTGGTGAGGTCACCACATCATGGTCCAGTTTGAATATGGATTTCAAGTTCTTTTCGACGTGGACTATTTTTGACTGTTCCTGGTTAGAAAGAGTCTGGTGTTTGAGAGCTGTGGTGTGTTTTTCATCATTACAAGAGGTTGGATTATTAATTTGCTATCAGCCAACTTCAGCTATGGACATTGATGCACTACAGATAAGACTTTTGCAAACACCAACTTTCACATGACGAAATCCTACAATCTTACATTGCTTTGCTTTTTCTTTTTCTTTTTTGTACATTTGTGTATTTACACAAATTGTGTATTTGCCTATATGTAGCTGTATTAACCTGAATTGAAAGTTTTGTATTTAATAAATTGATTTGAAATCCCTTTGACTACTGTACATTTTTAACAATACAGACATTAGTTATCCATTTCAGATGTATAGTAACTGTTTTTCCTAGACTTAATTCTCCCAAAAATGAAAATTCTGTCATTACTCACCCTCATGTCGTTCCAAACCTGTAAGACCTTCGTTCATCTTCGGAACACAAATTAAAATATTTTTGATGAATTCAGAGAGCTCTCTGACCCTCCCATAAACAGCAAGGATCCTTACACGATCAAGGCTCAGAAACGTAATAATGACATTGTTAAAATAATCCATGTGACATCAGTGGTTCAACTGTAATTTTGATTCTCTACGAGAATACTTTTTGTGTGCAAAGAAAACAAAAACAACAACTTTATTCAACAATTCGTCTCCTCCGTGTCACCCTGGCACCATTTTGGAGAGTATCACATATGTAAACAACATATGCAACATATGTACGTGGATATGTTGTTTACGTTCAGATCAAAGTGTAAACAATGTAAACGTTGTTTACATATGGGATACTCTCTAAAATGGCGCCAGGGTGACGCAGAGGAGACGAACCCACTGTAGCTGTACAGGTGAAGGGCCGGAGTGCAGCGGATGGCCCGTAAGTCCATGGCGGAAGTGGTGTGACGACTGACCAGGACGAGTTCCAGGACGAGGGATCTCAGTTGAGATGAAGGTCTGAGGGTCTCTGGTGGAGTCGAAGGTGGGAGGAGCCAAGACGGAGCCAACAGGTCAATGAGCTAAGATGGAACGTAGAGATCCGTGGCTGGAGGCAGAGCTGCAGGATCCATCTAAACAGGTGCTGCTGGTGGTTGCTCGACGTCATAGTAGGGCCTCCCCAGAGATGGCACAGGGTTGCAGACATCCAGCAGCGGTGGGGTTGGAGGACTGGCTGAGCTTGGTGGTGTGATACAACACGACAGGAAAACAGTAAGAATAGCACAGTCCATGTCAAATCGAAGAAATTAAGAGTTCATAAAGTTATTCGAGCTGTTCAGAAACAGCAATGATGAAAGTAGTGGGTGGGAGAAGGTGGGAGTCGACAAGTCCATATCAAAGTTTATCAGCCAGTAATCATTCTCCTTAGTCACACTTCCCTTGTCCGCAGATGTCACGGGCTCTCACCCCTGGTCAGACTCATCCTGAAGCTCTTCTTCCGGGGCGAGGGTCAGCTCTGCCCTTTTTCCCTCAGGCTCTGGCTGACGCGTCACGGCGGTGAGTAGCTTTCCATCTGCGGGGGGCACACACGAATACTCCTCGGTCGATGGTGGTGATTCAGGCTCTGGGTCTGGCTGTATTCTGAACTGGGGCACGACACTCTCCAGACACCGGATGATGATTTCCCTCCATTTTAATCCGTTGGTGTCTTGGAGGTTGATCGGGAGGTGTAAAGTAGCCCTGATCCGGAATAAAGTTGTCAGGGTCTAGTCTTCCAAGGGAGCTGGCGGCTGCCAGCCAGCAAAACTCCCTCACAAAAACAAAAAGGTTGTGGCTCTCCTGAGCCACAGCGATGAACAAAGCCCGTTCATCCATTAATTGGTCCGGTATTCTGTCATGGGATGTTGCGATGAAGGAGAGGAAGATGATGAATAGCATTCCAACACAAAGTTTAATGACAATAATCCAACAGGCAAACACACTGGAAGGGCAACACACTAAATGAAACTAATACTGGACAAACACATAGTGAACCAGAGGAATTCAAATACACAGTGGTAACGAGATGAATGCAGCACAGGTGTGATGATTTGTTAATGTCCATGGAAACAGATGATTGGCGGGAACTCAAACAAAGGAACACATGTGTAGAATGAAAACACAAACAAAGTCCATGTGGGTGTGATGGTGTAACAGATACAAGCACATGGGGGAAAAAAAGTTACAATAATCTGAGGATGTTTTTGTAATGATTGACAAAATATGTAAACATTATTTGTCTGTATAATTGTAATTGTATTATTATTCCAAGTGCACTGGCATGGTTCAAATCATGCTTATCTGACCGCCATCAATTCGTGGCAGTAAATGAAGAGGTATCATACCAATCACAAGTGCAGTATGGAGTACCTCAAGGCTCAGTACTAGGCCCCTTACTTTTCACGCTTTACATGTTACCCTTGGGAGATATCATTAGGAAACATGGTGTTAGCTTTCACTGTTATGCTGATGATACTCAGCTCTATATTTCTTCACAACCCGATGAAACATACCAATTGGCAAAAATAACGGAATGTATAGTTGATATCAAAAACTGGATGACTAGCAATTTCTTACTACTAAATTCTGAAAAAACAGAGATGTTAATTATTGGACCAACAACTTTTGCATGTAATAACCTAGATCACTGTCTAATACGTGATGGCTGCTCTGTAAATTCTTCATCATCAGTTAGGAACCTAGGCATACACTGTAAAAAAAAAAAATCCATAAAATTTACGGTAAAAAAACGGCAGCTGTGGTTGCCGGAATTTCTACCGTAAAAAATACGGTAACAACGTTTTAGGTTTTACGGTTTTAACTTAAATTAAATTAATAATACCGTAATTTCATTAATTGATATAATGTTAATATACCAACCTATTGAAGTACTGAAATCTGTTTTGTATCTTTGTAATACACTGATAACCACCAAAACGCAGGAGGCGATGAGAAAGTCACATGATGAACCAAAGCCAATCACAATCAGCTTTTAAATAATAACATATATAGAAGGTGCACAGTGTCCTTCACACAAACAATAATCACCATCATAGTGACACTCATTAAACTGAAATATGCAATAAACATTAATTTAACAACATTAGATGTAACATACAACCCATAATAAACATAACTGATAAGAAAAACTAAGAAGAAACAGTTATTTCAAAGAAAAAACATCAAATTCAAACTAAATTTGAAATGCAACGCAGGGAATTCTGGTAAAATCAGTTTACGGTTTTTCCCTGTAAAATAATTACGACCTATGCTCTCAATGTCAAATGCAGAAACATTAATTCATGCGTTCATGACCTTGAGGCTAGATTATTGTAATGCTTTATTGGGTGGTTGCTCTGCGCGTTTAATAAACAAACTCCAGCTGGTCCAAAATGCAGCAGCTAGAGTTCTTACTAGAACCAGGAAGTATGACCACATTAGCCCGGTTCTGTCAACACTGCACTGGCTCCCCATTAAACATCGTATACATTTTAAGATCTTGCTAATTACCTATAAGGCCCTGAATGGTTTGGCACCTCAGTATTTGAGTGAGCTCTTATCACACTATAGTTCTTCACGTCTGCTACGATCTCAAAACTCTGGCCATTTGATAATACCTAGAATATCAAAATCAACTGCGGGCGGGAGATCGTTTTCCTATTTAGTGCCCAAACTCTGGAACAATCTACCTAACACTGTTCAGGAAGCAGACACACTCTGTCAGTTTAAATCTAGATTAAAGACCCATCTCTTTAACCTGGCTTACACATACACTATAGCATTTCTATAATTCAAATCCATTAAAGGATTGTTAGGCTGCATTAATTAGGTCAACCGGAACCGGGAACACTTCCCAAAACACCCGATGTACTTGTTACATCATTAGAAGAATGGCATCTACGCTAATATTAATCTGTTTCTTTCTTATTCCGAGGTCACCGTAGCCACCCAGATCCAGACTGTATCCAGATCAGATGGTCACTGCAGCCACCCGGATCCAGTCTGTATCCAGATCAGATGGTGGATCAGCACCTAGAGATGACCTCTACAGCCCTGAACGTCAGCGGAGACCAGGACAACTAGATGAGCCCCAGAGACTGATCCCCAGTGAAGACCCTGTCTCCTAGACAGCCATCGGCAGGGGCGAACTGGGACAAAATTTCAGGCCGGGAAATCTCACTCATCCAGGCCATCCCATACACCCACAACAAATTCTGAAACATGGACAACCCTATTAGCCTATTTGTATGACCATCACATAAAAAGGTCTAAGTCTTTAGTCGGGGCCGTGGAAAATAATTAAAGGTTCTCTTTTGAACTGCACCTTCACTTCCCTTTTCCTTTTCTTCATTTTCTCCAATATCTCTGTCACTCCCTTTTTTCTTGTACCTGTCACTTCTTTACCAGCAGGTCTACTGTTATTAACAGAACTGCGTTCACCTTGTTGCAAAACAACCACCTCATTGCAATTTGTTTGCACATAATGTTATTTCTCTTAAAATGACTTAAATACCCAAGATTTAACAAACCTATAATTCATACAAATATATTAAAACAAATTTTCTAAAGTGCCTAAATGCCAAAATTATTACATTGAAAATCCTAATACTGAACACACTACTGTATTTTTGGGCTGACTGATATTTTTGTGTTGCTGTTTGCTCTAGCTCCCTCCCTTTCTATACAATAAACCCATGTAAAAATCTGCCTGCTAAATTTATTAATGTAACTTTCCAATCGGTAATGATGTCCTTTTGCACAGTATTCTGACTGATGCTAATAATGGGGTGCTACTGACAGCCTAACAGGTGCTAGCAGTTTAATAACTCAACCACCTGAAGCCCTGAACAGGTTAGTAATTTCGCATTTAACTGTTTCTTCTGGCCGTTTCCTCTCCTACCTCGAGTCCCACGCATCGACTTCAAAACCGTTTGACGGAGGCAAGGAACAGACGTGAAGCGCGGCGCTGCCAGTCAAGACTAACCGATTTATGATTTATTATCGATTTATTAGGAAATGCCACAATCGGAAATGATCACTTTGGCACATTGGGAAGGCAAAAAAAAAAAAAAAACACAGGGCAGCGGGCCAAATCAGCCACCAGGCCACTGGGAAACGTCCCGGTGCTCCCAATGGCCAGTCCGCGCCTGGCCATCAGGACAAGACCACAGGAACCAGATGAGTCCTTTGCACAATCTGACTCTGCTGCAGCCTAGATTTAAACTGCTGATTTTGTCTGGCCAGAGGAGAATGACACCATTTTGACACACTATTTCCCCATCTAAATACTGTAAAGCCAATGTAAAGCCACCCAGCTTTATATCAAGCTGATGTAAAGCTGGTTTGACACAATTTGCATTGTTAAAAGCGCTATACAAATAATAGTGACTTGACTTGACTTGTATCTATGTTCTATTGATTAATTGCATCTGGCTCGATTTATGTTCAACAACTTTACTAATCATTAAAAAAAAAAAAAAAAACTCTGGCCTCTTAATTTTTGGGTAACTTGGTACAAAATCCCCTCTAAATAAATTCTAAATAATAATAAAAAACAAAAACTTTTGACCACCAAAAGTGATTGAAGCCTTGATTTTGTTTTTTCAAGAAAATCAATGTAATATGTTTTTGTTTTTTATTATTATTTAGAATTTATTTAGAGGGGATTTTTATGATACTATGCAATATTTATAATTTTTTTAAAGCTATTTTTCCCATTAAAATTAATATAATTTTTAAAATAATTTTTAAATAAAGCATTTCAGATTATTATTTTTAAACAAAGCATTTAAGATTTTTCCATTTATTTTCTTTTATTAGGTTTGGCATATATATATATATATATATATATATATATATATATATTCTAAAACACTACTTTTTATTAAGGTTTATACATTTATTTGTTAGATAAGTATCAGGTTTTAATTTTTTTTTTATTTCCCATTCATGTTGGTATTTTTTCACTGCAAAGGTACCAAGTGTTACTTTTTATTTTTTGATCCTTTAACATATCTGAACCATGTCCATGATTTTTTGTCTGTTCACATAGCTAATGCGACAAAAGTCACCAAGTTTCATCTCATTCCAATCAAGCAAATAAATAAATTAATTAATTAATAAAAATAAAATTTCAAAAAGCTAAAATTACCCTATTAACACTTAACCTCACTATACCTGCTTCCTCGAAGCATTTATACTCACTTTTGCTTTCTTGTAAATGGTGCATTCTGGATATATGACTGACTGGATTGGTCTTCGAGAAAGGGAACAGTATATATAAACTTTGTGATAGGTCATGCTAACTAAGACACCGGAACAGTTCCAGAAACGCCTAATGAATGGCTCGAAACTGGAAAGGAGTGGACCGTTCCTCGCGGCTCAATGGAACGTGCTGCACCACCACAGCGAATTATGACAACTTCTGGCACGAGTCCACACGGTTTCATTTTCAGCACCGTGTCTACTGACGGTACGAGAATTTTTATTTTCACAACGGTTTTGAGTTTGACATGGTTTCATTTACCATGAAACTGTGTTGAATTTGAAAAAAGTGAAACTTGTATTTTCTCTCAAAAAATAAAGATATTTTCCGAAAATGGCTGGTAAGTAGCAATGAAGTGTCTACAATAAAGCACGCAGGGAATTCAGAAATAATGCATTGATGTGCAAAGATAATTGTGGCCAATTTGGCGTGATTTAAAATTCATGTTCACTAAACGGAATTAGGGGAAGTTAATGTAATCCAAATCTGCACAGATTTAGCGCAAATTGGCTACTGAACTCAGCACCTTGATGTCGTGTGATGTTACGTTTACGACTAAGGACATAAAACAGGCGCGTTTCATGGCCTAATTGCGCAGCTACAAATAAAGCCACGCTGCACCCGCCATTGACAACTTTAAGGCTGCGTTACTTTTCATATCTAGCTTGGGGGAACATTTAGCGCAGCTACTGCATTGGGGAGCTGCGGCTGCGCATGGAACATATTCCATTGTCGGTCCAGTTGTGAGCCGATTACCAAAGCGAGGGAGACCTCATATTAGGCGCTGTTTTTAATTTACAGCCCACGCGAAACTGCAAAAAGCAAATACTCCAAAAGTGTGAAGTGGATATAGAGCAGAGCAGGATCAGTCACCTGCACAGCGCTGCGCTTCCGCCACGATTTATAAGAGATAAACAGCGCAAATCGCTTGATCCATTCAGGAGTGACACAGAATTGTGTTATACAGTTGTGTGATATGAGAACATTAAATGTTCTGGCTGAAAACAGCCACGACAATGTAAACTGCAATGCAACTTTAATAGCTTCTTTCGCTTTAAATGTTTCTTTCTAATTAATTTGAATTGAAGTAAAATGTTGATTCAATAAGAGCCTGATTAAAGATAAATATCAGTGTCTGTCTTATATAAATTAAGTGTTTACTATTTACAAATATTAAAGTTCTTTAAGGGATAGTTCACCCCAAAATTTAAATTGTCATCATGTACTCAACATCATGTCATTCCAAACCTGTATGAATTTCTTTCTTCTGTGGAACTTAAAAGAAAATATTTTGAGAAATTCAATAAATTTTTGTCCATACAGTAGAAAGGGTAACCAAAATGGTTTAACGTTCTACAAAATATATTTTGTGTTCCACAGAAGAAAGTACGTCATACAGGTTTGGAATGACAAGAGGGTGAGGAAATGACAGCATTTATTAGCAGTAAATTTACTGTTTTCTAGGACAAAATCAATGTTTATGCTGTCAAGTGCATTTCTATGTGACAAAAAATTCAGTATTAGTTTGTTGCATTCGCAGTGAATTCAGCAATATATCATTATTTGTTTCTGTCCTGTTGTATTTATTTATTAATTTACTCCAATTGAAGGCCCTATAACCCAGCAAAACATTCACAGGGGAACTCGTGGGCCGGATAGGCTGGATTTGTCCAGGGCCAAATTTTAACCCCAGTCCTCTACCCATCACTACACAACAAATAACGGCGTGGTGGGCACACTGGTTTCCTTTGATTTAAAGCAATAATGATAAGTTGAAAAACAGCTGAAGACTCGCACTGTGTCTACACTGGACACAATGAAAAAATACAATAGAACCCATTATAATCAGTGATGCTGTCTACACTGGAGGCGGCTCGGTACAGCACGGCAAATCCCCGACAGTAAACTGATGCCTCGTTCCATTTATGACGTAGGCCTACTGTCTGACATAAAGGTGCAAATGATTTGCAATGGTCACTTTGTCGCATCCAGGGTGGTATTTGTATTAATGTATTTTGGCTAGTAAAAGTTATGAATGGCCGGTAACTTAAAAATGTAGTAGCCAAATTGGCTGGTGAGTGAAAAAGTTAATTTCAAAGCCAAACCACCTGCGGGTGATGAATTTATCGATCAGAAACTTCTGAGCCAAGCATGCTTAAAGGGGTCGACTCATATGTTTTCCTTTGTCTTTGGATATATAAGCTGTTTGTGCATATATAAGGAATAAGGGAATAATGTTTATTCGCAAATGAGGAATAAAGTATACTTCGGCCGTCCGCACACCGTCCTTATTACGTCATTTTCGTCATCAAGAGGGCTCGCGGACAGTCGCGCACCCCGTCCGAGTGCAGGCAATTTTTTGAGACCGCGCAAGTCAAGTTGGTGGTAGTGTGCATGTGTCGAGCTCGTCCGTCCGCACTCTTCACTCTCTATACGGCTGAGTATACTTTGAATGCTGCGCGGACGAGGCTGTGCGCGAGACGAGACGGGACGGAACGGACCGCGGAAAGTGAAGTATACCCGGGCCTTTAGGCTTCTCCTCCACATTGGAAATGTTTTAAAAACGGACTCTAAAACTAAGCCCACATCAAAATTGAACTGCAGGGTGATAATCTTTATTTACAAATTAGGCTATGTCAAGAGTGCAAAAAGAGACATCTTTTAGACATCTTCTTGAACAGCTTCGAGCTATGAATGAACATGACGAAACTGCAACGGCAGCAATTCGTTTTCTTTACAGCACATTATCAAAACACATGGATGCTTATTCTTCATCATTGTTATTATAAAAATATGCAGTTAATAAGTTATCAGTCTAAAACTGGGCTTGTCATAAGGCGCGCGGTCTGGAGCGCTGTATGACTGATGTAGCCTGCCTATCCGTTTAATTTAGCTTTACTCCAAAAATATGAACTTACCTGAAAATACTTTTATATTTAACGTGTTCGTTTATGTCCAACATTTAGTGTTAAACTTTTGGTCTTTAAAATAAATCTACTTTTGACTTTCACCTTGACTGATTTTTAGACTGATAACTTCTTTTGCGACCGATGCTGCAAACCTGTCACAGTAGGAAGCGCGGTCCTAATAGCGATGTATGACTGCTGTATCCGAATATGAACTAGCTGTTTTAAAGATTTTTACATTTAACATGTTAGTTTTTCAGTATGTTTGAAAGTAGCCTATATTATTTCGGTTACTGGTACTTCCAGTCTCTCTCTCACGCACACGTGGTTTAAAATCACCAAATAGTTATGAAATAGCCTATGACAAGTACAGAGAGTCTCTCTCTTGCCCACACCCACCCATGCACGATAATATCACCATATCGCAACATGACCATATCGCCCAACACTACCATGCAGGGCTCTACTCTGTACAGGAGAGACTTGTTGTTTCCAAACAATAGGAAATATATCGGTACCTGCATCGGCTGTCGGCCAAAATGAGTTGAAAAATATTGGCATATCGTATATCGGCAAAAATCCAATATCGTGCATTCCTATGAAGAAAAATGTTTTTTTAACCTTTGCACAAAACTTAGGTTTTTGATATATTTTTTAACAGAAAGAATACTACTGATTTATATTATTGATGTGTGTTTCAGATGGATAAAATATTCCTATTACTTCAGAAGTTCAGACTGGATAAATACTACAAAAAATTCATTGATCTTGGGATTGAAGAAGAACTGGATTTTTTTGACAGTGTCAATGATGTGACCTTAAAAAGCATGGGTAGGAGTTCTATTCTTAAATAGTTGTTGTTTGGCTAATTTAAATCTGTTCTGTTAATATCTTTTATTTTGATACATCATAATGCATGACATTATACAAGGTGGTTTCAAAAAAGATCATTTTATCTATTAGCAAAGTGTATGTTGAACCATAGGGGGTAAATGCGTTGTCAAGTAAAAAATGTATCTATATTTTATATTTGATTGTAATAAAAGGAAATATAAAAAAATTATTGGACGTGCATGTCTCCTCTCAAAGATAATCACAGATAGGATGATTGGCAGTTTCTAAATGGTCAAAAGGGGAGGAGGCCCAATTTACAGTATTGACTGGCATCTTACCCCACTCTCCCCTACAAGTTCTCATGAAACTAATCACATCCATATTGAATATTACAGGTAATTTTCTTTTTGTTTTGTTAAAAGATTTTTCACAAGCAGAGAGGAACCGGTATGAGCATATGGTTGCTTACCTGCAACGAATTGGCAATGCACCAGTTCCAGAGATGCGAGGAATGCCTGCAATGAAGTCACTTAATTCATTTCGTATATCCTACCGATTTCCAAAATGTCCTGGGATACAAGAGATCACTGGTAAATCTTTATTGTACACACTTCATAAACGGTACTAATGTTGTTTCTCATTCTAAAAGACAATTACAGTAATAAGAGCACTGAGAGATGTCAAAACAAGATGCATTATGCTTACATTAAGTACACATCATACTTGATATTAAGAACATATATCTAGATTTATTTAGGGTTTGACTTTCACTATCCAACCTCTATCCAAAGAAATGTTTTGATTTAAAACTTGAGGAACAGTAGGCTCCAAGATAGCTCACAATTTAAGAGACACTTTTATCAAAAGCAACTTAAAAATGAGGAACATCACAAGAAATGTATCATATAAAAGTCAATCATTTCCATAGTATCACAATGCCAACTTTTAAGAGTAAGCGAAATAGTGTAAATTTTAGAGCAAAAGTAAGAATACCAAAGGGTGCAGAAAGAGGAATATGAAAAGAGAGCTGATACAAAAATTACTGTAAACCACCTTTTCATGTTACTGCTTTTGTAAGGTAACCATTTTATAAGGGTTTATAAAATAAACACAAACATCTAGGTTATGACTAACCATGGTTTCCTGAGAAGGGGAACAAGATGAGGCATCTGGAGTTATGCTATGGGGAATGCTTGCAAAAATGTGACTCTCAGACTGCTTATTGGAGCCACTCCTAGAGCCAAATTTCTCTAATTGCAATATAAGGTATCTTGGCTTTGATGCTCTAATGCAAGGGAAGCCCTAGCCTTTGCAACCTTCCGCCCTCCCTTGCAGGGCAGGTAAAAATGGCTGCCTACTTCTCTGAGTGTGTGTTCATGGTGTGTGTTTAATACTCACTGCTGTGTATGTGCACTTGAATGGGTGAAATGCAGAGCACAAATTCCAAATATGGGACTCCATACTTGGCTACACGTCACATCACTTTCACTTTACTCATATTCAGGGAAGGATCGGAAACGAAGCAAGGTATTTTTTGTAAAATAAAAAATATAAATAGTTTGGTAAGATATCTTGGTAAAATAGATGCAATAGAAAGGTCAGCTCCCTACTGCCGAATACCCATTTGGTGATGGACACTAATAAGTATGGAAGCATATGTGTAGCCAAATTCAATTTGAAATGTAATATGCAAAATGGCAATGCAATATGTAAAATGGCAATGTGTTTCTGTTTTATTTAAATTTACATTTTCGCATACATATGTGCCACATTTAGTGCAAAATGAAAATTCAATTATATCATTTAAATTTGCCATTTTCTACACTAGTTTTAATTAGGGGTGGGAGAAAAAAACGATTCTCCGATGCATCGCGATTCTCTCTTCAACGATTCTGAATCAATTCTGAGCTTGTTTTTTTCCCGACATATGGCACGTGTGCGCGCTAGAGACGCGGCGGGCTTCATTGCACAGAATTTGCACTGAGACACGTGCACATTGCTTGACAGTGTGTGCTTCCACCTGCCGTTTTTTACTTTAGATATGCTTTCATTTATACCGTTTGGAATGCAGTACTATTAGATGCACGAAACTCGCGCACTGACAGACTTTCACGTGTGCTTTGTTTTTGTCCTGAAGCTCGATTGCGGCTGCGGTTAAATGCACTTGCATTTTCGAATACATTTATACGAAATTGATGTACACACAGTCAGTTATGTTTTAGAGCAGGACAAAACATCTGATATATCGAAATAGATCTGTGCATTAGTCTGAATGCAGCCTGTTAAAGAGGAAGACATCAGCAGCATGCTTTCTGCTGGAGCAGAGGAACCTGCAGAGCATGCCTCCAGATTAAGCAGATTGCTTAAGATTGAACTGGCTTAAGGAGACCGGGAACTGGTCACCACCTCCTAAGCAAGTTCAACCTGTAAACCCTGTAGTGTAGCCAGCACTCTGCCTCAGCAGTCGCAGGGCCTGACAAATGTGAATGGAGCCATGAACTTGTCACAGTGTGCACATCCTGCTCCCTCAAGAGCTGCACACGCGTGCTCTAGTCCGAGACATATCACGCAGAGTTTGTGTGTCCTCGGGTGTAATGAAAGGTCTGCACACACTTGCTACTGCTCCTGAAGACAAAGAAGCTAATGATGTATTTTGCAGGTGCCCTCTTATACTCACAGGGGCTCTGCTCATGATGTCATAGACTGCTGTCTGCCAATAGAACTGGTGTGTTTGGTACACGTGTTCAAACATTGGTGAAGCTGAAGGCATTCCCTATAGCATCAACTCCAGATGCTGATTCATAGATCCACTTCAGAAGGGAACAAAAATTTAATAATTTGTTATAATGTGACAGGTATGTGTGTATATAGAGTATTTTACAATAGCTTTAAACCTAGTTTAGCCAATCATAATTAAGGACCATAACTATCAGTTGTTTTGTTCCATTATCATTGTACAGGTATAGATCCCTCACAAAATACAGTGGAGGACCTGATGCTGCGAATCTGCCATGAAAACAAGGTTGACAGAAACATGTCTGTATGCCTTTACACTGCTGATGGTATGCCTTTGACTGATGACCCCTTTTTCAACACATGTAGGTGTTCGAATGTTTTTGAAGATCATTTTCAAACATTGTTTTATTGCAAATGTAGAGAATTGTCTCCAATGCCAAATGTGATGTCTTGGTTAAAAGTCTATAAGCAGCTACAGAAAATCAAGTAATGATTACTCATTGTATTCAGTACAAATGTGAAAAAAACTATTTTGTGTGATTCGTTTAGTCAGATTGTTTATTGTGAATTAATTTAAGATCAGGCAACATTTAAAAAATAATCAATGCAGAAATCCAGATCAAAGCAATTCTGCTTGTTGTTCACTAATTTAATTTCTCTGCATGCTTTATATCTTCATTATTAAAGGGTCTTTGAATGACAGACATATTGCAAGTGGGAGTGAACTGTATGCCATATTTACACCAAGGGAAAATTTAACAGAGTTACCACCGACACAAAGACAGGCCAACATCAGAAATGAAGGACCAAGTGTCATCCGCTGTCACATAATGTTACAGGTACTGCTACTGATGTATGATCACCTTAATCAAAAATTGAAAATCTATTGATTCACCAAAACAAACCCATAAATTTCACAATCAGAATGTAATGCTGTCGGTGTCAATGGTAGAAAAGACGGTTGGTTATACTTTTTGTTTTTGCTTTTTCCATTAACAGTGTAATACATCAAATGTAAACAGAAGAATCTACCTATTACATTGTCATTTAACATGATACCGAATCAAATTCTAACCCAAAAGTCAAATCCTTTGTATTTGTACAAATATATATTTACCACTTCTCCAATCACCTTAGGAGGATGGTGCTCATCCATGACGGTCATTTCATCCATGTGACACATTTTCAAATGTGTTAATCTTATCCTGTGTTACAACCATCTGAAATCTTCTCTATATGCGACACGGGTATATTTGTAGCAATAACCAACAGTACAATGTATGGGTCAAAATTATCATTTTCTTTTATGGCAAGAATCATTAGGATATTAAGTAAAGATCATGTTCCATGAAGATATTTTGTAAATTTCCTACCATAAATATATCAAAACCTAATTTTTGATTAGTAATATGCGTTGCTAAGAACTTGGACCACTTTACAAGCAATTTTTTTTTGCATTTTTTAGTTGTACCTCGGCTAAATATTGTCCTATCCTAACAAACCATGCATCAATGGAAAGCTTTGAGATGGAAGTCTCAATTTCAAAAAATTTACCCTTATGGCTGGTTGTGTGGTCCATGGTCACATATCAGCATCAGTCATCTTGTTTTTATTATATTTGTTCAATAGGGAGACTTTGAAATCAAAGTTGACCTCGAAAGTGATACACTGAGGGATGTGACACTACGGCTTTCTCTTGAAAGTGGTATACCAGCACCAGTTCTTCACATCAGGTCACTGATGATCATATTATTGAGATTACATAATTATATGCTCATGCTAATTATTGTTTTACTTCTGATTTACTATATTGTTTAAAATATCAAAAATCTTTCAGTATTGTTTTCCAAGATTAAATTTGTCTTATATGGGTTTTTTCCACAGAGGCGAAGAGTATAATCATGTTGACACACTAAGTGAGCTTGGAATCACTGAGGATTCAGTTCTACAGTTCTCTCTGTCATCGTTTGATAATGAGAAACCAAGTCCAAGTCTTTTGTTCCAAAAAGATGTCAGACCCTCAGTGAAGCAAACAGAGAAAGGCCTAAGTGTTTTTCTGTCAACGCTCTATGCCATTGTATGTTAAAAACTATTCTCTATCCCCTTACCCTAAACCTACCCATTAAAGAAAACTTTCTGCATTTTTAGATCTATATTCTGCAGTTTAGCTCAAACCTTAAAAAAAAAAAAAAACTGTGGCCAATCTTATTAATGTTATTTATATAGTAGAAGCTACATTATAGCTTTTGCTCATTAGAAAGGCTGTTTAATTTATTTATGCATTTAGTTGTTGGGTGATTTTTGATGTCGTTAGAGACACTCACCCTGATAAGATGATCATCTGTATCTATGGACAAATCGGTACTCAAACCATGAGAATAGTGGAGCCAACTGGTCCACAACTCATGTAATTATTAATAGCTGTTTCTTGACAGCAGGTTTGAGGACAACAGCTGCAAAATTCAGATAAAATGTACTGCTTTATTTTTCAGTGAATCTATTGGTAAGATTCTATATTTTGTCTTATTCTTTAGAAACGTAAACACTGTGGAGATGAATTTAAGCAAGTAGTTGCATATATCAGGAGACTGAGTGGATGCAATGCTTTGGCTCAAAGTTTACTCCAAACGATCTGTGGGAACTTGCATGTAACTAGAAACCAAAAGGTAGGTTATTGTATAATATAAAGCCTGCAAATAATTCACAGAACGGGGTTGAGTTTTACACACTGGTATACAGTGAACTATCATTGCAGTATTATCTATTAAATATTTAATTCAAATCATAAATCTTAAAATAAATCCTTTATATTTTCGTTTCAGATTGCTATTGTTGAGGGTCTTTACTTTCTTTTCCGAGAGTTGTTACCAGGTCTTAATGAAAGATCAGGCCCAAAGGTCATTGAAGATGGTGATGTTTTTGAATATGCAAATATTTGCTGGGCTTACTTGATTACTCATGGACAGGTACGTTTGCAGTTTTTTTTTTTTTTTTTTTTTCTTGACACAGCACTTCATAAATCAGATCAGAAGCTGTTCAGGAACTATTTTTCATTCCAGTAGCATGAAGTACAAGTACTGCAGCCTGTTTCCCAATAACCAGACTGTAATGTGCATCTTAAATGACCACATTAACTTTATACATTCAATAACTTTGGATAACATTTGTGACGAATATTAAATAAAGCAAAAAGATAATTTCTTTAACAGACTTTTTAACATTTTTTTTTAAAAGAAACCGTAAATACAATTCATATTTATTAATATTGTACGAAAAAAATCTTTATCACTAAAGAAAAAAAACACTGTCTTGGTCTGTGTTATGTTCACAGATACTAGATTTACATGATGGTAGCAGTCACTAAAAATTTGCTGATTGAAAACTTTTTTTTTTTTTTTTTTTCAATTCAGAATGAGAGTACTGATCTGGAGATCTATGCTACAGTTTCCTTGAAAGCTTATCCTACTGGCCAGCGACTGTATGAGCCAGTGAGAGTACCAGGGACACCAGAAGTATTTGACAGGTCATACATACTGGAAAAAATCACAGGTAAAAGCTGGAACTGAGATGTTTGTTATATCGTCAACTCAATTCATCACCACATCCATAATATGAGGTTTTATTTTAGATGGTGTAAAAATTCCGAACTGTGAGGAGGTGAATCTACTGGAGTCATCGATTCGAAGAGCTACAGATATCGAGAGAATTTTGCTTTGTCTTCCGGCATCATTTGATAGGTTTCCATTGTGGATCTATTATAACAGCACCCCACAAGGTTGCAAGTATGTCATATTTAGGAGTCTTAAAACTATAATTTGATAAATATATTTTAATAATAATATCGTATTGGATATGTAAAACAATATTACATTTTGATGCAAAATGCCTTTTTAAAGCTTTCAGATTGAACAGAAGAAAACCTTTTCAGACATGTTTGAGGATGTCAAACGGTACAGTCACTTGATGGTCACACCACCCCTGCAACTGGCAAAAATGGGAATCGAGGGTCCTCTGCTGGTGTATCTCAGTGAAGGTCCAATTTCTATATTGTTTGAATGCTAATAGCTAGACTGTTTAATCAGTTGATTATACTGTAAATATACAAGATAAACAACATAAATAGGATATAAGTTTCGGTTGCAAAGTGTTAAACAGTTTTTTTTTCCTGTTTATATTTAGCAAAATATATCAGTGTTGTCATTTATTCTGATCTAACATTGTTTATCTATATAGATAATCTAGGTGTTTACTTGAACAAAGACAAGGGTGAACGCTTTAAGATTTGGGTTTACGACTGTCTGTCTGGAAGCGAGACCACACAAAATGTGAATGATCTGGCTAAAATGTAAGTATATTTTTTCCTCATAAATAACAGACAGGGGCTATGTAATTATATTACTTTGATTAATGCCAATTCACCAGAGTAAACATTTTAAGTTTTCCTATTCAGTTTAAACATTTATTAATAGGGTATTTTACTGCCAATTTTACCAATGGACCCTTTTCACAAGACTGTGATGACGCGTTTAATGATCATCAGCTTTTTAAATCCTCAATTTTTTTTATATTTTTTTAAATGCATGTACATTTATAACACTTATTTTAATTATAGCACCTTTGCATCAAATTACCAAAAAACTAGTTAACACTAATGCGAGGGTGTTTCTAATGCAGCGTCTATGGGTGGGATGGTAAATTTGACATCGTTCTCTCTTCTGACTGCCCTTATCAGTCTCTCGATTTTTTTTTTTTTTTTTTTTTTTCTTGAAATTCATGAAAACACTATCGTGGAGTTTTCCTTTTGTTATTTGAGCAAATGGGAATGCAAAAAATATATTTGTGGTACTCTCCCATTCACCGCTCTTCAAATTAACCCAACTGTGACGACTTTGCTGCTGTGAAACCCGGAAATGTGAAAAGGTCCATAGCATTCTACATAGCGTTTTACAAATAAACTGCAAATAGCCCACAAATAAATTGGATCAAAGATAGCAGATTTAAACCTCTAACAATAAAAACATTGAAAACCTTTTACATTAGCTGATCAGCTAGGTTTATGTGTGTATATATATATATATATATATATAAGAAAAATTGACTTCATGACTGAGCAGCTCTTTTAAGCTTTTACATTATTTGTATGGTTTACAGTACAAATTGTATAAATAATAACTTTCTCCTTTTTCCAATTTTACCAATTCAGACTCAATGATACCAGAACTGACAACACTGTTGAAGTCAGTAAAACCCCCAAAGAGGCAATTTTGGTAAGTATGAGAGAAGTTTTTGTAATGTTTACTACACTTTCAAATGGCTATAATCCCTAACTGTGCCAGGACACAGCAGTTTGGTACATGCTTGCTTTTTGAGGAAAGTCATAGTGCTTCACAAAGCTTTTTTCCCCATAGCCAGTTCACATAAAAGGTGTTAAAGACTGTTAATAGACTTATTTAATCAGATATGAAATCATTATTTTTGTATGTTCACTTATAAGCATGAAGTGTTGAATTGTTTCAAAGCTCTATGGTTTCATAACGTAATCATAAAACATCCATATATTACTTAGAGAGTGCATAATTTATGTTGACAAACAAGATACTAATTCAAATGAATACATT
The DNA here is from genome assembly GCA_027422415.1 of Schizothorax lantsangensis. Taxonomy (NCBI): domain Eukaryota; kingdom Metazoa; phylum Chordata; class Actinopteri; order Cypriniformes; family Cyprinidae; genus Schizothorax; species Schizothorax lantsangensis. The sequence continues at coordinate 20,866,295 of CM049848.1, forward strand.
CATTCTCTTATCAGGTGCTCTTTGATTCAAGTTCTTCAATGATGGAAGAATGTTATGACACTGACAGTCAGATGATGCGCATTGATGCTGTCAAGCAAATCTTTGACAGCTTTTCAAACCGAAGCATGTCATATGATTTTCAGCATGTCATCTGCCTTGTGATGTTTAACGACAAAGTTAAAACTCTTCTTAAATTCACAGAAAATTTGGAAACCTTCAAGGTATTTTTGTCCTGATTATTACACCATTATCTCAATTAAAGAAAAACAACAACATTTATGATAAATGCCACTTGTATACTTTTTGAATCAATAATGTATTGCATATTTTTTTTTTACATGTAGGAGCAAGTGCATGCTATTGAAGCATCTGGGTACACTAGGTTATATGATGCACTTGTCCGTGGTATCTCAGAGCTTGACAATATCAAGAAAAGTTTTCCAGCTTGCAGATGTCGCATCTTGTGTTTGACAGATGGCAACGATTTCAGGTGTGTCTTTCCTGTACTACTTTGAATTGATGGTCTTAAAATGTTACTACACCAACTAAAATGATTATAGATAACATGTATTGTCTAATCTACAGTTCCATGAGTAATCCAGTCACCATTGCCAGAAAATTGATGGCCAGCAATATTGTGGTCGATGCAGTTATTGTTGGCAAGGCAGATAACAGTGTTTTACATGGAATCAGCTATGTAACAGGTTTGTGTGTGTATATTAACATTTTTTTCTTATACTCATTTTTAACGCACAGTTAACTCAAAATACTAATGTTTTTTATTAGAATTATTGTATGGTTTTATTTATTTATTTTATAAATATGTTTGGTCACACTATTATCAAACCTATATGGCAAGTTATACATTTTTTTTTCCCATAAACTAAGTAAATATTACTGTAAATAACAGAATAAAAGTTGTTACTTGTTTCTGCATTTTTGAACATCCTGGTACATAAACCAGTCTGACCCAATAGTGTGACTGTATTAGTACACAATTCTCAGAACAGCACTGTAGCTATGGTCTGGAATCTACTAAATCAACAGTCAAGATGCCATTATGCACTGACTAATAATGCAGATAAACAATAAATGCACAATACAGACATCAGCACAATACATTAACAAATTACTTAAAATTGAGGGCAATACAATAAAGTACAGCAAAATCCCAGATCCGTAAATTAAGGGGGAAAAAAAAGTATTTATTTTAACATATCTATAAAATGTATGCAGACTAACATTTTACTTTACATTTTTCCCAGTATTATATTGCAAGTTTTTATAACGTTGAGTTTTAGGCACCATGCTACCTATTTGGTACGATAATGCCAGAGTTGAGATGTTTCCACTGAACTCGGATTAGGCAAAGTATTATGTAACAAGCTTGCGACTGCAGTAGGTGCAGTTGAATCCATGTGCAGACGTTTATTGATAATCAAACACCAAACAGACAAATCCAAACTTTAGGCAGGGAATTGTGGTCAGGGTAATGCAGAGGTTGATAACACGAGACAGTCCAACAGCAAACAAATCTAAAGCATTAATCCAAATCCAGGAAAGCCAAGGTAACTCATTAACAATGCAATCCAATAATCATGAAACAACGGCCGTAGAACTGGTAATGCTTTACTATGAGGGAGTGCAACAGCATGGTTTACTGTACATAAAAAAGAAACGGGAAGTGAATGGTGGATGTGGAGCCAGAAGATGAGTGCCTATGGTGATTGGGGGAATGAGTCCTGGGCTGAGATGTTACATTTTGGGTGTTATAGAGGTGGACTGGACAGTAGTGAAGTATTTTTACTTAAGTAAATTTAAAAAGTATCTACTTTATCAGTGTTTTTCTTTGGAAACTTTTACTTCACTACATTCCAAAGCATAATGCCGTACTTTTTACTGCACTATGCTTTGGAATGTTGTGAAGTAAAAGGTTTCTGATGAAAACACTCTGATAAAGTACAGATACTTTTTTAATAAATAAAAATAAAAATGTACTTTTAAAGTAGAGTAAAAATACTTCACTACTGTCCACCTCTGTAGGGCCTCCTTGCACTAGCCAAATCTGAGTTTAAACTGCTGTAGTTAAAAAGTCAAAGGAAAGTGCACTTGTTGATGACATCCATTTTTAGTTGACACATCGTTGTGGCTTACTCTGTTGATTTTAGGTGGATATTGCTTTAAGCCTGAGAATGCAAAAGCTGCCCTAAGGCTGTTTGAGATGGAAACTGTCTTGTCCATGGAGCTGAGGGCAGAGAGAACAAGGGTACCTGTTTCTTCCGTAAAAACAGAGGTATGAAATGAAAGCCATTACCTGCTGCCTACCTTACATTACAGATGATGGATATTCCTATATTTTTAAATGAAAGTATCTCTCTTTACATAACCTCCCCTAGTGAAAAATAAATATACTAAAATGTATTTGAAATAAATGTATTTCATGCTAAGTATACTACAAATAAATTTACATATTTATGTACTTAATAAAAATACACTGCAACTGTACTTTACTAAACTGGTATATTTAAAGTTTGCTAAATTGGAACTACTTTTGTACTTAATGCACTTCAGTTGTGCGGAAGTAGTGCTGAAGTCCAACTAAAGATGAACTGAAGTATATTTGATTGTGCTAAAGTGGAGCTATTGCAAGTGTACTTTAAATAACTTCCTTTTTAAAACCTTTATTATTCAAAGATCATATAATCCTCATCAATAGTGACATTAAAACACATTTTAGGCTTAATATCAAGAAATGTGCATTGTGCACAAGTACTCCAAATAAAGTTTAATTATTATTTTTACATCAGTAAGTCTTGAGCGATAGATATGTCAGTAAATGTTGATAGATTTGAACTATACTTAGTTTGAAATAAATGTATTTTAAATATATTCCTTTTTTACTAGGGTCGGTATACATGTATATCTGATAAAAAAACCAAGGATTTCTGCAAATAACTGTAGTTATTGTGGAAAATGTCTATCAACAGCAAGATTATAATTTTTTTTTTTCTTTTATTTGGTATCAATAGGAAGACTTGACCAAAATTTTTGTTACCCGTGGCTACGATGAAAGACCAGAAATGAAGATTCCTGCTCAAATCACAGAGAAAGCAGCCAGGACAGAGAAGTATTATTGACTGTCCACAAAATAACACATGAACGAGTTTGATATGGCTCTATCCACTTAAGTCGTGACGCATCAAATACTGTTTCCAGGTCCAAGTCTTTACTCTTTTTCATGCAGGCCTACTGTTCATTTATAGCTAAGCTTTTAAAAAGTTGGTGTGCATTTGAGATCTAAAATAGTGTTTGGACCCAGAAACTATGACATGTGATGTCAGACTTGACAAATGGCCATCACAGTTGTTAATATGTAGAGCCATATTGCTCATCTTTGGGATCTCCTCTGTAGACATCTTGAGTAAAACGGCCCTATATTTAAAGAAGCAAAACACCTTAACCGAAAGTGATGTGACCTGTTTTCAAGTTGTGCGGAAGTTTTTTGTGCAAAATTACTATGATTACAAAATGATGACAATTGTTATAATTTAAAAACACATTATTTTCTTTAAAAAATTCTAGTAAATATTCCCAAAATAACTCTTTATACGACATTCTAATATACAATTAATTTCCTTATTAGTGTACTAAAAAAGAAGATACGAGAATGCAAGTCAGGCCGCTTCATGGAGAAAGATAAACGGATCATAGAAGAGCTGAAGAGTCTTCACTGTGATCCCCATCCATACTGTTCTGTGTATCCCTCAGAAACCGACTTCAGTAAGTATGATTAAATCTGCTTTTAAGTTTGTGGTCAAAATAAGACAGTTCATGCTGTTTCTCCTGCTGTTCGATCTTCATGCATGAAGTGCATCAGTAATTGTGAATAATTTGATCAATAATTAAATAATAATGAACAATATCAGTAACTGGGGGCATACACCAAACTAGGTTGATAACATCTTTACAAAAGTAATGTTTTTGATACTTGACTAATTGTAAGGCAGTTAATCTTTACTATACACAGGGTTCCTACGGGGTTTGGAAAAGTTTGGAATTTGATTTAAGTATTTTCCAGGTCTGGAAAAGTATGGAAAAAAGAAAGCGGAGTATGGAAAAATATTTGTGTTTCCAGACTTTTGCCCCCATTTAGTTTTTTTTTAATAATAGAAAATTCTGAATTTAATGAAAATAAATTTATCGTACAAGAAGTGAGGTTTCATGGCAGCTGTTTAGTGATTCTTTAGTGATTGCCAAATATGACAATGCATTGCACTTTTTCATTATGCAAAATGCAGGTTAGAAGTAGGGTTGGGCGATTTTCCCGATTTTATCGATTAATTTGAATTTAATGTTTTGCCATGATTTTATTTTTTTGAAATTGAGGAATCGCGTTGTTAGAATGTTAGAATTAGCCAATGATAACATTAAAGAGAAAAGAATGATCCAACTGCATGTCAGCGCACGTGATTATCGCTCACATGTGATGTGCTCTGTGAAGGACCATAAATATATCGCTAAGCGCCATTCACACAGAATGCACTTTTGTGTTGACAAACATGCGACGCGGGCAGTGGAATACAGTGCACAGCATAAATGAGTACACCCCCTCTGAATAAATATAAAATATGTATTTTCTTAATGATCACAAATACAATTCATGGAAAGATGGCAAAATTGAAATGTATTAAACATATACTTAAAAACGACAAAATATATGCCAACATTTTCTGTAAGATAAGTAAATTAGCCAATTTAGTTTAAATGAAGGACTGCAGAAATGAGTACACCCTAGATTTAATTCAGCAAATGTATAATATTCTAGTACTTAGTATGTCCTCCAGAACTTTAAGTATACTGCTCTGACCCTTCTTGGCATTGAGTGTACAAGTTCATGACAAATTTTCACATCTGTCCTGTTTAACTCCTGGAGGACGACCTCCTTAAATGCTCTGGTTTTTAATGGCAAGTTTTGCTCAGCTCGTCTCTACAGAATCCCCCACAGCTGCTCAAGAGCGTTAAGACTGAGTGAAATACATGTCCACTGAAGGATTTTCACCTTGGGAGAATGAATATCTTCATTGTAATGCTGAAAAAATGCCCAATAATGCAGGGAATGAGGGGAGGGTAGCATCTTCTGTTTCAAGTTTTTGTATTCCATTACACAGTAGTGTGTGAATTCATGACAGCGTTGATAAAGCACAACTCCCTCACACCTTCAGCACTCATTCTTCCCTATATAAGAGTTTTACTACCACTGAATGTCACTGTGGGTACCAAACACTTCTCACTGTACTTCTCCTCTAGCAACACCAGAACATTTTGGATGCTTTTGGATCCGAAATGATTGACTTGGTCTCTTGAGACCAGAGTATGGATTCCCAGAAGTCTCTATTTTGTAGATATGGGCCTTGGAAGAGGTTAAATAAGTTTATTTTGCTTTGGCTACAGTAGGGTAATCCTAGTGGTGACAACAACCATGCATGTCACTTCTGCAGGCTGCGTCATACTCTGTGAGATAAAGTGTCACTCTTTTCATAGCTTTTGCTGGCTCTGAGACCCTTTCATGTTATTTCTCCTGCTCTTTTTCTAGCAAAAATTCACTCATCACTAAATGAAAACTTAAAGTAAAGACCTGATTATTTCAGGAGCCTTGTCACAAGTCCATTGTTTTTGAATGTCGGTGCTACTTCTGCTATATTTTGACACTTAAAACAATAATTTGGTATTCCTCTTGTACCATTGTCCTCTTTTATGCTAAGGAATAAGTCACCTAGTAGTTCTCTCCCAACTGGTTCCACTGCTGCCAGCATTAAGTCTGAGTATGATTCAGAGGACTATGTAACACTTTTAATTGTCAGGAAATTACTGGTCTTTAAAAGTTTTGGTTCAATATACTCACCTGTTGATCAAAAATAGCCTTAAACATTTTTTTTAGTAACTTTCAGGAGGGTGTACTCATTTTTGCAACAACATTTTATCACTTTGATAAGAAAATCTTATTTTGATGAATAATTTTAAAATTCTTCTTTGGTAATTGATCAAGCAGGCTTGTTGGAACATTATATCTCCAAAGAACCCTAACGTGTCATCTAAGTAAAGAGTATTTGCTGAATTTGTTAAGTATAAGAGGGGGTGTACTTATTTATGCTGTGCACTGTAGGTAAAACATGCAAGAAGATGGTAGTGAACTTTTTTTTAACTTGAGCGCAGTGTTTTTAGACTGCCGTTTCATGCATGAGATGCTGCAAGCAAGAGACGCGAGCGCAACAATCAAACACGTCCACGTTTACACAGAAAAGACAATGGAAAAGCAGCGCAATCGAATAAAAAACCTGTAAAGAACTACTACTATATGTCTGATATTTCATGTTTGCATCATGGTGACAGACTGAAAGCTGCTGTTGTTTTTACAGAACATTTATAGTTAATAATAGTCTACTGGTGGTATACCTTCAGTCATTTTGAATTTGAATTACCTTGACTTTTGAGATTTTTTTTAAAAGCATTTTCCTCGTATTATTTCTGAACACTATGTATAAGACAAGTTTGTACAATATGTAGTTGTAGTTCATGCATGATAAACAGTGTTAAAACCAACATTTACATCATGTTACCATGGTAATAGAATATACACTATGAAAAACAAGTAGTTAAAAAGTTGAGTTTTAAACATTCAGTAAAGCACATAGCTTAGCTTAGCATAGTTAAACATGATTAGACCATTACATCGCGCTCAAAAATAAAGAGTTTCGATATCCAACTTGACACTTCTGTGTCGTGTACTAATGGTGATTTTCTAGTGATATGGTTAGGAACTATACAGTAAATACCATGGTGCAGTGATATGACGCACGATTCAGTAGATGAGGGCGCTGTGTCATATCATTGCGCCTCTGCACCCATGGTCTTGTACACTACAGTGCTTTAAATAGGAAAAATATCGAAACTCTTTGGTCATTTTTGATGACCAAATGCTAATGGTCTAATCCGAATCAATGAACTATGCTAAGCTAAGCTAAAAGTGCTACTGCCAGACCCGGAGATCGGCTGAATGGATTCAAAAACGGTAAATCTCAACTTTTTAACTCTTGGGGAGGTGTAAAATGAGCCTATTTCCAAAAAAAGTGGAGTGTTCCTTTAACTGGAGGGTTAGTAAAGAAAAAGTTATTTGAATCATGTTGTAGTTACATTTTCGAGTTGACTAGTTAAAAATTGTAAAAAAAAATCGAGAATCAGTCAAATGTTCTGAAAAAAATCGAGATTTAAATTTTTTGCCAAATCGCCCAGCCCTAGTTAGAAGCATTTTGGGTTTCTTCACACTATATTATTAGCACCGTATTACATAACTCAAGGACCTTTGCAAAAATAAAAAATATACAGACTTTTATGTGCACACAAGAAACCATTACATTTTGAATATAGGACAATGCACACTACCATCAGCCTATTTTGCGGTGTGGTTTCTTGGTCGCCACAGACTATGCGTTAAAGAGACCTAAGGCCTTGAAATATGGCATACTGCTCCAATGAAAGCCAAATCTTAAACACTTTTTTACAGTACCAGTCTTTTTTATAGACCCTTGAACTTGGCAAATGTTATGCCATCAGCCCATTTCGTGTCATGGTTTCTCCACTACCACAGAGGATGTGTTAAATTGGACAATAGGCCTTGATAGAGGTACTACCATAAGAAAAGCAAAATTTTGAGCAGGTAGATCTCTGTTAATTCATGTGCATCCATGCTCTCGTTTTATTCATAGTGAGATGGCAGTGATACACAAAGGAAATAGGTTATATAAAACTAGAAATTGTAATGTGTAAGCATGCAAAACATTCCCATGCACATGTGAATAGTTTCTCGAAGGCACAAAAAAAGTTTGAGTGCATGTAAAAGTCTGTATTTTTTATTTATTTATTATTTTTTATATTAGGGACTCTGTATGTTGTCACTTCGAGAAAATCAATGAAAAAAAACAACAACAAAAAATCTGTAAATAAAAATATTTACAGATGACTACTATATACCAAATATAAAGCTGAAAATAATGCTCTATGAACCATATATGTTAAATATGGTCTGAAAATCTACCGAGAGGTTTGGAAATTTGAGTCTGGAAAAGTATGGAATTTTGAAATGGAAAATGTGTAGGAACCCTGTATACAGAATGCAGCCTAAAATGAACATTCTCTAACCACCTTACACTTCCTGTTTGTGGGTAGAGGCTTCTTTGATGTGTATTGCTCACATAAACGGCCATAATCCTCAAAAACCTGTTAATGCATTAATTGGTTTGAGTATCTGCCACTTAATCCTTGGATATAGTGTCAGTTGCTTCCTCTAATTAAATGATGTAGTCAAAGTTACACATACAAGTAAAATGTACAATAAAGTTGTTGTCATGCATTTAAATTTTTTCAGCTTTTTGGAGGATTGTCATGAAAGGACCGCCTGAAACTCCCTATGAGAATGGAACCTTTGAGCTGTATTGTCAGTTTGGTCGTGATTACCCAGTGAAACCACCTGTTGTTCGGTTCTATACTCCTGTATCCTTAAGCCTTAGAAGTGTCACGGTAATTTTCAGAAACTGATTTCTGTTTTGATTAATATATTAAGAGTAGAGCGCAGAACACCTTAGCATTTTGTACTCTATAAAATTCTTAACTGCAGTATAGATTTACCATTGCAACATCAACAGTGTGGGAAGGATTTGCCACAACATATTTGATCGAAACTACTCCGCTGATGTTACTATGAGAGAGATCTTGGATGCTGTATATGGACTTCTGATACTCCCAGAGGCAGAAGATCCACTAGACAGGTAGCCTCTTATTCTTCGTTTTGTTTTTTCAGTACCATTTTAAATCTTTAAAAGTTTTTTTTATTATTATTCAATGGACTTAACAAATCTAATATAATCAGAACAGAGATTAAAGCCCATTTAAGTTGTAAAATGCATTACATTATTTATTAAGCGCTGATCCGATTCTAAATAATGTAATAAACTTAAGGATACAATAAATAATGAATGAATACATGTATTTTTGTCCACTCTCTATCGTATCTTCAGCATATTAGCAGAGGAATTCCTGACTAGCAAAGAAATCTATGAGCAGGCAGCTAAAGATGACACAGCAGTAAACGCATGTCAGTCCATGGAATCCATTGAAAAGGTAAATTCTTTTTCATTCAATTATTACCAACAAACGTAGCCCAGATTTTTTGTCAAAGAGGAATCTTGTTTATGAATTTAAGGACGCTTAATTTCATTACTGGATAATCATACGTTTTTAAATGTCTTAAGCACAAATAAAAAATTTATTTTTGAAGTCTGTGAAAATATGATTAGAATATAGAAAGGTACTTGAGCAGCCCCCTTCTCAATATTTCAACAGGTTAAAATTATACATATTTAATAGTGTAGCAATCTGAGCTCTGTACACGTGTAGTAAATTAAATTGTGAATAATTCCCATATGTACATATTTGTAAAATCCTGTTTTATGATATTTATTTTTTTTTAAAAAAAAAAATCACCAATGATTATTTATTTTTTGCATTTTAATCTTTTCAGCAATACATAGGTGAGAGCAATGTTCAGGTGCCTCCTCACCTGGTATGTCCCTTGTCAGGGAAGATATTCGTTGATCCAGTCAAGACCAAAGGTGGATGTGTGTATGAGCGAAGAGCCATTGAGGAATATCTTAAGACGTAAGTTTCAGTGAATTAGTCTCTGAAAAAGTACATTTGCATTACATTGATATTTATTCATAAGAGTGGTTTACAATTTATTTGTGTGTTAGTGCATTTAGAGGTCTGAGTTAGGTGCTCAGAGAGGAACCGTCTTGTTTTTCTTACTGTTCATGAGGAGTTGCACCATTGAGGTACAGAAAACATCTGGGAAAGTGAGTTTACTCCTTGAGGAAATGTTAGGGTATATCAAGGTGCCTTTGACCAACTTTCTAAATGAAACTAAGATTTGCAAAAGACGGTGATGACGAACATGAATAACAGGGTTCGTTACTAGACAGAGGCCCACAGACAAGATATTTTCATAATCCATGATATTATCATAGCAACATTATATGGTAATGAAATGCTATTAAAAAGATGTTGTCTTGCATGCTCAGATAGGTGGTGTCTGATCTACCTGTGGTGGTTATCAAAGGATGTCTCAATTTATTTTTTTTTTTTTTTTTTTTTTGCAGGAACAATAATGATCCAGTAACAGGGAAGCCACTGAGTTGCAAAGATCTTACTCCAGATAAGAACATGAAAAAGTCTGTTGTGGAGTATCGTACATCCCAGATAGTGGAAACGGATCCCTAAATAAAGTAGATATTGTTTTGGCAGTGATTCAGCTGCACTGTAATAATCACACAATACTCTTTATCTATCGTATTCATTCTCTTTTGATTGTGGGGTGCAGCTTTTTACATTTCACGTGTAGAAATTACAACATTCCACTGCATATTGTTGTTCAGTTTATCTTCACTTATTTAAATATTTATCTAATTTAGAATTTTGAAGTTATACAAGAGAGGTTATAATGGAAGCTTGTTTCTGCCAAAAAAAAAAAAAACTGATTCAATCTTTAATTCACAAAGAAATATACTTAATTTTCAGTTTCTTTTAAGAAAATGTAAAATAGACATTAAAAATGTCAACTGTAAGAAAACTTATGTATGAGGGGTAGAGTTGCTGTTATTTCACCAATGTTATTTAGGTTTAAAGTGTGTTAAATAGTCTTGGTTGCTGTATGTTTATATGTATTCTGAGGTTCCAAATAAAGTATGTAAATATGCATGTTTTTATTTTATATTCAGGTCACAAATGCACATGGCACACATTTAGAAAATGTTTCATAATTTCTTTGGTTCACAGTACCCTGGCTCTACAGTATTGGTGTCACTTATGTTAGGGGAATGTATATACAGACTACAGACAACTTTTTTTTTAAAATTAAAATGGACATTTTATTGCAGTTCATACAGTTTTCATAAAGTTAACCTACAAATGGTTTAAAGCATTGTAAACAGAGTGGAGTCGCCTCTCATCCAGGCTGGTGATAATAAATGGTGCTTGTAATCACAAGTTTTCAACAATTAATGCTTCTGATCACATCATTCCTCATAATTGGTTTGGACAGGATGCGACTTCTGAATCTTCCAGGCTTTTTCATCACCTGGAGGTTGTTAATGTTAAATATTGTCAAAGGCAACAACACCACCAAAAGTTACTGCTTAGCCTGAAATCCTTGAACAACTTCCTGATTTATGTGGTTCAGTTAGGTGGTTGAATTGTCCGTGTCAATGCAACAACAAAATTCACTAAGAATCAGTATTCATCCTCATTTATGTCACACTGATCTTTCTGACATGTAGGGAACAGCATGTTAGGAAGACCATTATAGACAATTCATTAGAGGAAAAAAATAATTAAAAGAACACAGATGGCAAAAACCAGCTGTGAGACCTCAATATTACTCCAGAACCTTTGGCTTCAGATACATAAGGAAGATCTAGTTTACTCAAGTGTTAATAAAATATCTTTGCGAGTGGAACACATGAAAGCATCAAACACGCACAATCACACATACTCATCTATCTTGTCTTAGTGAAGCAACAGGTGTCTTAAACCAAACAAATGGCCATCCAGACTTCCTAGAGCTGGACAACCTGTCCTGATCTTCACATTCCGAATTCCAAAGTATCTTTTAAGATCCTTCTCCAAATAATCTCAGGCAGCCTTGCATGTTATGCTCAAATCAATTCAGCAACATTCACATGATGATTACCATTCTAACTTTTCGAACTACAGTGTTTGTTCTTTTGAATGAGGCACACTTAAGAGTCCTGCATCCTTCAGAAAGTCCTGATTGGGTTCTCCTAAGATGAAGAACTCAATCTAAATGGATAAACAGGAAGAAATGGCACGGTTGCAGGATATAACGTAGCAGGGTTCTCATGGGCTTGTTTATAGTTTTATTAACTTTGCATAAGGTGCAGAATGATGGGAAATACCCAATGGGAAATGGATAGGCAGTGGAGGTATATTCGGGCAGATTATGGGACAGCTCTGAAACCATTAGGGAGTTGTTGCTGTTCCTCGGCCACTCTTCGTCTTCTCCAGCCTTTTCGAGAGGTGGCTGTTACTGGACTCCAACTCTTCAATCTTGTCCAGTGCAGAGCGTAACTACCATGAAAAATAGTTGAGCAAGCCATTCATTTTATTATATGTACATGTAAGTATAACTTTGTATATTTTTTTTATGAAAGCAGAACTATTGGGATATTGTACCTCTCGCTGCAGTTTGCGTCTTTCAGCTTTGAGTTCGTCCTCCACCTTCTCTGCATTTTCAGATGCAGTTTTGTAACGGGTCACCTGACCCTCGAGCCTTGTGACCTACAACATGAATTTCAATTAAAAACACTTCAAATGTTTCACTATTTCATATTTTAGAAGAGTAAAATGAGTTACAATTATTAATAGTAAATGAAATGTATTAAAAGAACTCACATTCTGTTCAAATGCTGTGACTTCTTGCTCTGATTTGACAAGCTTAAATTTGAGGTCATTGATTTGTCTGTTCGCATCCCCTGAAATAAGGAACATTTACAAATAAGTTTCATTTATAAAGTACCTTTCCCAAGCTCAAGGTCACTGTACAAGGAGAAAATACATAAACAGCTTTAATCATAAATTCATGTTATAGTATACAGTACATACAGTATACACATGCATACATATAAATACACGCTGACTTAACAGCAAAACCAGAAAGCACAACACAAATACCCAGTAGTTTCACAGCAAAACATTAATCAGAAGAAGGCAACAAAATAATTTTATACTGAATGCGAACAGAAACAGGCAACCAATGTAGATTATAAAGTAATGGGGTAATGTGTTCAGACTTTTTGACTTGATTGATGACTAACGGCAGAGTTTTGAACATACTGTAGCCTAGTAATAGTTTTAGCTGGCAGTCCAATGAGAAGTGAGTAACAGTAATCAAGACGAGAAGTTATTAAGGCGTGAATGAGAGTTTCAGTGTCTTTGGTACTGACAGTAGGACGCAGACAGGCAATATTGCGAAGGTGGTAAAATGCGGTCTTGGTAATAGAGCTAATATGAGATTGGAATGTAAGTGACGAGTCAAATATTACACCCAAATTTCTAATGGAATAAGATGGTGTTAACATAGCCCCATCAATGGATATACTCAGTTCAGACTTTTCAAGAGAGATGGTGGACCAAATACAATAAACTAAGTATTATTGTCGTTTAGTTTTAGGAAGTTGCCATGTAACCATATTTTAATGTCAGCAATACAGGCATTCAGTGAATTAAGTGAAAGAGTAGAGGCGGAGCAACCTGATATGTAAATTTGCAGGTCATCAGCATAACAATGATAGCTGAGACCGTAGCTATGGATAATTTGACCAAGGGGAAGCAAATAAATGTTGAACAGGAGAGGTCCAAGAACCGAGTCTTGAGGGACACCTTGAGAGAGTGAACAAGAGGACGATTTAAAGTTTTGAACACTAATAAAAAAATAAGTCTATGCGAGAGATATGATATAAACCAAAACATAGCAGTACCCGTGATGCCAATAGCTGATAATTGAGAAATAAGTATATGATGAGATACGGTGTCAAAAGCTGCTGTTAAATCCAGCAAGATAACAGTAATACAGCCAGAATCAGCAGATACTAAAAAGGTAATTGGTAATTTTTAGCAGTGCTATATCAGAGCTGTGGCCTGATTGAAAACCACATTGATACGGGTCAAGAAGATTGTTGGCAGAGAGATGTGCTTGTAGCTGCAAAGCAACCACTTTTTCAAGCAGTTTGGAAACGAAAGAGAGATTAGATATAGGTCTGAAGTTATTCAGAACAGATTAATCTAGTCCAGGTTTTTTTAAGATGAGAGTGACCACAGCCATTTTTAATGATAGCAGAACAGACCCGGTGTTCTGTCAATTTGAGCTACCCTGTCAGATTTTGCTACCTCCCATTAAAACAGTAGGTAGTACAATTCAACAACGAAAAATGCTACCTGTCAAATTATGGTTTATTAACATTTACACCTACCCCAACCCTAAACCTACCCTTACAGTAATGCAAATACAGTAATTATGTGTTATTCGCGGTTGTGGTTAGAAGGGATACAGCTACGGCCGGAGACCCCCCCCCCCCCAAAAAAAACTAATTATATCTATTAGATTGTGTTTTATTAACACCTACCCCAACCCTAAACCTACAGCTTACAGTAATGCAAATAGAGCAATTATTGTTGTTCAGCATAAGAAAAATGACACAATATTCATGTGCATGCGCAGTAAGGCCTGGTAGGACAATCTGATGGGTAGGATAAAATGTCAGGACACTGGACCACATTTCTCAACATCTGAGGCTGAAGGTCTTATGTGCTCTGGCAATAAACCAAATCTGTTAAAAATGATTGCTAACAATGCAATGAACATTGTGAGCTGAAGACAGTTTCTAAAACTTTTGCCCTGATGCTGACCGAGTGCAGGCAGTTTCTTACTCTGTATATCCATGATGTTGGAGTCACCACCGTTCTCCAGCACATCTCCTTCTGGGCTGGATGAATCCTCCATACCATTCTTCTGTTTCTTTTGCTCAAGCTGACCTTTCAATCTCTTAACCTGAATAGAAAAAAAAAAACTGAAAATCATGCTTGTAATGGCACAAAATGAGGATAAAGTAAAGTACTGTAACTGCCAGCAGCGCACCTGCTCTATTAAGTTTTCCCTCTCATCAACCAGTTTTCGCAAGCGAATTTCTGAAAAGCAAGTTCAACAGATAGACCATTAGACAACAACCAACATTTTTTGACTTGCAGGTTTTTTTGGGGGGGAAAACAACTGTATATCCACTTCAATATAATAACCACTTTTGGAACATTCATTTTAACAACTACAGTTAAACATCTAAAACATATCTTTTGCAATAATAAAATATTACATTCTCATGTTAAAACAAATTCCAAGGTTAGACAGGAAAGATTTCACATACCAGGGGTGGGAGGAGCCAAAGGCATGGAGGGGGAGGAGTCAGGGCATGCAACAAGTGAGGCTATCCTATGCTGGGATGTGAAGGATGAGGATGGACAACATGCAGAAACTTCAGTGACCTCAGAGGCTTCAGCCTCATGTAGTCAAAATCTCTTAACGTTCGCTCAATCTGTACATCTATTACATGACAGTGTTATTCATGTGAGCTTACTTGAGGTTTGTGATGCAATGAATGCGTGACATTCATGTCCTAAAAAATAAAACTTTCATGACTTAAAAATAAGTCAATCTAATCTGAAGCAGTTTGATTAAATCTCCTCTATCATTATACAATAAAAACTTATTCAGTCAGCTGGGAAATTAAATTATGACTAAAAATTTCTGCTGTAACACAATCAATAAACAATAGTGTAAAACATATACTTTTAATTGCTTAAGTTTTATTTTAAAATACATGGTTCACTTAACAAACACTATGTCTCAATGTTCCAACACCATTTTCACGAAACAGAATAAAATATTTCCATTTTTTTCCAATCGTATCTTCCAACAAATAAAATGTAAAAACAAGCTCCAGTCAAATACTTAGAGGAATGTTTAATAAATTTGGCACACAATAACATTTTTTATTTACCACAATTTTAAACAACATAACCCATTTAAACAAAATACATTACAGGTCCTTTGTTGCCAAAACATTGTAATTAAGAAGTTGCTAAACATGACTGCAGCACAGACAGAAAGCTGATAATTTGTATTACTCATATAGTATGAGAAACATTTTATTCATGCTCATGTAAAAATTCATAATAAATATGACACTTTATACCCATTACTGATAGCATTTAATGTGTAATTGGTTTTGGGATTTTAAATACTGTTTGAACTACTTTCAAGTGTTTATTCTGTATTGTTAATCAGGTGTAAAACATGTATAAAATGTTTGCTGAAAAAGATGCAATGACTGATAATTGGGATTGACTGTAAAATAACTGTGGTTATTTTAGGGTTCTCTGAAGTAATGGTCCCAAATTAATTTCATTAGGACCTACATAAGTGCAAATTACTTTTTCAATTGAAGATGCTGAGAAGAGACTCAGCAATGTCCTTGTCTATTAAGACATTTTACATTCTTCTTTCCCCTTGCCCTTCCCTTTCCCTTTTCCACTTTTTTTAGATTCTTTTTTTTCTTCTTCCTTGTTTCTTTCTGTGGTTTCCTTCTCAACTTCCCGATCTCCTGAAATACTTGACACCGTGTTTTCGTATTGAATGGAACTATTCATCTCTTGGCCTACATTTCTTGTCTCCATCTCTGAAATCAGATTAACTCCTTCACTGAGAGTCACATCTTCTGATGCCTGCTGATGCTCCTCAAATGCATCTTCTTTATTTCCAGAAGTATCATGCTGCTGATCATTACGTTTGACTTCACTGCTGATTTGGCTGTCCTCTGTCAAACATCCTTCTATAACGGTTGTTGTTTGTGGGTTTTCTGTGTCTTGTCCATCATCTTTCCGCTCCTTTGGCTTTGATTCCTGATCTGCAATTTCTAGATGTTCCTTTTGAATTTGGTCCTCATCAGTAACATTGCTTTGGTATTCCTGGCTTGCTTCTTGGACATCATCTTTGAAAAGAGTACCTTCCTCTTTTGGCTGATCTGGAAAGTTTTTTAGAGGGGCATCTGATGATGGTTCGAGATCCATTTCATCAAAATCAAATGATTCTCCTTCATCTTCCTCTTCCTCATCTTCTTCCTTGAGCTCTTGAGCAGCCACATCTGACTTCACCAGGTCTTCTTCATCTTCAGGCAGTTGCACTTCAAGCTGATTTTGGATTGATCTTTCCTCCTCATCTTTTTCTACCCTGGGTTCATGGTCAGAATAATCTGACTCTCCAACTGATTCCTTAATTGCTTCATTGGGAGACAGGTGATCATCATGCACAACCTGAACCTGTGTTTCAATTAAAGGAGTGTTGTCAACATGGCTTCCATCAGACACGTTTTCAGTAGGTACTTTAAGGTTTTCTTTATCCAGTTCATCTTGTCTCTCAAACTCTTCCTGGTCCAATTCTGCTCCTATAATGTCTTTAGTATCAGCCACTTTTTCAGTAGGCACGTTAAGGTTTTCTTTATCCAGATCATCTTGTCTCTCAAACTCTTCCTGGTCCAATTCTGCTCCTATAATGTCTTTAGTATCAGCCACTTTTTCAGTAGGCACGTTAAGGTTTTCATTATCCAGATCATCTAGTCTCTCAACCTCTTCCTGGTCCAATTCTGCTCCAATAATGTCTTTAGTATCAGACACTTTTTCAGTAGGCACATTAACGTTTTCTTTATCCAGATCATCTTGTCTCTCAACCTCTTCCTGGTCCAAATCTGCTCCAATACTGTCTTGAGTATCAGACACTTTTTCAGTAGGCTCTTTAAGGTTTTCTTTATCCAGATCATCTTGTCTCTCAACCTCTTCCTGGCCCAAATCTGCTCCAATACGGTCTTGAGTATCAGACACTTTTTCAGTAGGATCTTTAAGGTTTTCTTTATCCACTTCATCTAGTCTCTCAACTTCTTCCTGGTCCAATTCTGCTCCAATACTGTCTTGAACTTGGTTTTCCATTGGCTGATCAATAGGTTGTTCCTGGATTACCCTTTCAGCTTCATTTTCCACCTTCTCCATTACAGGGGAAGAGGGATGAGCAGAGTCATCTTGATCCTCAGGGTTAGTGGTCCCATCTAGATCAATGTTCTGGACATTTTCTTCCTGTTCTTCCACTTCACAGTTCAGATGACTCTTCACTTCCTTCATGTCTACCGATGAAGATTTCTCAATGTTATCAGAGCAGCTGGTGGACTCAACAACCCCTTCAACAGCATCCATGGACTGAGCAGAAGGTTCATGAGGCAGTGAAGTCTCCGTTTCAGAAGATAAAAGCTCACAGCTAAAGACTACAGCTTCAGAGTCAGGATTTGCTGAATCCTCAGTGTGTTCATCAATAATGTTTGCGGGGTTAGAGATAACATTGCTGGATAGATTATCTGAAAGGATGCCATTGCTAGATTCAGGGCAATCCAAATTTGAGATTGTTTTAGAAATTCCTGCTAAATCAGCTTCATCTGTAACTAACAGAATATTATCTTGAACATCATCAGCATTTATATTTGTGCTTGTTGTTTCGATACTATCCAATTCACTGGTTCTTTTAGCATCATGTGGGACATCTGTATTCATCGTTGTTTCGGATATATCATTCCCTATGTGCTCCTGATGGTTTCCTTCTAGATCACCTTCTGTTTTTTGGTTTGGATTGTCTAAACTACAAACTGTTTCATTCTTGTCATCTATCTTTGTGTCATTCTCTTGCTTGTCACTCTGTTTCTGCTTCTGCTTGTTTTTCTTCTTCTTTTTCTTCTTTTTATTTGAAGCACTGGCACCTTGGGTTTTGGCAAGCTTCTCTGTTTGAGATGATTCTACAGGCTCCTCTTTGAGTTTATCATCAAGCACAGTTTCACCAGGTTTATCAGGTTCATCATGGACAGAACCAGAGACAGACTCTAAAGGAGTTTCTTCTTTGATGACCTGACTAGGTTTGACACATTCGCTCTCTTGTTGATCTGTCTCCAAATGTCCATCCTTGTGAACAATGCACTCTAATTCCACTGTATTATCTCTTGAATCTTCTGTTATATGTGCCTCAGATTTGATCTCCTCCTTGGGTCTTGTCGCAGTGAGTTCATCATCATCAACAGAACTTGGAGGTTCTTCAGGTCTATTCTCAAGCAGCTCTACGCCCTGATTCATTTGGTCCCCAAGGTCTCCATTCTCATTTGCTTCTAAAGGTGCATTTGTAGAACTGAAAGGGGCATGTGGAAACTGCTGATTCCCTGGCAGCCCATCATCCAAATCTTTTTGTTGCTGGTCTTTACACACCTTCAACTGATGAGTGCCTGGGAGATGATTGAGGTGTCAGTAGTTAAAGTCTGTAGAAGCCATTGAATATTTGGCAAATGTTTAGAGCAAGAAGAAAAAGAAAGAGGGATAGGAGCGAAAAAAGACTCCATGGCAAAGCTCTTAAACCCATACAAATCAAAAGTCTTGAAGGATGTCCCAAAGAAGAAAACCCCAAAGTAAAGTCAAGAACTGAACAAACTACTCTGCAATTACTTCTCTTGATTTTGAAATCAAGGATGTTGACATTTTTTCAGCAAATTTATAAACACTCATCCAGCAGAGTATTGGAATATGGACTCAAGAAAGAGACATGACTCTGTAGTGTTAACTTTTATTCTAGCTGTATATGCAAAGTGGATACAGGGAAGCAGGAAAGGGTGAGAGATGTTAATGTGATGGTGCATTTGTAACAGGCAGTTTGGTTAGACTTGGCTTGAGCTGTACAAGCTGAAAATGCAAAGTGTCAAGGCTAAAACATGTTAGCATGCAATGAATGAAGCTAAGAAAAGCAGCTTACCTAGTACACTACTCCCCTCTCGGATTTCAGCTGATGCAGTTTGAGAATTCTGATCAGCCTTTCCGACTTCTTCCTCTGTTTCTCCATTGGTGGCTAAGTCGGGTCCAAGGACAATGCCATGTTTCTGGACAGGAAAACAGTTTAATATTAGTATACGTATTATAAAAACAAATTCAGGTTAAATTTAGATGCACTGGACCTCGATTTCTTATTTTTAAACATGTATTTGTAGGTAATATGATGATTATGGTTCTTTTCATTCAGTCAGAGATTGAGTGTTAATGAATCAGTCTCGATTTACATTATAGTCTGGGTCTTAGCATCTGTACATTACTAAAAATTTATATAAAGCTTTTTCGTTAGAAAAATTTTATGAGAAAAGAGTGAGCCCTAGTTTCACCACACATATCAATACCTTCAAAATATCTTTGAGCTGAACAACCTCATCTCTAAGCTCATCCCGCTCATTTCGAATGGCATCAGAAAATTCCTTCTGCCTTTCTAATGCCTGAACAGCACCAGAAGGGATTTGGCAAAGATGCGACGAAGAGGAGAAAAAGAAGGTGAAAGCAATGAAAACATCAGTTCTGCAGACAACAAGAACAGTTTGGCAATGACAGACAGGTTGTAGCAGGAAACAGATGTAGAATCTAGCTAATCTAAAATTATATATTTGAAAGATAAAATTGTAATTCTCTTACAGTGAAGGTAATGACAAATACAGTTTTTACAGGAGTTGGATACTGAGGGATCATACCCCAATTTTTTTATTCTTCCACTCAATAGTTTCCTGGAGGTCAGAAATCTCCCTAACATTGCCGTCTTGCTTGAGCCGTAATTGACGGATCTCCTATAGAGAGGTATTGTGCATGGAAGAAGACCAAAGATGAAGGAAGGAGAAAAGCTGTTAAAGCAGATGGGCAGATAAGCCAAGCATTTGAAAAAGACAGGTTTTAGCACAGAGACATAAATACTACAATACTCACAGTGAGCAGTTCTTCACTCTGTTTCAACGTCTCCTTCAGTTCACTGAACTGAAACTGCAAGATGCTATGAGCATGCTTCTCTCGTTCAAGGTCCTAAAATATAAAACTGCCTTTAGTGTTTTTTTTTACCCTTTAAGTTGAATATGTAAGAGTGTGATCACTGAGATTAAATACAAAACTGAAATTTTTACACCATTCTATTTCAATCATAAAATGACAAAAAGATTACAAATAATAAAAAATTAAATTAATGAATAAAATTTCCAATTAAAAGCTCTTACTATTTTAACAATCTATTATTAGTGGTTCGACAATGTATTACAACAAAGCATTACTGCAACTTCTTATAATGCACACCTGACTGTACAGACCTTACACTTATCCTCAAGCTCACGGCGTGTTTCAAAGAGCATCTCCTCCAGTTCCATTAAAGAGTCTTTCAAAGTGTCCACTTCATACATCATATTGGTCTTCTCATTGTCCAGCTGTGCATTGGAGACCATGGCCTTACGGTACTTTTCCTCCACTTCCAAAAAGGAATCCTTTAAAAAGTCAGAGACCACAATGAAAACCAGCAAACACTCACAAACACACGTCTGTGCATGCATTACAATACCTAAACCTCTACATCAGTCTTGAACACAGTTTTTAAAATTAAAATCGAATCAAACTAAATCATGAAGAGGGATGTGTAACAATATGTTTTGGAGAATAAGATAAAGTCAAAGACGGAAGCAAGGCAGAGAAAATGAGGCTACAGACTTCAGTGGCATAGACATATAAACATGCAAGATGAGAGCCAGATAAGAATCAGAGACTAATATCATATCATCTCATCATGTTTCTGATCAGCCACTCGCTGGCTAAAAAAAAAAAAGCACAACATTTGTTGTTCATTTGCCAGCACTGTCATATATAACTGAAACAAAGCAGGTTCTCGCTGGGATTTTAACTGGCACTGCATTTACCAGCCATGTACCTTGAGCTCTTTGAGGTTCTGCATGTGCTTTGACTCCACATCTTGAATCTGATCCTTAAGCTCATGGATCTCCTGAATGAAACGCATGAAGAGTAAGGATGAAGAGGACAGATAAAGGATGCAGTGGAGGAAGAGCAATGGAAGGGTAAAGAACACCAGACTTTCAAATGAATTATTGTGCAAAAAACAAGTACAAAGCTGTAGAAAATAACAGTGAAGCAGATCGTAGAAGGTGGTCAGTCCTGCTCCTGAAGAGTTCAACACACAAACATCTTAGTTATATTGCTCAGGTGTGTTTGATTCGAGCTGAGACTTTGTTGGAAGGCAGATAACTAGGAACAGGACTGAGCAACATAAAGAAAGTGGAAATTGTTTTCTGTGAGCAAGATGAGTGATGAAAATGAGCAATGAGTTCTTATCAGACTAAATTATATTATAAATAAATATTTATAAAATATGCTATGCTACAGTGCTATTAACTTGGATTAATTTGCCCAAAATGTAAACAGCAAAAGCATACCATAGCAGGTTCTATAAACCTGCTGCTTAAATTTAAACTGGCACAAGACAAAGAGATCAGGACACACACCTTGATTTCCCTTATGGATGCTTCTGTGTCGGCAGAGATGGATGTATCTCCACTTCCTCTCCGTGAGGACGTCCCACCCAGAGAGGTAAGAGTGGCACCAGAAATAGTCGATGCTCGTGAAGATCCCTAAAAATACAGCAAGTCATTGGTCATATCCCTTGGTTATAGTTTATCATGAAAATATAGGCTAAAATGGTTAAAAAGGTAAACAAATTGGTAAAATATCACAAACCTTTTCCAAGTAGTCTCGCTCTAACCTGTCATCAGCCTGTAAATAAAAAAAAAGATGATACACAGTCAATAGATTTTGTAGTCTTGCAAAAATCGAGTCAAGCAATCGATTCTCTTATTCATTCATTCTGATTCATGCTGTTCCTTGAAGACATGCTGTTAAAGGTGCTGTATGTAGGATTTTGACTCTGCTAAAGCATAAAAACACCATAATATGCTTGCAGACATTTAGGAAACATGTTAAGTTAACATACTTGTTTATCTGAAAAACAATGCTACAGTCAGTTATTCTCCTTTGAAAATGTGCGGTCCGGCCTGGAATGTCTGTGTTTGTTGTATTTCGGCACAGTTGCAAAACACAGCGTATTTAATTTAATTCATTGTCATGTGCGCTCGTTCCTGTTGGTGTCGTTAATCTGGCATCCTGCGCATGCGTTGAAAAAAACCGTCTCCAATATTTTGAATTTGGACTGCAATACCTAGTTCAACCGCTGGGTGTCAATCCTACATACAGCACCTTTAACAAAGTTAGTAAAAAATATATGTTTCCATTAGAAGAAAAAAAACCAGTCCAATTCAAGCTGAAAAGATTCAAACCACAATGATAGTATTCAATCAATAATCAATATGCAACCATCAAGCAATTCTGTAATTAACAGGGTGTTGCGAATATGTCTTTTTAAAAATAACCTTGAATTATAATATTAACAATTGGAAATTTCTAGCAAGCATCAGACTTCTGTGGGTTTCTACACATAACCACTTTTCTGACCACTGACCATCTCACATGCAGACCATCACCTCAATTCAACATGCCACTGCTTGTATGCATAATCACACACGTACAATTTAAACCAGGGCATCAACCACCACAAATCACATGAACCCAAAGATTTCACTCATACCATAGACAGCCTCCCATTAACGTTTGGCAGGTCAGGAATGACCACACGGTCAAGGTCTCTAGAGCGGCCACTGATACTAGCTGAGCTTCGCATAAAACTAGCCACTGAGCTGCTGCAGTCCTCCTGGAAACCACCAGATGGCAGCAATTAACATCAATGTGAGAGGTATTTCAGCTATTTGTGAAGTCTCAACTGTCCAAGTTTAACAGTTGGATTTTTGCACGCACCCAAAGAAAGAATGCACACAAACACACACATCACCTCAGATGTCCTTTCTTACACTGTTAAAGTAACTCAACCTTACTTAATAAGGTAAACATCAAGCAATTAAGCAATTTAACTCAGAGACTAAAAGCATATTCATCCACTGATTTAGCTAGAAACATCAACAATCATTTTCACACTGTGCATGATTTATGAGACATTAAAAGCAAAAGCACCAATGAACTGGATCCTTTTAGCTGTAACTGAATCTGTCACTGAGAAAGCAACTTATGAAATATAATTGTGATAGTCCAGGCTCATCTTGGGCATCAGTGACCGTGAAGTTGCTCACCACTGGACTTCCACATGCAGAATTTGCTCTGGACGAAGTCCTAGAGCTGGAGCCAAGGAAACCACTGTATTCAGAGGACTAGAGGAACACACACACACACACTATGAGAATGTGAAGAATCAGAGAGACAGAGCAAGAGGGACGATGTACACAAAACGGATTTGAGATTGTCAGACATTTCAGGCTTGATACAGTCACCGCACAATCTGTAAAAATACAAATCTACAAGCAGTACAAATTTACAAACAGAAAACATGCTGGTAGAAAACTACCCACTTTGACAACATACATGCCTGTCGATGCCTTACACATCTTTTGTTAGAGAACAAGCTTGACATGAAATAATTGACATTTAAATTTGTGTAACATACTGCATCTAAAATTATTTTTAACTGCATTTTGTTCATTTCTTAAGATTACACATGCAGTTATTAATTTGAGAGACAACATGTAATATGTGTACTTTTTAAATGGTTCTGTGGTACGGCAAATCAATAAAACCAACTAGTGAAATATAATAGTTTACATATATAGTTTATGATGATTGCTAAAATATATTTAAAAACACTTAAAATACACACTTTCCTTTAAACAATCATGTCAATTTTAACCAAAAATCTTGATGTTTATCAAAAGATAATGTCATGTGACAATGTTAAGAGTGTCAGCTACACAAATATAAAGCACTCTTAGCTTTATGGAATTAACAAAACACATGCTTTTTAAAAGCATTTCAAAGCATTTTTGACCTGCATTAGCTTCTAGATCACATACACTCCCATGTGGTTAATATTTTGAGAATGTTCTGAGTGACATTATAGCATTAATTATTATGAAGAGAGAATATTACAAATAAAAAAAAAAAAAAATCACACTTGTTGGTTAGGGAACTGAATCCACAGGTTAATAGGGTACAATTCTCATGCACATTTACAGTTTAGCTCTATCATTCTTACAGCACGAGCACTGGAGCGTCGAGAGCCACTGTAGAGACTGTCCTCATATACAGAGCCCTGATGACGGACAGATATAAACAGAGAAACAAAATTATCACCTTCTCATGCCTTGAGGTCTTACCAATAGCCACTCTGTGCAAGTGAGCATGCAAACTCTCTCCAATCAGTTCTCCTTTTTTATGCACAGTGTATCAATAGTCTTTCATCACATTCAGATGACCACGTCATTTGATTTCTGTCAAGGTTGGTGGGGAAAAGGTCTATAACTAGTTATTAAAGGTGAAGGTGTAATTTTTCAATATTTTTATAAATTTTTATCCCAGTTTAATATGCTGAGATTGCTATTCATAGGATAAATCCCCCTTTAAAACATCAACTAATGACTAATGATGTAAAATTTAGAGCAAAAATCACAATAGGGCTGTGCAACTAATCGCATGCGATTGTCATGTAAAGCCTAAAAATTTCCTAAAAGCTAGGCAATTTCACGTTTATAATCGAATGCGATTCATCTGCGATTATGAACGCGCTATTACCTAGCTTGTCCGTGAACTATGGCTCAGTGTAGTAAATACCGCTCCATTTGAAAGCAGGTGATGGCGATTTACTGCCAATCACGGAACCGGCTTTACTGACGAGATGCACATGACAATCGCATGCGATTAATTGCACAGCCCTAAATCACAGGATCACAAAATATTGGTTAAAACAGTAAAAAAGTTTATATTTTTCATTATCTACCAGGAAAGACGCATTGTAGTCATTAAAATAACTATAATAGGTATTTGGGAAGTCTGGTTGGGAAAACAATTAAACAAAAACACATAAATTTCCATCACACACTCCATCTTTAAGGACTACAAGTCAAAGCCAAAGCACAAGCAGTTAGTTCAGTCCTTAGGTGTTTGTGGCCTGTGTGGGTTTAAGATCTAATAACCCCAGATGACCTGCTGTGAATGATAGTGAAAGTATTCAAAAAGTGTTTACAGAGCTGCACATATTATTGTACAGGAAGTGCTGTGGGGCAGAGGGTAATATGAGGAGCAGCACAAACCCTGTGCTTCCTGCTGTGCAACAAAGACAGCTAAACAGACAGGAGAGATGAACATTTCAAATCAAATACAGAGTGAAAGTGGAGAATAACTACAAAAAAGGTGGACATGGCAGGGAAAAAAATGATACAAGAAAACAGAAAGAGGGGATTTAAACAGTGGATACTCAGCAGCATGGAAGGAGCAGATGAAGATGACAGACCTGGTAGCCATTGTAGGAAGGGGCTTGATGTTTAGAGGAATAACTACTGCTGCTGTACAGCTCAGATGAATAGCAGGCTTTCTAAAATGATGGGGAAATAATGTAGACGATTGAATGATGAACTGATGAAGACAGAAGCGCAAGAGATGTACAGAGTGACGGAGGGAGAAAAATGTTTACGGAGACCATCTAACTGTTTTACCATGCTAAAATGTGCAATGCAGGGGCATCATGCCAGCTGAGGCCAGGAATGGTACTAAAAGGGCTTTTCACACTTGAAAATGTTCACCCAGGATAATTTTTTGTAACATTTTTGCAATAATTATCTTATTTCATGCTGCACACCGTTTATACATTACCTTGAATTGAGTTGAGACTACACAGTTCATATATTTGGCAGTGTAATTTGGACATTTTTTGTGTGAAAAGCCATTAATTTTGCTATGATTCACATGCATAAAACTGTGGCATAGAAACACACCTGTAATAATTAGTCATGTTACATCTACTATTTTACAAGTAACTACCCAAATCCTAAACTCTTCATGTTATTTTATTTGCTCTAGCTGGTCCGCCAGACTGGCCAAGCTGGCTGGCATGCTGGTTTCTCAGCTTGAGTGTTTAAATCCTCTTTAAAACCAAGAAAACCAGATCAGCCTGAACAGGTTGGAATACCAGCAAATCAGCTAAAAATTTGTTTTTTAGTGGTCAACCAAATTTAGATTTAAAAAAATAATAATTTATGTTTTTATACATAACATTTACCGAATTAGAAATAAATAACTTGAATATAAATGTTTAAACTATAAAATAAACAAATTTATACTATAGATGGCAACTTCTTGATTCTGTAATATCAATAAATAAATATAAAATTAAAGTCCTGGTGTTGGTGCCGACACTTTTTGGCCAATGCTTATCTTTCAGAAAAAATAAAATATTAGTCCAACCACTATGTTATTTTGTAACAAATCCATCATGCTTTTTCAAAGACAGTGACAATCATCCATCCACTCATGTTAAATATATTTTCATGTTAATCACACAAAGAGATGCCGGATTGAGACCCACCGACTGCCGATCAAGTCTAGAGGAGCGAGATATTTTGCTCTCATCACTGAGTCTGGAGCTCTGCGCACAAATATAGAGTCCAGTTTACAATCTTCACACTGATTTCTACCACGTCACACCTGAGTTAGTCACACTACTGCATCATGAATTAAAAACACAGCCTCCTGGATGTCATAATTAGGAGATGCATCGATCCGATACTCAGTATCGGTATCGGCTCCGATATTGGCATTTTCTGCAGATCGAGTATCGGTGAGAGACCGATCCAAATTCGATATTGTGCGTGTACTATTCTGTGTTATTGTTGAGCCCCATGAAAGGCACAAAAACATTATAAAGCACCAAAAAGTTTTTGTGCACTATATTTCAAGTGTTCTGAAGCTGTTCCATAGTTCAATGAGAGGTGCAGATGAATATTTAAGTCGTTAAATTCAAGTTCACATGAACTCTTCTTTCCGCTGCGGCTGTCAGTCATCCTCCATTCATCAGCATTCAAACTACGTGTTGCGTTCGGTTACTACAGTCAAACTCTCTTCAAGAGCGCACAGTAACTGAGGTTTAAAACTGATAAAAGAAAAGGCTCAATAAACTAACGCACAGATTTAATACACAACATATCAATATCTCTTCCCTTTGAACTTTTCTATGCGGACTCGGAGGGCTGCGCAGCCTGTGCGCTGTGACTCAGTGTTGCTTCAAGCGCATCATTCTGTGCACGGGATGCGCATAAGCGCTTTGTGCCGCTCTGTATTGGAGCCTTTCGTATTATAATACTTTTCTGTGCAATGAAAGAATATCAATAGTCTTTCTTGTTCTGTCCTATCATATGTTGCTGCCGTCATTACTGTGTTATACATTTAAAAGAAATGTCTTTTAATTTTATAGTATATATTTATATATAATTGTATTTACTTGTTTTTTCAAGAAAGTATTTTACAACAATACAAAGAGCAATGTGTAACATTTTATCAGATTTAGTCATACACTGATTCACTTTTATTTGTAAATAAAAATGTTTCACTAGATTTTATAAAATTATTGTGCAACCGTGATTTTTCTAGAGTATCTTTTTTTGATGCTGAATTATCCACTAACCTAGTTTATAATAGTATTTTTGTCATAGATTATGATTAGATTTTCTTAATTTGTTATTTTTCATTCAAATGAAGTTGTCTATAAAAAAAAACTGCACTGTATCTGATTGTATCGGTATCGGCAGATACTCAGAATTTTCGGTATTGGATCGGTTCTGAAAACATGGTATCGTTGCATCCCTAGTCATAATAGGTGAACCAACACACTAGTTAATACTCAAACACCATCATCACACGGTTATTTGCATCACTAACCCGACTAGACAATGGGCTGAGATCATCGTCATAGCCATTGCCCTGTGGGACAGACAAGTCATGATTGATATTACATCTTCTTGTTACAGAACATACATGTGATGTGCATTAGTGCTGTGAACGTACGGTTTTGGAAGAATGTTTCTTCTTTTTCTTGGACTTCTTATGATAGGAGGAGGTCTGAGGAAGCTGGACAGGATGGTGGGAAATGGAAGTAGGTTTAAAACTGCAGAATTAACTGCTCAATACTTCATGGTTGTGAACATGCAGGTGAAGATTCAGACACTTCAGAGACATAACAAAAATGTTATGGTCTCATATGGTCATATTTGATCAAATCCAGAAGACAAACCACACCCCCTTCATTTGTAATGTTGATGAAACACTTCAAAACATCACAAATGTAGCATCAGGTATTAGCTAGACTTAGTTGAAACACACCATAGTGCAAAAACAAAAACGTCTTGTGAACTCAAATATGTGCTCATTTTAATTTAACAGGAACCTGAAAGTAATGACATAACATCCGTGCCGGAAGAAACATTTCCCACCCTGAGATTCTTACCCCGCTGTAAGCACCCGCCGCATCCAAATCCAACTGCCCAGACAAACAAAACCACCATCAGCATGAAGAACATTTTGGACTGTTTTATAACCTTAGACAACACACAGCGAGCACACACTCATATACACCTACAACAAACAATTTAACCGACAGCACAGAAGGTTTGAAAGGAACTACGTATACAGTTACACTGATACTGACCCGTATGTTGCTCTTGCTCCCCACTGACATCCGTTCTTCATCATCTGACACCTTAATGGACAAAAAAAAAAAAAAGGTAAAATTAGTCCACAGTAAGCAAGAGTTTAAAGACAAAAAAACCTCACCACATAAACAGCAAATCAGTATGTACAGTGAGCCCCAAAAAAAGTCTGACAAAGTAATTTCATTTGGAATAAAATCCAAGTGTATTTTTTTTCTGAAGGACAAACTTGTGAAATGTTTACAGTGGCTCAGTGGCTGTGAAATGTGAGTGAGAAGTGTTTGTGGAAGTGGTTTAGGAGGACATAGAGTTAAAAGACAAAGGTACAAACCGAAGCATGTCTCCGTGAGACACGTGTATATCGCTCACTGTCCTCCTGAGAAGAGAAGAGAAGAGAAGAGAAGAGAAGAGAAGAGAAGAGAAGAGAAGAGAAGAGAAGAGAAGAGAAGAGAAGAGAAGAGAAGAGAAGAGAAGAGAAGAGAAGAGAAGAGAAGAGAA
Organism: Schizothorax lantsangensis; assembly: GCA_027422415.1. NCBI lineage: Eukaryota > Metazoa > Chordata > Actinopteri > Cypriniformes > Cyprinidae > Schizothorax > Schizothorax lantsangensis. The sequence goes on from CM049848.1 coordinate 20,895,943, forward strand.
GAGAAGAGAAGAGAAGAGAAGAGAAGAGAAGTATAAGAGATGGCAAAAGAGACGGACACACAAGACTCAGCAAGCAAGATTGAGCAGTATATGCAAAGAAGGCATGCAAATCAGTAATAAATGATGCAAGAGCAATCATGTTAAAGACAAATACAAGACAAAAACCAAACAAAACTCAAGACCAAAAAAAAAAAAAAAAGATTTTTATGTGAAAAGCTGCAATTCAATCACATTTACATTCTTGGGGTCAGTAAGATTTTATTTTTACTTTTATTCAGGAAGGAATGCTTTAAATTTATCAAAACATTTACAATGTTACAAATTATTTTTATTTATTTTTTATCTATATACTTCTCTTTTATACTTTGTTCATTAAAAAAAGCCTATACAAATATACAAAAATACAGTTTTCAACATTGATAATAATAAATGTTTCTTGCATATTAGAATGCTTCCTGAAGGATCATGTAACACTGAAAACTGGTTGCTGTATTTAAATAGCTTTGCTATCACAAAACCACATTTTAAAATAATAATAAATATTTCCAATTCTAATATTCCACAATATTACAGTTTTGAGTGTATTTAAATGCAGCATTGGTAAGCATAAGTCTTCTTTCAAAATCATAAAAAAAAGAATAATATTGACTCCAAACTTTTGAATGTTAGTGTATATTAAAATACATAAGTACAATGCTAGTAAACATATATGAACAAAGTTTCATTTTATTTGTTGAAAAGTTGTGAAAATGCAAATCATGTAGTGGTATTGACCTAGTGTTGAGACATGCAACACTGATATCCAACATCAAACCTGCTAATTATTAACAAATAGAACATGAACAGTATTCCTGTATTGCAATCACTATCATGTAAAAGTCACATGCTGATGAAACTACAGGCCTAGAAAAAGCACAAAATCTCAACAGTGAATGTACCATCCACTGCTCAATGTCCCCCCATTTGTTGTTCAAGTTATCCAGTCCATAGTATTTCTAAAAGGAGAAATGCAGCAGAAACGAGGAGAGAAAAATAAGGGAAGTTCATGTAACAATAATGCAACAGAAGGAAAGGGATTATAGTACAGTATTTCAGAAAAAATGGTACATAAGTTGTCACTGGGGTGGTACCCTTTCAAAAGGTACTAATATGTACCCTTTAAGGCACAAATACACCTTGTAGTGGTACATACGGTACAAAGATGTACCATTTGAAATGGCACCACCCCAGTGACAGTCTTTGTACCTTTTTCCTGACTGTGTGAGTAGAACTACAGCATCAGATGTCCTACCTTCTGCACCTGATAAATCTACATCACAGGAGGCCAGCAAAGCAGGATCAGATGAGCAAAGGAAAGAAAGCCACAAGATGGGGAAAGGAAGGGGAAAAAGAGATGGCATTGATTATTTGACATGAAAGAGAGCTAACCGAGTGGAAGAGTGTGTGCTCAAAGATAATGGAACGGAAAGGGAAAGCTGTTAAAGTTTTAGCAATCTGTCAGCTCAGTGTCATGTTACCTGGCCTTACAGGTAAGCTTACAGCTAGAGAAGACAACAGCAGTTCACACACTTGATTCAAAGAACACATGAAGGTCAAGTGGATCAACAAGCAGCAAAATTCAATGCCATCACTGAATTGTCAGTCAGTAATAAAAAAAAATAAAAAAAATCACACCGAGTTAAAAAAGCATCTGAATTATGTCATGCAACAGTTCAGATATCTGAGAACATACTCAAGAGTCACAGAGGGTCATGTCATCTGGTCTATGGGGTAACTGGATTCTTTCCACTGATGTTTAAGGTTTCATTTGGTCCACTAATGATCAAACCAATGAACAGCACTGGACTAGTACAGCAGTGTTATGTTTACACGAATACACTTTTGTACGTGTTCTTGTCCATTACTTTTTCACAAGTAACAATAACATCAACAAATAAGCTGAAGATTCTTAAAATATCCAACTATGGTTTGGTCCCCACAGTAAATTTTAACACTTACAAATGTACTAACCTCCTGCTAATGACATAACTAAACACTGTTAATAGATAAAACCTATACAAAAGCAGTTTTCTTGCTAGAAAAAGACATCTCTTTAAGAGTTGGTTGTATATTTTGATAATTTAATCAAGAACTTTAATCTAATTATTATATAGTCTAAACTACACAGTCCAATAGTAAACACTTTCACTCTTACTTACTGAAAACATACAGAATCTCACCTAACTGGTTTCCCTATGTGTTTTTTCTCCTGTTTTTATCAGTGTTTATTCAGCAGTCCTGTAACAAAACCTCTTCCTTAATTACCTTTAACACCTTATGTATCAAATTAGAGACTTTCCCACAACATCAATGCTCTTTTGTTTCTGCACTCTCACAGAATTAGCCAAAAAACTAAGAAATTGTTAGGGTTTTTGGAAGAAAAGTTAACATGTTCTTCAAAAGGCACAAAATAAAACTTTTTTCTAATAAATAACCATGGCATGCAAACTGCATCTGGCACAAACTCAACAAACACCCTTGATAGAACCTACACTCAACCTTTTGACTAGCACAAAACAGTTTCAGAACTCTTCATTAAGTTGATAGGTCATAGTCAACAAATAAAACCAGAATTAAATACACTTGATCAGATCACCTGCTGCTAGATAAACTAGTACAGAAAATCAAATGCATCAATCAATCTGTTACTTAATTATTAACACATTTAAGTCAGTAATTTCATATCTTTCCATGCTCATCTAGTAAATTTAATCTCACCTTCCTCAGCAGAGGGGTCTGGGGTCTCCATTGATCACTTCCCTAGCCCCTCTACGCACAAATCGCTTGCAGGCCGTCCTGATAGTCTCAAAGAGTCTCAAAGACAGAGACTTTCTATGATTCCAAAGATGCAGTCTGCCATAAAATCCAAACCTCCACAAAGTCTGGATTAAACTCTTCCAGATCTATTTTATGTCACAGCGTCTTCAATCTTGAGTCATTGTGTTTGCGATCAGCATAATGCTGATAATAAATCACAGCCAGATACTGAGAACTGAGTGGGAACTGAATCTGTTAACCTGCTGCAGGAACGGCTGAAAGCTCATAATCTACTTTTAAAGACTTGGCTGGAGATTTAAAGCCACAAAACACACACCCTTAACATTCACACACACCTCCTGATCAGACCGAGCTTAACTCTGAATGCTAGCTAATCTCTCAAGTGTGACCCGGGAATGCTTAAAGGCTGTGTTTATCTTCATTACATAAGTTTGTAGCATCCGAGCTCAGGTATCACAGTGTGGGTTTCTAGTTGTCCATTTACCCTCGAAGTAGGGCTGCGCGATTATGACAAAAATCATAATTGTCGATTATTCCCTTGAGATTGTAATTGCGATTATTAATAGCGATTATTTTGAACAGATTTATGCCATTGTTTGAAGCTGCATGCCATATGTTTATATAAAATATATATTTAAAAAAGGCTGAAAACACTCTTCCTGAACTTTTATTGCATTTAGCCTCAAATGTCAACTATACATTGGTTTGGTTTCTTCTTTAAACAAAAAAAAGGTAAAATTATGCATGGTATAATAATGTTATACTAAAACTAAAAAAAAAAATTAAAAAAGGTCTACTAAAGCTATATATTTCATTTACAATTAAACAGACGAAATTTCAAATTACAGTAACATTTTACAGTACAATTTATATGATCAGGGCTCCAGACTAACATTGGAGAGCAGTGGCAGCAGCTCCTGATTTGGTAGCACTGAACATGTAATATTACAAGTTTTGTCTCTTAGTTCAGAGTAGCAGGAGCTTGAGTTGGGATGCAGATGTACATTTGACAGTACCATTGTGAAAACTAACTGCCTCATCTTTTATACATAACCAAAAGTACTGCACCTCATTACCATGGTAAAAAAAGTAGCCCAACTATATGGTTTCTATGGTGTTTGCATTGAAATACAGTAGCCTAAAGACATTCAGTCAATTACAAATCCACATCAACTGATAGAATAATTAACAAAATAATGTAATTATATTCCATTACTCCTTTAACATATTTAGTATATTAATAATATAATACTCTATATGAATATCCTACTTTTCTGCCACCGTACCATTGTTACCGTTAGTGTTACTACAGTAAAACTATGGTAAATGTGGGTGATTTGTGGATTGAAACATCTAACTGGATCGTTGTTGCACTGTTTCTGCTGCTTTCTGCATCAGTGTTGATGAGAATAACAGCTCCGATTTATTTGGCTTTAAACTAGTTTAAATTAAAGAGACATGATTTGTACTGGAGAACTCTGCGCTGAACTCGAGTGCTTCTTACTGGATTTCACAGCGTTGTTTAGTGCGTGATCGTGACTGCAGGGTCACTGTAATAAACGCTCTAAGCTCGCGCTGCGCTGTTTTCTTTTGAGGGCCGAGCGGATAAAAGGTCAGTGTGGCGCACAGTTCAAACGAGTACCGCTATTTTGTTCCGCTTTTGACACGTTTGGCATTTAACATATCTATCATGCACAAACAGAGTGACAACGACTATCAGTTAGACAAAATGTCTCTTATCCAGTGTGTTTGAGTTTGTTAAACCCCGCGCTGCAGACACCTCTTAAGCACACAGAATAATGCAAGTGGGCATTTTTAATTATTTATTTTTGTAATCGTGACTTTGAACGATTATGTAATCGTGGCATCCATAATCGTAATCGCGATTAGAAATTCGATTAATTGTGCAGCTCTACTTCGAAGGACCCTGAGAAACTTCATATGTCCTTAAATATCTTAAGGAATCTACAACTTGTTTAAATTCATGCAACTGAACCCATGCCATTCATGTCCCATTTACTGTGTGCAGTCAGCTGTAGCAAACCAGCATCAACAGTCACAGTGCATTAACACTAATTACCCAGAATTAACCATACGCATATCCATGAGTTGGAACCAAACGTTGCCATTTCTTTAAATCCAGCTCTCTTTACTATGGGGAACGTTTAGGCAACAAACAATTATAGTACCAAAAGCCTGCCAAAACAAATGAATAACTCAACATCTATAAAGTCTGTTTGTAAAGACTTATAGTAACTAATGTAACAGGGAGTTGAGAATGACCTGTAATCTTGGGGCAGAATTAGGGGTAAAAGTACTACAACAAAATGAGCATAAAGTCCAGGCCTTTTTTCATGAGTGTTATTTAAGCTATTTGAACAAATTCCTCAAACAACCTAATCAAATTAAATCAATTGCATGTCATTGTACACATACAAAGTGGGGCATGAGTTAATACTATTTTCATTGATAAACCTTTTTTCTTTATTTCTTCAGTGGAACACGAAAGATGATCATTTGAATAATGTCTCAGGGTTTTGTTTTTCTTTTGTCCACGCACTTAAAGTAAATGGGGTCTTAAAAACATTGGACCCCACTGACTTCCATTGTATTGGCAGTTGAAACAATTTTTCAAAATATCTTCCGTGTTCTGAAAAATACAAAGTCATACAGATTTAGACATGAGGATGAGTAAAAGACAGAACGTTATTTTTTGGGTTACCTCTTGAAGCTGTATTTAACATTGAATACGTTTAAGTTTGTTTTTCTTTGTAAAGACCCCAAAGTGCTCATGTAACCTGTAATATTTCTGAGCATTAGCGGAGCAAATGCTTAAGTTCAAATGAGCTCTTAGGAAGGTCTTGACCCAGGGGGTGATTAACTGACCCTGATCCCCGTTACCCAGCCAAAACATGTCCTTCAAAGCGCAGAGCCCACAATCATGATGAAGATTAAACAAATTGAACATAATCGGCTGACAGTGTTGTGCAGGAGGCAAATCAACAAGACCATAAGAAAGATTCAGTTTTGAGAATAAAGAAGGCCTTTTCCACTGGCAGTTCAATAGGAAAACACCTTGAAAATATTTTGAGTGAACTAAGGCCAAGACTGGATAAATATTATCAGCGACAACATTTTCAAAACACCAATTTTAAAGGCCCACATCTCAAAACACTCTTGAACTGTTTTGGAAGGTTCTCCTCCTGTGTTTCAACACATTGTGTAATGCAGGTTGTTTACTTTGTGAGATGCTTTTAGTTTCTTGATATGATGCTTGTTATGTGTGTTGTGGTTATGACACCAGTGAAAGGGGACATATCCATTATATGCACAGAATGGAGTTAAGCAGGTAAGTGCATGGGGATGGGACTTTTCCAGAAGTTAAACCTCCTCAAATCTTAATCTTACAGGATAGGGTCACATGTTACTGGTGGGCATGTCAACACATCTATGTACTGGAACAACACTGTCATGCTAGAAGGTTTTCTGAGCCCCGTAATTAATAAATAAATATATAAAGAATAAATAAATAAATGCAGTTTCTATAAAGATGTATATTATAGCTTATAGAATGAGACTTGTAAAGCAATATGTAAAAGTCGATACAAAATCAAGACCAACATCACATTTAGCAACGCCAAGGCCTAAATTTCAGCCTTAAGTGATTGTGTTTCTTCACCTCTTTCTGTTGTCTCTCCAGTTCTTTCATTCTGATCTCACGAGCTTCTGCACGGGCCGCCCTCTTAGCTGACAAACGGGCTTCAGCCTGCAGGGGGCGGATGGGGAAACAGAGAAAAAGAGACGACAGGTAAAGTCATTAAACCATAACCAAGAGACCATGAGCACTGTAGTAAATGCACACACAAAAAAGAGAGGAAGTTAAATCAACACACAAAAAACTACTTCTTATTAAATTTCTTGTAATGTAAATTCAACAGGAGGTTCACAGGATATATACATTTCCTATGTTACATAATTACATTAACCTGTTTATGTATCTCATCCCTGTCATAAAGTTGTATGTACTGTAACTGTATACTCCTCAGACTGAACATGCTATGAATGTGTTTGTTTACATGAGTATGTATGTGTGTTTTTGTGACTTTAGTTCATCACACTTTGAAAGTCCTTTTAAGGAAGAGACTCCATGTAAGGCATGAGGGGGAGAGAGAGAGAGAGAGAGAGAGAGAGAGAGAACACACTTCCTTCCTGCAGATGACGCCACAAAATGTGCAACAACCCCAAAAAAGAGAGAAAATCTCAACTCCAGTATTTCATCATAGACACTACCCTCCCATAGTGACGTCTGCAACTGAAATCTGCCTATTTTCCCCCCAATCCTGTACTACAAGTAATCTTTATACCAGAGGCATGACTGTAACACTCACACATTCCTAAAAACACAGCAAAGTATTGATATTTATGTTTCAACAGGAAAAAAATAAGTGTTAAAACAGTGGAACTACTACTCCCAAGGGGCATGCAAGATTTAAAATGAATTCCTGCGTTTGTTAGCTGCTGGAGAAATCCATAATGACTTGTTCCTGAGTAAATGTCAGATCATATCTTAATGTCTCAGACTGAGGCCTTCCGTCCTGAACACAGTCACACAACTTTCCAAGGAAGCAGCTATTTCTCACCACAAAGCTCTTGTGTCCCTTTGCCAGCAACAATGCTCAAGAAATATTTAGCCAAAATAAATATTTCCACAGCTTCAACCACTTCTTGTAGTAGTTCTAACAGAAAGTGATGGCCTAATTTTGCTTTTAATGTTAGAAACTTTTTTTTTTTAATTTAGGAGTGAAGGACAAACTTCTACATATTATTTCCAGTTCAATTTAATATACCCTTGCTAAATAAAAGTATTAATTTAATTCATTCAAAAATAAATAAATAAATAAAAATCCACAAACTTTTGAAAGGTAGTGTAGTACATAGCAAGTAATTGAAACAATCACACTTGAAAATACATTTTACATGTTGGCAAATCACAGCACTATTCAAATAATCAAATCAAAGCAGCAACACAGGACAAGAGAGGACAAATAAACTAGGAATATTTAACCTTTCTCATCCGTAATGAGTGGTGCTGTGAAGTTGACATTCAACATCAGAATTAAACATTCAAATCCGAATTCAAGAAACACCTTTATATCGAATATCACTACAGTTGTATACAGGAAATGTGTGACCATGTTGTGTTAGTACTATTGTAATGAAGGCAGATAATTGTGTGGAAGAACTGCCAGGGAGAAATTACTACAGCCAACCCCGGCAATTAAGCAGCTGTCCAAACATGTTTCTAACAGGTTCTCACTAATGTCAACATATGATTTCCACAAACACAGCAATCCACCTATGCATGCATGCTTCTTTAAAATAACAGTTACACCAAACAGGGCTTTGACTGTGCTGAAAATGCTGAATAATATTTAATTTGAAAAAAAGCCACACTTAAACTAAACATCAAGGGTAACGGAGTCTTCAGAAAACTTTCAGGAATAAATGCACTTTGTATGACTGCGTGACTAACAGGGTAACCAAAACTATGCCTTTTTTGACCATAGCAGGAAATCAGAGGGCTGAGTCATTCACAATCGAGCCTGGATCACACCCTTCCTGCACTTTAGCAGAACAAACCACTGATCGGATGAACGCCCATCACTGTTTATTTCTGATGTGGAGGGCATGTACATGTGCACACAATATGATTTACATGAACAAGATAATCATTCATATTACTTTTGAAGTACATGTCAGTCTACCTATAAAACAAGGGTTTTGACAAGAAAAAAAAAAAACATAAAATGTGCATAGGCACCTAAAAGAAGCAGGCTAGCATTCTTAAAGAAAACATGCACTATTCATCCCCTCTGAACTAAAACAAGCAGCTCTTTTATCATAACCCATACTCATATTAAGGCCTACCTTCTTGCAGTTATCAAAGTACACCATGATATCAGTTACAGTGAGCATATGATAGCCTGGGTCATCTGCATTTTCCCCCATCATGACCATTTACACACTCCTATCGCAGAAGTGGAAAACAAACTGGCCTATTTCACACACCTCTCTCCTCTCACTCTCTCCTCAACAGCTATTTTTAATGACCCAAATGGAGCAGGCTCTATCAATAAACCCAAAATGCTCTAATTTAATGAAAGTTCTGTGACGTGGATGCTCTCAGTGGGAATGAAGAGCTAGTTCCACTGCTGTCTGATAATGACTTTTTTTGGAATAGAAAAAATACATTGTTTAATTGCTCTAATTGGCCACAGAGTACATTCCTTCACAACGTTATTGTCAGCAGTTACCAAATTGAGACTTAAATAAAGGTGCCATTCAAAGGTGTAATTTTTTAAGTAGTAGATACGGCCCTATCTTGGATGTACACAGTCTGTTGTGTCACAAATGATGCACTAGACCAGTGGTCGGGAACCTATGGCGCCAGATATCTCACCCTTTACCAAAAAAATGAACTATTAAAAATATTTGACATCACTAGAGATCAGCAATTCCTTTGTTGTAGAGCCTACATAAGCTGATAAAAGGTTTAAAATAATAATACATATTTTGTACCAGCCAAAGTGCATGCTCAGTTACACACACACATATATAATATATATATATATATATATATATATATATATATATATATATATATATATATACTTTTTTTTTTTTTTTTTTTACTTTGGCTCTTTTGGAAAAATGCATGAACCAAAATTTAGTCAAAACTTTGGTCAAAAAAAGGTTCCCGACCCCTGCACCAGACTATGCACTGCTAAAATGCACTCTACTGTTAAGGGTGCCATCTAGCACTGCAATCTAATAACCCCTCCCCCTCATAGTGTGTGAACATTACTCACACTAGTATTGACACTAAAACATGGCATAGAATAGTGCATAAATACACAAATTGGGAAGCACCTATGTTCTCATGGATGCAGCATCTGAAAAAGTTGGTATTGGCAATCAGCCATGGTTAATGTATGAAACTCGGATGAAGTGCTGCTCTACTGACATTTTTTCCAAAATCACAAATATGAGCATCTCCACTTCATTTAGATTTAGGTTGAAAACAGGGCTTAGAAAAAGAGATTTGTTCATGCAACACTTTAGGAGCTGTTCAGACAGAACACATTCACTTATTCCACAGTGCTACTTTTCAATTGTTTTTGAATGTAAACATGCTAGATTGACTGTTGCACTTGCGCCTTGTGTCTTTTGCAGCGTCTTGCACATTACTCTTCATTTTTTTTTTTAAACAGCGCCTGTAGGCCTTGCAAGGTCCAAGCAAAAACATGTTCTGTGTGAATGGCCCCTTAGAGTTTAACCAACAGAGTTGAAGAATTGTGTTTTTGGATTTTTTTCAGATAAATTTTGGTTTTTGTTTTTTTGGGTTAAAAATTTTTTTTTGATTGTGGACAGGTTTACTAAAACGCCTTGTTAGGTGCCTTTTAAGGTAGACATGCAGGACAAGCCTGTCATTCAGGAGTCCCTGGGAGTTTGATGAATGCCAGGACAATTTGAGCCCAGAGTTCTTATCTGTTGACATAAATACCACAGAAGGAGATGCCAAGCTGGCCAGATCTCTCTCTCCCACGGCCTCTTGTACCAGCATGCCAGGCTGAGCGGGTACACGCTAATCATCTGCTAACAGACTAGCTGTAACAGAAAGTTAAAGGAACAAACCGAAGAATACGCAACACAACTGACTTGAGGCCCTCAACTGCTCCTTGTTCAGTGTGTTTTGGACAGTACTCTGGAAGCAGAATTTACTAAAAATGTTGACATTTAAAAAGAGACATTATTAACTCCAAAACTATGACTTATATAAACCAAGAGAGTCCCCGGGCAGTTTAATTCATCTAAATGTGGAAAGCTCAATATTAAAAATGTGTATCATTTTGCCATCTGTGTACACTGGATTAACGGTCTTCAGTATGAGACATAAACAGTCTTTCTTACTTGAGTACTAACGTAAGAGCCAGAGACTGGAACATATGAGATCACTGGAGACGTCTGCCACATTTCTGGTCTGCCCATATTAACACCTACATAAATCGTGCCAGCCTTCCATGTCAAACATAAACCAAACAATGTCTGATCTGTGTGGTGGGTGCATATTTTAGCAGGTCCCTGGGTTCTGTGGCAGAATTTAATATCAAATCTTAGCTTGCTCAAAAAAGAAATCACCATGTAGGGATAAAAAATTTTAGGAACATAAATTTGGGTCATTCCAAGCATGGAGAAAATGATGAAAAAGAAAGAAAAAGAAGGAAAAGAGATAATATTAAGTGACCATTACTTAGTGGTATCACATCTAATATAAACCTTAGACAATTAAAACATAAATTTTCTAAGTTAAAGTGATAGTGCACCCAAAAATGTAAAATGTAAAACAGCTAAAATGCCTAGTATATTATCGCACAGCTTTATATATAAAGAGTACTGAATGTGAAAATTGCATGCATACAGTACTCAAGTAAAGCGATATACACCATTTAGCAAAACTCAACTGCTTGATTGTTTATATCATCACAACATGCTAACTACATAAACTATAAAATGATAAACTATATTCCCGCCTAACTCTAAAAATGTATTCACCCTGATGTCGTACCAAACCTGTATGACTTTCTTTCTTTAGTACAAAAGCAAAAGAATATATTTTGATATTTATATGTAGCTACTAAAACAGTTGAAACCTCAAAATATTTTCTATTGTGTTCTGCAGAAGAAAGTCATACAGGTTTGAAAATTCTTTCCTTTTTTTTTTTTTGGTTGAACTATCTTTAACTATCTTTAAATACTTTTCTATCCCAGTTTCATGTGCAGACGTAACTATTTAGTAAGCCATTCATATTGACTAAAGAGTGCAAACACAGTGGTTCTGTGGTGCTATCAAAACATTAGTACTTTGTTTGAGCAGATTGACATGTCCCGTTCTGTCTCAACCAATGATGTTTGCATCGTTATTTTGCCAATCCTTTAGATGCCGCTAGTGGCTCAGAAATGCCACACTTCAGTCTTAAACCCGAGAAACCTGAGGCAGGGTGATGTTTTGAGAGATGCTAGCGTGCCCGTCTCAGATGACTGCAGACAGAAGCAGCTCTTCACAGAAAGAGAAGACCTAGTGTACTTGGCCAACACAGAACACTTGCTTCACTGACCACAGAGTTACTTAAGAGCAAGAACAAGCCTGTGAGAGAAACTCCAGCTTGTTGAAATGAGGGAGTGAGAGAGTAGCATGATGGTGATGAGTCGAAGGTGAAATTGCATCTCATCTGGTCTCTGGTTTCTAATGTCATTCAATGTGCTCTCTGTTTTAAAGCCAAAAAAATGGTTGAGGGTGAAGTGGGTTTACACTGCAGAATAGCCAATAATGCTGTAGATTTCCTTCTAAGAGATTTAGGGCCAGATTTACTGACAGCTTGCGCCAGCGTAAACCGTCCTTTGACATTAAAATAGTACTGTCCGGATTTAGTAAAGACATGCAGTGAAGAATTAGCGCTGAACAGGCGTGGACAGTTATTTTTGCAACTGAACTTATTGAATATGCATTTGTAGGAGTTTCCCTTTCAGACGCAATTTTCTTGGAGGAGGGTATTCAAATGAACCACGCAACGCGATTTACTAACGTTTGCACTCGTCAAATTACTGGTATTTGCGCCATTATTTAACGCCCAAAAAAAGCATGTCTTAAAGCAGGTGGTAATTTGCGCTGCTCTTGGTAGATTGCGCTGGTCATTATGGAAATAATGACCTGCGTCTGTGTTCTTTAATGTGCGCATTGTTAAATCACCCGCAGAATTTTCCCCTCCCACCTGCGCTTTTATGGTATTGCGCTCTAACGCTAATTTGCCCTGTTTAGTAAATCTTGCCCTAAGAGTATGAGTCAGAGACCAGAGCTGACAAATTCAACAGACTGAAGAAAGTTTTTTCATTTATTAATTTATCCTACATTTATGTGATATCCTAAAATTCACAAAAGTACTTGGATGGAAAACCAGCTATTTTAATCAAGTTCTTTTTTTATTTTACTTATTTTTCAAAAATTTTAAATAACAATAACATTTATATTTTAGCATCTTATATGGCCCATGAACATGTTTTAAGTTAAATAAGATGGCAAAGTCAGCTGGAGTCAGCTCAGTGTAAAAACAGAAGATTAATTGTATTACTTTGTACAGAGGAATGGGCAGTGTCCTTGCAACTGTACAGAATTTTTACACATTAAGCTGTTTCACACCTACATTTGTCAAATAAGCAACAACTTGCACCAAGTGGCTAATCGGAGACCAGATCAGTCTGAATGTGCATTCCTTTCACTTTAGCACACAGTCTTATCAGAACAAAATCCACAACATGACCTTGTACACCAAGTTAATAAATCATGAAAAAGGGACCATTTCCTCTCTGTGCAAGTTTTCTCTCAGAGTTGCTCAGAGTGTAATCCTGAGCGTAATTTAACAGAACAAGTTTTTTTCCTGGGTTGCATGTAAAGGATTACCATGCATCAAATCCATCAAAAAACAATATTCCGAAAAAATGTTGTAGGTTACACTGAGAATTATAATTGAAAACATCACTGTAAAGTGCACTGAATTGAAAACCCTGTGACCTTGCTCATATTACGAATACATTTATTCATTTAGCAGACACTTTTATCCAAATCAACTAACACTAAAAACATACTTATAATCCTTTAGGATTTATGTATTTTGACATATGAAAATTTCATCTATTTGGACTAAACTTTATGTGACAAATGTCTGTCAGTCATACATAAATGGAAAAAGAATGAGATTTCTGTAATAGTATAACTGAATGTGTTTTAAATACAAAATAACCAGGTTTCTATACTTATCAATAAATCTAATACATTTGAACTAATTGAATCTTACTTGTTCTACAGCTATATTCATACTCTGTAACTGATTATATTCAGATTTATGCTAAGCAATTTGAAAAAAAGAATTTAAGTAAAATCAAATAGATGAAAATACTAATGATAAACTATGCCATGACTAATTTTTGAGTGTAAAAATGAGACAAGAACAAATAATATTCATAGTACACAATGCCAAGTAACGTGTGTCTTGCATTTGATATCAACAGAAAGTGTAAAACAGACAATGACAATATTTTTGTCATAAAACACATGACTGAAGATTAAGCAGTTGTCAGAGTAACCATGGCTTATACACAAACATCCTGACCAATCAGCATCAAGAGCACTAGAAATATGGACTCAGCATTACTCCTTCATAAGGGATGCGTCCCAACAGCAGAGAATAAACAGGAAAGCAATTGTGATAATCTTCAGGGGCCCATTGGTGACATCAGAAAAAGGAAGAAAACCATTTCTAAATCCTTCTCCTTATATGGAGAGGTTCCATTCTTGGTGAAAGATGTCAGCATGCGAAAAAAGGTCTCTGACTTAAGTGTGCTGACATTATTTGAGTTTGTTACAGTGTCTTGCTTTAACCTGTATCAACAGTTCTGCAACAAGGCTCTTGAAGAAAATTCACATGAATAGGGCATTGTTGAATACAGTCCAGTGCAAGTTTAACCTCGAGCTGCTCAGAGCTTAATCTTGAGCGAGGCAGATAAATGTTATGATTGTCATGGACCGGTGATAAGCAGGTGTTAATGTGTCAATGTGCTGCTGTGCTCGGTATTCATAAAACCATTTATGTGTGAGGGCACATGATCATTTATTTTGATATCAGGAGGACTCTTCCTTCTGAATGCGGAAATATAAAATAATTGCTCAGGACAATGAGTTTAAGATTAACAGTCAGACAGCTCTCATCCTGAAACCCAAAGTCTGAGCTCTGATTAATCATCTAAACACCCCCCAGAGCGCAAAGTCTAACCTGGCATCCTAATCGGCTTTTAACCATCTCAGTCATTGGATGACACTGTAAATGGTGCCAGCAAATGCATAAAAAGTTTATGATAATATTTTGAAACATTGAGACAGTTAGCAATAAGAAATGTACAGTACAATAACAGCTAGTTCACAGACTACCATTCAAATGTCTAGGGTTGGTAAGATTTTTTGTAATGTTTTTGAAAGAAATCTTATGCATACCGAGGCTACATTTATTTGATTAAAATACAGTAAAATTATAAATATATACAGTAATATTGTGAAATACGTTTCATTTAAAAATAACTGTTTTCTATTTGAATATATTTTGAAATGTAATTATTCGGTAAAGCTGAATTTTCAGCAGCCATTACTCCAGTCTTTAGTGTCACATGATCCTTCAAAAATCTTACATATATCATATAAACGGTACATATATCTGCTCTTTATTTTTTAGACAATAAAATGGGGAACACTAGTTCAGTCTGGCCTGCTGACACTAACAGCTTGAACTATCCATGCTACTTCCTGCTAATTATTACTACTCTTACATCAGTTAAAAGTGCTTCATTTGTTTTAAACCATTATAAAGTTACCAATAGAGTCATTCCCTAAATCACGTTTTACACACTTTTACTAGACTTGCCAACTTGCATCGGTCTCACTAGCCGATTTCCCATCATAAGCCTCTTTTACACGCAAGGGTTCAGTCGTGCCAGCGACTCAACTTCCTAGTGAGTTAATTGCTCTATAGACTCAAAATGAACTCGTCTTGATTGAAATAACACTGGCAGTCACAGTGACCAATGAGCTTTTGACAAGCCATTGTCCTGCTCACGTTTGACTTAAACACACAATCACACAGACTGATAGGGTAGTTACTCCATGAATCACTTCCTAAAACAGTAAGCAGGTGAGACATGCAAAATGGTTCACAAACAGAGTGTGTTTCTAATTGACTAGTTTTCTGGATAAAATAATCAAAAAGCACAGGGTGCTCGAATGACTCTTTATTATTTATTTATTCTGCTGTTTACAGAGAACCCAGGGGTATCACAGAAAAGAGTGTGACTTCTCAGGAAACACACTTTTTCAAGTGACATCTGTCAGAGACATGCATGGTTTAAAAAAATAGGGCCTACTGATTTTTTCATGTTTTGAAATAAGTCTCTTACGTTTACTAAGACAGTATTTATTTAAGCAAAAATACAGTAAAAACAGATATTGTCAAATATTATTATAAATCAAAATAGCAATTTTCTATTTATATTTAAAACTATAATAAAGTGTATTAGATTATAATAAAATGCTCAAAGTTCAGCAGTCATTGCTCAAATAATTCTGATATGGGGTTTTAAAACATTTCTTATTATCATCAATTTCAGAAACAACTGTTCTGCTAAACATTTTATGGATACCATGACCATTTTTTTCAGGACTCATGAATAGAAAGTTAATAGCACAGCATTAACATGAAATAGAAATCCTTTATAACATTATAAATGTCTTTTCTGTGACTTTTGGTACTGACTGAAAGTATTCACATAAATTTTATACTGGTTCATATACCACATCTCAGTGTGGTATGGAAACAGCTCCAGCCAAGACTGCAAGGCCTTGCAGAGAGTTGTGCGCTTAGCTGAGCGCATCTCAGGGTCTGCTCTCCCCTCTCTGCAGGACATCTACCTCAAACGCTGCAGAAGCAGAGCTGTCAAAATCACCAAAGACTCAAATCACCCTGGAAACTGTCTTTTCACTCTGCTGCCATCTGGTAAGCGCTTCCGCAGCCTGATGGCAACAACTGAGAGACTTAGGAGGAGTTTCTTCCCCCAGGCCATCAGACTCCTGAACTCAAACTCAGCCTCTTAACATCATCATGACTTACTTTATAATCACTAACAATCAGTAAGATATTCACACTCATTATTCTCTACCTCATACTGACAGTGTCATTTGCACACAACACTTTCTGTCTTGATATCTTATTTTTATATTTATTTCATGTCAAACATGTTCAACCTGTTTGCACATTCCTCTCTCGTACAGTCATGCTTATCTTAATATTTAATTCTACAGCATACTGTCATGCACATTCTTTTATACTTTATATTTAGTTCTTTATATCTTATTTTTTATTCATTTTATTTTATGCATACTTCCCTTGTGTTGTATTCTACAATATTTGCACTGTCCATGGAGCGGACCTGACTCACATTTCACTGCTGGCTATACAATCTCTGTATAGTCGTGTATGTGACAAATAAATAAAAACTTGAAAACTTGAAACTACTGTATACTTAGTTTTGCCTGTAATTCCACAACTGGTGCCATTGTAATCAGCAATTACAGTGACACAAGTTATGGGATTTATACCCAAACTGTGTAAAAATCACATATCAACATGAATCATCATAGAGCTTTATCTGGAGTTGGCCTGCCTTTAAAAAAATATTAAATGCATTATCTAGTCAAACGAGGATTTTTGTTGTATGAAACTTTTTAGTATGTGGCAAAACTTTAGTGAATGTGGTCATGAACCAAACACATACAGCTGAAAGCAATCTATTTATGACACGAGTTTGTCTTACCAGATTCCACAATGTGCATCTGTGTAAGTAGAAGGACAAACAGAACACTGAATCAAAGTGTTGAGTAGCCATTGTTGAAATTGTTTTACAGGAAATCCTTCACTGACTCGTGTTCTATTGTGGCCCTATCTCACATGTAACAGCTTAGCTACATTATAAAGCACCAGAAAGCACAGCCACTGAGGATTACTGATGCAGATATTATCAGCATGCGTCTCCACTTCATCCATTATCAGATTCCCTAATTCTGCTCATTGTAATGCTCCCCTGAAACTTCATGTCTGGTCTTGAAGCTGCACTAACAGCTGTTCTCTGAGGGCCTTCTATTTTTAAAGCTCTTATTACAGAATCAATGAACACATGAGGGCCAACATACCAGCTTGTCAGAGACCAGCAAGTGTTGGACGGCAGCCTATCAGCAACAAACGCAGGTACCAGGTAAGTTAAGGTGGGACAATGGGACACAGGCATGTAAATAATGAAACGGGCACTTAAAAGAAGATAAAATGGCTCTTAAAAAGTCCTAGGAACAGATAAATAAGTAGCTTATTTGTGAAGGCATTAAAACTTTACAGCAGGCTTGAAAATGTGTCAAGCACTTAGTAATAAAAAGGGTTAAAACCACAGTATCTCGTCATCGTCTAACTGAAACTAAACCTGCTCAGAGAGAAGCTCTAATAAGCCCTTGCGTGACCTAGCTGTTTAAATTTGCAAAAGCTCTGCTGCAAAGCCACATGGGAGTACGCAAAAAAAGTATGCAAAAAAAAAAATTCAATTTCAAGAGAAACAGGTTGGCTCAGAAAATAACTTTTAGCAGTCATGCAAAAATTATGCAAATGTGAAACTGAATTTTGCCTCCTGATTGGACGTTTGATAACATGGGGGTGTTTCACCTGAATCTCCTCTTTATCCATGTGCTCACTTACAAGAGGTGAACTCAATGTGTTACAGAAAAAAAGCTGCCCATTTAAAATATGTAAATATGAAGTTAGGTAACTTTCAATTAAAAAAAATAAAAAAATCGCTAGCCTGTCCTCTTGTTGAAAATGAGAATATAACAACACTTTGCACATGATTATTAAACAGCCACAAAGTTCTACACATCCTCTGTCACTTGGGTATTTATTAAACATTTTAGCTTATTGATTATGCATTCACATACCAAGTGTTTCATACTGTAATTCAGAAGTTTGCCTAAAATCACACATTAAATAAATAAAATGAATCATGTAAACACAGAGACATGTTTACATGCATACACACAAATATACCCATGCTTCTCTGACTGTATTTCACACTCTAAACTGAGAGGGCAGTTCATGCTGACAGTAGAATGAGAAGGCCTCTCTCCTGCCAACCACTGAGCATGATGTGTCAAACAGAGACGCTTACTATTAATAGAATGAAACATTTGCTACATATACAGTTTAACAGTTTATGAAAACACGTGCACTTCAAATACAGTCATTGCTTTTCACTATAGGTGAACAATGAAGAAACATCATATACATCTGCTGAAGCTCTAACTGGGCCAAAATCACTTCCTAAGCAGTCTAATCAAGGTTTTCTCCACCATGAACCCAGCACCTGTTCCAGCACATCAAACCCAGCTTATGTTGCAGACTGGTAGCACTTTCAAATACATTAGCCTACTGCCATGATACAATAAAATAACAGCTTTGATCAACACAGCCCAGAAACTTTTAGTTAGGTACTAAAAACTAACAGACAGGAAGCAGACTTGACTAGCAGGAGAGGAAATGATCTACAGATTGTAATAATAATATAATAATATATTATTATTAACAATACAGGTCCAGATGAGGGCATAAGCAGGGACTTTACCTTAGTTAGACTGTTGTTATGTTAATTAGATACTCGTGAAACTGTGTAGAGCTCTTTGGTTTAATAAACTAACTCAGGATGTAGAACCATGTGATTGTCATGTTTTTTCTCTGGAGTTTAACCCTGCACATCTGCAACTAAGATCATTACATTAGCTTAACCCTTAGGAGATTCATTTACCTCTTTTGCGATTACGTTGAGGGCATCTTCCTCAGCAGTCAACCCATTTTTGCTGGGGGTTCTTTTACGACCTGGCCCTTGAGACCCCATTGGTAACCTTTAACAAATCCTTCTGAGAAACACGCTCCTTTACGCGTGAGAACCGATCCTTAGGAGAATTATTCCTTCAAAAAAGGCATAAGAAAAAGAAAGTACGTTTCTGACTCTAACCAAAAAACAGCAACGCTACGTCGTGTCGTTCACTACTCTGTTCATTGTGTTATATCCGTCTTTTTTGCACTCTTCCTAGTGCTGTACTGTGAAAGACTGAAGAGTCACCGGTGCTGAGAGCGCAAACGCGTTTTCATGACACACGTGTCGCTTCTGAGGAGCTGCCAAAATGGCTGTAAATGATCTAGAGTTTGTTTGCTCAGAAAGTTGGGTCGTTTAACTGCGTGATTGTCAGTATAACGGCTGAGATAAAACTTTTCTTCTCTTGCTTTAGTTCAGTATTGTGGCGCGAATGGATTCGAGCGTCTGTTGGGGGAGTTTGAGGGCTCGCACGCTATTTTTAATCATGGGAGTCTGGTGCTAAAAACAGAAACCTTATCTTGCACTTCTTAAAGTCATACACATGTGCACCTTTCGCAATCATAATACATTTTTACATTTCATTTTGAAGATAACAAAAATGCCCTGCTGAGGGAATAGCCTAATAAACCAGACTGCTGGTCTTAACTGGTCTCAAACCGTGTCCGGTTTTAGATGGTCTCAAGCAAATCTTCCATCCTTGCCCGTTTAAAAAGTCAACAAACTGCACCAAGACGAGGAGACAAAACAGCTGTTATTTTCTCAGCACATTTTTTTTTTTGCCAAATAGGCTACATTACCCGGCCATACAGAAAGAAAGAAAAGTTAGTTAATAAAACAACTAGTTATCTAAGCTGACTTACCAAATCAATTTCGTTTTTTTCATTTTTATCATACATGTATGTTTTATAGATGTAACTTAGATGTAGCTTCAGCTGGTGCATGTTGACATCTAGTGGTAAAAACGTAAACCTGCGATGCAAGTTTATTGTAAAAAATGTTTAAAAAATAAAATAAAATTAATTAATCTGTTTAAAAACAATTAACAATTTTTTTTTTTTTTTTTTTTTTTTTTTGTCGTAAATGTTTGTGGATGGCCTGCCAGCACTAATTGATCAG
Source organism: Schizothorax lantsangensis (assembly GCA_027422415.1). Lineage (NCBI taxonomy): Eukaryota > Metazoa > Chordata > Actinopteri > Cypriniformes > Cyprinidae > Schizothorax > Schizothorax lantsangensis. The sequence goes on from CM049848.1 coordinate 20,916,442, forward strand.
TAACATGATTCAGCTGTGCACAGGTGATTATCCCTTTAAAACAACACAGGTCACAGTTCACTCTCACAGTTGTGTTGGTGTTTAGTGACTGCTTTGAATCCTGTAGCTGAGAAACATGGGTACGTTCTTGTTTGTTTGTGGTTATTTCAATTTTCATTTGTTCGCAACGTTTTGTTTCATTTTATTTTATTTTGTTTAAGTCTCTTCGGTTTATGTTCTTTTTCAGCCGCACAGACAGTGTTGATCGTCTACGCGCACCAGAGCGAAGGCTCTTTCAATGCGGCTGTTAAAGATGCTGCTGTGGACGCGCTGAAGAAACAGGGCTGTACCGTGCTTGTGTCTGACCTGTATGAAATGAAGTTCAAGGCCACGGCTACAAAGGAGGATATTACTGGTGTGGGAGGCAGTGTCTTGTTTGTTTAGAAAAATATTAAACTAAGAACTAGTGCTTTATCAGAGCTCAGTGGCAGTAATTGCATGATTTTCTGTTTCTCAGGAGCAGTGCAGAACCCAGAGCATTTCCGTTATGGAAATGAGACCATGTTGGCCTGGCAGGAGGGGCGACTAGCTTCTGATATCATAGATGAGCACAAGAAACTAAAAGAAGCAGATCTTGTTATCTTTCAGGTATGATTTTTTTTATTTTTAATTTTTTTTTTTTTTTAAATGGGTCTAAGTCTTTGACCATATTTGTCAATTTCTTGAAGTTTCCCATGTACTGGTTCTCTGTTCCTGCCATCATGAAAGGCTGGATGGACCGGGTTCTTACGCTGGGTTTTGCATACACCTTGGAAAAGCGCTACAGTGAGGGCATCTTCAGGGTGAGGCCTGCACATCATAAACCCCAAATGTTGGCTACTCTAATTAAACTTGAATGGGCTGTTAATATTGGTCTAATTTGAGCGTTTAATTCATGTCAGGACAAGAAAGCCATGTTATCCTTCACTACTGGTTCCCATGAGACCATGTTCAGCTCCAATGGGATCAATGGAGACATGAATGTTACTCTGTGGCCAATTCAAGTAAGAACATCTCCACTTTATTTTGACTTGCGTCAGCCTAAGTTATGCTGTGTTCCAAATGGGATAATTCTGCTTCTGAAAGGCACTTCAGAATGAGAACGACCATAGCCACCATATTAAAGGGTTATTCCAAACCGAAGTGCTCAACTGGCCAGGTTTATAAAAAAAAAAAAAAAAAAAAAACTTCCATAATGTACTTCAAGTGCTCCATTTTCGTGCTCTAATTTTGTGCTTAATATACTAAAAAAATGATTATCTTAAGAAACTAAGATCAACTTTGTGTACTCAACTGTGCTATTTTGGAACACCATGAACTAAAACCCACTTTTAACATACTATCTCTGAATTTTTTTTTTTTTTTTAGTTATCACTTGTGGTACACTGGAGTATGAAAGATGGGTACAAGTGTTAACTAAATAAATGTAAGTTCAGAGATGGTATGTTAAAAGCACATTTTAGTTCACATTCATGGTGTCCCAAAATAGCAGTTGATCTTAATGTACTAAAATTATTCTTTAGTACTTGAGTACAAAATTAGTGCGTGAAAATGGAACACTTTAAGTACATTATGGAAGTGTACTTTTTTTTTATTAAATGACCTGGGACTTCAAAGGGTCCTTCAGAATGAAGGATTTCAAAGGGTAGGCTACATGCGCACTTCACAGGTTGCACAATTGCAATTGGCTCTGCACAAATGCAGAAAGCTCTTATGATTTTTTTTTTTTTTTTTTTTTTATATTTATTTTTGTCCCGGCAAAGTAATGAACCCTGGAATGCAGAGTGAATTGAGTTAACAAACCTGTAACTTCTGCACTGTTTCCTCTTTGTAGAATGGTGTCCTCAACTATTGTGGCTTCCAGGTCCTTGCGCCACAGATCTTCTGGGCACCCACACATCTTTCTCCTGAGGCTCGTGAAGAACTGTTGGAAGGCTGGCGTGCTCGTCTTCAAGGTCTCCTAAATGATGCACCTCTCACCTTCCCACCTGCAGACATCTTTGATGAGGGGAAAGGCTTTCAGCTGAAGCCTGAGGCCCGGGAGAAACAGGCTGAATCTCCTTTTGGTCTCACTGTGGGTCACCACCTGGAGAAACCTCTGCCACCCCACAACCAGATGAAAGCTGGGGTGTGAGACCTGGTGCAATGCTGTCCCCATGTGGCTATGTCTGTTTAATAGTCTCAAAGCTGAATTTAAACATGAATAAATTGTTCGTGTTTTGAATGGGTATTGCAATTCATTTTGTCTAGCCCCACAGTTTATACACCCAAACTAAAAAAAAAAAACTGTCATTTGATCACCCATATGATGTTCAAAAACCCAAGAAACTGTTTAATCTTCAAAGCAAAAATTAAGATATTGACTGAAACCTGTTTAGATAACAAGTCGTCAAAAGACTTCAATTAACTGCTCCATTCATATTGTTTGCCTTTTACAAGCTTTTTGGATCTTTTCAGTTTTGATTACCTGGACTTTTTTTTTTTTTTTTTTTTTTTTTTTTTTTTTTAAATGGAGGGACAAACTTTTCAGAGTTCATTATATATATTGTGTTCTGAATATTAACCAGTGTCTTACGGGTTTGAAACAACATGAGGGTGAACAAATAACAGATTAATTTTTTTTTGGTGAAATATACTTTAATGTAATATTGGGGCATTTAGAAACAACACAGAAGTTAATTTTGTTCCCCTTTTTGCTTTTGTTGCTCCTTCAGTGGTCTCCCCCTAGGGGCTTTTATCAAAGCAATTCTATGTTCCCAAATATCAAAAACAAATGTTTGTTCCGTTTCAGAACAAGCAGCACCTTAATATGGCACATTTATTCAGAGCTCATAAATTGGGTTTATTTATTCTCCGAAGGGTATTTGTCCCAGTTGTGCACTGATTTCCTGTTTCCTGTGGAAATTCCTCAGGGGTATGTCCTTTAATGCAGCAAAACTCTTAACCAGATGTTTGTAGTAATGCTTTGAAATTCAGCTGCATTTTTATACTTAAACTAAAACAGATCATAATGGTAATCTGGAAACAGGTAGCCATGCAATCTCAGAAACTTTGAGTATATTACTTTTACTTTTTATGATTAGTTTTCTTGCTTGCAGCTCTAGTGTGAAGAATAAACCATATGCAAAATGTAATCATGTACTACCAGAGTAGCATATTACCTGTTTATTTTTTATCGTTACATAGTGTGTGTGCTATTTCACATATTATTAAAATCAGTGTATACTGTGCAGTAAGCAGTTCAGTATTCCTTTACAAACATTCCTTAGTCAGAAACTGCTCAGGCCTGCATAGTGACCTCTTGTGGTGACATTGAGGCTATGCTAAAATATCCCAGGTTCAAGGTGTGGTTGGCATGGTCAAGTTAGCTGCAGTTTCAAAAGCAATGCAAATCATAGTTTGTCTGCAAAGTTTTTTAGGTCAATTTCTGGTTGATATGCACCATACAAGACCAGTGTTAATGTTAACTAAAACTGTTTTTATTAATTGAAATAAAATATACATACTAGAATTATTTTTTTTAAAATGGTGACTGGCAACTAACTTAAAATAAGTTAAAGTTGAAGTACTAACATTACTGAAACTGAAAAAGAAAAAGCTTAGAAATATCTAAAAACAAAAAAAAACTACTAAATAGTTTTATACTAAACCTGGCATTGTATATTATGAATATTATTGGCTCTGTGATGAATTACTTCGTCCCTCTGTTGTAAGTTGCGTTGGATAAAAACTTCTGCTAAATGCATAAATGCTTGAATGTAATAATACACTTTAGGAACGATTTTCAGTTTTGAGTAGATTATAAATCATTGTCTGTCTGACATGCTGGAATGCATAGCTAAACTTTGATGACTCTGTTGACATATGGTTTAACCAAATCATCTTCTGACCCTGTTCACAATGTGGTTTTATTTAACCATATGTTAAATAACTGTATGGAATACCACATTCCCGATAACATTAAACAAGAAATGAGGGGAATACATTTTGTTTGGAAGAAATCTCTCACTAAGCAATAGTCATGGACTTCAAAACAGACTTGCTGCAAACTTCACAGTCTTAAACAATGCTCAGTTTCATGTTTTTTATGACAAAAAAAAAAAAACAGTTTAAGAGGTCTTAGTCAGTCAAGACAGTTATGTGGGCTCTGCAAGGGAAGCATTTGTTGTGGTTTAGGTGACAGTCTTGATGAACAGTCTCCTGGGCGTAGTGCAGTTTTTGCATTCACCACACCTTTCCTGACATGCCAGTCCATAACAGACACTCTCAAAACTCTAACACGCAGACCACAAGCAAGTCTAGCATTTAAATGCACAGGATATTTTTAGAGAGAACTGTGCAATACTAATAAATATTGAAAGTGACAATTGATAGATTCTAGTTAGTTATAAAACAGAACAGATATACCAATAGTTTACATGTTAAATTCCCAAGGTGCACCTTAATGCACCTGAATATAAGGCTTTTTATGAGCTCTGCAATTTTTTTTTTTTTTTTTGAAAACATTCAAAATTTTACTGAGACCACTAATAGAATTAAACTGATTGTCAAAATTGATCAATTATTTGGTGTTTGACAATGGATGAATTTCATCTTAGATTTAGATGCAAAGCACATGATAGGATTGTTCTGTTTTGTGTTTTCAGTGCACAATCCATAAGGAATCACTTATATCATGTTTCCATGACCCAAAACAAGGAGCCAATTAGAGACTTCAAAACGGCACACAGTATTCCGCCATGTGCTTGCGGTAAATCAAAGGAGCTTCCTCGCTAAAGAGACGGTCCTTCTGGAAAAAATGTGGAAGCTTGACATGATTTTGGGTTCTGTCCTCAGGGTTATTAGATGAAGTAATTTAAACTCATGCACTGTCTTTCATTTGATAGATCCTGATGCTGATTTTTGATCTTTTAGAAAATCAAGTGACAACAGCCATACTAAATTTGTAATTTGGATTATTCAAAGGACAAAAGATGAGAACATTTTTGACAAATAATGGAAACATTTCTTCCTAAACCAAGAAGTGTTAGTATTGTTTTCATTTGTTACTTATTTCATTTATTCATTGTTTGCAATACTGTTATAAAGAGATTATTCATAGAAAAAAATACAACTCTGTCATCATTTACACACCCTTATGTTCCAAACTTTTTGATTGTTTCTTCTGTTGAACAAAAAATAAGATATTTTGTAATTATTGTCTATACAATGAATGTCAACGGGAAACAAAAATCAAAAGTTTATGTGGTCACAGCTGTAACACGATAAGGGGGGGGGCTTTCATCTTTAAGTTTATGAGTGCATTTACTTAATTACAATGCAAGGCTTATTGAGTCAGGCAGAACAAAATGAGTCAAAATGAGTTTGACATGTTTAACACCAATGAGGATGAGTTTTCATAAATAGCCCAAACTGGAAGTCGAATAGATTCCCATCTCCAATAAACTGTTTCATTGAGTTAACATAACCAGCACATGAGCTCCTGATGTCAGATGGAGTGCTGGTCCATCCCCCACACTGCGTTCAGCCCTGCATGGCACTGAGAATGCACACTAGGGAGGCTTGAAACTGGAACCACCTGGAACACAATGGCGTGGCCTGAAGTCTGTTTTCCTCACACGATGGCACTCACCACGTGTGCATATTTCACAGCCGTGCTTCTTTCTGGAGGCGAAAGATATTTTTTGATGTACCCCCCCCCCCCCCCCATATGCGTGATCTTAGTTCATTTATGGAACAGCAACTCAGCTGCTGTTGCGTGCTGAAATACAGGATGTTTTTCCATTACTGAATGAAGAGATTAAGATAATAAACTCCATTTGTGCACATGCAACACTAAATATTTAAAAGAAACTTGAAAGGACTTTTTGTACACTACCGTACAATTTACGGTTTTGTTTAAAAGAAGTTTATGATGCTCATCATGGCTGCAATTATTAGATCAAATGTTCAGTCTTTTTAAATCTAATGAATGCATGTAATGCAAAGCTGAATTTTCAGCAACCATTACTCCAGTCTTCAGTGTCACATGATCCTTCAGAAATCATTCTAATATGCTGATGAATAGAAAGTTAAAAAGAACAGTGCTTATTTAAAATAGAAATATTTTGAGTTAAATGTTAAAATATCTTCACTGTCACTTTTGATCAATTTAATGCATCCTTACTGAATAAAAAATATAGATTTTTTTTTTTCTAAAAAAACTTACTGGCCCCAAATTTTGAATGGTAATGTGTGTTATTTATTTAGAAATTTAAGTTTGCAGTTTGCAATATCTGCACATGCAACACAATGCAAATGCATCCCACATCCAGCATGTTTCTTTGACACATTGAGAGCCATAGACTTTTTCTGGTGCTATTCATCACTCTGATGAAGTGTGAGTTGTGTTTAGTGCTTTTGAGAAAAGCAGTCTGCCTGTATAACCAAATACCAAGACTTTGTTTAAGCAAATTGCTGCCATGGGAGCTCCTCTTGGTTATATTATATGACCAGCTGTACCAGCTGAGCTGTTTTTCAACCAATTAGAGAAAGTGAGCTGTTGAGGGTCAGGGAGCTGTAGAATAATTAAACTAAAACTGACCAGAGAGAAACTGATCAATCAAACCACTGTAAATGTCTCCTGCTTTCCCAAAAGTAATATAAGTAATGGAATGATGTAACAAATTACTGGTTTAATGTGTGAAAACTTCAAAGGTCACCAGTTCATATTTGTACACTACAATATTAAAATAAGGGAAATGTGTTTAAACAGTAATTGTGAAATTAAAACTAGGATTCTTCAAACATCCCATTGAAAGTTAAATCATCAATTTCAGATTTGTTGTAGCAATGCTGATGTAATGTTATAGAAACTGTAATTATATTTTAATGTTTAAACACAAAAGCATCATGACTGGCCACCTTGCTTATTGTTTGTAATGTAAAAAATATTATGTCTTTAGGACTACCAGTGTAAGATGTATAGAAAATGAATCAAAGTTTTGATGGGTCCCACCCATTCTGTTTTTAATTTTCTCCCTTTTAGTCTCTGAAAAGTCTCAGACATATAAAAGCTAAATTAATAACAAGCTCCCTCTGCCTGAAACAAATATTTTACACCTCATAAAAACATAATCCACTTTACCACATTCCTTACCAACTTACATGATTAATTATAATGTACTTAGAAATAATATGTTAAATAGCTTCTAGGAAATGCACAATAGATGTAAAATATTTAATAGACTAAGAAAGAGAATAGAGATATTTATTGTTTGGGAAAAACAAATTTAAATATATAAACAGAGTAATAAGAGACCATTTTATATCCTTTCACACTGTAATTTTTTTTTTCAAAGCTGTAAATAAAACAAAGATTAATGGAAAAAACAAAGATTAATAAAATTACTTTTATTTCTTACTTTTTATGTCTTATTTAAAAATGTAATGTTTAATTTAGTGTTACTTGGCATTTCTTTGAGTTACTTGTGAAATTTTCTTAGCGAAAATGATTTCTAAACTAAATGAATGAGTTGTTCAGAGAGATGACGTTATCTCCCGTTCCTGGCCTTGACCCTGAAGCAGAAGAGGGCATGACCTAAGAAACTTTGGATAAGTTTATCCAGAGCAATTCAACCTTCAGCTGTCGCCACAAGTCTTTATTGAGACATCTGTGGGATTAATATTAACACCAGAAGCTTTAGTGCAGTAACAATGTTGCACCATTTCAATGGACAAAATGATGTAGTATTCTTGCGCATTAACTAAATTAAACCTCCACTGCAGGAAGTTATATAAAGGTCCTTTTTTCTCAAGCACTGAGTCACTCATTTTACAACATTTGTTGCTTAGCAATGGAGGGTAAGTGTGTGTTTGAAAAGCAGACAGAGATTTTTTCCTCTGTTCCAGCAGCTTTGGACCCCTGCTCTCTTCCCTTCTTAATTCACCTCATTCAGTTTCTGTTTCAAAGCCTTCGCCGAAAGTAGCCAAAAGGTCTCTCCCCTGCTGTGTATGTGGGAGAAAGCTCAGATAAAGAAGCTGGCACAAGAACCAGGATGCTTATCGGTGACTTTTTGAAATCTGCTCTGATATTTTTGATAGCTGGGGACAATGGATATCCGTGCATGCTGAGGCTGCCCTTTCATGCAGGTTATCGTGATGGAAACAATCACTTCTTCATCGATTCATGTCCTTCATGAGGTCAGACCTTTTCTGTGTCAGAGGATAAAGAAAACCATTACATACCCCATGTCTTCCCCATACAAAAAACAATAGACATATAATGTTTTATTTCCATTATAAGCGAGACTGAGGTTTGGTAAAGTTGGCTACCATGGTAGCCTTTGCTCTGTGGTTTTGCTGACTCTTCTTGCCGCTGCCGGTTTTGACAGATTTTTTTTTCTTCTAGATCTCAGGTTGTCGTTTTGGGTGGTTATGTTTCATAATGTGTAATCAGGCATAGGAAATGAAGGCTCTGAGGTGCCAGAGAGGTGCTCAACAAAGTTATATTATTGGTTAACTCTCTCTCTCTGTGTATATATATATATATATATACAGTGGTGTGAAAAAGTTTTTGCCCCCCCTTTTTTAATTTTTGCATATTTGTCACACTTGAATGATTCAGATCATCAAACAAATTTTAATATTACACAAAGATAACCCGAGTAAATACAAAATGCAGTTTTGAAATAATGATTTCATTTATTAAGGGAAAAAAGCTGTCCAAACCTGCTTGGCACTACGTGAAAAAGAAGAAAATCTAATAACTGGTTGTGCCACCCTTTGCAGCAACAACTGCAGTCAAGCGTTTGCGATATCGCTGTGGAGGAATTTTGGCCCACTCTTCTTTGCAGAATTGTTTTAATTCAGCCAAATTGGAGGGTTTTCAAGCATGAAAGGACTGTTCAAGGTCATGCCACAGCATCTCAATCAGATTTAAGTCCAGACTTTGATTTGGTCACTCCAAAACCTTAATTTTGTTTTTCTTGAGTCATTCAGAGGTGGACATGCTGGTGTGTTTGAGATCATTGTCCTGCTGCATAACCCAAGTGCGCTTGAGCTTGAGGTCACAAACTGATGGACGGACATTCTCCTTTCTGATAGAGTGCAGAATTCATGGTTCCATCAATTATGGCAAGTCATCCAGGTCCTGAAGCTGATATTTTTTGGCAAATGTGAGACTAGCCTTTGTGTTCTTTTTTGGTCAGCAATGGCTTTTGCCTTGGAACTCTCCCATGGATGCTGTTTTTGCCCAGTGTCTTTCTTATTGTTGAATCATGAACACTGACCTTAATTGATGCAAGTGAGGCCTGCAGTTCTTTAGATGTTGTTCTGGGTTCTTTTATGACCTCCTGGATGAGTCGTCATTGCTCTCTTGGAGTAATTTTGGTTGGCCGGCCACTCCTGGGAAGGTTCACCACTGTTAGAAGTTTTCTCCATTTGTGGATAATGGCTCTGACCGTGGTTCGCTGGAGTCCCAAAGCCTTAGAAATGGCTTTATAACCCTTTCCAGACTGATACATGTCAACTATTTTGTTTCTCATCTGTTCTTGAATTTCTTTAGATCGTGGCATGATGTGTTGCTCTTTAAGCATGCTTTACTTTGTCAGACAGGTTCTATTTAAGTGATTTCTTGATTCAACAGGTCTGGCAGTAATCAGGCTTGGGTTTGGCTAGTGAAATTTAACTGAGCTTTCTAAAATAATGTGGTTAATCACAGTTCTTTCATGATTTAACAGGAGGGGCAATTAATTTTTCACGTAGGGCCAGGTAGGTTTGAACAGCTTTTTTCCCATAATAAATGAAATCATCATTTAAAAACTGCATTTTGTATTTACTTGAATTATCTTTGTGTAATTTTAAAATTTGTTTGATGATCTGAATCTTTTAAGTGTGACAAATATGCAAAAAAAAATAAAAACATGAAGGGGGCAAAAACCTTTTCACGGCACTGTATATATATATATATATATATATATATATATATATATTATTAAAAAATATAACTAAAATTACATTTAGGAGCAGAAGACAAAGTCGTTTCTCCTTTATATTTATTAATTTAGTGTATTTTAAAATGTATTTTATTATTAGTTTTTATTATTTTATTTATTACTTTACAATTATATCACATTTGCATTAATTATTTATATTTTTTATATTTAATTTTTTACAGTTTATGACATAGACCTGGAATTGTAAATTAAAAAAGTAATTTCAGTAATTGTAATTCTATATATATATATATATATATATATAATATATACCTGTATATATATATATTATATTATATTTCTCAAAATTAAATCATTAAATAAATGTTGAAATATATAAATAAATCGTTAAATATTTATTTATTTACTTACTTACTTACTTACTTATTTACTCCACATTCATTCCATACCATTTGGCCAGCAGTGTTCTGGTCACTAGTAATATATGAGTGTGCTGAGACTGAGTCGCTATTGTGAGGCGCAGATGGGCGTCACCACTTTCATTCTCTCTATTTAAACAACCTGCAGCACAAACCCAACGAATCACTTCATCTCCTCAGCGGATAAGAACGAAACCGTGGATTAATATTGCGCACTGACCAAGCATTAAAGCCAAAATGACAGAGGTAGGAAAGATCTTTTTGTCCTTAAGAACGAGCAAAAAACTTGAGAAAGAGTTTTAGTTGGTTATATTAGTTACACTACTGCTTGTTTGAGACACCTGCACTACGCTAGACGATTTGTTAACAGCCCAGCAAGAATATATATTTTTTTCTTTATGATAGCTCTTTTGTTACTGTGAGGGGTTTCGTAATAAAGTGTAAGCATTTCATATAGTTTATGTTTTAACAAAAAAATGAGCTTGTACTGAGTAGCCTATATGTTACGTAGATACAGAGCGACTTCTTTTCCTGGCGTTTATTATAAACGTTTGATAATAATGGTACTTGGATTGAGGACGTAAATCACGTAACCATGGCAACACTATGCTGTGCGCTTTCCGTTATGACTAATATTGACAACACAGTAAACGCTTTATGATTTATATATATTTTTTAAAAACTTTAGTATTGTTGACTACTTCAGGATAACTGCGTAAGGGTGCACAAACCAATTTGGGTTTTACTAGAGAAAATCAGACAGTCACAGTAAGTCTATGCCTTATCATGATAGCTAACTTATAACCTATTCGACTGAATATAGATATAGATTTGTCATCTACTCTAAAGTAAATTGTAGCAAACGTTTATTAAAAATTTTTTTTTTTTTAATAAACAACAACAACATTTTACCCTCACCCTCATATATGACTTTTCCCTCAACATGAGAGTATGTAAATTATCTTTTTTGGGGGGGTGAAAATTTGCCCGGTTTATTTTAGGGTGCAGGCCAGTTGGGTAAGGAAAAGTTAACTTACACAAAACCCAATACTCTTTATATTGTATTGTGTATCGTCACATCTATACTGTGGAAAGTTATATGGTTTCTGTAGATTGTACGTTTGAGAAAAAGCTCACATATGTTAGGCATTTTCATCATAGTTCATTATGTCCATGGTTTGGCTTATACGTTCTGCTTTGTATTTGCTGCCAGTAATCCCAGTCTGTCATATTAGCTCATGTTTAGAGCTTTACTCAATGTATCATTCTATTACACTGTTTACATTTGTCAAAATCCGTAACCTCAAAATAAATCAATTCATTCGAAACACAAGATTCGTTTGGGGTGCAGCAAAATGGAATGAATTTAATTTTAATTGCATTTATGGCCTAGAGAGCTTGCACAGCTAATGATGAGAAACTACAGAGTACTAAAAAAAATAAAAATAAACCAGTATGCCCATCACCATTTCAAAGATAATTCACAATTTCGAGCAAATAATGACTTCATTTCCAACATTCTGTCATCCTGTCAAGAGCAGTGTCACAGGTTCAAGGCCCTCAAGGTGTCTGTTGTCATAAATCATTTGACCTCTGACACTCCAGTGTCCTTGCTGCTTACCATTGTATACTGCTGGAAGCCCAAGAACCATTCAGACATCTATCAGAGTTTAAATGGTCAGTTGCAGTGCTGTGGAGCATCTCTAAAAGATAGGGACAATGACACAAGGCAAAGAGTGTTTGCATGTCTGTCTCCACATGTTTCAGTCCTTAAAGGATTCATCAATTACATTTTGTGCTATGAACTTCCTAAACTATTTCCTCTTAGGGTTAAAGAATATAAACCATTCTTAAACAAACAAACCCAAAAGCTTTTATCAAACAACACTATTGTGTACTTACTAAATGGAAAACAATTAGATTTCACTTTGTAATGAGCTTCAAACAGAATACAGGTGGAGTAACAGGAAATTTCTTTTTGTAAGGGAAAATTATGTGTAATTCAAGACCCTAGTTATAACATTTTAGTACATAAACACAATCACACATTTGTGTTAAAAGTCCTGCAACATAACATGAGACAGACTTATTTTATATGTTTATAGATTTACTCTAATTCAGAACAGCATTACACTGACATTTACATCCGTTGTGGCATCTCTGCTGGAGATTGAAAGGTTCTACTAAAAAAGGATTTAGTGACCAGGAAAAAATCAAAGGTCAAGGGTCTGTGACCTCACCAACCACATAGCAACATGTCTTTTAGAACGGACCACTTAGATGTTTAAGATGGCGTGACAAAATTCCTAAACTGAAATTACTTTGCTCATAGAAATCACTGTGAAGTCATAGAACTGAGTCACTTTGATTTTTGAAAAGCAGAACCAGCTTAAAGTGTACTTTAACATGACTGGCTGGAAGCCAAACAGCTTTGGGCTTTTGAAGTAGTGTCAACTTTCTAAACAAGCTGAACCATGAAATTATAATAGGATGCTGTGGCAATTTCACAAAAATGCAATGCTCTAGTGCCATAGCCAGGTTTGTCTTCTATGATTGGGAGGTCTTATGTCAAATAAATAATAAAAAAGGTTCAACCCCCCCGCATCTGATAGTTCATAGAAATACTTTACATAATTGCTTGCTTGTTTTCTGACATATGCTCTTAAATCCTATTATGGGACTTACAATCACTTCTAAGGAAATTCCATTGAATGAAACCTCTCTAACACAGAGGCAGGTCATATTTCATTTCACAATCAAAATACAAAAGTAAGAAAGCAACAGTTTTGGAAAGCAACAAAATTACCGTTCAAAAGTTAGTCACTAATTAAACATCGTTTAGCAAAAATCGCTTAGTGCATCTTTAATAGTAATAAACAGTAAAAAATAATAAATATACAATGATATGCATAATACATTATAATTTAAAAAGTTATCATTAACTAATGTTAGTAATTTAAAGATCTAGAATAATATACCCAAAATCAATCCATGATATTAAAATATATTTTATTACATTACATTATATTTTGTTATATTTTGCATATATATGTCCAGGTAATATTTTACCACAAAATCATTTTAATTAATTGATATTTAATAACCCATATAACATAGACCTAATGCTAATCATAACAGAGAAAGCTGTTTCTGTTTCTTCTCATCCACAGTTGCAGTCTTCACCACCAAATGAGAAGATGAGTCTAAGTGCCAATGAACTGACTGAATTCTTCACCATGTGGGAAGAATTAAACTTCACAGACGCCAGTGACAACAACTCGCGGGTGGAAACGCAAATGTGCCCCACATCCTTCAACCGTTCTGCTCTCCTCCATGCTATGTGCACCCTCTACGCCTTCATTTTTGTTGTGGGCCTGGCCGCCAACGCGCTAGTAGTGTGGGTCAACTTGCGCTCGGGGCGTCATTACCATGACACACACTTGTATATATTAAACCTAGCGGTGGCTGACCTGTGTGTGGTCGCTACTCTCCCGGTGTGGGTGAGCTCGCTGGCACAGGGCGGTCACTGGCCGTTTGGCCAGGCAGCTTGTAAGCTCACACATCTACTCTTCAGCGTCAACCTTTTCGCCAGTATCTTCTTCCTGGCCTGCATGAGTGTGGACCGGTATCTTTCGGTGGTCCGCTCGGGGGAGATTTCTCAAAGACGAGGACGACAAATACGACGTTTAGTGTGTGTGGTAACATGGCTGCTTGCTTTATTCGCCTCAATACCTGACTCATACTTCCTGCAGTCTGTAAAGTCACTACACAGTCATGTGACTTTGTGTCATCCTGTATATCCACAAGACAACCCTTTGCAGTGGATGGTGGGCATTCAGCTGAGTTTTGTGGTTCTTGGTTTTGTCATACCCTTCCCTGTTATAGCAGTGTCCTATGCACTGTTGGCAAACACTCTGGGTTCCTCTTCCTCTCATTCCCCTTCAAATGGCAACCAGGATCGCAGCGTGAGCAGGAAGGTCATCCTCACGTACATAGTAGTTTTCATAGCTTGCTGGGCACCATATCATGCTGTGCTGTTAGCCGATGCGCTAGCGATGCTAGGTGTGTTCCCGCTGGGCTGCAGTTCAGAGAACGGCCTTTTTGTGGCGCTGCATCTTACGCAATGCCTGTCGCTGCTGCACTGCTGTGTGAACCCCGTGGTCTACAGCTTTGCTCACCGTCACTACCGCTATGACCTCATGAAAGCCTTCATCTTTAAGTACTCCAAACGTACAGGGTTGGCACGACTCATGGAGGGCTCTCAGGGCACCGAGATGGAGTATGCAATGGTGGAAAACACCCCTATAGCTGTGAGCTAGGACCCTCAAGAACATCACCCTCAACCGAAGTTCTGCACTGCTTCAAAACATGAACTCCTCTGACATGTTTTCCTGGAATTTAGATAAACAAAACTAAATGTTTTCCATCAAAATTGCAGCAAATGCTCAATAGTGACTCCAAAGATTCTGAATAATTCATTTGAAATGTGCCAAAGACTGATGGGAATTTGTAAAATCACAACCACTTTGAGATGTTTTCATGAAATTCGGGTCAAATTTACCATGCGTTCTGTCAAAATTAGCAGCAAATGACACCAAAGCAGTGACACCAAAGATACTAATCAATTCATCTGAAATGTTCCAAAGACTGATTTTAACATCCGAACCATGAACACTCAAACAATGAATTGATTCCAAATTAACTGGCAGCCTAAATTTGGTAATTTTGTATCAATTTAGAGAAACCTGATTTTAGTGTGTTACAGCTTGACGCTGTATCATTCGAAAAAGGGAATTCCCCATAATTGTGTCCAATAATGACTTCCCAAAAATGTTTGATGGCTTTCAGTCATCATAATATGATATATAATGCAATATACAAAAATTAAGGCATGTGAAAAAAAATGAAGCTGTAAATAAAACAAAGATTATTGGAGTTAGTCTTATAAGAAAAAATACAGTGTCAGTCTTTCTATTTCTAAATTTAATTTACTGTTATTTGCTGGTTCTTCATAATTATTTGTGAAATTTACTAGCAATTTCTGAGAGAAAATGCTTTCTATAACATTTTTATTTTACTGTCTAAGGTCAACAAACCATTAATATTGTGATAAAGTTCATAAAAGATGTTATTTATAACAGTTCTCCTGTAATGTAACAGTATAGTTATGTAGCTCTAGTTCTCTGCTTAAATGTGTTCATATTTAGCTTAATCGCTACTGATTAAATTGTGAAAAGCACTTTCTTTGATAAAAGAGGGGCTTTTGTGTCTGTGGAAAGAGAATTGGCATTACTTTTGTATTTTGAACAGTCAGTGTTCACATGTTCTCCGCAAAAGCACATTCCAACATGTTTTGAAGGATGGAACAAGTCAGAAAGAACTTATTTTTAACTGGATTTTTATTGTGCGACTGCGTTTGCACTTCATTGTAGGTTTTGTTCATGTGTGTATATGGTGTTTTATGACAGGCTTTCAGCTTGTAACAGGGCCAGAGGGCCTCATGTGTGTACTTGGAAGGGCATTTACTTTAAAGCATATTTTGTCTCTTATAGATGTGTATATTTCAATTATCTGAAACGTAAGTTAAGTATGTTGTTATATTTATCTTTACTTGCATAATTTTTTATTATTTTTGAGTTCTGTTGGAACACTGAATACTTAAATGTGCTTGTGAAATAAATAATTTGATTCACAATGCTTATTAAATAGATCTTGTCTCAGTGTAATTTAAGAAATAATGAAACATCAAATGTGTCTTCTATAAAAAATAAAAAAATCTTCTCTCACACACTTGCATATATTGCTTCTCTATGCTATCTGATGGAATATGATGCATGGTTATGATTAACCCACGTGTGAGCTGGAATTAATATGGATTCAATCTAGCCATACCTTTTATCTTTGATTATCAAAATCAACCCTGAAGTATAACTGGTTCAACATCTGTTCAACAATGGTGGCCCCTTTTTATTTACATCCTAAGGGCATCATAAAAACTTAAAGGTAATGGCTACAACCTACAAGACTGTACTACAGGATACAGTTCAAACAACGGTGGTGGAAGTTTTTGGTTTAACTGAAAATACATCTCAAGATGTTATAACTACAGGACATTAAATTGCAGTCAAAAAGCCTTAACCAAATTCTGTACATGTATATTAAAAATATGTAGAACATTTTATAAATCTAAACGGACAACCACACAATCAAAACCCTACAGTGAAACTTTATAAAACTCTGACCCTTTCAGTGTATTTTTTTATGGAATTAAAGTGTTTAAAGATTTACAAGCTTTTAGAGATACCAACACCAAGCTGTAAAGGTTTAGCTTATTCAGTAGAACTCGGTAAAACCCTTTTTACCTTGATTTTTTTTTTTTTCATCTTAGTCAGCTAGTTCTGAGCAGCATTTCCACATCAAACAGATGCAGGGGCAGAACAAGGACACATGAGAGTCTGATTTATGCTGACTAGAACTCAACCAATGTCAAGTCTATAATACTTTCAACGCTGTATTTACACACCTGCAAGCCCTGAACAAAACCTCTTAAGGTTGCATTAGCGGCTGACTCTAAAAGACTGTCTTCTGTACACAGTCCATGGTTGTTCAAAAGCTGCCTTGTTAATTCAACATCATCTAATTGCTGTTTTTCATAGCTTACTTTATAAACCAAAGGTTACTTATATTTCTTAAAAAACAAAACAAAACAACAACAACAACAAAAAAAAAACTCCTGATATATTATGAAAGTGTGGCTGGCTGCATAAAGTTTAAAAAAAAATAACGATGCAATATTATTGTCCCAAAGTTTTTAATCATTTTATCTTTCATAAAGAACCACAGCATGATTATGGATTAAACACAAAGTCAAACTAACTCATTCAGTATGTTCCACACTTTTGAGCATCAAAGAAGATTATTGTTGTATAGTTGAAGAGTTTTCCCATAATTAGCAGTTTAGTTGATTAACTCTTCTTGAACTCATTTGGATTCAGTTAGTCTCTAATCTGTTAATTCCGTTTTGACACCAGTGACACATTTTCATCCCTAAACATCCCCTGTGTCTTTCTCGGCAGCTATTAATTTATTTTGTCATGTTCAAAGTGATTATGCCGGGAAAATGACACCACAACACAACAAAACTGTCAGGCACTTCAAAAACTTCAAACGTTATAAAATGACACTTCATAAAAATGTATTCTTTCAAACACAACATTGTCATGAATGTAGGCTGTGTCTGTGTTAAACTCACACAGGAAAAGAAAGGAGACCACCAGTCTGAAACAGGTCATGACTCACAGCAGTTTTATTTCTGTTATACAGGGCCTCAGTTTACAGGCTGCCCAACAGCAAAGACAGTGAACAGCGAATTTTAACAAGTGCTGAGACAAAAGGTTTAAATGCATCACATGGAGCATTTCACAAGAACATAGAGAAATAAACCTTTTTCCAGAGACCATGAAGACATAACCTTGTTGTAGATAGTAAAATACGTAGACCTAGACTGTAAGGTAATGTCTAATTACATATAATATAATATAATATAATATAATAATAGTACCTAAAATGGCAGTCAGTTAGTAATTAACCATTTTTGGTTAAATTTTTTAAGGTGTCCTTGTTACAGTGTAATTATACATTTAAGTACTGAGTATTAACTACATGCATTTACTATATGATTAGGGTTAGGATTAGGGTTTGGTTTAGGGTTACTTGCATGTAATTATGCATAATTAATTGTTATTATAATTGAAAGTAGATGTAATTTGTGTAACAAGGACACCTTAAAATAGTGTTACCACCTTTTTTATGGAACTCAATATTGTACAACAACAATATTACCAGTATCAGTTGTCATGTAGACCTCTGCTATTTCGTCTTAGCTCTTCATTATTTTTCTGCTTGGGTAGAATCAGTCGTCAGAAGACAAATATTGTTTTTCATTTTAGTCTCCTCCTGTGGTTTGGCTGGTGCTCCAAAAGGGATTTGAGAACAAGGCAGAGAGCCACTGGTTCATGCCGGCTGAATGAACAGCCCAGAATGGCGTGTAATGTGAACAGCCGGTATTTATGTATGTTTGGTTTTACAACAAAGCTAAAAAGATTTGTCTTTGAGTTCGCTGATACCGTTTGTGAATTTTGCATCTATAAATGCTGCAGTTGCCAAGGATCTTTAATGAAAGTGATCCTGTAAAACATGAACATGCATGATCAAGAAGACAAATATTTATCCTGCAAACAAACTTTATCAAAACATCACAAAACTCCAGAACGGACACAGACACCAAGCACACACATTACATGACACATGCTAAAATGCATGTGTCCAACATAAACACACAATCACTTATTCACATTCTTCATCTCTAGTGTAAGTGTTTATATTTCTCTGTCAGGACCAAATTTGTCTAATCTACATTTCATGTCAGTCCTGGATTCCTCAGTTGCAGTATCTCTTCATGAAAACACAATATGACTTCAATGTCATTGCAGAGCCTTTGATTCTTCAGCAGGAACTGACAAGGAAAGGTTCTGCTTTCTGACATAGTTGTTTGATGCCAGTTCTCATACTTTTCCATGACATAATAAATGTCACATCATTAAATCTGATTACATGCATTCATTTGTAAATTCACCATAAACATGGCAAACGTTTTGAATATGTTTTGTGTATGGCAGATTTAGGCATGTTTACATCTCATTTAATACTGCTGATGACAACTTGTTTTTACAATGTTCGTCTCACACACACGCAAAGTCACATTCTTGTGGTAGTTGTAACTTGTAGCTATGTACTGCAGCAACTTGTAAGCAACTTGCGTTTTTAACATACTCAATGGTATCAAAATTCAATGAGGTATGTTTTAATTAAACTTTCTTTTACTCCAAAATTGAAAACGGCACTATTCAAATAACTCATAGCAATTTCCTGAGGGCACCCATGGCTTATATATGCCTTCCTTGATTTTTTGGAGGGCAAACTTAACAGCTCTGTACAGCTGATTGATAGATACAGTATTGTCTCTTAAGAGTTGGGTGGTCCCATGTAGCTCTTTGCAGAGTTGCTGTCTATATAGTTTAAAGGGTTCTTGAGCAGTTTTATAGGTTTCAGGCAGTGGAATGAAAGAGAGATGCTGCAGGATGCATCTAACAAGCTACAGTTACATTACACTTGCAAATGATTACAGATTCAAGCTACATGTATGATATTGACACAAGGAGATTAAGACTTGAACTTTATTATAGTGACAGTTGTGGCAGTTTTTTTAAGTGAAACTTTCTGACAATTTCCCACAATAGCCTCCACCCTAACTGCTGGTGTCAAGGCCACAACCCTGAGGTATCGTTCTCTCTTTTCACTTTTGCTTTACAAATATTGGTGTCTCACATTACTGCCATGTCATTGGTGAGTTATAGTTGATCGCTGGGGAAAAATCTATTACAATTTGGAAGGATTTATAGCATTTTAGTCAAGGTAAAATGGATTAAAATAAATGAATATGGCAATGAAATATTGACTAAATTTAAAGTATTGTCTAAAAACTGCCAAAAAAGCTAAAACTGTCCCACCTTCTCAAAAGTTTCCTCAGTCAGAATGTTTTTGTAGGAACCTGAACAGATACAATATTTGGTAAGGATGACTGGAAGGTCACATCTCATTTTATTTCTTCCATGCTTTAGTTATGGCTGAATCCTTTTCCACCATCTCTCTATTACCTTCACAGATACAGATATCAATTGGCAAGTCCGCACATGTACAGTTACATCATTCATAAGATGGATATGTGACAGTGAACTACAGCTGAACAACTATTCAAAGGAAAACAGTTAATTTTCAGAAGGACTGTGACTGACTGGCCAAGACTGCAGTCTACTTGTCATCTCTACTACATCCTGAAATTTTACAGAAGCCTTACAGAAGGGTGGTTATGCTAAAAGCTTTAGCTTCTCAACCTGTTGGTGTCAAATGCATGTATATTTTAGAGTTTGTCACTTACTATCACTAGTCAGAAGGAGATGGGTCACCAACTGTAGTTATAAGAGTAAAAACTAAATAGAAATTACTTTTAAAGAACAGATCATCTTTTGCTCTAATTTGACTCACAAAGTATCAATGACCTAATGTTATCACTTGGGCTCTAGCCAAACATATCATACATTTTTTTTTTTCATGCAGAAACATTCAACCCTTATAAGGATTCTAGAGATAATACGTGCCTACAGTTCTAAAGTAGACTGTAAATTCAATAGGGGACTTCAGACTGTCATTAGGCATACAAATATATTATTGTTTTGTGAATAATACATTCTGTCTGTTCTCTCCACAGAATTATTAACTTCTATTTCTTCTTAAGTGGGTGGTGGCACAGTTAAAATTTCTAGGCTGGTTGTTATTTTAAACCTTGGAAGGGGAGGGATGTATGAAATGGAGAATTCCTCAGTTCCTCTATCATTGAGCAAGACACTTTTTTGGACAAAAAGCATTCATTAAGTGATGAATAACCGAACCCACAGGAGAAGTCAGTAAGAGTCAAGTTTCTCTCTAGCGGTAGATAAGTGTGTGTGTGTGTAGATGGGCACAGAGGCTTGTTCTCACATCCCTGAAATGTCAGATTTTCTACTATGGACCCAGCATAAATTCCCACGGGAACCTCTGGTCTGCTTTGGTAAAGGGAGCAGAACAATCCTCTACCACTTTTCACATTCACCACAAACATCAGCTCATACAATATGCTGAATCAAATATGTATAGGATTGTGTTTCACATGGAAACTGTAGCTTGATTAGTAAACCAGGGAAGCAAGTTTTTCCCACCCACTATTCTTTCTATTCATCCACATGTCCATATGTCCCAAAGCGGATCCCTGAATCAGACAAAGACCCCATGACATCTCTGTGATTCAGCAAAGTAAAAAGATTGTTCAACAATAGGAACTTCAGCATTAAAGAATCATCTTTTTATTTACATATTTTATGTCACATTGACATTCGACTTCCTCCAGTAGACACTAAGCGTCTATGCTTTCTCTAGCAATGTCTCTAGCAATGTCATTAACTTCAAACTGGTATATTTCACTTGAAACTTGAATCATGTAAATAATGTCAACTTTACCCAAAACCAAAGTGTTGTTTTCTAAATGGACAGGCCTAATTTTTTATAGTCTCCCCTTCATCCCATTCTGTGGCAGTCAAAGCTACATGTGCAAATGCAGACTGTATATTATGCATTTCTTTATATCATATGCATTATATATGTACAGTATGTATGTTTTTATCTGAGCTTCTAGCATTCATTTGATGTAACCCTGGCTTTAGTCAGATTGGAAATCTTCTGGGTTATCATATATATATATATATATATATATACTTTATACTATATCACTATTATATACTTTTTATCTATAATATGCATTTAACTAAATGATCACACTTTAGTTTGACTAAAGTTTAGTTTCACTATTACAATTAACTGAGTTTTGCCAATATGCTAGTAATATGCATGCTAATAGCAACAAGATAATAGTGAGAATTGGTCCCTAAAGTGTTACCAGCTAAATAATAGGAATTATTTGATTGTTTTGTTATCACATTAATCTAAACCCACACAAATCATTTACATATTGGATATAGTCATTAGAATAGATTGTTTGTTTGTTTTTTTGCCAACACATTTGTCAACCTTAATGGCCTTTTCACATTAGTTGGTCCTTCCCTGTACTAAAACATTGACTGTTTCATTTGGCCTGTTTAGTTCTCAGCTCCATTTACATCAATAAACAAACAGGTGACTGCAGACTCCCTGGAGGCATCATTCATCACTGCGGCATAGCATGACAGGTAAACTCACCAGGAGGAACATGATCCAAACCACAGCACCACAATACTAACCAAACAGAAAGTCTGCCTACAGCTACAAGCATTTGTCTGCAGATTTGACAACAAGAGAACATTGTTCATTAAATCTCAAGAGGCTTTATCAGCTGGTGCTTTAAAAGTACTACTTTTTATTATATCACGATACTGATATACTGTATATATATATATATATATACTGTATATATATATATATATATATATATATATATATATATATGTTATATAGTATTCAATGGCAGCACATACATTTAATATTAAGCATATAATAAATATTATTAGTATTATAGTATTTATAATGATTGCAAGACACACAGAAGCATAAATGTTATGTTACCAATCTGCCAAAGAGCAGTAATGTATGTAGACTTGACCCCTGTCTCATCTTATAAAAGTTCTGGTTTGTTGTGTTAATACCACAGGAATGAAAGACTAAACAAACGGAATTGTTCTATACAGGCTTTAGCAGAAGATAAATGAACAAGATTTCTGTTTTAGGAAATATTCATTTTAGTATATAGTCTGTTTTTCTTTTGTTATGATGATATTTTGCAGCATAAACTGAGAATAATGTAACTTTGTAAACCCATCCTCCATTCTCATTTTTTACCATCTGGTTCTTCTGTTGGCCCAGAGATCGGACCCCTGCAGAACTGGTGCTGTCCTCTAATATGAGAAATCAGAGGAACGCAGCTGAGACAGTGTTTCTCACGTCAGAGCCTGTAGGAATGAGACAGGAGAAGCCAAGACTATTCCCAGAGGCAATGTACACCATCATTCCCTGCTGATACTGTGCATAGCAGAAACCAAAAATTTTGGATGGTGCTCTCGCCAAAAAAAAAAAAAAAAAAGAACATTTTGTGCTACACAGAATTATTGTTATTCAACGAGAAAGTTAAATTAGCAGATATTGACCTGTCCATGATAGAAGTGCCCAAAATCAAACTTGACTGTGGGCCATGGGCCTAAAGTAATGTTGTGTGATATCCAATTTTATTTGATTAAAATTTACAAAAATCAAATTCACTTATAATCCCACTATGCCATTAATAAAACTAAAAGTGTTAAAACAAAATGATAAATTTTCCCTATTTTCCCCTTCTCTTGTGATATGGCACGGCAAATTAATGTTCATCATGGACCAGTTATGGATCTCTGGCTGTGGGTCAAACTTTAGACAGATGCTTATTCCTTTTATTGTTCCATATATTTTCACACAATTGGTGCATAGTTTTCCATCATATGGAACTTGTACATATAAAAATGTTCCACAAACTGTATAATTGTGCTTATATGGGGTGATAAATGTTACATATTGATACTAACTATCTTGCAATAAATAAAAAAATGGAAATGGAGTGTTGTATATAATATTTCCTGAAAGCCCACCTTTGTGCTTTGTGGTTTTTTTTTTGTACAGATGCTTTTGTTTCTCAGATTCACATGTTCTCATTTTTTAAGCTCAAATGGGTTTATGCCACTGATCTAATGACGGCTTCACTTTCATGACGTCATGAACAATCCAGTTCTCTATTATAGATCAGTGGTTTATGCAGAGGATTTCTTTTGAATATGTAAGGTCAAGCTCATAAATGTGAAAAATAGGTAAAATGCTTCTTGAACACAATTAGTTTATTTAACAATGTCAGCATCTCTCTCTTTTAAACAGCATCCCGAACCGAGGACAAAAAACTGTTCAGGAAGATAAACAATTCTAAGGACAATTGAAGCTGTTTACCTCTGTGGAGATGGAAGGACGGTGGAGGAGGAGATGGGAAAAGGACATATCCGTCACAGGCCGAATTATCAGCCAGACTCAAAGGATCGGAAAGGAGAGGCTTTCAGGATGTCCTTTTGTAAACAGTCAAGCTCATCAGAGCTACTATACATCAGTGAAAGCTGTAAACCTAAATAATATCAACGTAAATCAAAACTGAACCTGAAATGGGAAGCTTATACTGCCTGATTCATCTTATATGGTAAATATTTGTTAAAGCTCTGCTTAAATGATTTACATAAACCTGAAATGAAAGCATCTGCACACCCTGCAGATCAAGGAAACCTGACCTTTTGTTCACTTCACTGTAGATATACTATTAATCATTCACATCACCAAAACATTAAAATATTATTTTCCAATTAGAAATTAACAATGATATGCTTATGTGAAATTTCAAGCTACTTGCACAACACCTAGCTGTGGTGAATTATAAACCACACCTTTGGTTTTACTATCTTTGAGAGGAAAATGATGTGTGTAATGTTTTAAAAATCTAACAAACTAATTGACAACAATATTTTGTTTTTACATTATTTAAATTATTTTTGGTTACAGAATTATGAAACATTTCAGAAATTAAATTAGCTCTTTATCTGCCAGGTGTAGGCCTAACTTACTCAATCAAACAATTAATGAAATCAATAACAGAAGCTTCCAGCACAGTAAGGTCAGTATAAGATAGATAATGAGATACATCATCAGTGTCAATGATTTGGGTCTTTTAGGTTCAGATATCAGAAGGTTTTCTTATTTTCAAATCGCGCCACCTCTTGGCGATAATGACATTTCGCATGACTTTTGTTTTGAAAGGCGTGTGTGAAAGCAGGAAGTGTGCAGCAGTGACAGAGGCAGCATGGCGTACTCGGCGAAAATAGGACCGTCTATTTTGAGCAGCGATCTGTCGCAGCTCGGGAGGGAATGTGAGCGAATGATGGAGTGCGGTGCTGATTATCTGCACCTTGATGTTATGGATGGGTGAGGAATAAAGTTTGCAATTCTTCATCTAAGTTTCTCAACCAGTGTTTACCTGCAGGCATTTAGCGATCATATGGCCCAGAGAACCAATACCATAATTACTCATCTTTTTTAATTACCAAGAACATTTAGTTATCCCACATTTTGGCACAGGAATGATACAACATGAATTCACCCACGCTGTGTCACAATTTTGAGGAATGTTACAAGAAGTCATTCACAGCTTTGCACTGCAGAGATGATCTTATTTCCCTTTTTAAATGTTTACACAAAGTTAAGTGTTGACTGGATCAGCCAAGCAAGCATTCAGACTTTTCACCCAAATTATTGTATGAAATGTAGCCTACATATATTACAATTTTGGGATTTGCAGTACAAGTACAATTTTGTGTACAAGTTTGGGTTTTGCAGTTTGTTTAATGTTTTTAAAAGAAGTCTCTTAAGCTCACCAAGGCTGCATAAATACAGAACACAGTATTACAATTTAAAATGTTGTGTATCCC
This sequence comes from Schizothorax lantsangensis, assembly GCA_027422415.1. Lineage (NCBI taxonomy): Eukaryota > Metazoa > Chordata > Actinopteri > Cypriniformes > Cyprinidae > Schizothorax > Schizothorax lantsangensis. The sequence continues at coordinate 20,941,945 of CM049848.1, forward strand.
TGTGATGCAAAGCTGAATTTTCAGCAGTCATTACTCCAGTCTTCAGTGTCACATGAATGATTCTTTAGAATTCATTCTAATATGCTAATTTGGTGCTCTTTTTATTATTATTATCAATGTTGAAAACAGTTTTGCTGCTTATTTATGTCAGGATTTTTTTGGGGGGGCGTGAGGGGGTGATTAAAATTAAAATTTTGTAAAATTGTAAATGTTTTTACTGTAACTTTTAATCAATTTAATGCATCCTTGCTGAACAGTATTGAAAGTATTACTTTCTCTCAAAAAACAAAAATCTTACTGACCCCAAACTTCTGAACAGTAGAGTATATAGTTTTGGTCCCAAACTACTTTGCCCTTTCTGTGACTACTAATTTAGGCTATATTTGCAACTCTGTTATCCATTCTGCATGGTGTCTGTCCATTTAATTTTGAGTTCAGGCCCTATTTTGTACCATATTAATTTAAAGTGCCACATATACAGGAGATGATGAAAGTTGATGAGTTGCGTGTCAGAAGACATCTAACTCTGCTTTCTTCAATCTCTTTCCTTCATCTTTAAATTTACTTCAGGCATTTTGTTCCAAACCTCACATTTGGACATCCTATGGTGGAATGTTTACGACACAGTATCGGACCTGATCCATTTTTTGGTGAGTTTAGTCATTGTAAAATTGCATCTACTCTAGTTTGTTTCATTTGAGCTGCACACAATCTGGCCCTCTTCTTTGGGACAGTTTTGTTAGTAATCTGCTAAAGTAGACACCCTGGGTTATTTCACGTTTTCACTCTCTTTCTGTATTCCTAAATAAACATTGTGTCTAGGATAAACCAGATAAGTAAAATATTGCAGTGTTTGCTCTGTGTAGGTTTGAGGGCTTTGCTTACTCTTTGCCTTTATTACAGACATGCATATGATGGTATCCAGGCCAGAGCAATGGGTGAAGCCCATGGCAGCAGCAGGAGCCAATCAGTACACTTTCCATATAGAAGCCACGACCAACCCTGGTAACCTCATCAAGGAAATCAGGGAGAGCGGCATGAAGGTCTGTGCAAAACAGACAATTTTGTGTATATATACAGGTGCATCTCAATAAATTAGAATGTCGTGAAAAAGTTCATTTTTTCTTGTAAGTTATTTCAAAAAGTGAAACTTTCATATATTTTAGATTCATTGCATGTAAAGTAAAGCATTTCAAAAGTTTTTTTGTTTTAATTTTGATGATTAGAGCTTACAGCTCATGAAAGTCAAAAATCAGTATCTCAAAATATTAGAATATTTACATTTAAGTTTCAATTAATGACCATCCCTACAGTATAAATTCCGGGTATCTCTTGTTCTTTGAAACCACAATAATGGAGAAGACTGCTGACTTGGCAATGGTCCAGAAGACGAACATTGACGCCCTCCACAAAGAGGGTAAGTCACAGAGGGTCATTACTGAAAGGTGTGGCTGTTTACAGAGTGCTGTATCAAAGCATATTAAATGCAAAGTTGACTGGAAGGAAGATTTTGGGTAGGAAAAGGTGCACAAGCAACAGGGATGACCGCAAGCTTGAGAATACTGTCAAGCAAAGCTGATTCAAACACTTGGGAGAGCTTCACAAGGAGTGGACTGAAGCTGGAGTCAGTGCATCAAGAGTCACCACGCTCAGACGTCTTCAGGAAAAGGGCTACCAAGCCACTTCTGAACCAGAGACAACGTCAGAAGCGTCTTACCTGGGCTGTGGAGAAAAAGAACTCAGTGGTCCAAAGTCCTCTTTTCAGATGAAAGTAAATTTTGCATTTCATTTGGAAACAAGGTCCCAGAGTCTGGAGGAAGAGTGGAGAGGCACAGATTCCATGTTGCTTGAAGTCCAGTGTGAAGTTTCCACAGTCAGTGATGATTTGGGCTGCCATGTCATCTGCTGGTGTTGGTCCACTGTGTTTTCTGAAGTCCACAGTCAACACAGCCATCTACCAGGAAATTTTAGAGCACTTCCATGCTTCCTTCTGCTGACAAGTTTTATGGAGATGCTGATTTCATTTTCCAGCAGGACTTGGCACCTGCCCACACTGCCAAAGGTACCAAAAGCTGGTTCAATGACCATGGTGTTACTGTGCTTGATTGGCCAGCAAACTCGCCTGATCTGAACCCCATAGAGAATCTATAGGGTATTGTCAAGAGGAAGATGAGAGACACCAGACCCAGCAATGCAGATGACCTGAAGGCCACTGTCTTGTAAAGTATACATTCATTTCAACAGACTGATATATTTCAAGGTTTATTTCTTTTAATTTTGATGATTATTCAACTAATGAAAACAAATTCAGTACTCAGAAAATTTGAATATTACTTAAGACCAATACAAAGAAAGGATTTTTAGAAATCTTGCCAACTGAAAAGTATGAACATGAAAAGTATGAGATGTCAGCACTCAATACTTAGCTGGGGCTCCTTTTGCCTGAATTACTGCAGCAATGCGGCGTGGCATGGAGTCGATCAGTCTGTGGCACTGCTCAGGTGTTATGAGAGCCCAGGTTGCTCTGATAGTGGCCTTCAGCTCTTCTGCATTGTTGGGTCTGGCATATCGCATCTTCCTCTTCACAATACCCCATAGATTTTCTATGGGGTTAAGGTCAGGCGAGTTTGCTGGCCAATTAAGAACAGGGATACCATGGTCCTTAAACCAGGTACTGGTAGCTTTGGCATTGTGTGCAGGTGCCAAGTCCTGTTGGAAAATAAAATCTGCATCTCCATAAAGTTGGTCAGCAGCAGGAAGCATGAAGTGCTCTAAAACTTCCTGGTATACGGCTGTGTTGACCTTGGACCTCAGAAAACACAGTGGACCAACACCAGCAGATGACATGGCACCCCAAACCATCACTGACTGTGGAAACTTTACACTGGACCTCAAGCAACGTGGATTCTGTGCCTCTCCTCTCTTCCTCCAGACTCTGGGACCCTGATTTCCAAAGGAAATGCAAAATTTACTTTCATCAGAGAACATAACTTTGGACCACTCAGCAGCAGTCCAGTCCTTTTTGTCTTTAGCCCAGGCGAGACGCGAGCCAAGAGTGGCTTGACACAAGGAATGCGACAGCTGAAACCCATGTCTTGCATACGTCTGTGCGTAGTGGTTCTTGAAGCACTGACTCCAGCTGCAGTCCACTCTTTGTGAATCTCCCCCACATTTTTGAATGGGTTTTGTTTCACAATCCTCTCCAGGGTGCGGTTATCCCTATTGCTTGTACACTTTTTTCTAACACATCTTTTCCTTCCCTTCGCCTCTCTATTAATGTGCTTGGACACAGAGCTCTGTGAACAGACAGCCTCTTTTGCAATGACCTTTTGTGTCATGCCCTCCTTGTGCAAGGTGTCAATGGTCGTCTTTTGGACAACTGTCAAGTCAGCAGTCTTCCCCATGATTGTGTAGCCTACAGAACTAGACTGAGAGACCATTTAAAGGCCTTTGCAGGTGTTTTGAGTTAATTAGCTGATTAGAGTGTGGCACCAGGTGTCTTCAATATTGAACCTTTTCACAATATTCTAATTTTCTGAGATACTGAATTTGGGGTTTTCATTAGTTGTCACTTATAATCATCAAAATTAAAAGAAATAAACACTTGAAATATATCAGTCTGTGTGGAATGAATGTATACATTATACAAGTTTCACTTTTTGAATGGAATTAGTGAAATAAATCAACTTTTTGATGATATTCTAATTATATGACCAGCACCTGTATATATATATATATATATATAATGATTAAAGGGGTCCTATTATGCTCTTTTACAAAGTCTTGATTTTGTTTTGGGGGTGTACTAGAACATGCTCTCATGCTTGGTGGTTCGAAAATCGCATTCTTTTTCACATAATTTACATTATTACAATACCTTTCTCCCCAGCCTGACACAAACGGTTCGATTAGTTCTGGGTTTGATGAAGGCCCGCCTTTCGAAAAACGAAATGTGTTGTGATTGGTTAGCTGTCCCAGTGTGTTGTGATTGGCGTACAGCTTAGACTACATTTCAGTACTGCCCCGCCCCTTGCCAAAGCAGCAAGTTTGTCAATATTGCCATATCAATTCAGACCCCGAGAATATTGAACAAGAGGATCGCGCAGAACCTTTGCACGCACTGATATTGCAAGACATATTAAAGTGGTAACGTTATTGTTTTTTTGTTTTTTTTTGCTAAATCACGTTTTAGATAGGATGTCAACAACAGCTTAAAAATAACTGCATTGACTATGTACAGATAAGTGCAACGGTAATATGTATTATGTTTATTGTTCTTTAATTCTAACATTATAACATAAATTGCAGTGAAACTGTTATACAGTTGAATTTATTTATACCAGTCCCACAGACTTACACTATTTGTGGCCGCATATATATGCAAAATCATTCTCTGCCAGCGTGAGGCGCTGTTGGAGCGGGAGAGATCGAGGAAAACAACTTTGTAGTCCAAACGAGCCGTTCGTTGTAGTTCTTGAAAAGGGATTTTTTTAAAAAAACGAAATAACTCCCTTTGGAGTGGACTTTGAGATTTGTAACTTTGTAGATCGTTTTATGCCCAAACATACACACTACACACTGACTCAAATTCAAAAAGTGAAAAAGCATAATAGGACCCCTTTAACACATTCACCAATTTGAAGTGTAAAGCACATAAAATATAGAGAAAGCATATCATATAAAAATATGAATTAAAATTATTTTATTCATTTAATTTAGTTTTCAAGCATATTTTTGTTTATATTATAGGCAGATGCTTTGTGGCTTTGACTGCTATGACCTTATGGTGCCCTCTGCTGACTAACAAAGGATTTTTTTTTCTTAACGCAAGTTATAAGTTGCATAAATTAAACTGAGGCTAAGACTTGTAAGAATTTCATTTGGGCAGAACAGAAGTAATTTAACTGGTTTAAAGGAGGTGTCAGCAAACCCTTATTTTGATTAAAAAAAAAACTTATATTTGTGAACTACATAGAATTGCTTATAGTATAAATTGTAGCAACAGTATTATGCATGTTTTTGATGCAGGTTGGTCTTGCCATTAAACCTGGAACAACCGTTGAGGAATTGGCACCATGGGCTGGACAGATCGATATGGCTCTTGTCATGACTGTAGAGCCTGGCTTTGGTGGTCAGAAGTTTATGGAAGATATGATGCCAAAGGTACGCAAGTGTACGATTTATTAGTCTCATTTAGATTCCTCAGACAACACACTAAAGATGCTTGTGTCTCCACAGGTGAGCTGGCTCAGGAGTCAGTTCCCTTCTCTGGACATTGAAGTGGATGGAGGAGTCGGTCCAGACAGCATCCACAGATGTGCTGAGGTATAGCTGTCCTTTACTGCACACATTAATTTGCATGAATGAAAAAAAGCAAGAGATTATTTGAAGAAGTGTTTTACTCGTCTTTATTCATTACTCCAATATTTTTAGGCTGGAGCCAACATGATTGTATCGGGCAGTGCTGTGGTGAGCAGTGATGACCCTCGTTCTGTAATCGCCCTCCTCAAAAACGTTGTTAGTGAAGCGATCCAGAAACGTTCTTTGGACCGCTGAGCATTTTGAGTTTTTACCTCAAGTCTGTTTTTGACCACCACTGAAAGTCAGTTCTACAGATTCTAAGAGTCTGTTTTAATGTATACATTTGTTATTGGATGCTCAGTGGTGCTTGTGAACAGACATGACCCATTGCTGGATGTGCTGAAGGTGCGTTTGTACAGATCACAAGAACTGCCTTTGCCAAGACACTTGTTTGGATTCATCTGGAGTTTTCAAATGCATATGGCCTTTTGAGAACTTCAAGCAGATAGAACAGACATATTATATCTATATCTGACCATTCCCCTCTTAATTAACCTCATTTGGTTTGATTAATCACATTTATTGTTTGTCATAGTACCAGTTACAGTGACAACAAAAATTGAGAAAGCTGCTGCTGATAACTACTTCCAATATTTCAGTGTTTGTTGGTTAAAAAATGACATTGGAACTAAGCTGCATAAGCTCTACATACTGTACTACTCATTTGCTGCAGATTATGATGGTTTAAATGAATTCTAACTGTTTTTTTTTTCAACATTCCACCAGCCTGTGTCTCTAAAACACTGAAATTATAAAAGTATAAATGAAGAGACCTGTGGTATTATTTCTGTTTTTTTTTCTCTCTAATGAAATCCTGCTGAGCGTAGCATTAACACGACAAGATGTTTCAGACACTGAAATCACCAAGTAAATCTACATCTGTTAACAGTTTATTATCTAAACAAATACAATGACACGTTTTAAAGTATGAAATGAAATCTATTTTCTAAATGCATGTTATCTCATTGTGAACAATTCATCTAAGCCATTTTTTTTCATTTCAGATCTGCTTCCATCTAATCAACTACATTTTTTTTCTTTTTCACTAATTTGTTTCACTCAGATGTATGTCTCAATACAGAAGAAAATATGTTATTTATTTTTCGTGATTTAACCCATTCATTAATGTGTGTAATTTTGAAATGAAATGTATTGGAGTCAAAGAGGTATTGAAATAAGTTTTCACAGAACAGATGCAGATCAATATATGCAATTTATCATTATCTTTGAGTGGTCAGTCCACAGCCAGGACTTCAGGATAGCAGAACCTGTGCCTTCCAAAATATGATCCTTCACCTTTTTGTGCCATTCTTCGGCCAAATCTTCCAACAGGTCGTATTCCTCTGCCTTTATACCACACTGCATCAATGTTTGGATCTACAGAAAAATAATGATATTACGAATATTAAGTATTAGGTATCTGATATTTTTTTGTCACAATTGAAAGGTGTTAAATTTTAGGTTTTGTCTTTCAGTAAAATTGTACCTCGTATCTCCATTGAGCGTAATGGTAGATCATCATAAGGTTTTGGCTGCGTAAAACATGCTAACAGCATAAGGATACAGAGCAAAGCACACAGATTTACAGCCATGGTTTAGTGTCTGTCACTAGACAGAGAAATGTCACCTGTAAGAAAATAAATAAATGAATGGCAATCAGAAGCATAATCATTAGTCTTAAAAAAAACAAAAAAAACACTTGCCACTTTTGTTTTTGTTCACATTTATACAAATCAAAAATTATACATATTAAAAAATATTTTACTGTTTTTTTTTGCCTATTTAATGGTAGATTAATCTTCATTTGAGGCTGCTACATTTTCTCATGTATATACTGTGCAGTAATTTCACAGGATTCTTAATTGAAAGTAAATATTTGAGTAAAAGACTTTCATACCATATTTTGTAAATTACAATATATTGAAACTCACAGGATGTTGTAAGCTGTTCACCTCTTGGTATCTTATTCTGGGATCCTCAGCTGTCAGTTAAAATGATCCTTGAGTGCAGAGGAAGCGTAAATGTGTCTTCAAGGTTGCAGTTTTTCAGAGGATTTGTAGTCTTACAGTCTTGTCATAGCTGTAAGTATAAGAAAACTTCTGAGCATCTTGAGTCGTTCTCAGAGGTTGAGGATGTTCTCGTCTGGATCCACTGATAGACTGATCCACCAATTTATACCCCCTCTGGGGGAGGGCAAAGACTGCACAGCTTGAATGTACTCAAAAACACCCTTACACTAAATATGCAAATTATGTGATAATTTGGATATGGAGAACGTGATAACCCAGCATATGTTGGAATTGAGCTTTGACAATGTATCAATGCTGACTGATTCATTAATACATCACTGACATTGAAGACAAGGTGCTGAAAGGAAAATTGTGTAGTTTAAGATATTTATTTAGCAGAAAAAAAAAACAAACACTTAATATATGAAAAATATATCAGATACAATATTTCATGAAATGTACCAAAGAAACTACATAGAAAATACATAATTAAATATTGACTATATTTTATTATAAATATTGAGTTTTTATAAAAAAAACAGCAGTTAATAAGTGTAATGTAGACTATTTCTATTGTGTGCATAATATAAATGTTCTATTCTAAGAAACAGCACGTTACAAGACGAGCCTCTCATTTTTCAGAATAATCTGACACTCATCTACTGAAAAATTAAAGCAAATATTAATGATATATTATTAAGCTGGGAATCCCACAAACCCTTGCAGCTGAATTTATTAACATGAAATATGCTTATGTAAATCTGTCAATGTTCTGTGAGTTTGTATACCATCATGGCCTACTAAAAATATAGGAAAGTGCACTAGCTTGCTGAAGTTGCTTCATATGACCAGCTTTCGTAGAGATCTTGCTTCATTGCTGCCTCCTTCAGAGAAAGCAAAAATAACTTTATTAGTAGTAAACAGCTTTTGGTGACTTTCTGAAAAGGCAACCTGTTAAGCGACTCAATTTCATTACAGCTCCCGTCCTAACCAAACTGAAGATTTTCCATAGGCCCTTTCATGACCAAAGGATGTGGGTAGTCGATTTGTTCCAGAAGCTGAGCATGAGATCTGATTGCTATCAGATTAATGCGTTAAAATCACTGTGCACTGTGAAATAAAACTAGGTTTAACTGTCTAATTGTGGTTTACAAATATTGGGATGTGTATACTATCTAGGAACAATCCTAGATTGTTGTTTTAGTTCTGAACAATATGTCTGTTATTTAATAATCTTATACCAGACAAACTGCTGTTTGTGAAATGTTTTGCTTAAAATAAATCTTTAAAATAAATGCATTTGGTTTGATATTTTGTTAAATAATTTCAAAGACATTTATACAAAATTTTGTGGCAAAAGATGAAAAATTTAGCTCTTTGCTTTTAGCACAAAGATGACGGAGTTAAATACATGTAAATGACAGATTACATGTTATTGAATATGCAGTATAAAGCTTTGAACTTACTAAGTGGAAATTCATGCAACTGAGGAGTCTGAATAAAAAGGGAAGAACAGAAAACTATATTTAGCCTCGTTCTGAACTTGTCACAAAATACTGTTTTTAAACACAACAGAATTTAGCTCAAAATGTGTCAAAAATAGATGATTTTTTTTCTCACTAAGTTTCAGTACATGGTCCTGTACAGCCAGGTTTCTGGAAAACTAAACAGGAATATGTGACTGAGCAGCTGGGTTGCTACATACCCGTCTACGGGACGTCTCCACCGTCATCCCTGCAGCACTCAAAGCAGCGATTCTTTTCTGAATGTCTGTAACCTTTACATGAAGAAAAGAGCAATGCAGTTAAGGCAAGATATGGAGAGTTACGACTTTGTTGGAAGAAGGAATGTGGAGTAAATGTTTAGACTGAGTGGCATACCCCACTTTGAGTGCTCTGGACGCTGGCCACTGCCATTGCAACTTTACCCTCCAGTTGCGACAACTCACAGCTGGTTGTGTTGCTAAACTCAAAGGACCTCACCCTCTTCTGCTTTTTTAAGGATTTAGGTACGTTTGGCTTTGCTTTCTGAAGTATACAATTAGAATGAACAGAAGAGTGTGTTCAAACCAAACGACAGTTGTACTAAAGCATTTGTAAGAAACATGAATAAATATTCACACTTTATTTTTAACAGACTAGTGCTAGTGCTGACTGTTTCCATACTCTTACCCACTCAGCTTCAAGAGGCCACTCGTGTCTGACATTCCCAGGTCCAGCTGAAGCTCCTCTCGTAGCTGAAGCATGATAAACTGCTCCTTTCTTTGGAGAGTCCTCTGAGGGTTTCATTGCATCCTCCTCATCAGACGAGCCTTTGTCACTTATTTTTTCAGTAAGTTCATCAAGCTTTTTCCTGAGCTCAAGCTCCTCTAAATCAGCTGGAGACAGATCCTCCTCTTTCTGCTCAACCTAAAGGGAGAGCAGAAGAACTACATGAGGATTTAAAGTCAGGAGGGTCTTCATGCGATATGTCCTATTGATAGTTGATTGATTGATTGTCCTATTGTTTCAGAGATGCTAATTTACGTTTTATGGACTTATCCAGAAATGTTGATGACATGTTTCTCTTTTTTGAGGGTGAAACCAATAAACTATGCTGCTAAATATTTTTTTTCTGAGTAGTAATGAAGTACTACCATCCAAAAATTTGGGGTCACTAAAATGTTTTTTTATTTTTTATTAATACTTTACTTTAATTCAGCAAAGACGCATTAAATTGATCAACCATTAAAGACTTTTACATTCTTATATAAACATTCTATTTCAAATAAATGCTGTTCTTTTGAGTTTTCTGTTGAATCCTAAAATTTTGAATATTTCTAATGAATTCTACAAAAAATACGGCAGCACAACTTTTTTCAACATTGATAATAAGAAATGGAGCTTGAGCACCAAATTGGCGTATTATAATGATTTCTGAAGTATCATGTGACACTGAATAATATTTCACAACAATACAGATTTGACCGTATTTTTTGATCAAATAACAGACCCCAAACTTTTGTACAGTAGTGTATTTAAAGCATTTCATTTATAAACCTAAAATAATAACCTGCTGGTTGTGCAGATTTCCTTCAAACTTACTTGTTCTGCTGATCCCCCAATTACCGGCAAGATGAGTTTCTGCTCCAAACGGCTCAGAAGAGTCTCGAGTGCTGACATACGCTTGTTGAGCTCAATAATCTAGTGTCAGAGAGATACCAAATGTATTTGTTGCGTGAACTTTTTAAAGGATGCTATGAAGTGCAGTTTTATCAGTTTTATAATTTCCACAGATATTGTCATGACTTTTACCAGTGGAGGAACCTCATCTGGTGAGTGCTCCCTATGTGGGGCAGGACTATATATGATGTGCATCTCAGATTCATCATCATCCTCCGAGTCTTCCAGGCTGTAAGAAGGCTCACGGTGGAAGTGATAGTTAGAGCTGCCAGCTGAAGAGATGCTCATCTTGGAGAGGGAACGAGATTCTGTCATCCTCTGTTCTAGGTGTGGTGTGCAGTCATCTACAGAGTGCAAACAAAACACTGACTGTTATTTTATGATGCAAATACTGAAATGAAGTAAAGAGGAATTTCTGAGTCTATCCAAATAGCCTGTATGGAGTTTGTCAAGTCAGGAATTCAGTATGATTACTGTAAATATTTTGTAGTGTTTCTAACAGTGATTACTGTGTTTATAGTGTGTTATGTTTATATTCCCAGCACAAGGTAGCCTAAATCTTGCTGACAGTAGGAAAAAACATGGGATGGCCTGAAGGGGAAACCCATTCACCTCTACAGAGTCTTGGAAAAATATAAATCCTCAGAAATCTGTAAGGGAAATTGAAGCAGACCAGCAGATCTTACCAAAATGGGAGGGTTTGTCCAGACTTCTCTGGCTGATTTGCAACATGTCCTTCATCTCATCACTTCTACCATGAGTTCCATTCTCCTGGATCGGCTTAAAGGTTGTGGACCAGTCGTCTTCAGTTACTGAGTCCTTACTTTGTGTTACTTTCTCTTGGCTACCTGAATACTGTAAAAAGGAAGGAATAAATAAATAAACACATAAATAAATGGACTTTGGACATGGACTTTATACCTGAAATCATGTGCTTAAACAAAACTTTCAGAATATTTGAATTAAAACTAATTATTGTCTAGTATATCAGTTCAGTAACAATCTGTACTGAAAACAAAAAGAAACAAACCCTGATGTGACAGCACTGGCATGACTAATTTTGTGATTATTTGCTTCAGTGAGAAAACAATCAAGATTTCATCACACAGTCTTATCACTGTTAGCAGTCAGAAAATGCTCAGTGGGAGCACTTTGCATAATTTGTTTAGCACACTGGGTAGATAAATCATACATTTTTCACACCATTGCAAACTGTGTATTCTTTATTGTCGATATAATGCATTTGTCCTTACAATTTAAAATTCAAAGCAGCTGGTAATTCCATTGAAGGAACTTTTTGAGGTAATGTTTCTTTGCAAGCTTCCGTATTTCAGTTGCCATATGAAATGTTTACAACATTTGCTGATTTCTCACATTAGATGTGTAAGAACATAAACATACGAACCAGAAGTATGGGAGGTCGAGAATAAGCAGAATTCTCAACGCCTAGATTAAAATCAAGAGGATCAACAGGGAGTAACCGTCTGCCATTTCTCATCTTAAAGGAGAAAGAAAATGATTATTTTTAATTCTCTAGAACCCAAATATCAAAAAGTAGCCATGTCATCTATCTATCTATCTATATAATAATAACTTTAAATAAAGGTAGCTGACCTATAAAATCTCATACTGACTTTCTCACAATAACAAATAAATGTAAAGTAAAATATATATTTAAGAAAAAAAAATAAAGGAGGGAAACAAACACTTTTAAAGCAAAGTGGCTAGTAAATGTGCTCATGCAGGTTCAATTCATTCCTCAGTCCTGTTCTCTATTCTCTTTCCGGTCTACTCTGAGGCCCATAAAACTAAACAGGGATTGAGTCACAGACAGATTTAGACAAAGATTGAGCATAGCCTTCAAGATGGTATTCTGCCTAAAATTATAGTCTGTTTTCATGTGGTCTTCAAAACCACCTCCAGGTGGCAATGTGAGGAATCAAAATCATATAATAAGAACACTGGAGAATTCAGTCCTAACTGAACAAAATTAATTTGTTAAAACTAAAATAAGATTTGAGCACCAGAGGGCGATCTCACACTGCTGAAAGAACTGCTAACAAACAGATGCACTGCTCCAGCCTCTTGTTTTCCCTTTATCCTAATAACATCAGTTTCTGATGTTTTAAGGGACATTACCAGGCTGAAGTGGCGTCTGTCGACCCGCTCAGACTGCTCATCTTCCTGGCTGTACAGAGAACCAGCTGTGTGGATGACAAGAGTTACAAACATGAATCTTTGATCTCAGACAAGACACGCTATAATGATTACTGAGTCTGACTGTTCGAACGCATTTTAACTAATATAAATTCTAAATTATGTTTTTGATTTAGTGGAGGTTTTAAACGTGTCATTAAAAATTACAACATTTTTTTTTTAACTAAATGGATTTCTCTCACACAGCTCCAAATGTAGAAGCTGCCAGATATAAGCAGGGTCCAAAACTAAAGAACTATTTAAATATGTTGTTTATCAGTATATAGCTAGCTAACATAGATGAGATTTAGCTACAACATGTATAATGATGAATTAAATCCTGAAAGCATTATTTAGAATGGGTTAAAATGATAAATTAATAACATATTCTTTTTTTTGCCCCATGACATCATTTTCCAGCAAAAATGCAGAATAAATATAGTAAAGCAGTGTTACATAGTTATAATCATGAAGTTACATAACTGTATTGTTTACCGCTATTATTTGAAATGAAAAACATTATAAATGATTTTTAATTATATTGTAAATTTATATTTTAAAATGTAACAATGTTCTTTTTGGTAAAGAAAATGCCACATTTAATGTAAAATGATACATTTTATAACAATAAAGCTATGTTTTAGGCAATGCTTCTATGTTCAGTTCTTTTCATGGCTATGTTAGATGTTTTTCTTCCACAGACATTTTGTTCTTCATGTTCCTTGCCTTAGTAAATCAAAGAAAATGTGAGAGCAGATGGCTGCTGTGTATTGTTTGGACAGATGAAAGACATTCACTGATTACTTTAGATTCTTGCATGACATCAGCGTTCAAAATGCCTATATCACAAAGGAACAGGACTTTTTTTTACTTACTGTGAACATCAGGCATGCTGTGTGTGTCATCATCTCGAGGCTCTATGTAATGGAAATGGGGGGGGGGGGGGTTAAGGAAGACCAGCGAGAGATGGAAAGTTAAACATAAGAATACAAGAGACAGAAAATAAGCTGTGATTGGTTGCAGGAGGCAACCACTGTTGAACAGCGGTTAAACAGTTGATTCAAATAAAGCTAACATTGCCTCAAAAACAAACAAAAAAAACACCAGATTTCAATGGAGTTTCAATTCCAACAACTATGTTGGTGTTTGTTGGCATTTATTCATATTGTGATAAATATTATGCACATTATTAAATCTTTTTGTAATTTTTTGTTTCAGAACATCGTTAATCTCAGTTGACCCAAACAACAATTTTCCTTCAATGACCTCTGTATTTAGGACAGACAGACCTTGAAAATTGGATAAAAGAGACACACTCAGGTCCAGGCACAGAGAGAAATAAGACATGTGACTGTGTAAAGGAGTAAATCACATGGATGATTCGGCCCAGCTAGTTCTCTCTCTCCCTCACTCCCTCTGGATCCCTCACTAAATCCTTCAAAGTTATGAGGGCCTCTCTCCTCTAAGCTCTGCCTTCAGTGTTCCTGCTGTAAGTCATCTGTCAGACATTGCTTCAAAAATTGTTTTATATTAACTGATGACACAGTAAGAATCAAATCTCATTTCTTAATAACTTTCTGACTTTCTAAATGGATAAAATTCCTGTTAGAAATGAACAAACAGAATGCAGTGCTAACTTAAATGTTTGGAACAGGGTCCAACTGAATGCTTTTTACAATAAGAGGATAGAGTTTTAAAATTCCTTTATGTATTGGTATTGCAAAACTGCCTTTTTTTTTTTTTTACTTAGTTTAACCATAACAAATGTATATTTATTACATTTTTGCACATTCTTGTTCCTTAGACTTAAAATTTATATCCAAATTTAATGATCAAAATTGCTCATGGTCCAATTTTTAGGGTAGGTTGGCAAGGATTCCAGTCTCAGTCCTAAATTTATAGGGGGTATAGTGTGTATTTTGCTCAAATTAAAAACATTACATCTGTGGACTACTTGAGATGAATGACTCTTGCTCAACTAAACAGGCTTTTGAAGTCTACCTCTGAGGTCAGTTTGAGAGCTGGCACGGTCACTGTTCACCCTCTTGAAAAGTGAATTCATGACCTTTGCACTCCCAAAACGCTTGAAGCGAGAGCGTACATTCTCATGGAACCATTCTAGAGTGCCAATCTTAAGGATTCTATAGGAACAAAGACAAAAACAAGAAGAACAATGTTATTATTCAGTCAATCCAAACCGATTTCATGAGAAAAGTAGGATTTTTTTTCTCTCCAAACTGTTTATTTGCAGGAAATAACCTTTGTTTAGGGTTGTGGTTTAGTTAAATGCACGCAGAACTGGTGAAGATGAATCATCAATGCAAAGCATTGGAATAATAGCCTAAGTAAAACAGTCTCTTGGGCCTTATTTATAAAACATGATCCAAATTGTTTAGAAACCATTCTTTACACTGTCCCATTAAATTGAATTTGACAGTTTACAACAAGTAGCCTTTTCTGTATTACTTACACAGAAATGAGTTCTGCTTGTGTTTTATTTAATTTCTCTGTATATTTTTCCTTTGACATGTGTCATGTAGATATAAATCCCACTCACGTGTTTGTCAGGTGCTCACCTGGCCATGTGGCATGGATCACAAACCCAACCGCGGTCCTTCTTGTTAAAATGGCTGCAGGACTTGCAGACAAATAGCTTGCAGTCTAGACACTGGCGCTTGCTGTTGACAAGGAATTTGAAGGGCTGCAGACAGCGGATGCAGAGAGAATCGCTGAGTTTAGGCTGATATTCCAGCAGCTCTCTTTTGGTGTCCTCTTTCATTATTTTGGTCTTGAGTTCCCTGCATGAATAATAATGAATAATAAAAAAATTGTGCATGTTGATTATTTTTTTATTTGTAATGTGTAAAACAGGAGTTGCGGGCTCTTGTTCCAGTGGTAACCAGTTAAACAGCGTATTTCAAACATGAAATATCGTTTGACATTGACAACACTAGGATATGGATGACTGGCTTTTTCGAGGTGGAGAGTGGCACCATCAGCGCTGGACAGGAGAATTTTTCTCATTGTGGAAAGCGGACTGTGAAAAAAATGTTTTATGAAAAATTATTGGAACGAAATAATAACATTTAGTACCAGTTTATAAATAATGATTTAACTCTGAAATGGGTTTTTGGTTTGGTTTATTGTATCGCTTCTAATCTAATCAAATTAAAAGTTTAAGGTAGCCCTCTAGTGGTCAATGATGCAAATAATAATTTATTAGCGGCACTTTTTGATGGCGTCATATGACACAGGTGCGCCGTGCGCGCTACCTGAGGCAGTGTTACCAATTTAGCAATTTTGTTGCTAAATCTAGCAAATTTTCAGACTACCCTAGCAACATTTTCTTCCAAAAGCACCTAGCAACATAGCTAGCTATGTTAAAAAATGATTTGTCAACTTTTGAGAAGTGAAACAGTGAAACATTCTTCCATCTAAATTATACAAAAAGAGGAAACCAAAGATGCCTTGCAGTACACACATCACGTGTATTAAGTTTCCTGCTATTTGCAATTGTTCAATTTAATAATAATAATTTAATAATTGTTCATTGATGATACACCTTGTTAGTAGCTTGTACACTAAAAAAATGTCTAGAACAATGGAAAAGGTACTAGTAATTTTCCAGGACATATCCATTTATCCGTTGTAACCCTGTAACCCGCAAACACAAACAATGCATGATTTAAAATACAGGTAAAAAACCCGTGGAAAAAATCAATACAGAAAATTTCATCATGTTAACATAGACCTATTTTTACAGATTTGTCTTGTACTAACTACTAATACACTGCTTCAAACTGTATTTGTTCAGAATGTGTAGTTTTACTAGTTTACAAGCAAATAAAAAAGTTTAATTATTCAATATTGTGTTTAAAAATACACATCTATATTTTGATATTATATTATGCATTTATTATTTTACGAACAAATCTAAATTAACATAAAATATATTTTTTGCTGAGATTCTGTGCAGTGTCAATTTTGCGCTGTGATTACGTAATGGCGTCATCGCGCAATGGCATCACAACATCATTTAGCAACTTTTAGCAACAAATCAACCTTCCTCTAGCAACTTCCCTTGAAAATTAGTTGGCAACACTGACCTGAGGACGCCAAAACGGTAGGCCTTACGGTTTGGGATTTAGGAAATGGGATTTACCACACCGGGAACGATCGATTTAGCGATCTTTAGTGATACATTCGCTCAATCTGTGAATCGGCGGGCTAAATCAGTCAGGAGCAGAGAAAAACAACAACATAGTAAGTAACTAAAATCCTTCTTATAATCTTGGCGCATATATTTTTATATCTTCCTATTAATTTAAACTTATTTTCTTTTTAAATGTTCAGTACAGTTGTCTAAAATATTCAATAAATGCCACAAATGTTTAACAATTCCAAATAAATAAATAAATAAACAGGCTACATTTAATTTAATAAACATTATAACACAGTATAAGAAAAAAACAAACAAAAAGGCAACAATTAAATCCATACACTATGGGATGCAAATGTTAAAATCTACTTTTGACATTTTAATTAATATACAGTGATACATGACAATTACTTTTAATGTATTATTTTGGTTTGATATTGACAGCTGTTTGGGGTATTATATTATAAATCTCTTTTTTTTGTTGTTATTTCTGTTGAAATCTTTTCTGTACTTTTGGATGAAAAGTAGCCTACTACAAAGTTAGAACAACACATAATGAAAGTTTGCATGTAATTTGAAAGTTAGTGAAATAAATTAATTTTTTTGAACAACTCATTTACAAGAATTGATCCAGTCTGATGGCTGAAATCTGATCAAATTTCTTTTCAAACAACTGGTCCCAGAATGCTTTGGATCATCAGCACAAGTCCGCATAATAGAGAGAGGAAATGACTCCATATTCTGTTCCATGATCTTCCTTCTTTACTCAAAAACCTCCATTCTTAATGTGCCAATTTCTCAAGCTTTATGGCCCAAGTGATGGCCTTCTAGCACAATGACCCCTCTGTGTCACAGCTGTGTAGCATTTAAAGCGGGATATATAAGTAATTTCTGCTAAATCTGCTCTTCTCAAGAAAAAGAAAAGGAAAAAACTGCCAAGAGCTTTCCTCCACATGTTGAATGATTGTGTGCCTGTGGCTCTTTCAACTTTTATTTGGCAAAGGTTGAAAGCACTCCAGCATAAGTCCAAATGTGACTGAAATATCTCGCATTACAGCATAATCAATTCATAAAGGACGTATGAATTTAGAGAGGATTAGGAAAAATCTCTTACAAATTTAAAATGTGTATTTTTTATCTTTTAAGTAATATTTTCTCCCATATTTCACCCATATACATAACAATGCGCTTAGTTTTGAGAATGTGAATTTGATCTAATTAAGCCATAGTGTTTGAACATGTATCAAGAACAGTAGTAGATTACATAGTATTTATAATTAATAATTAGTATTAAAGTTTGAATTGTTTTAGACTATTCATTTGGCTTACTTGCAGATCACCTGCTCTCAATAGCACTTTTTTTTCTTTTTCTTTTACATTTTCAATGAAATTCTGTCTGCAATGCATAAGTGAATGTAACATCACATTACCACATCATATTTCCAAGAACTTCTTTGTTTTTATCATCATCACAAATCCACATTACAACAAAGTCTCCAGAGGACTATTTTGAGCTAGCCTCCTTCCAACTGTGAGAGAATTGAGAGAAAAATGTCAGTCATGTGATGTTATTCAATATTCTGAGACAAATCCTATTACCTCCTTTAAAATGACTGGAATTTAGACATACATGAGCTCAGCCTGTTGATAAAGGGTCTGAGGAGCCAAAAGCTTAAAAATTCTGGCGAGATAAATACTAGAATTCCTGGCGAAAATGGAAAGATATATGTAAGGGACTTTAAATTATGGTTCATATGTTGACACAGATACCAACTTGTGTAATTTCTCAGTTTTGTATTTGTTAGCTAACTATCAATTGTATCTGAAAACCTTAAAGAAAACACTTAAAGTAGACAACAAACAACTTAAAGTGGAGTCATCCAACATTTGAAAGACAGCACAGAAATGGACATCAGCCCTCTAACAGGATTTGATTTTTACATGCACTTTTCTTCAGCACTGCATGCAAAGCTAGTACTTGACAGTGCTAGGACATGCAGGTGGCATGAACAAGTAGTACCACATGTCTGTAAGCATGACTGTGGGCCGCATCCATGACCTTATTACTTAATGGATTAAAGAAAGCGGGTGGTTCTGGTCCAGAAAGTAGGCACACAAGATATAATTATATAACCACAATGTACTGCATTCACAAGACCTTTTCTTGGCTTGCTGAGTCATTAAGCCATTCCTCCAAAGAGATAAATAAATAAAAATAATTGCCAATTAACTTAATTTGAGTAAAAGTTTGTTTATTTGTGAAATTTTAGTGAATGTCCTTCTCTGTTCTTAAGATAAGCAATTCACCTATAGACATGCTTTTGGTGATTTGAAGGTTATTTAAAAAAAGTCTCTGTATTAAAGTAACCTACTTAAAGAAATTCTCTTTAAAAAGTTATCCACTGACAATGATTCCAGATTTATATCAGATGGGTTCACATTAGGCTAAGTGCCATGGAACTGTTCCTGAGATCCATTTTTTCGAGCAGTATAAATTAATGACAGACATTCCACAGATTCCAGTCAAATGATAAATCCCAGATGTACAGACTACTGAAGACCTCCAGTAAGCACAAACCACTTAAGTTTTACCGGATCGACAATATGAGTAAGCAATAGTTCAGATAATAGTCAGACAGAACCATCAAGGAATATCACTGATCAGTCTTTTTCTATGAGATGTTGGAAAATAATTTTTAGGTTGCCATTTAGGAACATGTACTGACAGTTAATGCCATGCAAATGTGATCAAGAGTGTCTCACCCTAGTCTACTCTCTTCTTTCTTCCGCAGGTGGAAATCTCTCTGGATCACCTGCCAGACATGCTTGGCTTCGTCATCTGTCAACCTGGAGAGATCCAAACTCTTCACATAACTGTTGCTGGGCATCATCTTAAATCTCATCCGGTAGAATGAGGAAGCCTGTGAAACAAATCACAGTGCTACTTTGTTACCAAACATGTAGAGTTAAGAGACCGAACAAATAATTGGTTCGGCCTCATTTACAATAATATTGATATTAAAAGCAACATTTTAAAAATGTAATACTATACCAATGTTTTAGATTTTTCTAATGTTTTTTATCATCCTATTTTCTTCATGGGGCCACTCATGTTAGTATAAAAAAAGTATTTTTTTTTTTTGTTTGTTTTATTGCTTTACCTTTACTTTAAGACTACTATGCAAATTGTGGGTGGTCAAACAACCATTGTCTATTTGCAGATAAAGGGATGTTTTCTCCAAAAAGAAAACCACATTAGTTTGTTTAATGGTATAAACACATCAGCCAGTTAGAATCAGTAATTGAATTTGTCTTTTAAACATTGGAATAGTCATGTAGAGAGCCGTGTGACTAGCTGTTGATGAACTGCTAAAATTATTTTTTAGCTCTTATTTAAGTTTCTTTGGTCAAATCCCATGACATCATAATCTGAAAAATGTGTCTATCTTCCCCTCTTAATGCAGAATTATAAAGACACAGTCATACAATGTTTATTCAAAGATTCACTATTTCCTTTTCAACTGCAAAAGGGCAACTAATAAGCAGTGCTTTAAAAAGTTACAGTACTGTTTTAAGGTTATTTGCCTTTCCAATAATGATATTAAAGTAACAAGAAGTTTTTACACCTGATTTGCCATTCTGCTAAAGCAAAGGGTTGGGGTTGTTGACATTTTGCATAGCCTACAAAGCACAGTTTCAAACACACAAAATGTGGAAAAAGTCTATTATTATCCACACCATTGCAGAATAATATGTCTTACTTTACATTTGAACAGAGTGAAATTCCTTCAGAGACTTTTAGGGAAATGATTAAAATGAATTCAGAGGTGCTGTAAATTAATTTTGTAACACTGTAAAAACTAAAATTAGTATTTGTTTATTTATTGGAATTGGTTCATATCTTCCATTCCACTCAACATCTGTGCTTAAGCTCTTATATCCTACTGCTGGCCCTTTATATAAAGGAAAACTGGTGGATTGGTAAGCAATAAAAAGTAACCCTGCAGCCCTCTAGGCATGTTATTTCATTCATATATAACAGGAGAAGACTAAACGATGCACAGCGATGGCAAGCTTTGCTTCAAGGAAGAGGGATTTAAAGATTTCGAGGAATGGTGCAAAATCATACAAATGACAAAACATTTAATAATTTCACACCTAAAAAGTAGACACAGGCCCTCTTCCTTTTGACATTATATAGCCTAATAGCAAGTATGTAGTAAAAATGTTTACCTGGACTTGATTCAGCAGCCTGTGGTAGTCCAGTGGGATTTCAGCTGACCAATTTCAGGCAACTGCTGTGTTTATCACATGTCCAATTATCTGTGGGGTTGGGAAGGGCCACTGAAATATTTAAACCCCACCTCAGAGTCCTCTTTGAAACAACATCTGATTTAATCTTGTAAATTAGCTGCAGCACAAGCTGGACAATACACAGAGCTTAATTACAGCTTAATTCAGCGTAATGGTCACAGTTTTCAAGATTGGGTGCCAAGTTGGTTTGAATAGCATACTTCAAATTTTATATATGCATCACAAAAGCTTTCTCCACTAACAACATTTTTCCCACTAGGCTATCTGCCTGCGTTGCAAGTTGTTTACACTGATTACCACTAAAGAGGAAGTGCATTTTCTTTTAATTCCAGTGCAGTTGGTTTAGTTTATTTAGATTTATCATTAAAACAATGATTAGGATTACATTTCACTGATACTTAGTTTATTTTATAATGTACTGTTGCGTTTGCTCTTTGAGTCTGATAGTACATTTTTGTCATGAACAAACATCTTAGTCTATTTGTCCATGCTCTGCTCAGTATATGTGAACCGAGAGGATTTGCAGAATTCCACATAACTCTTCATTTTAGAGACCCCTCAGTAGCGGTTCAAATTCAGTGGTTCATCCATTTTAATTGATTTTCTACCAAATAATTGTTTACACTGTTGCTTTTCAAAGCAAGTTTGAAAAGTTATTGCTTTTGCCTGACCAATAAGGGAAAAGCACCTACCACATGACTTTATTACAACCAGAAAAAAATATTCATTCTAGGCTGGTGACTCTGATTAAGTTTGTCCAAGTTAGATTCTTTGGCAATGAATGTAAAATGTTTCAACCATTTGCATTTTCTTAATGCAGGGGCATCTATGACTGTGGGAAAATGACAACTCCCAAGGTACAACTATGTTCAGAAAGCTATTGAATATCTACTACCTGTGAGTTTCTAAAATACCTTACATCCTGAAGCTTGGTTTGTTCCTCTGTTGTGAGAAAATAGTGGAAGTGCAGACTTTTATCTGGCCAAGATTGAGTTTGATTGACAATCTATATGGTTTATGTAATCTGACATTTATGGTGAAAGTACTGTTAAATCATACTATTTCTTTGTAGCAGGTATAGTAAATGCAAATAAACATGTAAGAAAACCCAGCTACAGTACATGCTGTGCTAAGGAGCCCAAATTAAAAATAAAATGAACTGTCAGCAGAAGTTAGCTGGAAGAGGGAGTTAACAAGAACAGCCCCCTCTGCTGTCAAAAAAAGAAATAACATCTCTAATGGGTTGTGAAATGTGCTGCAGTGGCCTTATTTATAGTAGATGGCATTTGTCCGTTTTTATACAAAGTACATTGAGTTTTTGAGGGGTACATTTATAGTCTGTTCAATGGGTTGTACTGTCTTAAGGTCCTAAGGCTGCATCTAATTTTCACAACCAATCATTTCCAGAGTTGTGTGACCACTGGAAATTTTTTTTTTTTACAAAAGATGTGTGACCCATTCAAACCACTGTATGTCAATCCCTCACAGCGTTATTTTGGTTAAATTAAATATTTAAATTAAATATGGCATTCAACTATCAATCTATTCTATCTATTCAACTAACTATCTACTCAAAGTTCCAAGGCCTCTACCCTAATAGTTGCGTTCAACATTACAACACATCCTTGGTAACTTTTTCCTTACTGTCTTTAAGAAACAATCTTGCATCACTTGAATTAACTGTGCTCTGTTCAAGCCGGAAATTTTTATGTTTTTGGTTTGCTTGGCACAGACAAGAAAGGGATGACTATCGGTTTTAGACAAAACACAGGGAAATGGGAACAACATTCCTTACTGAACCATATGAGCTGGTGTAATTTTATTTTGAGAACATTTTTGCTAATGGGTTTTTGTGGATTAGAATATGAAATGCAAGGTAATTATACAGTAATACTTAACTTTGTCTTCAAAATGCATCTTATTCAAATTATGATGAATACAAAAAAAGTAATACCATGTAAAATAAAATAAAAAATACACTCTCACTAATTGGTCACACAGTCACTAATTGGATTTAAAAAAAGCAAATACTAAGTAAACACAAGTTTATTGGATCATTATTGTAGTGATTACCATGTTTCAGGCATGTTAAATAGTTTGCAACAATTCTTTTAACCCTAACTGATGCAGTGCATAGCTTTTTTTCTTGTATGAATTGGTTACCGCAGAGTCCTGAGCTTATCCCTATGAAAGTCTTTAGGATGTGCTGGAGACAACTTTATAGAGTGGTTCGACTCTCCCATTGTCATCACAAGATCTCGGCCAAAAATTAATGCAACTCTTGATGGAAATAAATGTTGTGATGTTGCAAAACATTGCCACAACGAATGCACAATATAATCGAAGCTAAAGACAGTCCAATGAAATATTAGTGTGCAACTTTTTTTTTTTTTGGACAGGCAGTGTAAAGTACTCCCGCACATCCCAAAGGCTTTCAATGGCGTTGAGGTCAGGACTCTGTGGTGGCCAATATCTCACAAATTGAGCCTGGTGAATCTTGGCATTTTTATCCTGGGAAATGGACAAGGGGATGTTTCCCAATTTACACACTGCATTAGTTAGGGTTAAAAGAATTGTTGGCAAATATACAACATGCAAGAAACATATTTATTACTGGAATAATGATTCATTCTTATAATCTTACATATTTGCTTGTTTGAATCTAGATATCCAGACTTATTTAATTTATTTGTATTTTTTATTTTTGGCCAGACAGTGTATATATTCATGATGTTCCTCCTTACACTGTAATGTTTTCAATAAATCTTGCTTGCTCATCTGGTTCAATAGCACTAGTATTATTACCATTGCTCTACATTTTCTAAGATGCCTCAATGAAGAACTGTGCTTACATTTTTGGTGTGTGTTAGACACCCCAGATGCTTAACCAATAGGAGTACGTCACTCCTCCAATGTAGTTTCTTTCCTGTACTACTCCACTTTTTCCTCTTTACTCTCTTAGTTTACACAAAAACCTTTCCATTTGTGCTGGACATGAGTTGAGGGAAATGTTAAGCCTAACGAATATGAAGCTTCCCAAACAAACATTAGGCATGATTCATTTTAATCATGGAAATTCTAATTTCCAGCCTCAGTGTATGTGAACATCATGGAAAAAATGAGTATGATTTTCAAGCACACTGTCTTTTTCAAAGGCACATGTTGAGTACTCATGTTAAACAGTATATTCTAAAAGTTCCATCACACCCAGTTTGACTACATATCCAGCCACGAATACTGTATGCATTATGAGGTATTAGTCATTGCGGCATTGTAGTCATGGTTACTAGGTTCAGAATTTTGAAACAGCAGCTGCCTGTACGGGACACCCAGTGAGATTTCAATCGAGTTCATTGTTCAGATAGATTGGTGAGTCAATGAAGCAACAAGGGAGGGTTAAACTGCGGCTGCTGCTGGCAGCTGGAACGGGGGATTTGATACATGGTGAGCAGTTAGACCATTCTGAGGGCCAAAGACTTAAACATTGGGTCTTTTTTATTCCAGATTGTTAGTCATTTAAATAGTGGGCAAAAAGTGATTCTTGTTCATGTTGCTTGTTGCAGAAACCTATTCTAAGATACTAACTGCAAATGGGTAATTGATGGTCTAATTGTAAATTATCATTGGGGAAAAAGAAAATTTAACAGCACTTGTGATCATGACACACATTTTTATTTTCTTAGTACTCGTGATGTTAGTGATTTATCGTATTTGTAACAGATTTGCAGAAATACCAATGTCGCAACTTTGGCTAGCCAGAGCAAATCTGGACACAATATGCGACCACAGCTTTTGCTCTCATAACTAACGTGTAATCCTGACTCAGTATATGCTTATTTTTATCCCCTAAAGCTTTGGATGTGCAGATTTGTTTGGTGCCAGCTTTTTTGTCTGTAGGCTGCAACACCACAGGAAGAATCTTAAAATGCTGAAGTCAAATTCAAAACAGATATACCCCTCAAAGTGGCCAGAGAGAGAAAAGGGAAACGATTATGGTGAAAGGGGGACTTTAGAAATGTGTTTTGCACATGCTGTGCACAGCTGACAGCCATCTCTGAAAATCCATTTCATCTGATTTAGAGTCTTCTCGCAGAAATTAAAGAGAAAGAGAGTTTGGAAACCAGCACAATCAGATGACAAGCTGCGATCTACATGAACATTCTGTCCTGTAGACACTTTGCTTACAGTCCTATAGGGTCAACCTATTGGCACAGCTGGTGGCTTTTTGAACCTCCGTCTCAGTTGAAAATCATTTAGATGTTTTGGTTCAGAAAAAGTGTTGCTATATGCGTAAAATGGTTTTGTGTTCATTTTAGGTGCACGAGAACCTCGGGTAACACTTTAAAATAGGGAACACATATTCACTATTAACTACGACTTTTCCCTCAATAAATTCCTAATTTGCTGCTTATTAATAGTTAGTAAGGTAGTTGTTAAGTTTAGGTATTGGGTAGGATTGGGGATGTACTGTAGAATAAAGTCATGTAGAATAAGGCATTAATATTTGCTTAATTAGTACTGATAAATTTCTAATATTCTAGTAACATGCATGATAATAAGCAACTAGTTAAGAGACCCTAAAATAAAGTGTTACTGAATCTTGCAGTTCTTTTAAGACTAAACTTCCTTACTGAGTTTGTGGTTTGTGTTGCTCAGCCTGTGTCTGGAACTAATCTGCAATCTGTGAATCATCTTTATTGATGGTCTGTGCCCACCTGGCCTTGTGTAAAACTATAGAAAACTACAGCTCATGTTAAAGAAAAAGGGATTTAGACTCTCAAAGTCTAGTTAGTGAAACTTGCTGAATGTGTAACTTTTTTGACAAAGAAAAGAGTTGATTTCAGAGCACACTAAAAGTAGTAGTAGTTCTTATAACTGGATGAACATTGTGAATCTAATGGTGCAAGCCAACACTGCTTTGGTAAACAAGCTAGGTGTTTGCAAATGTTTGGCAATGATTGTACCTGTTTACTTTTTATTTTCACTGGCTCTAGCTGACCATAGTAAGTCAGACCCAAAAACTTAATTCCACTTGGCTCTTTGTCAGTGCAGCAGCAGAATGGTCAAACAACTGCTACCATTTATAGGTTTTGATTTTCCCTATATGGAATAGAGTAAAGATGTTTTATAATATCATTCTAATGACATTTAACTATAAAAATAAATGTACACTGTCATTGCATTGTGCATGTATTTTATTACTTCCTCAAAAAACATAATGCACACTATATCAAAACATACTTATTGCTGATTAAAGATTTATATATAATAGATTTTTCCAGTTTAAAGGAGCAGAGAAGAACTAACAGTCTAGGAAGTTAAAGAAAGGCATTTTGCTATCGGCATTTTTTTGTGGCAAAAGCTTCACCAAAAAAATGATGTGCACAGAAAAGCATTTGGCTATTGGAATTTTTTTTGTGGCAAAACCTTTTACCAAAAGTATGTGCACAAACATGCTGATTCAAACTCAAAGAATGTCAGGGCCTAGTGGTCAGAACATTGACATATTGAGTCGCTGTATGTACTCATGCAAGAGATGTGATTTTCTCACATCAATTCTTGTTCTCCTGTACCTCACTCTGCTGTATCTTTTTAAATAAAAATGGAGAAAAGCCCCCCCAAAACAACACCATTCAGTACATCATACACCATACTCAAAGTTTAATTTAGTTTTACTACTAGCAGGCTGGTTTGTGATTCAGCATCCTCCATGACTAAGCAGAGGAAACTCTGATCAGGTACAGTTTTGGGAAATCCACAGAACGCCACAATATCCATCCAGTTACCCATGGAAACTCTTGGACAACAAATCACTTTTCCATGAAAAGGCAAATGGTGGTTTGAACCAACCATTAAAATTGTTACAATACAAGCATGTAAGTCAAGTAATATTTCCAACACTCAGATCAGTCCACCAAAACCACAATAAAACCCAAACCATTATGTTTTAACTTCTAGTGCCATTTGCTGCTTTAAGAAATAAATGGAAAAAAACCCTCTTTCTTTTCAATTGACTGAGTCTACATGCACAAAAGTTGAAGCCTCCGAGACATGGGTTTACAATGCAGGTCCTAAAGCAAAGTTGTTTTTTTTCCATTAGATTATTATTACTGATTGCCTTATAATCCCAATTATTTTATTAAAAGAGTGTGGTCATACCAGTGAAATATATAATATACATATTTTCTTTCTTAATTATTTTATGAGCTTCAGAGCATTTCAAACTTAATTGTTTAATTATTATTATTATTATTTTAAATGCCGCTCTTTTTTTACTGGACTAAGGACAGCATGTTGAAACAGGCATGTAGGCCTACTCAAAATTAGCAAACAGGATTTTTGTTCTGTTTCTGCAAGCATTAATAGTTCAGTATAACAGTTGACCCCTGGTGAACAGAGGAAAGAGGAAAGCATTAAAAGGCTCTATAAGGCAACAGGCTGTATACTACACAGTGGGAACACATGCTCCCGTGAATAGCTTTTGTCTTTGTGGAACAAGTTGATTCAAATGGGGAAACGTTTGTTCTTCTCAAAATCGTTAGGCTACATCACTTCTCCATAATTTACATTTGTAGTTTCTTTAATTTGACATTGATCTATTATAATTGCACACAGTGGAGCAGAATTTGTCAACACATCGCTTATTTGTGAAGTAATCGCTGCATTGAATCACGGGTATCAGTGGTTTATTCTCTAGGATTCTGACGTAATTCAGAGCACAGTGAGCACTAGTTAATTCAACAATGAGATACAGAAACAGAAACAGGTGTTTTCTGGGCTGAATTAAATGCATATTATAATATTACTCTTCAGATTTAACACAACAGTAAAAGTCTGATCTCTCAGGACTGACACCTCACTTTGATCCACCCATCTTATGTCAGCTCGTTCTGTGAAATCTAGAAAATTATTTCATTGTGTGTAATGCCAGAGAACTTGTTTTACATAGTTTTCACATGTCACGTGTATCATGTAACATTTAAACATGTTACTTATTATCTGAATGTGTTTTCTGATTGTGTTGCCATTGAAGCAGATGTAACCGATTTACATGTCTTTGTGTGTTTTTTCATATAGAGTTATACGTGCCAAAAATATGATCTTTATTATGCTTGATTCATCTCTTCAGAATTAGAAACAAATGTCCCCATCCAGAACCTTGTTTGTCACAGTCATCTAAAGAAGTCCAATCCAAAACGCGATTTTTTTTTTTCAAATACTACATTTATACTCCACACTTTTTTTATATACTAAATAGGCTTGCAAGAAAGTTCATATATTGTGTTTGTGATTATTCCTTCAGTGGGTAGCCAAGGATACAAGTTGAGTTGGAGGAGTGTAAGGAGAAAAAAAATCTTTGGTTTGGTTTGTTACATCACCTTCCCAATAAGGAACAGCCATACCAAATACGGCCTTGGGTCTGTTTCTCATTTATGACTCTCTCTCTTGCTCACTTTTTTCCCTTCTTTGTGCTTTTTCCTTCTTCTCTATGCAGAGGAAAGTAGGAGGCGTGGAAAAATAGGGTGGCTTTTCTCCAGGATTCTCTGAGTTGTGTGTTCTGTCCCAGGCTGGAGTGAGTGGCACTGCTCCTCTCGAGAGCACACAGTCAGCTCAACGGACGAGTGTCTCACAGTAGAGCTCCAGCACGCGAGCTAATCAGCATCATCTCTGCCTGACCCATCCAGAACAGTTCACAGAAGGGAAATACCAGGAAGATAATGACCTAAGAGTTGTCTTTTTGCAGTTATTTGAAATTCCATAGAAAGACTGCGGAATACAGCACTCTGAATTCTGTATTCCAGAGGTAAGTTGCTTTGTTATATATGAGTCATGCAAATATGTCTTTGTAAAAGGAGCATTTAAGTTCATGAGTGAGACTGTACAAGATGGTGTGGACTTTAGTGTATTTGTATGCATGCATTCTAAAACTGTGCCAAAATTCATTTTTACTAAAGTATGCCGTGTATGCACCCTTTTTACCCTATAAAGTTTAATTTGTTTGCATGACTTTTCCAATGCACACAATGTGTAGGCAGTTTTACTTCTTAATTATAGTTTTAATGTTAAGAATTCTATGGGTGCACTAAATTCCAAAGCTTTGGGAGAAAGAGGGAATTTTTCTTGCACCACAGGAAGAGGCATTGCAGAAGAGGCAGAGCAAAGTGCTCTGATAAGTAAAATACATGAGGAGGGGCTCTGTGCTGCTAAGGGTGTGTTAAGAGTGAAAAATCCAGCTGGAAAGTTTTTGAGACCACTGTTACAGTATGCAATCATGTGTTTGTGATATGATTACACTTACCTTAATAATTGTCATGTAAAAGTGAAAAATACAAATTTATTTCTAGAAGGATATATTGCAAAATTATCATCTTAACTCTCTTGTTTAGTTGTCATGCTGATTTTGTTTTCAGATGATATCTAACATACCCGGATGAGAATAATATTTATTATGAGCTTGTTTAAACAGAGGCAAGAACTAGAACAAGTCAGGAAGGTCTTTTGTACTTTTCTACCACTATAGACATTATTCAAATCACACCTTCTGCCCAGCACTGTAAAGACAGGGTGATGTGAAACACTTTTTCCACTGTCCTTGCCAGATGGACAAAGAATGCTGGGAGAGTTAGAGCTGAGGCATTAAACTTAAGTGAAGCAGAACCAGATGTGGACCCTTGAAAACACCAGTAAACCTTAATCCATTGCAGCACATTCCCATTTACTTGCGTATACATAGGCAAACATATGTAATTGTCAACACAAACACACACAGAATTATAGGGTGCTGATATGCATCCTTTAGGGTAAGATAAGGTATGAAAGTGTATACCTGCCGCAGTGACAAGCTAAAGTTACAATCTTTGCACATTTTTCCTGAGAGTGTGGGCATAAGATTTCCTCTGTTGAGCCTTCTTTGAGAAAGACTGCCAGGGAGAAGCAGTTATCCCAACTCAATCCACTAGAGGACAATGTTGAGACGCCTTGTAATGCTCGGTTACGGTTAAGGTTTTTTGACTGGGCTTGGTTTTGGTACAAACATATGTTTTCCATCCCATTATTGTTGCTTGGGCATAAAAAAAAATGACTGAATCAGTTGTTTATTCTCTACAACTTTACTGAATAAGGCAACAAAATGATGCTGAAAATAATGTAATTATTAATGTAATTAATGTCATTAAAAAGAGATTTCCATGATTTGAATGTTCTTTGAGAAATATTTTTGTAGTTTGCACTGGCCATTTTTATGGTTATAATTAATCATATTTCTTTCTTTCTTTATTTCTATGTGCAGTATGTGCATATCAGTAATTCACAACAATTCTCAATTCACAAGCCCAGTTTTTCATGTGGTTGTGCTTGCAGTTATTATTTACATACTATTATAGTTATTATATCATAGTTATTATATCTCAGACACACCGCTAGTTGGCACATAATGTGCACATTATGACTACACATTGTTACATTATATGCTATAAATTTACTTGTAATAAATTTAAATGTAATACCGTTGTGTGCTGAAGTTTGAAAATTATTAAGTATTTTTCTGCATCCAAATGAAATAAATGCCAACCGAAACAACTTCAACTCATAAAGTAATTTTGTGTAAGGACTTTCTTTCTTTCTTTCTTTCTTTCTTTCTTTCTTTCTTTCTTTCTTTCTTTCTTTCTATCTATTTTTTAAGATTCTAGCTATTCCAGATGTGATTAATCATTATTTTATTTTTTTTCATATTTATATTGAAATTGTGAATTGAAAACAGTGATGTCAACATGAAGTTCAAATTTATGTTGGAATTTATTCTATTTATTACATATTCTATTTATTTATATTTCCTGGTCTTGTGCACAATGAGTGTAATTGACACACACACACACACACACACACACACACATACATCTATCTATATCAATATCTATATTGGATGATGTCACAAATTCTGTTTGGTTTTCAACTCTCCAACAAACTGGCTCCATTCTCATAGCACTACTTCTTATTATTATCAAATCAAATCTCAAAAAAAGTTCCTCCTACATGTTTTCTTGTTGAATATCTTGAAAATATCCATGTTAACAACACTTCATGTTAAATATAAAGAGTATCTTACAACATTTTTAAAATGGCAGGTGGAAAAAAATATTTTAAAATAAAATAATTGAAACTATTATTTAAAGGCATATTTATTTGTAAAATGAATATGTCAGGGATGTTTGAATTGGAACAAGACCATATTATTTCCTCAGGACAAATTAGGCTTTGTTCACTTTACTTTAACATTTAAAAAAATTAATAATAAAAATACAATGTTTAATTTGTTATAACTGTAAGAGCAAAACATGCAAAATTGCCTTTAAAAACAAATGTTTTTTATATAAGTTTTAATTTTTTTATTTTTAACATATTTGCATTTGTGGTCACATGGCAACCAACTACCAAAACTAATGAATTTGTACCATGACTCAATGCGTCAGAAACTCTGAGACTGATGTGATGGAAACATGTTATTTTCCTGTAGGCTTCCACTCTGAAAGTTTTTAACAATAGAGCCTTTCAGTGTGATTCTGAGCTCAACAGGGAGAGGACATTCTGTGTTGTGGTATCTGTCTGTCTGCATGTTATGGCATTTTTGTTTGTGTCCAGTACTCTGATGCTTTTTTTTTCTGAGTGTGGACTGTGTAGTGCTTAGTGGTTTTTACTGGCAAGTGAGGACAGTTAATGTGGGAAGAAAACCTTTTAAAATCCTGAAATCTGACAGCTGTGTGGATTTGGCTCATGGGGTGGAAACAGGTCACATAAATCTCACTGTGCTGCCAAAACTTTTCCTCTCCTCCTAAAAATAAGAGTAAACAGTCCTGAGGTATTTCAGAGAATGTTTATGTTATATTTTATGAGATAAGATGAGAACACAAACAACCTAGTAAGGGACTATATTTAGAATATTGATCGTTTGACACCTATAATTTGATAGCAAAACATTATCAAACTGTGCCAAGTTATGTCAGAACTGTGGATGAACAACAGTCATGTGTGTTAGTGCCATTGAAATTGAGTAAGTTCTATCTGAAATAAAGGGATGTTTTGTGAGAGTATCCATATACTGTAGAATGCTGTACATTTTCCCAAAACCTTAAAAGCAGTTTTGTTGTCTTTTTTCCAGCTTTCTATTCCTATGGTTTTGCGGACAATGGGGAAGAGCCGGTTGTTACTGTATGCCCTCTGGGGTGTAATGGTTTTTGGCCTATTCCAAAAGCTTGAAGCTCAGGATGGTAAGTTTAGTCCATCTTTTATTTTTGTCTCTTCGCCCTTCTTTGAGATGTAAATGTCATGCTATGGGTAAAAACATATTCATTTTACTGTGCTATTTTCCCTTGACTGGGAGGAGAGTTTAAAATTAGGTATCTTGTTCTTTGCAAAGCTCTATTGTTTAATATTAAGTTTAATTACATCTGCTTGTGCAATAACAAGTAACAATAGGAGCAAGTAACAATACTTGTGCAACAGCAAGTAACTATAGGAACGTTTTCAGAAGACCCCCATCAGTGCTGGTCACTTGTGTTAAAACTTTGAAATCTCATATTCAAGACAGCGAAGAGAAACAGTTACAGTTTATGTAAAAGTAAATAACTGATTTAAATACCTAGAAGCCATTCAGAGCAGTATGCTGTAGTTTGTTCAGAACTCCTAATGAACAAAAACAATTCAATGGATAACTGAATTTTAAGTTTACACCACCAATTCTGAAAGGTCTCAAGAGCTACTGTCAGCGTCGGGAATGGCCACAGTCAGTTAATATTGACTATGGGTAATTCATGAAAAATTAAACTAGAAATAACCCAATTAACAATCCCCCACTGTTAACATGACTAGTTTTGTCACAGTCACATTTTCTGCATGCTGTGACTCCTGCTGTTTTTAGTGCATTTGCGCAAATAGACATGAAATATTGGATTTTAGATGTAACAGAATTTCAAAACTATCAACATCCATCCCACTGTCTTTCTGTCTCTCTGCCATTATCCATTCACTTATTTATCCATCCATTCCTCTACTAAATTCTTAAAAATATATAAATGAAAATTAGATTCACTTCCAAACTGATGCCTAAATTCTTTAGATGTCATATCACTGATTTATGTCTCAGAGATCATCAGCAGCTGATGATGGCTAACCACCCAGCACAGCTTATGTCTTGAGAGCTTAATGTCTGATTCTTATGTGTTTGTGTGCTGACTGTCTTCACTGTGTAACCATTTAAGTAAAAAAAAGTGTTTCTCCACAATTAAGACAGTGATGAATCCATATGTTCTCATCTTTGAATTGTTTACTAAACAAAGGGCATATTTCACTGAATTTAAACATTAAAGACCCCATAAACTGAAGATAAAAGTTTTGTGCCTTTTTGTGTCTATGTAGGTTTGCCTTTAGCCATGAGTAGTATTTTGTAGTGTGCTCCAAAATGATGGCAAACTCCACTTTTAGTAGATCATTGTATGCATTTTACATTTACAGTCTCTCTCTTCTGGAAAATAAAGCTAAAAGTATTGATGACTCATCCTATACTACAGACATGTTTGCATCAGATGCTGTCTAGAACATTAATGTCCCTCCCCTAATATCACCTGCAGTCGATTATCAAGGAGTAAATCATGGCTCATGTTTGTAACATAAAGCTGATTGACTATTTAAAAATGGGACAAACCTTTTAATATATCCTGGCCATAAATTTTGTTTTAGTACTGTTATCACAAGAAATAAAACTGTGATTGTTGAGCGATTTCATGGGGTCTTTAACAATCAAATAAGTGAAAAATTCTAGTACAGTTGAAAGAAGTGACAGTAAAAAATATTTATGAAGGTCCAAAGATGAGACAGAAGGGTCATGACTGGTGCTGTTATCACTGAATACTGTAACATGAGTCTGCATGGTCTGACTGAACACAAGAAGATGAAAAGATTAAATTGCCTAGGCAGCCTCTAGAGGGGCCCAAACACATACACAGTACAGAATCTTTGTAATGTAAACACAATTACTCTAAATACACTGTAAATTAAAACCCCACAACTTAATTCTACGCTATTTAGAGTATGAAAATGAGAAAGTTGCAGAGCATCTTCCTTGGTTCAGCAGACATGCAGTATAATGTGTTTGTGTTGTGTTTTTATGATGGATTGTAATTATCCATGATTATGTTTTATGCTTGCACCCCTCCCCTTTCACCCTCCCTCTTTCCTTTTTTTTAACCCACACGTTTTGCATTATATTTTGTTTTTCTCTCTGTCCTCTCTCCACTTCCCTTCAAAGCCCCTGTGCCAGCCGACCTTGTACTCTTAATTGACGGATCAGAGAGCGTTGGAGCTGCCAACTTCCCCCTCGTCAGTGATTTGGCTGTCCAAATGATTGAGGGGCTTGCCGTGGGCAGGGACGCAATCCGTGTAGCCCTCGTGCTTTATGGTGCCGACACTGAGATTAAGTTCTATCTCAATAGCTATGACAACAAAGAGAGTGTCCTCAGTGCTATCCGGGGGCTTAAGTACCCTGGCAGTAATGAGGCAAATCTGGGGGCCGCTTTGGAGGAGGTGGCAGACAGTCTATTGGGCCAAGATGCAGGAGGCAGGGCTGAGGAAGGGGTACCCCAGGTGCTGGTGGTGATCAGTGCTGGGGAGTCCACTGATGATGTCAGTCAGGGCGAGAGGTCCCTAAAGCAGGCCAGTGTGTACACCTTTGGCATTGCTGTGGGTGATTCTGCTACTGCCCAACTGGAAGCTATTGCTACAGACAAAAGCTTTGTTCTGTCTGCTCCTGATGTCAGAACAGTGGCAAGCATGGGTGACCAGATACTGCCATACATTAATGGGGTCGCCCAGCGCACCATTGTGATTCAAACAGATTTCACAGAAGGTATGTAATTAATGTATGAGGGGGATTCCATAGTGAAACTGAAGAGCGGGAAATAATAACAGTACATTATCAGAGACGTAGACATTTAAACAAAAAATTGGTTTAAAAAAGGTTTTAGTGTTTTTTTTTTTTTTTTTTCAAATATTTTCTGTATTTCTTTGTCTGGTATTTTAGAGGCAACATTTATGCACCATATTTTGAGTGCTGTAAGCTAGTAGTTTCAATCCTGGTCTTGAGGACCCGCTGCGCTGCATATTTTGTGTCTCCCTTATTTAACACACCTGATTCAGTTCATCATCTCATCAGGTTAGAGCTCCATGAACTGCACAGAGTGTCTCAGATAAGAGACATACAAAATGTGGTGGTGGGTCCCAAGGACCAGGATTAAAAACCAATGCTGTAAAAAACATATGCTGTTGACCAATGAACCATACAAAAAGTTTTGTAGTTCACTGTTCTCATCATTGATTGTTCTCTCTAAAACACAATATTTAGACTAAATCAAGTGTAGCACAGCTTTCAAGTGGAGAGAGATAACTAATTTTTTGTAAGTTTTTGTACGTTTATTCAGGATATTATAAAATTTTGGTCACAGCAAATGTCTGTTAATGATCACTTAATGCTAATTATTTTTTACTGAATATATGATTTATCTATGCAATCTTTATGTCAAGTAAAAGATTGGTGATAGCTAATACATTGTATTTGTAAAACAACCTTCAAGCTAAACCTTAATTATTCAATTTAAATAAATGATGAGAGCTAATTTAGGTTACCTGATTTTGGTTAGAATTTGCAGAAGGACTAAGCAGAATTCTTCATTTTTTCCCCCCCTTTTAGCTTTGGCTGTTGGGAAGAGAGATATCATTTTCCTCATTGACAGTAGCATGGGTACCATCGTAATCAATGCAGTGCGAGAATTCATCAAAAGGTTTATTGACACCATGCCAATTGGTCCTGATCAGGTGCAGGTCGGAGTGGCCATGTTTTCCACCACCCCAAGGATGGAGATCAATCTCAACTCATTCAGTTCAAAGGAATCACTAAGCTCTGCCCTCGCAAGAATAAAACCCAAATCTTCGGTTGAAGTCAACATTGGTGCTGCCTTGGATTTTGTGAGGACCAGCATGCTCACAGCTGAGAGTGGGAGCCGCATTCAAGACCAAGTGCCACAGCTTGTGTTGCTCCTAACCAGTAAAAAATCCAAAGACAGTGTCCAACAACCAGCTGATGCCCTTCGTCAAATGGGTGTTCTGACTTTGGCTGCAGGCTCCAGGGCTGCCGATGAGGCTGAGCTCAAGCAAATAGCTTTTGGTGACAGTGTGGTTTTCATGCTGAAGGACTTCAGGATGTTGCTGCGCAACCCCAAAGAAATTATCTCCCCTCTCTCTACATTGTCTGGTATTGTTGTAACAGAGAGTCCAACTGAAACAGGTAATCTTTAGAGTTCTACAAACATACTCATTTTGTTTATAAAAAAGCAGATTGCATTGTTCATAAGTATTAGTTATATAGATAAATATTTAAATTAATAAGATAAATATAGGGGAGCACAGGGTACAACCTAACACTTTTTGATGTTCTCAGTTTGTATAACTCCACCTGAGGTTCAGAGCATAATTTTTATTCACATTAATTTCACACTTTTCTTGCACAAATATGTCACTTTGTTTCATAATTACAGTGTATACATTTTTCTTTATTTATCCTCAAAAAATGGAGGTGAAATGTGACAACATGCCCATAGGTGGGGTACATTGTAACATCTGAGGGACACATTGTAACATGACCACATGACAGCTTAAAATGGTATCTGATCTAATGAAAAAAAAAATTACGAGACAAACTAAAATATTTTGTTAATAAAATAAAATTCTTAACTTTTTCAAGTAGAATAATGCTGTTTTTTAAACATTAAAAATAATTTTATTTTGGAGTTTGACAATGAACACATTGCAACTATGCTTGGGACGGCCCTGATCACAAAACACAGTGTTACAATGTTCCCCATCTGCGCAACTGGAATTTAAAACCAGTTGGTGTCATCTGCTAGTATGCGAAGCATTAAAAAACTATCTAAACTGATAAATAACAGATTGGAGATTATAATAATAGCAGAATTGTCTCATTTTAAATTAATACTAAAAACTGAGATGAAAAATTTACTTCAGCCAGAAGTTTACTTTTGCTATGGTAAAATAAATATTTAGCAATATCTTCAAAAGATTTTAGAATTTTGGCGCACTTTTTCTCTATATAGTGTTGAAATGGCAACTTGTAAATACCGTAAATTTGGTTATGCTAGCATGTGTGAAAATATTTAAACTGTGTGTTACAACTAACCCTGCGTTAGTTTGTGCCCCGCGCTCCCCTAGATGCATAAGAAAAGATACATGGTTTTGTAAAGTATTTAAAGGTGCCATAGAATGGAAAACTGTACCTTGGCATAGTTGAATAATAACAGTTCTGTACATGGAAATGACATACCGTGAGCCTCAAACACCATTGTTTCCTCCTCCTTATGTAAATCTCGTGAATGCAAAAGACCACTGAAAAATAGGCGAATCAGAACATAACACCGACTGTGATGTTACAGTGGGGATCACTAATATGTATGCCCCCAACATTTGCATATACCCACCCATGTTGTAGGCCAGCCGCCAGCCGAATCATCAGACGTTCTGCAGGTATTGTGAAGAAACAAGTGAGGTCAACAGCGAAAATGGCAGATCATGGAAATAAATGTTATGTTCCAGGCTGTGCAGGGGATGTGAAGTGCAGGGATGGGTTGGTGTCTGTATTCAGAAAGGCACGAAAAGCAAATAACGCGTTCTAATAATATAACGCGAGCCACTAAAGGGACATGGTTAGCTTCTTGCTAGCGGTAGCCTGTTACATTACAGAACATAAGATTTCACTTACCACATAAACAGAGTAAGGAGAGATGACTGAGGATGATGGCGAATGATTTACAGATCCTGAGCACCACTGACAAGCATCTGATCTTGTAAAATGTGTGGTAAGTACTGCTGCTCCATAGTATAAACATAGTACGTGCAATCGCGAATCTCGAAAGTGAAAGTGAAACTAAAAAGCGACGGTGCATTCCAAAGCAGTTTCAATGCCCCGCATATTAATAGCGGCTCCCTGATGCCCGTGTTTTATTTACAGTATAATTACCCAACGATAAAACTGCGCGAGAAAGTATTGAAATATATATTTTCCCTGTGTTTCCTTCCTGCTGTGTGAGCTACTGAAATGATCCGCACTGTGAAACAGCCAATCAGAGCAGAGCTCAACATTGAGCCGCACTGTGAAACAGCCAATCAGAGCAGAGCTCAACATTATTATTCATGACCCTTCCAAATAAGGTAATAACAGACCATTTCATTCTAGGGACAAATCCTAGGGCTTTAAATCGACATGTAAAACTGTTTCTGGAGATTTTTTGCCCTTACCTAAGTCGCATACCTTCTATGTAGATATCAGAGAACAATTTAAAATATTGTATCAATGCATTCTATGGCACCTTTAAATAAAAAACTTTACAAAAACATGCATCTTTTCTTATGCATTTTTGCCCATTGATACTGTCTTATAGCACAAATTGAGGTTCTTGAACTTCATTTAAACGGTACATATATATCTAAAATTGTGGTTATATAAAATCTTCTAGGCACAATTGTGGATGTTACTACGGTCCACACCCAAAGAGTTGTCCGAGACATTGTCTTCTTGGTGGATGGATCTAACTATGTTGGAAATAACCTGCAACCTGTGCTGGACTTCATTACCGAAGTGGTGAACAGACTAGACGTTCGACCTGAGCGAGTGCGCATTGGACTGCTGCAGTTTGCTGAAAGGCAGCGTACAGAGTTTAATCTGAACACTTACAACACCAAACAGGATGTGCTCTCTGCCATCGCTCGGCTGAGATTGATGGGAGGACGTGCATTGAACACCGGTGCAGCCCTGCAGTATGCCCTAGCCAACCACTTCCAGCCCTCTGCTGGGTCACGTAGGAAAGAGGGGATCCAGCAGGTACTGGTTTTAATAACAGGAGGACCATCTCAAGATGAGGTCAAGAGGATTGCAGACAGTGTAGCATTAGCGGGTGTTTTGACATTTGCTGTTGGAGCTGGCCAAGTGGAAGATCGTTTCCTGAGAACAGTTGCTTTTGTTGAAAATTTGGCATACTACAGAAGAAATTTTGCTGACTTGTCAAGTGTTGTTGATGAAATTATGACACCACTGGTCACTGTTGTTGGGGAGACTGATACTTCAGTAACAGGTGAGCTAAAGCACTTTTTCATAAAAAAATTAAATAAATAAATAATAATAATAAAATAATAATCATAAAATGCATGACCATAAAAAATCTTTGTTTTATTTTTTAAACTTAACAACATGTAAATAAATTAACTGATTTTTACAGAAGTGGTTAATGTGATCAGAGAGGAAGCTTCTACTTATATCAGTGGCCTAGAAAAAAAAAAGATTATACTTGGCCTAGTGGTCACCCTAAATGAGGAAGAAAGATAACAGTTAGTGATATATTAATTTCGTATATAAATTCCACATTTAGAATGGGGTGTGACAAAAATGGAACTTCCAAACTCTCTTTCTAAAGAACTGTTATCTGAGAAACCCACAGGTTTTGTTGAATAATATTTTATTCAGTTAAAAAATAAAGATGTATCTAATGGTGCATTACACATACTGCATAACTGAAATGACACATCACCTCAATTATCAGACTTTTATTTCCAAATAGGTTAATGAAAGGTAACAAACATGCCAGTGAATAAGTACTTTCTACCAGTGGGCACCAGTAACTAAAAAAACAATTGTTTTAAGGTGATGAGTATCACTATAAAGTCCAAGTACATGTCAAATTAGTCAACATAAAATACTTTTTGCACCACTTTATTTTATATAATTACCTACGTTTATTTTCTTTTGTATTCAGAAATGTACAATCTAACTTTTATGTTGTACTGTAGATATTTAAGCATTTTATTGTATTTATTTAATATTCTCTCTTTTTTAAACTCTTTCACAGAATTTGAAGTACCAAGTCCCTCTAGAGGAGAAAGGGATGTTGCATTCTTGATTGATGGCTCTGATGATGTGAGAAGTGACTTTCCCTATATCCGTGACTTCATTTCCAAAGTCATTGAACCTCTGGATATAGGCTTTGATAAAGTACGAGTTTCTGTGGTCCAGCATAGTGAGAGACCAAGTCCTAACTTCTACCTAAACACTTACCAAAACAAAGATGAGGTGCTAAGAGCTGTAAGTGGACTCGCTCTGGCAGGTGGCAGAAGTTTAAATACTGGAGTTGCCTTGACTTTCATGAAAAACACCATCTTGTCACCAGCAAATGGTGGTCGAGCCGGTGAAAATGTTCCCCAATTTTTGATAGTTTTGACTGGGGGGAGATCAAGAGACAGTGTCAGAGAACCTGCAGTTGCCCTAAAGACTGAGGGAGTTGTTCCTTTTGGTGTTGGAGTAAAAAATGCAGACCCTAAACAGATTGAGGCCATCTCTCACAATCCATCATTTGCTTTCAATGTGAAGGAATTCAGCCAGCTCAACACTGTTCAGGAAAGGCTCAAGAACTACGTGAACCTTCCAGATCAAGAACTGAAGGTCTTTCTCGAGGAAGGTAAGACAATTTTTGCTTTTTGCAATTTTTGTGATTATGTGGTCTTCTGTATGCTTGCAAAAGCAGCAGTGTGTGTTAGTGGTTTATTTTTGGGTACCTTGCTATTCTGTGTTTCAAAATATTTCTCATTGGTGTACTATGTCTTAGTTTATGCCAAAGATGTAGCAAAAGATATTGCGTTCCTCTTGGATGGTTCTGACAGCATTAAAATGGATTTGGTGCAGTGTGTGTTTTTGTTCAAAGAGTTGTTGAGAAACTTAATGTGGAGGAGAGCAAATACAGAATATCTGTGGTTCAGTACATTGACTATCCATTGGTTGACTTTTATCTTAAAACTTACTCAACAAAGGTGGAGGTTCTAAATGCAATAAAGGTCCTGAAACACAAAGGTGGACAAGGTGGACACTGGTGCAGGCCTCCAGTTTGTGAGGCACCAGGTTTTCAATTCTTTATCTGGGAGTAGATGACTTTATGGAATTCCTGAAATACTAATATTGTTGAGTAGCAGACCATCTAGTGATTAAATAATAGGGCCTGCCATGGCCCTGAAAGATCTTGAAATTGTGACAGTGAACATTGGTGTGAAAAATGCAGATTCAAATGAGCTGAAAACTATCATTTCAGTCGCAATTCACACATTATATTGATTGATTTAATGGCCTTCCTTTAATAGCGCCACAAATAGTTTTAACACAACAGTATATCCCAAAAGGATCAGGAGAAATTCCAAAAGCAAAAGTTATGGGTAAAAGCATCTGCTAAATGTCTTAAATGTAATATAAATTGCCATATATATGCTGATATTGTAATTCTAGGGTGGAACTGAACATTCCTTTTTCTTAAGTTTTTCTTCTTAAATATTTTCTCATATCTTCTATGTCTTTAGTTGACAACTTTTGCACATAAAGATG
The DNA here is from genome assembly GCA_027422415.1 of Schizothorax lantsangensis. Taxonomy (NCBI): domain Eukaryota; kingdom Metazoa; phylum Chordata; class Actinopteri; order Cypriniformes; family Cyprinidae; genus Schizothorax; species Schizothorax lantsangensis. Next base: position 20,983,621 of record CM049848.1, read on the forward strand.
TTCGTTTCATGGGAGTGTTTTTGAGCTATATTTCACTTGCAATATCTTTTCTTATTCAACGCTATTCACATCCTGACCCACAAAATAAATGTTGAGGGTTCGATGTCACTGATATTCTTTGATTTACTTGCATTTTGAAACAGTTTTTTGCTCTTGTACACTTTTAAAGCTTTTGCTATTCAATTTATACATTGAATGAGTCAGATGTATTCCAATATCCTTTTCTTTTTCTTTTCTTGGTAACTTGCCTGACAAAGGAATTAACAAACGGGACATAGTTTTTCTCCTTGATGGCTCCGATGACTCCAAAAATGGACTTCTTGCCATCCGTGAGTTTATTCGGAGAATGGCAGAGGATCTTGACATTGACCAGGACATTGTTCGAGTTGCTGTAATACAGTACAGCGAAGATGCTTTGACTCATTTCCTACTTAATACTTACAGTAGTAAGAAAGCTGTAATTTATGCCATTAATGGCCTTACAGCAAAAGGTGGAAGAAATCTAAATACTGGGGCATCACTACAGTATGTCAGGGACAATGTTTTCATTGCTGCTTCTGGAAGTAGACATCAGCTAGGAGTACCTCAGCTGTTGATTGTTATGACTGGTGGAGGGTCCGTTGATGATGTGGCAGGTCCAGCTGAAGATCTTAAAAATATGGGAGTTCTGTCCATTGCCATTGGAATAAAGAATGCTGTAGAGGCAGAGCTCCAAAGCATAGCATTTTCACCTAGATTTCTTTTTAATCTTCCAGCATTTGGTGAACTTTTAAATATACAGCCTGATATCCTCTCCTTTATCAAATCCAAAATGGGAATAGAACCCCCTACTATTATTGGTAAGAATAACATCTTGGCATTTTCCTTTTCTTTTGACTTTGGGCATTTGAGAGTTTGGACATGAAACTTCATGAAAAGCTGCTTTCTTCACTAAACTGCTTGCTTTAATTATGAGGCCATTGATTGATTGATTCAGCTTTCTTAACATATTTTAAAGAATGGCAATTAATGGCCTTGACCACTAAATATTTACCTGTTCTGTTCATCTTTTGCTTTGTCCATCAGAGGACTTCCATGGTTTTCCACTGGTTCTCTTAACCATGGAAGAGTCTTACTACTTGTGGAGATTCCCCTTCAGGTTAAAGCTCTTGTTTGAGCCAATGATTTCTCAATCATTGCTGGTATTTCAACTCCTTGTTCTTCCCTTTTTCTATTCTGGTTGCTTGATTGATCTTACTTATTCAATTGAGCTGGAAAATACACTAGTTGATATCCTGTCATACACTTTTCATTTATCTTTGTGTCAGATATTGTCAGCATATTCTCAAAAACACAAATATAGCAAAATGTATATGGATTGTAAATTTGTCTGTAAATTGTTTGTTCAGATTTGAATTTAATTGTTAATACTATGAAAAATCACTACATACAATAATGTGCTTTATGTATTTAGTGTGTTAATGATGTTTTGTCTTACACTTTTATAAGAGTCTGTTTTACTAAAGCCATTTAATTTTCATCCCAGTTGAATTGGATGCAGCTCAAAGAGACATTGTCTTTATTCTGGATGGGTCTGATGACACCAGGAATGCATTTAAACAAATGTGTCAGTTTGTTCAAAGAGTGGTGGACAAACTCAATATTGGGCCAAGCAGAGACAGAGTGTCTGTAGTTCAATACAGCAGAGAGCCACAGGTCCATTTTTACCTCAACACACATGCCACAAAGCAAGACATTCTCAATTCATTTGAGAGTCTGAAACACCAGGGAGGAAGTCCCCTCAACACGGGAAGAGCCCTTGACTATACCAAAAATAACATATTCATTGCCTCTTCTGGGAGCAGAATCCTAGAGGGGGCTCCTCAGGTGCTTGTGCTTGTGACTGGAGGAAGGTCTCAGGATGATGTTAGAGCTCCAGCTGCTGCTCTGAAAAAGGATCAAATTGTAACATTCAGTATTGGCAATCAAAATGCAGATGTTATTCAACTCCAGGCAATTTCATATACTCCTGGTCATACGCTTACTGTTCCTCAGTTTGATGACCTTCAAACCATTGAACAGAAACTTGTATCATATTTAAAAAGAGTTCCTCGTCAGCCCAGGAGGCTTCCACAAACTACAACAGGTAAGGCTGAATTTTTTTTAGTTTTTTTTTTTATGTGGTTAAAGGTGTTATGGGTGAGTGACATAATTATGTATATTTATGCTCATTGCAACAGATGCTGGAAAGAGAGATGTTGTGTTTTTAATCGATGGCACTGATGAAACAAAGCAACGTTTCTCAGGAATGCAGAACTTTGTTCAGACCCTGGTTCAGAAACTGAATGTGGCACCAAATAAAGATCGTATTTCAGTGGTCCAGTACAGTGATGATGCAGCCTTTGATTTTCTTTTGAATACATATTCATTATCAGATGATGTTATAAATAATGTGAAACAATTAATTCATAAAGGAGGAAGGCTGCGCCACACTGGGGCAGCCCTACAATATGTTAAGGACAACCTGTTTACTGCTGCTGCAGGGAGTAGACTTTTGGAGGGTGTGCCACAGGTTCTAATTCTATTGAACTCTGGAAGGTCCAACGACGAAATACGTGGTCCAGTCAAAGCTTTGAAAGACATTGGTGTCATTTCGTTTAGTATTGGTACCACAAATGCTGATACGCTTGAATTACAAACAATATCCCATCAGCCAAACTACTTTTTCATTTCTGATTTTGAGAGCATTCTTGATGTTCAAGAGAATATTTTAGCATTAATAAACAGGGTATCTTACCAACGGCTACCAACAATGACACCTCAGGTCTCTGGTAAGAGAAAATTTATTAATTTCATAATGTATGTTTGCACAACAGCCACTGGCAGCAGTGTCCTATGTATTATAAAGCTTGTTAGCATAAACAATGCTTTAGATTAATCTAAACACTTGATATAGTGTTGTAGAATGTACTGTTAAAGTACTTTGTTATAGTTAATCTATTCATTTCATTTCTTTCATTACAGAATTTGTCAAAAGGGATGTTGCATTTCTTATTGATGGATCTGATGATTCTAAAATTGGTTTTGAGGGAATTCGCAATTTTATCCAAAGGGTAGTTGAGAGTCTAAATGTGGAGGAAGATCTTGACAGGGTGGCGGTTGTTCAGTACAGTCGGGATCCCACAGCTAATTTTTATCTCAGCTCATACTCAACCAAAAAAGAGGTACTTAATTCCATACGATCTATGAGGCACAAAAGTGGAAGGCCACTGAATACTGGAGCTGCTCTACTCTTTATTAAAGAAAATATTTTTACACAATCCTCTGGGAGCAGACTTCATGAGGGTGTTCCTCAGATTCTGTACTTATTTAGCGGTGGTAGATCTGGTGATGATGTCAGAATCATTTCCCAAAGTTTAAGAGAAAACAACATAAAAGTCATTACAATTGGCACAAGTAATTCTGATACACTTGAGATACAGACAATGTCTACAACACCAGCATATGCTTTCTCTGTTCCTGACTTCACCTCCATCAACAGCATTGTCCAAAGGGTTGCCTCTGTTTTGACAAGTGGTGATGAAATTCCTGAGCAATTTCCAACTCCTGGGGGTAAGAACTTTGATAAATGATGTCTCCGTTGAACATGCTGTTATGTTAAATGAAGAAGAGACTTGCAGATGCAGACTAACTAGCCACTGTATCTACTGTATTTCTATAGATTTGTTGTTTAAATACTGTTGGCTTTTCTTTATGGAAATATTCTTTATTTTATTTATTGTAGGCCAGACTTTGGAAGCAGGAAGAAATATTGTGTTTCTTATTGATGGATCAGATGATGCTAGTGATAGATTCACAGCTATACGAGAATTTGTGGCCAGTTTGGCAGAGACATTTGATGTTGGTAAAGAAAAAGATCAAATTGCTGTTGTGCAGTTCAGTAATACTGCAGCAATAAGCTTTAATCTCAGTACATACTCATCCACTTCTGAGGTAGCAGATGCTGTACGCAACCTCAAACCAAAAGGGGGAAGGCTGCCATATATTGGCCAGGCTTTGCAATTTGTTAGAGACAATATTTTTACCCCTAGTGTTAAAAGTCAGCAAATAGGCCGTGTTAGCCAAAATCTTGTGCTTGTGGCTGGTGGCAGATCAAGAGATTCTCCTCGTGTACCAGCTAACGCACTAAAGAGTATGGGAGTAGCCATTTTTGCCATTGGGTCAAGGCTGACAGATCCTATTGAAATGGAAGCCATTTCTTCGAAGACAGATTATGCCATTGCTGTTTCTGATTTTCATGATTTAAAAAATGTACACCATAGCCTCATGACACAACTTATGGGTGGAAGACAAAAAGGAGACAGAGAAGTTGATGGTAAGAATAAAAATTATACATTGTAAAGCTTTAGAAACATTTATAGAAGTACATAGAAATTTTAAGATTACATGTTGAGACTTTCAGAATAGGCTGATCATTTCAATTTATTTTATTTTTTGGTCCCACTTTATATTAGGTGGCCTTAACTACTGTGTACTTACATAAAAATAAGTACAACGCAAAACACTTTTTCTGCTATTGAGGTGGGATAGGGGTAAGGTTAGGGACAGGTTTGGGTGTATGGGTAGGCTTAAGGGTGGGGTAAGGTGTAAGAGATGGGTCAACAGTGTAATTACAGAAATTAATTACAGATGTAATTACATGTAGGTATTTTTAAAAATATAAGTACAATGTAAAAACATGTATGCACACAATAAGTGCATTGTATCAAATGATTAATTTAAATGGAAGTACATAGTAGTTAAGGCCACCTAATATAAAGTGGGACCATTTTTTTTGTTAATGGAAAGACAAATTAAATATAAAGTTACAGAATATTTTATTGTTGGAAATAAAATTCTGTATTCATTTATTTCTTTTTAACATTTCTATGTATTTGTCTCCTCCCATTGTATATTTACGGTGGCCTATAAGTGCAAAACAAATCACGATTCAGAAAACAAAATAACAAATTACAAACGCAAATGCAAATATAAAAAACAAAATAACAATTAAGAAAACACAACAACAATTCCGAAAACATTATAACAAGTCAGAAAACACAATGACAAATTCGAAAACAAAATAACAAGTCAGAAAACACAACGACAAATCCGAAAACAAAACAAGAAGTCAGAAAACACAACGACAAATCAGACAAACCGGAAGAGGTAGGTATAGTTTGAGACAGCGCCATTGGTTTGGGAATAGATTACTCACCGCTGACTGGATGAAACATCTGTCAATCAAGGAACAGGAAGAACCAGAAGAAGCACAGCAGAGTCAACTGAGGTATCAGCTTCAGTGGTGCAGATGGTAAATCACGAGTCATGTCTTTTTGACGCGATCGACCAGTGGTTCGATCCCACCTTTGGCCGATCTTTTTTTTTCTCTCCCTTTTCAAATCTCATATCGCATCGTAAAGGCATTTATTTTCAATAAAAATGAAAGAAATAATCAAAAAGTTGAAAATAAAGTATCGGGTAGGGTTTTACACTATGTTAAAATAGCAGGATGTTCTGCTATGTATACTAACGTTACTTGTTGCAAATAGTGGCAATTATCTGCACTTCAGTATTGTAGTACATTATAAAACAGTATGCAATAATGAGGTATTGAGTGTAAATTATAATTTTAATTCAAATTATTAAATGGATGCCGCCTTATTGGTACAATAGAAAGCCCTCTCTGCACCTACCCTAACCCTACCCGATACTTTATTTTCAACTTTTGATTATTTCCTTCATTTTTATTGAAAATAAATGCCTTTACGATGCGATTTGAGATTTGAAAAGGGAGAGAAAAAAAAAAGTTCGGCCAAAGGCAGGATCGAACCACTGGTCGATCGCGTCAAAAAGACATGACTCGTGATTTACCATCTGCGCCACTGGAGCTGATGTTTCAATTGACTCTGCTGTGCTTCTTTTGGTTCTTCCTGTACCTTGATTGACAGATGTCTCGTCCAGTCAGCAGTGAGCAATCTATTCCCAAACCAATGGCGCTGTCTCAAACTATACCTACCTCTTCCGGTTTGTCTGATTTGTCGTTGTGTTTTCTGACTTGTTGTTTTGTTTTCGGATTTGTCGTTGTGTTTTCTGACTTGTTATTTTGTTTTCGAATTTGTCATTGTGTTTTCTGACTTGTTATAATGTTTTCGGGATTGTTGTTGTGTTTTCTGAATTGTTATTTTGTTTTTTATATTTGCATTTGCATTTGTAATTTGTTATTTTGTTTTCAGAATTGTGATTTGTTTTGCACTTCTAGGCCACCGTATATATTACTAATGAAACTAAGCATACTAACTAATTCTAATTAGAAAAATACTTTAAAGGTGCATCTCTAATCCTGTTATTATTGCAATTCTAGGCACAGGATTTAAAATGGATATTGCTTTTCTTGTGGATGGTTCGGACAGTACAAGAAGAGGATTTCCAGAAATACGTGATTTTCTATACAATATTATCACAAATCTCAATGTGGGTATTAATAATGATAGAATCTCAATAATTCAATACAGCAATGTGGCTGTAGCAAATTTTTATTTGAATTCATTCTTAAGAAAGGAAGATGTTTTGAATGCAGTAAAAGTGCTTAGCCATAAAGGTGGAAGGCCCTTAAACACAGGCTCTGCCCTTCTATATGTAAAGGAAAATATCTTTATAAGCGCCTCGGGAAGCAGGCACAAAGAAGGCATCCCTCAAATATTAATTCTGCTGACTAGTGGAAAATCAAAGGACAGCATTTCTGAAGCAGCCTCTGCTTTAAAAAAAAGTGGGGTATTAATATATGGAATAGGAGGAAAGTACTCAGATTCTTATGAATTACATACAGTTTCTTCTGAAAATAAAGTGCTTTCATTGGCTGACTTCAGTGAATTACCAAAAATCCAGACACAGCTATTAGAAGCAATGAAAGCCATCCCAAGTTACAACAAAAAGGAATTCATAGGTAAGTGTAATAATGCTTCTGCACAGTAGTGAGTAAAATACCTCTTTAATATTCAGAAATGTATTATGATAATTAGGTTAAAAATGTTACAATTATGTAGGGCTGACCACTAAATAGTCGACTTTACTCTTTACTCTTCATTACTCAATGAGAAGAGACTTAGTTGATCAAAATTTTATTTAGTCACAGAAAAAAAACAAAAAAAAAAACACAGAAAGTGGCAAAGTCACATAGATCAGTCAAGACATTTGTTTACGTTGATGCAAATGTTTGTTTCATTCATCAACCTCAAATCTGGCTTATCATCTGAAAAATGTTAGTAGCATCATTACATGGCCACGTGCTTTAATGTTAACCTAGAAAAAATGTGTGCTATGCAAGTGTTTGTGCGGAGTGTGGAAGCTGAATAGTAGCGCGCTCACTTCATGACAGTTAACTTGGAGGTGCCGGTGCGATCATTTACATTTAGCTTAATACTAAAATTTTAATTAATACTCCATTTTTGGTCATACAGATAAGAGTAATACATATTTCAAATCTGTAAAAGGACCACTTTCATTTGTGTGCACTCAAAATAACAACAAAACGTTGTGTTTTTGAAAGCAAATAATGAAAGCAAACAGGGTACACTTTCTCTACCGCTTTCTCTTAGATCTAGGTCTCTGTGAATTTGAGCGCTTCAAAAAATATATCTATAGAAAGCGAAATGTCTACTTTTAAATGAACCAATTCAAATGGAAAACAAATATTTTCAGATTATGTAATCTGTATGAAACGTGCATGTCCACTGTGGAGATGATGAGTCAGTGTCGTCGACTTCGTCGCTGCAGCCAAAAATAAAGAAAACTACATATTTTAAAAAAATAAAAGTGGAACATTCCTATTGATAATAGTATGTACTGTTCTTCCTGATTTCACTCTTCAATATTTGTTTCATAGCTGAGAGTGAAAGACAGAGAAGAGATGTTGTCTTCCTAATGGATGGATCAGATGGAAATAAGAATGGGTTTCCAGCAATGAAAGAGTTTGTGCAAAGAATGGTGGAGAGATTGGACGTAGCTGAGAACAGAGATCGTGTTTCTGTTGTCCAGTACAACAAAGACACAGAGGTCCATTTCTATCTGAACAGCTACACGAAAAAGGAAGACATTCTTGAACGTGTCAGAGATCTGAGACACAAAGGAGGCAGACCCCTTAACACGGGGGCAGCTCTCCAGTACATCAGAGACAATGTCTTTACTGCCTCTTCCGGCAGCAGGCGGCTGGAGGGGGTGCCGCAGATACTGATCCTGCTTAGCGGGGGAAGGTCATTTGACAGTGTCGATGCAGAAGCATCCTCTCTGAAAGAGCTTGGCATTTTGACCTTTGGAATAGGATCGGGGGGCTCAGATAGCGGAGAATTGCAGAGAATTTCATACGACCCCAGTTATGCTCTGTCCGTGTCCGACTTCAGTGAGCTCCCAAAAGTCCAAGAGCAGCTGCTGGCCTCTGTCCAGGCTGTTCCAATTCCCATCACTACAACTTCACCAACTGTAACCGGTATGTGCATGGCAGAACTTTATAGTACGCTGTGTCTCGTCTTTCTACTTAAGGCCCCTCCTTTTTTCTTTTCTTTTTTTTCTTTACCTTTTTTTTTGTGAGCAGTGGGAATGTTAGCCAGAGCTTAGTTAATGAGGTGGTGAACTGATATGACATTCTGAAGGTTAATGCACGTTATTGACATGACTTGGCATTAATGGTGCTGTTTTTCCCCCCTCCTAGCTGTTTACACCACACCCAGAAAGGACGTAGTGTTCCTGCTGGACGGTTCAGATGGCACAAGAAATACTTTCCAAGCAATGCGTGACTTTGTGCAAAGATTAGTGGAGCAATTCAACATAGATGCAAACAGAGACCGTGTTTCCGTGGTGCAGTACAGTAGAGACACAGAGGTCAATTTCTATCTGAATACCTACACAACAAAGGGGGAGATCTTGAACTCTGTCAGAGGTCTGAGGCATAGAGGAGGGAGACCCCTCAACACTGGAACAGCTCTCCAGTACGTGAGGGACAATGTCTTCACCGCCTCTGTGGGGAGTAGAAAGCAAACGGGTGTCCCTCAGATTCTCATCCTCCTCAGTGGAGGACGGTCAAGCGATAACATAGATACACCTGCCTCCGCCTTGAAACAGGGTGGGATCTTGATTTTTGGCGTCGGAACCAGAAATTCCAGCAGAGAGGTGCAGAGAATTGTCAATGATCCTACCTATGCACAGTCCATCAATGAATTCTCTGACCTTCCCAGTGTCCAACAGCAGTTTACCAGCTCCCTCAACAACGTGCTTGGTCAAGTCAAGCCGATGACAACTACTGTGCCGGGTAAGACACATTCCCGCACGCCTCTAGAAAACAGTACACTGAGCCCTTCTTTGCAAAGCGTGCGGTAGACCCTGAGCAGTTTAAGTTAGCATTGCATGTGAGCAGAGCCATGGGAAATTAGGCTAAAAAGCCAAGGGCTTGAACTCTAGGCACTGTTAAATTTTAAAGTGTTTGTTTATTCACTCGTTGGTTTGCTTTAGGTAAAGGTTTTTTTTTTCTTTTGACCAATATAACCTTTAAATTTAGACCTTATTCCATGGCTTCATATTCATTAAATTTAGGCAGTTTTACTCTGACTAAAACGAGGTGTTATTATAGCAGACGGGACTAACATTTGGCCGTTGGATTGGTTGTAAAATAACTTAAAGGACGGGAGAGTCGTTTCCCGTTTGCAGTTGCCAGCTAGAGCACGCATACACCTACAGACAATATCAGATGCCGAGTGCTCACGTGACTGTGTGTTTCATTTTATTACCCATAGCTGAGCGAAAGAGGGATGTAGTGTTTCTGCTGGATGGTTCAGATGGCACGAGGAGTTCTTTCTCTGCAATGCGTGACTTTGTTGAAAGGATGGTTGAGAGACTGAATGTGTCTGAGAACAGAGACCGTGTGTCCGTGGTCCAGTACAGCAGAGATCCAGAGGCCCATTTCTATCTTAACACATACTCAAGAAAGGAGGACATTCTTGACACGGTCAGGGGTCTGAGGCACAAAGGAGGGAGACCCCTCAACACAGGGGCAGCTCTGCAGTACGTGAGGGATAATGTATTCACTGCCTCCTCTGGAAGCAGACGTGCAGAAGGTGTGCCCCAGTTACTGATTCTGCTGAGTGGTGGAAGGTCATTTGATAATGTTGACACACCGGCCTCATCCCTGAAGGAGCTGGGAGTGCTTATCTTTGGGCTAGGGTCAAGGAGCTCAGACAGCAGGGAGCTCCAGAGGATCTCCCATGAGCCTAGTTATGCACTCTCAGTAAGTGACTTTGCTGACCTTCCCAGTGTCCAACAGCAGCTTTTCAGCAACATTGACACAGTATTTGTAGAGGGCACGTCTACCACTACCACAACGATAGGTAAGAAAAAAACAAACATGCTTCCTCTACTTCCTCTCAGCTTTATTGTTTGTAGTGAGGTGTGCTTTACTCTACCTGTAGTTCTAATGAGTTGCAGAAAGAAAAGTATTTTTTCCTGAATTGTAAAACTTTGCGCGAGGTGAGATGATATCGAAAAACACAGAAAGCACGATTAATGGAAAAGCATCTACTGTGTAATGCAATATGCTTTCCTTTTTTTTCTTATTTTTACAATATCCCCCATCTGACCCATGACTGTTGTTTCTTAGCTGAGGGCCGTAGGCAGAGGAGAGATGTTGTCTTCCTGCTGGATGGATCGGATGGCACTAGGAATGGGTTCCCAGCAATGAAAGAGTTTGTGCAAAGAATGGTGGAGAGATTGGACATAGCTGAGAACAGAGATCGCGTTTCTGTGGTCCAGTACAGCAGAGACGCAGAGGTCCATTTCTATCTTAACACGCACAAGACAAAGGAAGACATTCTCGACGGTGTCAGAGGTCTGAGTCACAAAGGAGGCAGACCCCTCTACACGGGGGCAGGTCTCCAGTACGTCAGAGACAATGTCTTTACCGCCTCCTCCGGCAGCAGGCGGCTGGAGGGTGTGCCGCAGATACTGGTTTTGCTTAGCGGGGGAAGGTCATCTGACAGTGTTGATGCAGCAGCCTCCTCTCTGAAAGAGCTTGGAGTTTTGACCTTTGGAATAGGATCAAGGGGCTCTGATAGCAGAGAATTGCAGAGAATTTCATACGACCCAAATTATGCTCTAACCGTGTCCGACTTCAATGAGCTTCCAAAAGTCCAAGAGCAGCTGCTGGCCTCTGTCCAGGCTGTTCCAATTCCCATCACTACAACTTCACCAACTGTAACCGGTATGTGCATGGCAGAACTTTATAGTACGCTGTGCCTCGTCTTTCTTTTTAAGGCCCCTCCTTTTTTTATTTTCTTTTTTTTTTACCTTTTTCTTTTTGTGAGCAGTGGGAATGTTAGCCAGAGCTTAGACTGTTAATGAGTTGGTGAACTGATATGACATTCTGAAGGTTAATGCACGTTATTGACATTACTTGGCGTTAATGGTGCTGTTTTTTCCCCCTCCTAGCTGTTTACACCACACCCAGAAAGGACGTAGTGTTTCTTCTGGACGGTTCAGATGGCACTAGGAATTCTTTCCCAGCTATGCGTGACTTTGTGCAAAGAGTAGTGGAGCAATTCAACATTGAGGCCAACAGAGACCGTGTTTCTGTGGTACAGTACAGTAGAGATGCTGAGGTCCATTTTTATCTGAACAGCTACATGACAAAGGAAGACGTTCTTGACCGTGTCCGAGGCCTGAGACACAAAGGAGGCAGACCCCTCAACACGGGGGCAGCTCTCCAGTACGTCAGAGACAATGTCTTTACTGCCTCTTCCGGCAGCAGGCGGCTGGAGGGGGTGCCGCAGATACTGATCCTGCTTAGCGGCGGAAAGTCTTTTGACAGTGTCGATGCAGCAGCCTCCTCTCTGAAAGAGCTTGGCGTCTTGATCTTGGGAATAGGATCGAGGGGCTCGGACAGCGGAGAATTGCAGAGAATTTCATACGACCCCAGTTATGCTCTGTCCGTGTCCGACTTCAGTGAGCTTCCAAATGTCCAAGAGCAGCTGCTGGCCTCTGTCCAGGATGTTGCAATGCCCGTCACTCCAACTTCCCCGACTCTGACCGGTATGTGCATGGCAGAACTTCACTAGAGCTAGCTGACAGGCTGTGCCTTGTTGATTACTCGCAGCTTAGGTAGTCAAAGAGGTTGTGAACTAACGTGACGTTCTAAAGATGTTTTGAAATGTCCTGGTGTTAATGATGCTGTTTTCTTTTCCTAGCTGATGACGCCATACCCAGAAAGGACGTAGTGTTCCTGCTGGACGGTTCAGATGGCACTAGAAATACTTTCCCAGCGATGCGTGACTTTGTGCAAAGATTAGTGGAGCAATTCAACATAGATGCAAACAGAGACCGTGTTTCCGTGGTGCAGTACAGTAGAGACGCAGAGGTCAATTTCTATCTGAATACCTACACAACAAAGGGGGAGATCTTGAACCCTGTCAGAGGTCTGAGGCATAGAGGAGGGAGACCCCTCAACACTGGAGCAGCTCTCCAGTACGTGAGGGACAATGTCTTCACCGCCTCTGCGGGGAGTAGAAAGCAAGCGGGTGTCCCTCAGATTCTCATCCTCCTCAGTGGAGGACGGTCAAGCGATAACATAGATACACCTGCCTCCGCCTTGAAGCAGGGCGGGATCTTGATTTTTGGCGTCGGCACCAGAAATTCCAGCAGAGAGGTGCAGAGAATTGTCAATGATCCTACCTATGCACAGTCCATCAATGAATTCTCTGACCTTCCCAGTGTCCAACAGCAGTTTACCAGCTCCCTCAACAACGTGCTTGGTCAAGTCAAGCCGATGACAACTACTGTGCCGGGTAAGACACATTCCCGCACGCCTCTAGAAAACAGCACACTGAGCCCTTCTTTGCAAAGCGTGCGGTAGACCCTGAACAGTTTAAGTTAGCATTGCATGTGAGCAGAGCCGTGGGAAATTAGGCTAAAAAGCCAAGGGCTTGAACTCTAGGCACTGTTAAATTTTAAAGTGTTTGTTTATTCACTCGTTGGTTTGCTTTAGGTAAAGGTTTTTTTTTCCTTTTTTTTTCTTTTGACCAATATAACCTTTAAATTTAGACCTTATTTCATGGCTTCATATTCATTAAATTTAGGCAGTTTTACTCTGACTAAAACGAGGTGTTATTATAGCAGACGGGACTAACATTTGGCCGTTGGATTGGTTGTAAAATAACTTAAAGGACGGGAGAGTCGTTTCCCGTTTGCAGTTGCCAGCTAGAGCACGCATACACCTACAGACAATATCAGATGCCGAGTGCTCACGTGACTGTGTGTTTCATTTTATTACCCATAGCTGAGCGAAAGAGGGATGTAGTGTTCCTGCTGGATGGTTCAGATGGCACGAGGAGTTCTTTCTCTGCAATGCGTGACTTTGTTGAAAGGATGGTTGAGAGACTGAATGTGTCTGAGAACAGAGACCGTGTGTCCGTGGTCCAGTACAGCAGAGATCCAGAGGCCCATTTCTATCTTAACACATACTCAAGAAAGGAGGACATTCTTGACACGGTCAGGGGTCTGAGGCACAAAGGAGGGAGACCCCTCAACACAGGGGCAGCTCTGCAGTACGTGAGGGATAATGTATTCACTGCCTCCTCTGGAAGCAGACGTGCAGAAGGTGTGCCCCAGTTACTGATTCTGCTGAGTGGTGGAAGGTCATTTGATAATGTTGACACACCGGCCTCATCCCTGAAGGAGCTGGGAGTGCTTATCTTTGGGCTAGGGTCAAGGAGCTCAGACAGCAGGGAGCTCCAGAGGATCTCCCATGAGCCTAGTTATGCACTCTCAGTAAGTGACTTTGCTGACCTTCCCAGTGTCCAACAGCAGCTTTTCAGCAACATTGACACAGTATTTGTAGAGGGCACGTCTACCACTACCACAACGATAGGTAAGAAAAAAACAAACATGCTTCCTCTACTTCCTCTCAGCTTTATTGTTTGTAGTGAGGTGTGCTTTACTCTACCTGTAGTTCTAATGAGTTGCAGAAAGAAAAGTATTTTTTCCTGAATTGTAAAACTTTGCGCGAGGTGAGATGATATCGAAAAACACAGAAAGCACGATTAATGGAAAAGCATCTACTGTGTAATGCAATATGCTTTCCTTTTTTTTCTTATTTTTACAATATCCCCCATCTGACCCATGACTGTTGTTTCTTAGCTGAGGGCCGTAGGCAGAGGAGAGATGTTGTCTTCCTGCTGGATGGATCGGATGGCACTAGGAATGGGTTCCCAGCAATGAAAGAGTTTGTGCAAAGAATGGTGGAGAGATTGGACATAGCTGAGAACAGAGATCGCGTTTCTGTGGTCCAGTACAGCAGAGACGCAGAGGTCCATTTCTATCTTAACACGCACAAGACAAAGGAAGACATTCTCGACGGTGTCAGAGGTCTGAGTCACAAAGGAGGCAGACCCCTCTACACGGGGGCAGGTCTCCAGTACGTCAGAGACAATGTCTTTACCGCCTCCTCCGGCAGCAGGCGGCTGGAGGGTGTGCCGCAGATACTGGTTTTGCTTAGCGGGGGAAGGTCATCTGACAGTGTTGATGCAGCAGCCTCCTCTCTGAAAGAGCTTGGAGTTTTGACCTTTGGAATAGGATCAAGGGGCTCTGATAGCAGAGAATTGCAGAGAATTTCATACGACCCAAATTATGCTCTAACCGTGTCCGACTTCAATGAGCTTCCAAAAGTCCAAGAGCAGCTGCTGGCCTCTGTCCAGGCTGTTCCAATTCCCATCACTACAACTTCACCAACTGTAACCGGTATGTGCATGGCAGAACTTTATAGTACGCTGTGCCTCGTCTTTCTTTTTAAGGCCCCTCCTTTTTTTATTTTCTTTTTTTTTTACCTTTTTCTTTTTGTGAGCAGTGGGAATGTTAGCCAGAGCTTAGACTGTTAATGAGTTGGTGAACTGATATGACATTCTGAAGGTTAATGCACGTTATTGACATTACTTGGCGTTAATGGTGCTGTTTTTTCCCCCTCCTAGCTGTTTACACCACACCCAGAAAGGACGTAGTGTTTCTTCTGGACGGTTCAGATGGCACTAGGAATTCTTTCCCAGCTATGCGTGACTTTGTGCAAAGAGTAGTGGAGCAATTCAACATTGAGGCCAACAGAGACCGTGTTTCTGTGGTACAGTACAGTAGAGATGCTGAGGTCCATTTTTATCTGAACAGCTACATGACAAAGGAAGACGTTCTTGACCGTGTCCGAGGCCTGAGACACAAAGGAGGCAGACCCCTCAACACGGGGGCAGCTCTCCAGTACGTCAGAGACAATGTCTTTACTGCCTCTTCCGGCAGCAGGCGGCTGGAGGGGGTGCCGCAGATACTGATCCTGCTTAGCGGCGGAAAGTCTTTTGACAGTGTCGATGCAGCAGCCTCCTCTCTGAAAGAGCTTGGCGTCTTGATCTTGGGAATAGGATCGAGGGGCTCGGACAGCGGAGAATTGCAGAGAATTTCATACGACCCCAGTTATGCTCTGTCCGTGTCCGACTTCAGTGAGCTTCCAAATGTCCAAGAGCAGCTGCTGGCCTCTGTCCAGGATGTTGCAATGCCCGTCACTCCAACTTCCCCGACTCTGACCGGTATGTGCATGGCAGAACTTCACTAGAGCTAGCTGACAGGCTGTGCCTTGTTGATTACTCGCAGCTTAGGTAGTCAAAGAGGTTGTGAACTAACGTGACGTTCTAAAGATGTTTTGAAATGTCCTGGTGTTAATGACGCTGTTTTCTTTTCCTAGCTGATGACGCCATACCCAGAAAGGACGTAGTGTTCCTGCTGGACGGTTCAGATGGCACTAGAAATACTTTCCCAGCGATGCGTGACTTTGTGCAAAGATTAGTGGAGCAATTCAACATAGATGCAAACAGAGACCGTGTTTCCGTGGTGCAGTACAGTAGAGACGCAGAGGTCAATTTCTATCTGAATACCTACACAACAAAGGGGGAGATCTTGAACTCTGTCAGAGGTCTGAGGCATAGAGGAGGGAGACCCCTCAACACTGGAGCAGCTCTCCAGTACGTGAGGGACAATGTCTTCACCGCCTCTGCGGGGAGTAGAAAGCAAGCGGGTGTCCCTCAGATTCTCATCCTCCTCAGTGGAGGACGGTCAAGCGATAACATAGATACACCTGCCTCCGCCTTGAAGCAGGGCGGGATCTTGATTTTTGGCGTCGGCACCAGAAATTCCAGCAGAGAGGTGCAGAGAATTGTCAATGATCCTACCTATGCACAGTCCATCAATGAATTCTCTGACCTTCCCAGTGTCCAACAGCAGTTTACCAGCTCCCTCAACAACGTGCTTGGTCAAGTCAAGCCGATGACAACTACTGTGCCGGGTAAGACACATTCCCGCACGCCTCTAGAAAACAGCACACTGAGCCCTTCTTTGCAAAGCGTGCGGTAGACCCTGAACAGTTTAAGTTAGCATTGCATGTGAGCAGAGCCGTGGGAAATTAGGCTAAAAAGCCAAGGGCTTGAACTCTAGGCACTGTTAAATTTTAAAGTGTTTGTTTATTCACTCGTTGGTTTGCTTTAGGTAAAGGTTTTTTTTTCCTTTTTTTTTCTTTTGACCAATATAACCTTTAAATTTAGACCTTATTTCATGGCTTCATATTCATTAAATTTAGGCAGTTTTACTCTGACTAAAACGAGGTGTTATTATAGCAGACGGGACTAACATTTGGCCGTTGGATTGGTTGTAAAATAACTTAAAGGACGGGAGAGTCGTTTCCCGTTTGCAGTTGCCAGCTAGAGCACGCATACACCTACAGACAATATCAGATGCCGAGTGCTCACGTGACTGTGTGTTTCATTTTATTACCCATAGCTGAGCGAAAGAGGGATGTAGTGTTCCTGCTGGATGGTTCAGATGGCACGAGGAGTTCTTTCTCTGCAATGCGTGACTTTGTTGAAAGGATGGTTGAGAGACTGAATGTGTCTGAGAACAGAGACCGTGTGTCCGTGGTCCAGTACAGCAGAGATCCAGAGGCCCAGTTCTATCTTAACACATACTCAAGAAAGGAGGACATTCTTGACACGGTCAGGGGTCTGAGGCACAAAGGAGGGAGACCCCTCAACACAGGGGCAGCTCTGCAGTACGTGAGGGATAATGTATTCACTGCCTCCTCTGGAAGCAGACGTGCAGAAGGTGTGCCCCAGTTACTGATTCTGCTGAGTGGTGGAAGGTCATTTGATAATGTTGACACACCGGCCTCATCCCTGAAGGAGCTGGGAGTGCTTATCTTTGGGCTAGGGTCAAGGAGCTCAGACAGCAGGGAGCTCCAGAGGATCTCCCATGAGCCTAGTTATGCACTCTCAGTAAGTGACTTTGCTGACCTTCCCAGTGTCCAACAGCAGCTTTTCAGCAACATTGACACAGTATTTGTAGAGGGCACGTCTACCACTACCACAACGATAGGTAAGAAAAAAACAAACATGCTTCCTCTACTTCCTCTCAGCTTTATTGTTTGTAGTGAGGTGTGCTTTACTCTACCTGTAGTTCTAATGAGTTGCAGAAAGAAAAGTATTTTTTCCTGAATTGTAAAACTTTGCGCGAGGTGAGATGATATCGAAAAACACAGAAAGCACGATTAATGGAAAAGCATCTACTGTGTAATGCAATATGCTTTCCTTTTTTTTCTTATTTTTACAATATCCCCCATCTGACCCATGACTGTTGTTTCTTAGCTGAGGGCCGTAGGCAGAGGAGAGATGTTGTCTTCCTGCTGGATGGATCGGATGGCACTAGGAATGGGTTCCCAGCAATGAAAGAGTTTGTGCAAAGAATGGTGGAGAGATTGGACATAGCTGAGAACAGAGATCGCGTTTCTGTGGTCCAGTACAGCAGAGACGCAGAGGTCCATTTCTATCTTAACACGCACAAGACAAAGGAAGACATTCTCGACGGTGTCAGAGGTCTGAGTCACAAAGGAGGCAGACCCCTCTACACGGGGGCAGGTCTCCAGTACGTCAGAGACAATGTCTTTACCGCCTCCTCCGGCAGCAGGCGGCTGGAGGGTGTGCCGCAGATACTGGTTTTGCTTAGCGGGGGAAGGTCATCTGACAGTGTTGATGCAGCAGCCTCCTCTCTGAAAGAGCTTGGAGTTTTGACCTTTGGAATAGGATCAAGGGGCTCTGATAGCAGAGAATTGCAGAGAATTTCATACGACCCAAATTATGCTCTAACCGTGTCTGACTTCAATGAGCTTCCAAAAGTCCAAGAGCAGCTGCTGGCCTCTGTCCAGGCTGTTCCAATTCCCATCACTACAACTTCACCAACTGTAACCGGTATGTGCATGGCAGAACTTTATAGTACGCTGTGCCTCGTCTTTCTTTTTAAGGCCCCTCCTTTTTTTATTTTCTTTTTTTTTTACCTTTTTCTTTTTGTGAGCAGTGGGAATGTTAGCCAGAGCTTAGACTGTTAATGAGTTGGTGAACTGATATGACATTCTGAAGGTTAATGCACGTTATTGACATTACTTGGCGTTAATGGTGCTGTTTTTTCCCCCTCCTAGCTGTTTACACCACACCCAGAAAGGACGTAGTGTTTCTTCTGGACGGTTCAGATGGCACTAGGAATTCTTTCCCAGCTATGCGTGACTTTGTGCAAAGAGTAGTGGAGCAATTCAACATTGAGGCCAACAGAGACCGTGTTTCTGTGGTACAGTACAGTAGAGATGCTGAGGTCCATTTTTATCTGAACAGCTACATGACAAAGGAAGACGTTCTTGACCGTGTCCGAGGCCTGAGACACAAAGGAGGCAGACCCCTCAACACGGGGGCAGCTCTCCAGTACGTCAGAGACAATGTCTTTACTGCCTCTTCCGGCAGCAGGCGGCTGGAGGGGGTGCCGCAGATACTGATCCTGCTTAGCGGCGGAAAGTCTTTTGACAGTGTCGATGCAGCAGCCTCCTCTCTGAAAGAGCTTGGCGTCTTGATCTTGGGAATAGGATCGAGGGGCTCGGACAGCGGAGAATTGCAGAGAATTTCATACGACCCCAGTTATGCTCTGTCCGTGTCCGACTTCAGTGAGCTTCCAAATGTCCAAGAGCAGCTGCTGGCCTCTGTCCAGGATGTTGCAATGCCCGTCACTCCAACTTCCCCGACTCTGACCGGTATGTGCATGGCAGAACTTCACTAGAGCTAGCTGACAGGCTGTGCCTTGTTGATTACTCGCAGCTTAGGTAGTCAAAGAGGTTGTGAACTAACGTGACGTTCTAAAGATGTTTTGAAATGTCCTGGTGTTAATGACGCTGTTTTCTTTTCCTAGCTGATGACGCCATACCCAGAAAGGACGTAGTGTTCCTGCTGGACGGTTCAGATGGCACTAGAAATACTTTCCCAGCGATGCGTGACTTTGTGCAAAGATTAGTGGAGCAATTCAACATAGATGCAAACAGAGACCGTGTTTCCGTGGTGCAGTACAGTAGAGACGCAGAGGTCAATTTCTATCTGAATACCTACACAACAAAGGGGGAGATCTTGAACTCTGTCAGAGGTCTGAGGCATAGAGGAGGGAGACCCCTCAACACTGGAGCAGCTCTCCAGTACGTGAGGGACAATGTCTTCACCGCCTCTGCGGGGAGTAGAAAGCAAGCGGGTGTCCCTCAGATTCTCATCCTCCTCAGTGGAGGACGGTCAAGCGATAACATAGATACACCTGCCTCCGCCTTGAAGCAGGGCGGGATCTTGATTTTTGGCGTCGGCACCAGAAATTCCAGCAGAGAGGTGCAGAGAATTGTCAATGATCCTACCTATGCACAGTCCATCAATGAATTCTCTGACCTTCCCAGTGTCCAACAGCAGTTTACCAGCTCCCTCAACAACGTGCTTGGTCAAGTCAAGCCGATGACAACTACTGTGCCGGGTAAGACACATTCCCGCACGCCTCTAGAAAACAGCACACTGAGCCCTTCTTTGCAAAGCGTGCGGTAGACCCTGAACAGTTTAAGTTAGCATTGCATGTGAGCAGAGCCGTGGGAAATTAGGCTAAAAAGCCAAGGGCTTGAACTCTAGGCACTGTTAAATTTTAAAGTGTTTGTTTATTCACTCGTTGGTTTGCTTTAGGTAAAGGTTTTTTTTTCCTTTTTTTTTCTTTTGACCAATATAACCTTTAAATTTAGACCTTATTTCATGGCTTCATATTCATTAAATTTAGGCAGTTTTACTCTGACTAAAACGAGGTGTTATTATAGCAGACGGGACTAACATTTGGCCGTTGGATTGGTTGTAAAATAACTTAAAGGACGGGAGAGTCGTTTCCCGTTTGCAGTTGCCAGCTAGAGCACGCATACACCTACAGACAATATCAGATGCCGAGTGCTCACGTGACTGTGTGTTTCATTTTATTACCCATAGCTGAGCGAAAGAGGGATGTAGTGTTCCTGCTGGATGGTTCAGATGGCACGAGGAGTTCTTTCTCTGCAATGCGTGACTTTGTTGAAAGGATGGTTGAGAGACTGAATGTGTCTGAGAACAGAGACCGTGTGTCCGTGGTCCAGTACAGCAGAGATCCAGAGGCCCAGTTCTATCTTAACACATACTCAAGAAAGGAGGACATTCTTGACACGGTCAGGGGTCTGAGGCACAAAGGAGGGAGACCCCTCAACACAGGGGCAGCTCTGCAGTACGTGAGGGATAATGTATTCACTGCCTCCTCTGGAAGCAGACGTGCAGAAGGTGTGCCCCAGTTACTGATTCTGCTGAGTGGTGGAAGGTCATTTGATAATGTTGACACACCGGCCTCATCCCTGAAGGAGCTGGGAGTGCTTATCTTTGGGCTAGGGTCAAGGAGCTCAGACAGCAGGGAGCTCCAGAGGATCTCCCATGAGCCTAGTTATGCACTCTCAGTAAGTGACTTTGCTGACCTTCCCAGTGTCCAACAGCAGCTTTTCAGCAACATTGACACAGTATTTGTAGAGGGCACGTCTACCACTACCACAACGATAGGTAAGAAAAAAACAAACATGCTTCCTCTACTTCCTCTCAGCTTTATTGTTTGTAGTGAGGTGTGCTTTACTCTACCTGTAGTTCTAATGAGTTGCAGAAAGAAAAGTATTTTTTCCTGAATTGTAAAACTTTGCGCGAGGTGAGATGATATCGAAAAACACAGAAAGCACGATTAATGGAAAAGCATCTACTGTGTAATGCAATATGCTTTCCTTTTTTTTCTTATTTTTACAATATCCCCCATCTGACCCATGACTGTTGTTTCTTAGCTGAGGGCCGTAGGCAGAGGAGAGATGTTGTCTTCCTGCTGGATGGATCGGATGGCACTAGGAATGGGTTCCCAGCAATGAAAGAGTTTGTGCAAAGAATGGTGGAGAGATTGGACATAGCTGAGAACAGAGATCGCGTTTCTGTGGTCCAGTACAGCAGAGACGCAGAGGTCCATTTCTATCTTAACACGCACAAGACAAAGGAAGACATTCTCGTCGGTGTCAGAGGTCTGAGTCACAAAGGAGGCAGACCCCTCTACACGGGGGCAGGTCTCCAGTACGTCAGAGACAATGTCTTTACCGCCTCCTCCGGCAGCAGGCGGCTGGAGGGTGTGCCGCAGATACTGGTTTTGCTTAGCGGGGGAAGGTCATCTGACAGTGTTGATGCAGCAGCCTCCTCTCTGAAAGAGCTTGGAGTTTTGACCTTTGGAATAGGATCAAGGGGCTCTGATAGCAGAGAATTGCAGAGAATTTCATACGACCCAAATTATGCTCTAACCGTGTCTGACTTCAATGAGCTTCCAAAAGTCCAAGAGCAGCTGCTGGCCTCTGTCCAGGCTGTTCCAATTCCCATCACTACAACTTCACCAACTGTAACCGGTATGTGCATGGCAGAACTTTATAGTACGCTGTGCCTCGTCTTTCTTTTTAAGGCCCCTCCTTTTTTTATTTTCTTTTTTTTTTACCTTTTTCTTTTTGTGAGCAGTGGGAATGTTAGCCAGAGCTTAGACTGTTAATGAGTTGGTGAACTGATATGACATTCTGAAGGTTAATGCACGTTATTGACATTACTTGGCGTTAATGGTGCTGTTTTTTCCCCCTCCTAGCTGTTTACACCACACCCAGAAAGGACGTAGTGTTTCTTCTGGACGGTTCAGATGGCACTAGGAATTCTTTCCCAGCTATGCGTGACTTTGTGCAAAGAGTAGTGGAGCAATTCAACATTGAGGCCAACAGAGACCGTGTTTCTGTGGTACAGTACAGTAGAGATGCTGAGGTCCATTTTTATCTGAACAGCTACATGACAAAGGAAGACGTTCTTGACCGTGTCCGAGGCCTGAGACACAAAGGAGGCAGACCCCTCAACACGGGGGCAGCTCTCCAGTACGTCAGAGACAATGTCTTTACTGCCTCTTCCGGCAGCAGGCGGCTGGAGGGGGTGCCGCAGATACTGATCCTGCTTAGCGGCGGAAAGTCTTTTGACAGTGTCGATGCAGCAGCCTCCTCTCTGAAAGAGCTTGGCGTCTTGATCTTGGGAATAGGATCGAGGGGCTCGGACAGCGGAGAATTGCAGAGAATTTCATACGACCCCAGTTATGCTCTGTCCGTGTCCGACTTCAGTGAGCTTCCAAATGTCCAAGAGCAGCTGCTGGCCTCTGTCCAGGATGTTGCAATGCCCGTCACTCCAACTTCCCCGACTCTGACCGGTATGTGCATGGCAGAACTTCACTAGAGCTAGCTGACAGGCTGTGCCTTGTTGATTACTCGCAGCTTAGGTAGTCAAAGAGGTTGTGAACTAACGTGACGTTCTAAAGATGTTTTGAAATGTCCTGGTGTTAATGACGCTGTTTTCTTTTCCTAGCTGATGACGCCATACCCAGAAAGGACGTAGTGTTCCTGCTGGACGGTTCAGATGGCACTAGAAATACTTTCCCAGCGATGCGTGACTTTGTGCAAAGATTAGTGGAGCAATTCAACATAGATGCAAACAGAGACCGTGTTTCCGTGGTGCAGTACAGTAGAGACGCAGAGGTCAATTTCTATCTGAATACCTACACAACAAAGGGGGAGATCTTGAACTCTGTCAGAGGTCTGAGGCATAGAGGAGGGAGACCCCTCAACACTGGAGCAGCTCTCCAGTACGTGAGGGACAATGTCTTCACCGCCTCTGCGGGGAGTAGAAAGCAAGCGGGTGTCCCTCAGATTCTCATCCTCCTCAGTGGAGGACGGTCAAGCGATAACATAGATACACCTGCCTCCGCCTTGAAGCAGGGCGGGATCTTGATTTTTGGCGTCGGCACCAGAAATTCCAGCAGAGAGGTGCAGAGAATTGTCAATGATCCTACCTATGCACAGTCCATCAATGAATTCTCTGACCTTCCCAGTGTCCAACAGCAGTTTACCAGCTCCCTCAACAACGTGCTTGGTCAAGTCAAGCCGATGACAACTACTGTGCCGGGTAAGACACATTCCCGCACGCCTCTAGAAAACAGCACACTGAGCCCTTCTTTGCAAAGCGTGCGGTAGACCCTGAACAGTTTAAGTTAGCATTGCATGTGAGCAGAGCCGTGGGAAATTAGGCTAAAAAGCCAAGGGCTTGAACTCTAGGCACTGTTAAATTTTAAAGTGTTTGTTTATTCACTCGTTGGTTTGCTTTAGGTAAAGGTTTTTTTTTCCTTTTTTTTTCTTTTGACCAATATAACCTTTAAATTTAGACCTTATTTCATGGCTTCATATTCATTAAATTTAGGCAGTTTTACTCTGACTAAAACGAGGTGTTATTATAGCAGACGGGACTAACATTTGGCCGTTGGATTGGTTGTAAAATAACTTAAAGGACGGGAGAGTCGTTTCCCGTTTGCAGTTGCCAGCTAGAGCACGCATACACCTACAGACAATATCAGATGCCGAGTGCTCACGTGACTGTGTGTTTCATTTTATTACCCATAGCTGAGCGAAAGAGGGATGTAGTGTTCCTGCTGGATGGTTCAGATGGCACGAGGAGTTCTTTCTCTGCAATGCGTGACTTTGTTGAAAGGATGGTTGAGAGACTGAATGTGTCTGAGAACAGAGACCGTGTGTCCGTGGTCCAGTACAGCAGAGATCCAGAGGCCCATTTCTATCTTAACACATACTCAAGAAAGGAGGACATTCTTGACACGGTCAGGGGTCTGAGGCACAAAGGAGGGAGACCCCTCAACACAGGGGCAGCTCTGCAGTACGTGAGGGATAATGTATTCACTGCCTCCTCTGGAAGCAGACGTGCAGAAGGTGTGCCCCAGTTACTGATTCTGCTGAGTGGTGGAAGGTCATTTGATAATGTTGACACACCGGCCTCATCCCTGAAGGAGCTGGGAGTGCTTATCTTTGGGCTAGGGTCAAGGAGCTCAGACAGCAGGGAGCTCCAGAGGATCTCCCATGAGCCTAGTTATGCACTCTCAGTAAGTGACTTTGCTGACCTTCCCAGTGTCCAACAGCAGCTTTTCAGCAACATTGACACAGTATTTGTAGAGGGCACGTCTACCACTACCACAACGATAGGTAAGAAAAAAACAAACATGCTTCCTCTACTTCCTCTCAGCTTTATTGTTTGTAGTGAGGTGTGCTTTACTCTACCTGTAGTTCTAATGAGTTGCAGAAAGAAAAGTATTTTTTCCTGAATTGTAAAACTTTGCGCGAGGTGAGATGATATCGAAAAACACAGAAAGCACGATTAATGGAAAAGCATCTACTGTGTAATGCAATATGCTTTCCTTTTTTTTCTTATTTTTACAATATCCCCCATCTGACCCATGACTGTTGTTTCTTAGCTGAGGGCCGTAGGCAGAGGAGAGATGTTGTCTTCCTGCTGGATGGATCGGATGGCACTAGGAATGGGTTCCCAGCAATGAAAGAGTTTGTGCAAAGAATGGTGGAGAGATTGGACATAGCTGAGAACAGAGATCGCGTTTCTGTGGTCCAGTACAGCAGAGACGCAGAGGTCCATTTCTATCTTAACACGCACAAGACAAAGGAAGACATTCTCGTCGGTGTCAGAGGTCTGAGTCACAAAGGAGGCAGACCCCTCTACACGGGGGCAGGTCTCCAGTACGTCAGAGACAATGTCTTTACCGCCTCCTCCGGCAGCAGGCGGCTGGAGGGTGTGCCGCAGATACTGGTTTTGCTTAGCGGGGGAAGGTCATCTGACAGTGTTGATGCAGCAGCCTCCTCTCTGAAAGAGCTTGGAGTTTTGACCTTTGGAATAGGATCAAGGGGCTCTGATAGCAGAGAATTGCAGAGAATTTCATACGACCCAAATTATGCTCTAACCGTGTCTGACTTCAATGAGCTTCCAAAAGTCCAAGAGCAGCTGCTGGCCTCTGTCCAGGCTGTTCCAATTCCCATCACTACAACTTCACCAACTGTAACCGGTATGTGCATGGCAGAACTTTATAGTACGCTGTGCCTCGTCTTTCTTTTTAAGGCCCCTCCTTTTTTTATTTTCTTTTTTTTTTACCTTTTTCTTTTTGTGAGCAGTGGGAATGTTAGCCAGAGCTTAGACTGTTAATGAGTTGGTGAACTGATATGACATTCTGAAGGTTAATGCACGTTATTGACATTACTTGGCGTTAATGGTGCTGTTTTTTCCCCCTCCTAGCTGTTTACACCACACCCAGAAAGGACGTAGTGTTTCTTCTGGACGGTTCAGATGGCACTAGGAATTCTTTCCCAGCTATGCGTGACTTTGTGCAAAGAGTAGTGGAGCAATTCAACATTGAGGCCAACAGAGACCGTGTTTCTGTGGTACAGTACAGTAGAGATGCTGAGGTCCATTTTTATCTGAACAGCTACATGACAAAGGAAGACGTTCTTGACCGTGTCCGAGGCCTGAGACACAAAGGAGGCAGACCCCTCAACACGGGGGCAGCTCTCCAGTACGTCAGAGACAATGTCTTTACTGCCTCTTCCGGCAGCAGGCGGCTGGAGGGGGTGCCGCAGATACTGATCCTGCTTAGCGGCGGAAAGTCTTTTGACAGTGTCGATGCAGCAGCCTCCTCTCTGAAAGAGCTTGGCGTCTTGATCTTGGGAATAGGATCGAGGGGCTCGGACAGCGGAGAATTGCAGAGAATTTCATACGACCCCAGTTATGCTCTGTCCGTGTCCGACTTCAGTGAGCTTCCAAATGTCCAAGAGCAGCTGCTGGCCTCTGTCCAGGATGTTGCAATGCCCGTCACTCCAACTTCCCCGACTCTGACCGGTATGTGCATGGCAGAACTTCACTAGAGCTAGCTGACAGGCTGTGCCTTGTTGATTACTCGCAGCTTAGGTAGTCAAAGAGGTTGTGAACTAACGTGACGTTCTAAAGATGTTTTGAAATGTCCTGGTGTTAATGACGCTGTTTTCTTTTCCTAGCTGATGACGCCATACCCAGAAAGGACGTAGTGTTCCTGCTGGACGGTTCAGATGGCACTAGAAATACTTTCCCAGCGATGCGTGACTTTGTGCAAAGATTAGTGGAGCAATTCAACATAGATGCAAACAGAGACCGTGTTTCCGTGGTGCAGTACAGTAGAGACGCAGAGGTCAATTTCTATCTGAATACCTACACAACAAAGGGGGAGATCTTGAACTCTGTCAGAGGTCTGAGGCATAGAGGAGGGAGACCCCTCAACACTGGAGCAGCTCTCCAGTACGTGAGGGACAATGTCTTCACCGCCTCTGCGGGGAGTAGAAAGCAAGCGGGTGTCCCTCAGATTCTCATCCTCCTCAGTGGAGGACGGTCAAGCGATAACATAGATACACCTGCCTCCGCCTTGAAGCAGGGCGGGATCTTGATTTTTGGCGTCGGCACCAGAAATTCCAGCAGAGAGGTGCAGAGAATTGTCAATGATCCTACCTATGCACAGTCCATCAATGAATTCTCTGACCTTCCCAGTGTCCAACAGCAGTTTACCAGCTCCCTCAACAACGTGCTTGGTCAAGTCAAGCCGATGACAACTACTGTGCCGGGTAAGACACATTCCCGCACGCCTCTAGAAAACAGCACACTGAGCCCTTCTTTGCAAAGCGTGCGGTAGACCCTGAACAGTTTAAGTTAGCATTGCATGTGAGCAGAGCCGTGGGAAATTAGGCTAAAAAGCCAAGGGCTTGAACTCTAGGCACTGTTAAATTTTAAAGTGTTTGTTTATTCACTCGTTGGTTTGCTTTAGGTAAAGGTTTTTTTTTCCTTTTTTTTTCTTTTGACCAATATAACCTTTAAATTTAGACCTTATTTCATGGCTTCATATTCATTAAATTTAGGCAGTTTTACTCTGACTAAAACGAGGTGTTATTATAGCAGACGGGACTAACATTTGGCCGTTGGATTGGTTGTAAAATAACTTAAAGGACGGGAGAGTCGTTTCCCGTTTGCAGTTGCCAGCTAGAGCACGCATACACCTACAGACAATATCAGATGCCGAGTGCTCACGTGACTGTGTGTTTCATTTTATTACCCATAGCTGAGCGAAAGAGGGATGTAGTGTTCCTGCTGGATGGTTCAGATGGCACGAGGAGTTCTTTCTCTGCAATGCGTGACTTTGTTGAAAGGATGGTTGAGAGACTGAATGTGTCTGAGAACAGAGACCGTGTGTCCGTGGTCCAGTACAGCAGAGATCCAGAGGCCCATTTCTATCTTAACACATACTCAAGAAAGGAGGACATTCTTGACACGGTCAGGGGTCTGAGGCACAAAGGAGGGAGACCCCTCAACACAGGGGCAGCTCTGCAGTACGTGAGGGATAATGTATTCACTGCCTCCTCTGGAAGCAGACGTGCAGAAGGTGTGCCCCAGTTACTGATTCTGCTGAGTGGTGGAAGGTCATTTGATAATGTTGACACACCGGCCTCATCCCTGAAGGAGCTGGGAGTGCTTATCTTTGGGCTAGGGTCAAGGAGCTCAGACAGCAGGGAGCTCCAGAGGATCTCCCATGAGCCTAGTTATGCACTCTCAGTAAGTGACTTTGCTGACCTTCCCAGTGTCCAACAGCAGCTTTTCAGCAACATTGACACAGTATTTGTAGAGGGCACGTCTACCACTACCACAACGATAGGTAAGAAAAAAACAAACATGCTTCCTCTACTTCCTCTCAGCTTTATTGTTTGTAGTGAGGTGTGCTTTACTCTACCTGTAGTTCTAATGAGTTGCAGAAAGAAAAGTATTTTTTCCTGAATTGTAAAACTTTGCGCGAGGTGAGATGATATCGAAAAACACAGAAAGCACGATTAATGGAAAAGCATCTACTGTGTAATGCAATATGCTTTCCTTTTTTTTCTTATTTTTACAATATCCCCCATCTGACCCATGACTGTTGTTTCTTAGCTGAGGGCCGTAGGCAGAGGAGAGATGTTGTCTTCCTGCTGGATGGATCGGATGGCACTAGGAATGGGTTCCCAGCAATGAAAGAGTTTGTGCAAAGAATGGTGGAGAGATTGGACATAGCTGAGAACAGAGATCGCGTTTCTGTGGTCCAGTACAGCAGAGACGCAGAGGTCCATTTCTATCTTAACACGCACAAGACAAAGGAAGACATTCTCGTCGGTGTCAGAGGTCTGAGTCACAAAGGAGGCAGACCCCTCTACACGGGGGCAGGTCTCCAGTACGTCAGAGACAATGTCTTTACCGCCTCCTCCGGCAGCAGGCGGCTGGAGGGTGTGCCGCAGATACTGGTTTTGCTTAGCGGGGGAAGGTCATCTGACAGTGTTGATGCAGCAGCCTCCTCTCTGAAAGAGCTTGGAGTTTTGACCTTTGGAATAGGATCAAGGGGCTCTGATAGCAGAGAATTGCAGAGAATTTCATACGACCCAAATTATGCTCTAACCGTGTCTGACTTCAATGAGCTTCCAAAAGTCCAAGAGCAGCTGCTGGCCTCTGTCCAGGCTGTTCCAATTCCCATCACTACAACTTCACCAACTGTAACCGGTATGTGCATGGCAGAACTTTATAGTACGCTGTGCCTCGTCTTTCTTTTTAAGGCCCCTCCTTTTTTTATTTTCTTTTTTTTTTACCTTTTTCTTTTTGTGAGCAGTGGGAATGTTAGCCAGAGCTTAGACTGTTAATGAGTTGGTGAACTGATATGACATTCTGAAGGTTAATGCACGTTATTGACATTACTTGGCGTTAATGGTGCTGTTTTTTCCCCCTCCTAGCTGTTTACACCACACCCAGAAAGGACGTAGTGTTTCTTCTGGACGGTTCAGATGGCACTAGGAATTCTTTCCCAGCTATGCGTGACTTTGTGCAAAGAGTAGTGGAGCAATTCAACATTGAGGCCAACAGAGACCGTGTTTCTGTGGTACAGTACAGTAGAGATGCTGAGGTCCATTTTTATCTGAACAGCTACATGACAAAGGAAGACGTTCTTGACCGTGTCCGAGGCCTGAGACACAAAGGAGGCAGACCCCTCAACACGGGGGCAGCTCTCCAGTACGTCAGAGACAATGTCTTTACTGCCTCTTCCGGCAGCAGGCGGCTGGAGGGGGTGCCGCAGATACTGATCCTGCTTAGCGGCGGAAAGTCTTTTGACAGTGTCGATGCAGCAGCCTCCTCTCTGAAAGAGCTTGGCGTCTTGATCTTGGGAATAGGATCGAGGGGCTCGGACAGCGGAGAATTGCAGAGAATTTCATACGACCCCAGTTATGCTCTGTCCGTGTCCGACTTCAGTGAGCTTCCAAATGTCCAAGAGCAGCTGCTGGCCTCTGTCCAGGATGTTGCAATGCCCGTCACTCCAACTTCCCCGACTCTGACCGGTATGTGCATGGCAGAACTTCACTAGAGCTAGCTGACAGGCTGTGCCTTGTTGATTACTCGCAGCTTAGGTAGTCAAAGAGGTTGTGAACTAACGTGACGTTCTAAAGATGTTTTGAAATGTCCTGGTGTTAATGACGCTGTTTTCTTTTCCTAGCTGATGACGCCATACCCAGAAAGGACGTAGTGTTCCTGCTGGACGGTTCAGATGGCACTAGAAATACTTTCCCAGCGATGCGTGACTTTGTGCAAAGATTAGTGGAGCAATTCAACATAGATGCAAACAGAGACCGTGTTTCCGTGGTGCAGTACAGTAGAGACGCAGAGGTCAATTTCTATCTGAATACCTACACAACAAAGGGGGAGATCTTGAACTCTGTCAGAGGTCTGAGGCATAGAGGAGGGAGACCCCTCAACACTGGAGCAGCTCTCCAGTACGTGAGGGACAATGTCTTCACCGCCTCTGCGGGGAGTAGAAAGCAAGCGGGTGTCCCTCAGATTCTCATCCTCCTCAGTGGAGGACGGTCAAGCGATAACATAGATACACCTGCCTCCGCCTTGAAGCAGGGCGGGATCTTGATTTTTGGCGTCGGCACCAGAAATTCCAGCAGAGAGGTGCAGAGAATTGTCAATGATCCTACCTATGCACAGTCCATCAATGAATTCTCTGACCTTCCCAGTGTCCAACAGCAGTTTACCAGCTCCCTCAACAACGTGCTTGGTCAAGTCAAGCCGATGACAACTACTGTGCCGGGTAAGACACATTCCCGCACGCCTCTAGAAAACAGCACACTGAGCCCTTCTTTGCAAAGCGTGCGGTAGACCCTGAACAGTTTAAGTTAGCATTGCATGTGAGCAGAGCCGTGGGAAATTAGGCTAAAAAGCCAAGGGCTTGAACTCTAGGCACTGTTAAATTTTAAAGTGTTTGTTTATTCACTCGTTGGTTTGCTTTAGGTAAAGGTTTTTTTTTCCTTTTTTTTTCTTTTGACCAATATAACCTTTAAATTTAGACCTTATTTCATGGCTTCATATTCATTAAATTTAGGCAGTTTTACTCTGACTAAAACGAGGTGTTATTATAGCAGACGGGACTAACATTTGGCCGTTGGATTGGTTGTAAAATAACTTAAAGGACGGGAGAGTCGTTTCCCGTTTGCAGTTGCCAGCTAGAGCACGCATACACCTACAGACAATATCAGATGCCGAGTGCTCACGTGACTGTGTGTTTCATTTTATTACCCATAGCTGAGCGAAAGAGGGATGTAGTGTTCCTGCTGGATGGTTCAGATGGCACGAGGAGTTCTTTCTCTGCAATGCGTGACTTTGTTGAAAGGATGGTTGAGAGACTGAATGTGTCTGAGAACAGAGACCGTGTGTCCGTGGTCCAGTACAGCAGAGATCCAGAGGCCCATTTCTATCTTAACACATACTCAAGAAAGGAGGACATTCTTGACACGGTCAGGGGTCTGAGGCACAAAGGAGGGAGACCCCTCAACACAGGGGCAGCTCTGCAGTACGTGAGGGATAATGTATTCACTGCCTCCTCTGGAAGCAGACGTGCAGAAGGTGTGCCCCAGTTACTGATTCTGCTGAGTGGTGGAAGGTCATTTGATAATGTTGACACACCGGCCTCATCCCTGAAGGAGCTGGGAGTGCTTATCTTTGGGCTAGGGTCAAGGAGCTCAGACAGCAGGGAGCTCCAGAGGATCTCCCATGAGCCTAGTTATGCACTCTCAGTAAGTGACTTTGCTGACCTTCCCAGTGTCCAACAGCAGCTTTTCAGCAACATTGACACAGTATTTGTAGAGGGCACGTCTACCACTACCACAACGATAGGTAAGAAAAAAACAAACATGCTTCCTCTACTTCCTCTCAGCTTTATTGTTTGTAGTGAGGTGTGCTTTACTCTACCTGTAGTTCTAATGAGTTGCAGAAAGAAAAGTATTTTTTCCTGAATTGTAAAACTTTGCGCGAGGTGAGATGATATCGAAAAACACAGAAAGCACGATTAATGGAAAAGCATCTACTGTGTAATGCAATATGCTTTCCTTTTTTTTCTTATTTTTACAATATCCCCCATCTGACCCATGACTGTTGTTTCTTAGCTGAGGGCCGTAGGCAGAGGAGAGATGTTGTCTTCCTGCTGGATGGATCGGATGGCACTAGGAATGGGTTCCCAGCAATGAAAGAGTTTGTGCAAAGAATGGTGGAGAGATTGGACATAGCTGAGAACAGAGATCGCGTTTCTGTGGTCCAGTACAGCAGAGACGCAGAGGTCCATTTCTATCTTAACACGCACAAGACAAAGGAAGACATTCTCGTCGGTGTCAGAGGTCTGAGTCACAAAGGAGGCAGACCCCTCTACACGGGGGCAGGTCTCCAGTACGTCAGAGACAATGTCTTTACCGCCTCCTCCGGCAGCAGGCGGCTGGAGGGTGTGCCGCAGATACTGGTTTTGCTTAGCGGGGGAAGGTCATCTGACAGTGTTGATGCAGCAGCCTCCTCTCTGAAAGAGCTTGGAGTTTTGACCTTTGGAATAGGATCAAGGGGCTCTGATAGCAGAGAATTGCAGAGAATTTCATACGACCCAAATTATGCTCTAACCGTGTCTGACTTCAATGAGCTTCCAAAAGTCCAAGAGCAGCTGCTGGCCTCTGTCCAGGCTGTTCCAATTCCCATCACTACAACTTCACCAACTGTAACCGGTATGTGCATGGCAGAACTTTATAGTACGCTGTGCCTCGTCTTTCTTTTTAAGGCCCCTCCTTTTTTTATTTTCTTTTTTTTTTACCTTTTTCTTTTTGTGAGCAGTGGGAATGTTAGCCAGAGCTTAGACTGTTAATGAGTTGGTGAACTGATATGACATTCTGAAGGTTAATGCACGTTATTGACATTACTTGGCGTTAATGGTGCTGTTTTTTCCCCCTCCTAGCTGTTTACACCACACCCAGAAAGGACGTAGTGTTTCTTCTGGACGGTTCAGATGGCACTAGGAATTCTTTCCCAGCTATGCGTGACTTTGTGCAAAGAGTAGTGGAGCAATTCAACATTGAGGCCAACAGAGACCGTGTTTCTGTGGTACAGTACAGTAGAGATGCTGAGGTCCATTTTTATCTGAACAGCTACATGACAAAGGAAGACGTTCTTGACCGTGTCCGAGGCCTGAGACACAAAGGAGGCAGACCCCTCAACACGGGGGCAGCTCTCCAGTACGTCAGAGACAATGTCTTTACTGCCTCTTCCGGCAGCAGGCGGCTGGAGGGGGTGCCGCAGATACTGATCCTGCTTAGCGGCGGAAAGTCTTTTGACAGTGTCGATGCAGCAGCCTCCTCTCTGAAAGAGCTTGGCGTCTTGATCTTGGGAATAGGATCGAGGGGCTCGGACAGCGGAGAATTGCAGAGAATTTCATACGACCCCAGTTATGCTCTGTCCGTGTCCGACTTCAGTGAGCTTCCAAATGTCCAAGAGCAGCTGCTGGCCTCTGTCCAGGATGTTGCAATGCCCGTCACTCCAACTTCCCCGACTCTGACCGGTATGTGCATGGCAGAACTTCACTAGAGCTAGCTGACAGGCTGTGCCTTGTTGATTACTCGCAGCTTAGGTAGTCAAAGAGGTTGTGAACTAACGTGACGTTCTAAAGATGTTTTGAAATGTCCTGGTGTTAATGACGCTGTTTTCTTTTCCTAGCTGATGACGCCATACCCAGAAAGGACGTAGTGTTCCTGCTGGACGGTTCAGATGGCACTAGAAATACTTTCCCAGCGATGCGTGACTTTGTGCAAAGATTAGTGGAGCAATTCAACATAGATGCAAACAGAGACCGTGTTTCCGTGGTGCAGTACAGTAGAGACGCAGAGGTCAATTTCTATCTGAATACCTACACAACAAAGGGGGAGATCTTGAACTCTGTCAGAGGTCTGAGGCATAGAGGAGGGAGACCCCTCAACACTGGAGCAGCTCTCCAGTACGTGAGGGACAATGTCTTCACCGCCTCTGCGGGGAGTAGAAAGCAAGCGGGTGTCCCTCAGATTCTCATCCTCCTCAGTGGAGGACGGTCAAGCGATAACATAGATACACCTGCCTCCGCCTTGAAGCAGGGCGGGATCTTGATTTTTGGCGTCGGCACCAGAAATTCCAGCAGAGAGGTGCAGAGAATTGTCAATGATCCTACCTATGCACAGTCCATCAATGAATTCTCTGACCTTCCCAGTGTCCAACAGCAGTTTACCAGCTCCCTCAACAACGTGCTTGGTCAAGTCAAGCCGATGACAACTACTGTGCCGGGTAAGACACATTCCCGCACGCCTCTAGAAAACAGCACACTGAGCCCTTCTTTGCAAAGCGTGCGGTAGACCCTGAACAGTTTAAGTTAGCATTGCATGTGAGCAGAGCCGTGGGAAATTAGGCTAAAAAGCCAAGGGCTTGAACTCTAGGCACTGTTAAATTTTAAAGTGTTTGTTTATTCACTCGTTGGTTTGCTTTAGGTAAAGGTTTTTTTTTCCTTTTTTTTTCTTTTGACCAATATAACCTTTAAATTTAGACCTTATTTCATGGCTTCATATTCATTAAATTTAGGCAGTTTTACTCTGACTAAAACGAGGTGTTATTATAGCAGACGGGACTAACATTTGGCCGTTGGATTGGTTGTAAAATAACTTAAAGGACGGGAGAGTCGTTTCCCGTTTGCAGTTGCCAGCTAGAGCACGCATACACCTACAGACAATATCAGATGCCGAGTGCTCACGTGACTGTGTGTTTCATTTTATTACCCATAGCTGAGCGAAAGAGGGATGTAGTGTTCCTGCTGGATGGTTCAGATGGCACGAGGAGTTCTTTCTCTGCAATGCGTGACTTTGTTGAAAGGATGGTTGAGAGACTGAATGTGTCTGAGAACAGAGACCGTGTGTCCGTGGTCCAGTACAGCAGAGATCCAGAGGCCCATTTCTATCTTAACACATACTCAAGAAAGGAGGACATTCTTGACACGGTCAGGGGTCTGAGGCACAAAGGAGGGAGACCCCTCAACACAGGGGCAGCTCTGCAGTACGTGAGGGATAATGTATTCACTGCCTCCTCTGGAAGCAGACGTGCAGAAGGTGTGCCCCAGTTACTGATTCTGCTGAGTGGTGGAAGGTCATTTGATAATGTTGACACACCGGCCTCATCCCTGAAGGAGCTGGGAGTGCTTATCTTTGGGCTAGGGTCAAGGAGCTCAGACAGCAGGGAGCTCCAGAGGATCTCCCATGAGCCTAGTTATGCACTCTCAGTAAGTGACTTTGCTGACCTTCCCAGTGTCCAACAGCAGCTTTTCAGCAACATTGACACAGTATTTGTAGAGGGCACGTCTACCACTACCACAACGATAGGTAAGAAAAAAACAAACATGCTTCCTCTACTTCCTCTCAGCTTTATTGTTTGTAGTGAGGTGTGCTTTACTCTACCTGTAGTTCTAATGAGTTGCAGAAAGAAAAGTATTTTTTCCTGAATTGTAAAACTTTGCGCGAGGTGAGATGATATCGAAAAACACAGAAAGCACGATTAATGGAAAAGCATCTACTGTGTAATGCAATATGCTTTCCTTTTTTTTCTTATTTTTACAATATCCCCCATCTGACCCATGACTGTTGTTTCTTAGCTGAGGGCCGTAGGCAGAGGAGAGATGTTGTCTTCCTGCTGGATGGATCGGATGGCACTAGGAATGGGTTCCCAGCAATGAAAGAGTTTGTGCAAAGAATGGTGGAGAGATTGGACATAGCTGAGAACAGAGATCGCGTTTCTGTGGTCCAGTACAGCAGAGACGCAGAGGTCCATTTCTATCTTAACACGCACAAGACAAAGGAAGACATTCTCGTCGGTGTCAGAGGTCTGAGTCACAAAGGAGGCAGACCCCTCTACACGGGGGCAGGTCTCCAGTACGTCAGAGACAATGTCTTTACCGCCTCCTCCGGCAGCAGGCGGCTGGAGGGTGTGCCGCAGATACTGGTTTTGCTTAGCGGGGGAAGGTCATCTGACAGTGTTGATGCAGCAGCCTCCTCTCTGAAAGAGCTTGGAGTTTTGACCTTTGGAATAGGATCAAGGGGCTCTGATAGCAGAGAATTGCAGAGAATTTCATACGACCCAAATTATGCTCTAACCGTGTCTGACTTCAATGAGCTTCCAAAAGTCCAAGAGCAGCTGCTGGCCTCTGTCCAGGCTGTTCCAATTCCCATCACTACAACTTCACCAACTGTAACCGGTATGTGCATGGCAGAACTTTATAGTACGCTGTGCCTCGTCTTTCTTTTTAAGGCCCCTCCTTTTTTTATTTTCTTTTTTTTTTACCTTTTTCTTTTTGTGAGCAGTGGGAATGTTAGCCAGAGCTTAGACTGTTAATGAGTTGGTGAACTGATATGACATTCTGAAGGTTAATGCACGTTATTGACATTACTTGGCGTTAATGGTGCTGTTTTTTCCCCCTCCTAGCTGTTTACACCACACCCAGAAAGGACGTAGTGTTTCTTCTGGACGGTTCAGATGGCACTAGGAATTCTTTCCCAGCTATGCGTGACTTTGTGCAAAGAGTAGTGGAGCAATTCAACATTGAGGCCAACAGAGACCGTGTTTCTGTGGTACAGTACAGTAGAGATGCTGAGGTCCATTTTTATCTGAACAGCTACATGACAAAGGAAGACGTTCTTGACCGTGTCCGAGGCCTGAGACACAAAGGAGGCAGACCCCTCAACACGGGGGCAGCTCTCCAGTACGTCAGAGACAATGTCTTTACTGCCTCTTCCGGCAGCAGGCGGCTGGAGGGGGTGCCGCAGATACTGATCCTGCTTAGCGGCGGAAAGTCTTTTGACAGTGTCGATGCAGCAGCCTCCTCTCTGAAAGAGCTTGGCGTCTTGATCTTGGGAATAGGATCGAGGGGCTCGGACAGCGGAGAATTGCAGAGAATTTCATACGACCCCAGTTATGCTCTGTCCGTGTCCGACTTCAGTGAGCTTCCAAATGTCCAAGAGCAGCTGCTGGCCTCTGTCCAGGATGTTGCAATGCCCGTCACTCCAACTTCCCCGACTCTGACCGGTATGTGCATGGCAGAACTTCACTAGAGCTAGCTGACAGGCTGTGCCTTGTTGATTACTCGCAGCTTAGGTAGTCAAAGAGGTTGTGAACTAACGTGACGTTCTAAAGATGTTTTGAAATGTCCTGGTGTTAATGACGCTGTTTTCTTTTCCTAGCTGATGACGCCATACCCAGAAAGGACGTAGTGTTCCTGCTGGACGGTTCAGATGGCACTAGAAATACTTTCCCAGCGATGCGTGACTTTGTGCAAAGATTAGTGGAGCAATTCAACATAGATGCAAACAGAGACCGTGTTTCCGTGGTGCAGTACAGTAGAGACGCAGAGGTCAATTTCTATCTGAATACCTACACAACAAAGGGGGAGATCTTGAACTCTGTCAGAGGTCTGAGGCATAGAGGAGGGAGACCCCTCAACACTGGAGCAGCTCTCCAGTACGTGAGGGACAATGTCTTCACCGCCTCTGCGGGGAGTAGAAAGCAAGCGGGTGTCCCTCAGATTCTCATCCTCCTCAGTGGAGGACGGTCAAGCGATAACATAGATACACCTGCCTCCGCCTTGAAGCAGGGCGGGATCTTGATTTTTGGCGTCGGCACCAGAAATTCCAGCAGAGAGGTGCAGAGAATTGTCAATGATCCTACCTATGCACAGTCCATCAATGAATTCTCTGACCTTCCCAGTGTCCAACAGCAGTTTACCAGCTCCCTCAACAACGTGCTTGGTCAAGTCAAGCCGATGACAACTACTGTGCCGGGTAAGACACATTCCCGCACGCCTCTAGAAAACAGCACACTGAGCCCTTCTTTGCAAAGCGTGCGGTAGACCCTGAACAGTTTAAGTTAGCATTGCATGTGAGCAGAGCCGTGGGAAATTAGGCTAAAAAGCCAAGGGCTTGAACTCTAGGCACTGTTAAATTTTAAAGTGTTTGTTTATTCACTCGTTGGTTTGCTTTAGGTAAAGGTTTTTTTTTCCTTTTTTTTTCTTTTGACCAATATAACCTTTAAATTTAGACCTTATTTCATGGCTTCATATTCATTAAATTTAGGCAGTTTTACTCTGACTAAAACGAGGTGTTATTATAGCAGACGGGACTAACATTTGGCCGTTGGATTGGTTGTAAAATAACTTAAAGGACGGGAGAGTCGTTTCCCGTTTGCAGTTGCCAGCTAGAGCACGCATACACCTACAGACAATATCAGATGCCGAGTGCTCACGTGACTGTGTGTTTCATTTTATTACCCATAGCTGAGCGAAAGAGGGATGTAGTGTTCCTGCTGGATGGTTCAGATGGCACGAGGAGTTCTTTCTCTGCAATGCGTGACTTTGTTGAAAGGATGGTTGAGAGACTGAATGTGTCTGAGAACAGAGACCGTGTGTCCGTGGTCCAGTACAGCAGAGATCCAGAGGCCCATTTCTATCTTAACACATACTCAAGAAAGGAGGACATTCTTGACACGGTCAGGGGTCTGAGGCACAAAGGAGGGAGACCCCTCAACACAGGGGCAGCTCTGCAGTACGTGAGGGATAATGTATTCACTGCCTCCTCTGGAAGCAGACGTGCAGAAGGTGTGCCCCAGTTACTGATTCTGCTGAGTGGTGGAAGGTCATTTGATAATGTTGACACACCGGCCTCATCCCTGAAGGAGCTGGGAGTGCTTATCTTTGGGCTAGGGTCAAGGAGCTCAGACAGCAGGGAGCTCCAGAGGATCTCCCATGAGCCTAGTTATGCACTCTCAGTAAGTGACTTTGCTGACCTTCCCAGTGTCCAACAGCAGCTTTTCAGCAACATTGACACAGTATTTGTAGAGGGCACGTCTACCACTACCACAACGATAGGTAAGAAAAAAACAAACATGCTTCCTCTAACTTCCTCTCAGCTTTATTGTTTGTAGTGAGGTGTGCTTTACTCTACCTGTAGTTCTAATGAGTTGCAGAAAGAAAAGTATTTTTTCCTGAATTGTAAAACTTTGCGCGAGGTGAGATGATATCGAAAAACACAGAAAGCACGATTAATGGAAAAGCATCTACTGTGTAATGCAATATGCTTTCCTTTTTTTTCTTATTTTTACAATATCCCCCATCTGACCCATGACTGTTGTTTCTTAGCTGAGGGCCGTAGGCAGAGGAGAGATGTTGTCTTCCTGCTGGATGGATCGGATGGCACTAGGAATGGGTTCCCAGCAATGAAAGAGTTTGTGCAAAGAATGGTGGAGAGATTGGACATAGCTGAGAACAGAGATCGCGTTTCTGTGGTCCAGTACAGCAGAGACGCAGAGGTCCATTTCTATCTTAACACGCACAAGACAAAGGAAGACATTCTCGTCGGTGTCAGAGGTCTGAGTCACAAAGGAGGCAGACCCCTCTACACGGGGGCAGGTCTCCAGTACGTCAGAGACAATGTCTTTACCGCCTCCTCCGGCAGCAGGCGGCTGGAGGGTGTGCCGCAGATACTGGTTTTGCTTAGCGGGGGAAGGTCATCTGACAGTGTTGATGCAGCAGCCTCCTCTCTGAAAGAGCTTGGAGTTTTGACCTTTGGAATAGGATCAAGGGGCTCTGATAGCAGAGAATTGCAGAGAATTTCATACGACCCAAATTATGCTCTAACCGTGTCTGACTTCAATGAGCTTCCAAAAGTCCAAGAGCAGCTGCTGGCCTCTGTCCAGGCTGTTCCAATTCCCATCACTACAACTTCACCAACTGTAACCGGTATGTGCATGGCAGAACTTTATAGTACGCTGTGCCTCGTCTTTCTTTTTAAGGCCCCTCCTTTTTTTATTTTCTTTTTTTTTTACCTTTTTCTTTTTGTGAGCAGTGGGAATGTTAGCCAGAGCTTAGACTGTTAATGAGTTGGTGAACTGATATGACATTCTGAAGGTTAATGCACGTTATTGACATTACTTGGCGTTAATGGTGCTGTTTTTTCCCCCTCCTAGCTGTTTACACCACACCCAGAAAGGACGTAGTGTTTCTTCTGGACGGTTCAGATGGCACTAGGAATTCTTTCCCAGCTATGCGTGACTTTGTGCAAAGAGTAGTGGAGCAATTCAACATTGAGGCCAACAGAGACCGTGTTTCTGTGGTACAGTACAGTAGAGATGCTGAGGTCCATTTTTATCTGAACAGCTACATGACAAAGGAAGACGTTCTTGACCGTGTCCGAGGCCTGAGACACAAAGGAGGCAGACCCCTCAACACGGGGGCAGCTCTCCAGTACGTCAGAGACAATGTCTTTACTGCCTCTTCCGGCAGCAGGCGGCTGGAGGGGGTGCCGCAGATACTGATCCTGCTTAGCGGCGGAAAGTCTTTTGACAGTGTCGATGCAGCAGCCTCCTCTCTGAAAGAGCTTGGCGTCTTGATCTTGGGAATAGGATCGAGGGGCTCGGACAGCGGAGAATTGCAGAGAATTTCATACGACCCCAGTTATGCTCTGTCCGTGTCCGACTTCAGTGAGCTTCCAAATGTCCAAGAGCAGCTGCTGGCCTCTGTCCAGGATGTTGCAATGCCCGTCACTCCAACTTCCCCGACTCTGACCGGTATGTGCATGGCAGAACTTCACTAGAGCTAGCTGACAGGCTGTGCCTTGTTGATTACTCGCAGCTTAGGTAGTCAAAGAGGTTGTGAACTAACGTGACGTTCTAAAGATGTTTTGAAATGTCCTGGTGTTAATGACGCTGTTTTCTTTTCCTAGCTGATGACGCCATACCCAGAAAGGACGTAGTGTTCCTGCTGGACGGTTCAGATGGCACTAGAAATACTTTCCCAGCGATGCGTGACTTTGTGCAAAGATTAGTGGAGCAATTCAACATAGATGCAAACAGAGACCGTGTTTCCGTGGTGCAGTACAGTAGAGACGCAGAGGTCAATTTCTATCTGAATACCTACACAACAAAGGGGGAGATCTTGAACTCTGTCAGAGGTCTGAGGCATAGAGGAGGGAGACCCCTCAACACTGGAGCAGCTCTCCAGTACGTGAGGGACAATGTCTTCACCGCCTCTGCGGGGAGTAGAAAGCAAGCGGGTGTCCCTCAGATTCTCATCCTCCTCAGTGGAGGACGGTCAAGCGATAACATAGATACACCTGCCTCCGCCTTGAAGCAGGGCGGGATCTTGATTTTTGGCGTCGGCACCAGAAATTCCAGCAGAGAGGTGCAGAGAATTGTCAATGATCCTACCTATGCACAGTCCATCAATGAATTCTCTGACCTTCCCAGTGTCCAACAGCAGTTTACCAGCTCCCTCAACAACGTGCTTGGTCAAGTCAAGCCGATGACAACTACTGTGCCGGGTAAGACACATTCCCGCACGCCTCTAGAAAACAGCACACTGAGCCCTTCTTTGCAAAGCGTGCGGTAGACCCTGAACAGTTTAAGTTAGCATTGCATGTGAGCAGAGCCGTGGGAAATTAGGCTAAAAAGCCAAGGGCTTGAACTCTAGGCACTGTTAAATTTTAAAGTGTTTGTTTATTCACTCGTTGGTTTGCTTTAGGTAAAGGTTTTTTTTTCCTTTTTTTTTCTTTTGACCAATATAACCTTTAAATTTAGACCTTATTTCATGGCTTCATATTCATTAAATTTAGGCAGTTTTACTCTGACTAAAACGAGGTGTTATTATAGCAGACGGGACTAACATTTGGCCGTTGGATTGGTTGTAAAATAACTTAAAGGACGGGAGAGTCGTTTCCCGTTTGCAGTTGCCAGCTAGAGCACGCATACACCTACAGACAATATCAGATGCCGAGTGCTCACGTGACTGTGTGTTTCATTTTATTACCCATAGCTGAGCGAAAGAGGGATGTAGTGTTCCTGCTGGATGGTTCAGATGGCACGAGGAGTTCTTTCTCTGCAATGCGTGACTTTGTTGAAAGGATGGTTGAGAGACTGAATGTGTCTGAGAACAGAGACCGTGTGTCCGTGGTCCAGTACAGCAGAGATCCAGAGGCCCATTTCTATCTTAACACATACTCAAGAAAGGAGGACATTCTTGACACGGTCAGGGGTCTGAGGCACAAAGGAGGGAGACCCCTCAACACAGGGGCAGCTCTGCAGTACGTGAGGGATAATGTATTCACTGCCTCCTCTGGAAGCAGACGTGCAGAAGGTGTGCCCCAGTTACTGATTCTGCTGAGTGGTGGAAGGTCATTTGATAATGTTGACACACCGGCCTCATCCCTGAAGGAGCTGGGAGTGCTTATCTTTGGGCTAGGGTCAAGGAGCTCAGACAGCAGGGAGCTCCAGAGGATCTCCCATGAGCCTAGTTATGCACTCTCAGTAAGTGACTTTGCTGACCTTCCCAGTGTCCAACAGCAGCTTTTCAGCAACATTGACACAGTATTTGTAGAGGGCACGTCTACCACTACCACAACGATAGGTAAGAAAAAAACAAACATGCTTCCTCTAACTTCCTCTCAGCTTTATTGTTTGTAGTGAGGTGTGCTTTACTCTACCTGTAGTTCTAATGAGTTGCAGAAAGAAAAGTATTTTTTCCTGAATTGTAAAACTTTGCGCGAGGTGAGATGATATCGAAAAACACAGAAAGCACGATTAATGGAAAAGCATCTACTGTGTAATGCAATATGCTTTCCTTTTTTTTCTTATTTTTACAATATCCCCCATCTGACCCATGACTGTTGTTTCTTAGCTGAGGGCCGTAGGCAGAGGAGAGATGTTGTCTTCCTGCTGGATGGATCGGATGGCACTAGGAATGGGTTCCCAGCAATGAAAGAGTTTGTGCAAAGAATGGTGGAGAGATTGGACATAGCTGAGAACAGAGATCGCGTTTCTGTGGTCCAGTACAGCAGAGACGCAGAGGTCCATTTCTATCTTAACACGCACAAGACAAAGGAAGACATTCTCGTCGGTGTCAGAGGTCTGAGTCACAAAGGAGGCAGACCCCTCTACACGGGGGCAGGTCTCCAGTACGTCAGAGACAATGTCTTTACCGCCTCCTCCGGCAGCAGGCGGCTGGAGGGTGTGCCGCAGATACTGGTTTTGCTTAGCGGGGGAAGGTCATCTGACAGTGTTGATGCAGCAGCCTCCTCTCTGAAAGAGCTTGGAGTTTTGACCTTTGGAATAGGATCAAGGGGCTCTGATAGCAGAGAATTGCAGAGAATTTCATACGACCCAAATTATGCTCTAACCGTGTCTGACTTCAATGAGCTTCCAAAAGTCCAAGAGCAGCTGCTGGCCTCTGTCCAGGCTGTTCCAATTCCCATCACTACAACTTCACCAACTGTAACCGGTATGTGCATGGCAGAACTTTATAGTACGCTGTGCCTCGTCTTTCTTTTTAAGGCCCCTCCTTTTTTTATTTTCTTTTTTTTTTACCTTTTTCTTTTTGTGAGCAGTGGGAATGTTAGCCAGAGCTTAGACTGTTAATGAGTTGGTGAACTGATATGACATTCTGAAGGTTAATGCACGTTATTGACATTACTTGGCGTTAATGGTGCTGTTTTTTCCCCCTCCTAGCTGTTTACACCACACCCAGAAAGGACGTAGTGTTTCTTCTGGACGGTTCAGATGGCACTAGGAATTCTTTCCCAGCTATGCGTGACTTTGTGCAAAGAGTAGTGGAGCAATTCAACATTGAGGCCAACAGAGACCGTGTTTCTGTGGTACAGTACAGTAGAGATGCTGAGGTCCATTTTTATCTGAACAGCTACATGACAAAGGAAGACGTTCTTGACCGTGTCCGAGGCCTGAGACACAAAGGAGGCAGACCCCTCAACACGGGGGCAGCTCTCCAGTACGTCAGAGACAATGTCTTTACTGCCTCTTCCGGCAGCAGGCGGCTGGAGGGGGTGCCGCAGATACTGATCCTGCTTAGCGGCGGAAAGTCTTTTGACAGTGTCGATGCAGCAGCCTCCTCTCTGAAAGAGCTTGGCGTCTTGATCTTGGGAATAGGATCGAGGGGCTCGGACAGCGGAGAATTGCAGAGAATTTCATACGACCCCAGTTATGCTCTGTCCGTGTCCGACTTCAGTGAGCTTCCAAATGTCCAAGAGCAGCTGCTGGCCTCTGTCCAGGATGTTGCAATGCCCGTCACTCCAACTTCCCCGACTCTGACCGGTATGTGCATGGCAGAACTTCACTAGAGCTAGCTGACAGGCTGTGCCTTGTTGATTACTCGCAGCTTAGGTAGTCAAAGAGGTTGTGAACTAACGTGACGTTCTAAAGATGTTTTGAAATGTCCTGGTGTTAATGACGCTGTTTTCTTTTCCTAGCTGATGACGCCATACCCAGAAAGGACGTAGTGTTCCTGCTGGACGGTTCAGATGGCACTAGAAATACTTTCCCAGCGATGCGTGACTTTGTGCAAAGATTAGTGGAGCAATTCAACATAGATGCAAACAGAGACCGTGTTTCCGTGGTGCAGTACAGTAGAGACGCAGAGGTCAATTTCTATCTGAATACCTACACAACAAAGGGGGAGATCTTGAACTCTGTCAGAGGTCTGAGGCATAGAGGAGGGAGACCCCTCAACACTGGAGCAGCTCTCCAGTACGTGAGGGACAATGTCTTCACCGCCTCTGCGGGGAGTAGAAAGCAAGCGGGTGTCCCTCAGATTCTCATCCTCCTCAGTGGAGGACGGTCAAGCGATAACATAGATACACCTGCCTCCGCCTTGAAGCAGGGCGGGATCTTGATTTTTGGCGTCGGCACCAGAAATTCCAGCAGAGAGGTGCAGAGAATTGTCAATGATCCTACCTATGCACAGTCCATCAATGAATTCTCTGACCTTCCCAGTGTCCAACAGCAGTTTACCAGCTCCCTCAACAACGTGCTTGGTCAAGTCAAGCCGATGACAACTACTGTGCCGGGTAAGACACATTCCCGCACGCCTCTAGAAAACAGCACACTGAGCCCTTCTTTGCAAAGCGTGCGGTAGACCCTGAACAGTTTAAGTTAGCATTGCATGTGAGCAGAGCCGTGGGAAATTAGGCTAAAAAGCCAAGGGCTTGAACTCTAGGCACTGTTAAATTTTAAAGTGTTTGTT
This sequence comes from Schizothorax lantsangensis, assembly GCA_027422415.1. Lineage (NCBI taxonomy): Eukaryota > Metazoa > Chordata > Actinopteri > Cypriniformes > Cyprinidae > Schizothorax > Schizothorax lantsangensis. The sequence goes on from CM049848.1 coordinate 21,028,411, forward strand.
TATTCACTCGTTGGTTTGCTTTAGGTAAAGGTTTTTTTTTCCTTTTTTTTTCTTTTGACCAATATAACCTTTAAATTTAGACCTTATTTCATGGCTTCATATTCATTAAATTTAGGCAGTTTTACTCTGACTAAAACGAGGTGTTATTATAGCAGACGGGACTAACATTTGGCCGTTGGATTGGTTGTAAAATAACTTAAAGGACGGGAGAGTCGTTTCCCGTTTGCAGTTGCCAGCTAGAGCACGCATACACCTACAGACAATATCAGATGCCGAGTGCTCACGTGACTGTGTGTTTCATTTTATTACCCATAGCTGAGCGAAAGAGGGATGTAGTGTTCCTGCTGGATGGTTCAGATGGCACGAGGAGTTCTTTCTCTGCAATGCGTGACTTTGTTGAAAGGATGGTTGAGAGACTGAATGTGTCTGAGAACAGAGACCGTGTGTCCGTGGTCCAGTACAGCAGAGATCCAGAGGCCCATTTCTATCTTAACACATACTCAAGAAAGGAGGACATTCTTGACACGGTCAGGGGTCTGAGGCACAAAGGAGGGAGACCCCTCAACACAGGGGCAGCTCTGCAGTACGTGAGGGATAATGTATTCACTGCCTCCTCTGGAAGCAGACGTGCAGAAGGTGTGCCCCAGTTACTGATTCTGCTGAGTGGTGGAAGGTCATTTGATAATGTTGACACACCGGCCTCATCCCTGAAGGAGCTGGGAGTGCTTATCTTTGGGCTAGGGTCAAGGAGCTCAGACAGCAGGGAGCTCCAGAGGATCTCCCATGAGCCTAGTTATGCACTCTCAGTAAGTGACTTTGCTGACCTTCCCAGTGTCCAACAGCAGCTTTTCAGCAACATTGACACAGTATTTGTAGAGGGCACGTCTACCACTACCACAACGATAGGTAAGAAAAAAACAAACATGCTTCCTCTACTTCCTCTCAGCTTTATTGTTTGTAGTGAGGTGTGCTTTACTCTACCTGTAGTTCTAATGAGTTGCAGAAAGAAAAGTATTTTTTCCTGAATTGTAAAACTTTGCGCGAGGTGAGATGATATCGAAAAACACAGAAAGCACGATTAATGGAAAAGCATCTACTGTGTAATGCAATATGCTTTCCTTTTTTTTCTTATTTTTACAATATCCCCCATCTGACCCATGACTGTTGTTTCTTAGCTGAGGGCCGTAGGCAGAGGAGAGATGTTGTCTTCCTGCTGGATGGATCGGATGGCACTAGGAATGGGTTCCCAGCAATGAAAGAGTTTGTGCAAAGAATGGTGGAGAGATTGGACATAGCTGAGAACAGAGATCGCGTTTCTGTGGTCCAGTACAGCAGAGACGCAGAGGTCCATTTCTATCTTAACACGCACAAGACAAAGGAAGACATTCTCGTCGGTGTCAGAGGTCTGAGTCACAAAGGAGGCAGACCCCTCTACACGGGGGCAGGTCTCCAGTACGTCAGAGACAATGTCTTTACCGCCTCCTCCGGCAGCAGGCGGCTGGAGGGTGTGCCGCAGATACTGGTTTTGCTTAGCGGGGGAAGGTCATCTGACAGTGTTGATGCAGCAGCCTCCTCTCTGAAAGAGCTTGGAGTTTTGACCTTTGGAATAGGATCAAGGGGCTCTGATAGCAGAGAATTGCAGAGAATTTCATACGACCCAAATTATGCTCTAACCGTGTCTGACTTCAATGAGCTTCCAAAAGTCCAAGAGCAGCTGCTGGCCTCTGTCCAGGCTGTTCCAATTCCCATCACTACAACTTCACCAACTGTAACCGGTATGTGCATGGCAGAACTTTATAGTACGCTGTGCCTCGTCTTTCTTTTTAAGGCCCCTCCTTTTTTTATTTTCTTTTTTTTTTACCTTTTTCTTTTTGTGAGCAGTGGGAATGTTAGCCAGAGCTTAGACTGTTAATGAGTTGGTGAACTGATATGACATTCTGAAGGTTAATGCACGTTATTGACATTACTTGGCGTTAATGGTGCTGTTTTTTCCCCCTCCTAGCTGTTTACACCACACCCAGAAAGGACGTAGTGTTTCTTCTGGACGGTTCAGATGGCACTAGGAATTCTTTCCCAGCTATGCGTGACTTTGTGCAAAGAGTAGTGGAGCAATTCAACATTGAGGCCAACAGAGACCGTGTTTCTGTGGTACAGTACAGTAGAGATGCTGAGGTCCATTTTTATCTGAACAGCTACATGACAAAGGAAGACGTTCTTGACCGTGTCCGAGGCCTGAGACACAAAGGAGGCAGACCCCTCAACACGGGGGCAGCTCTCCAGTACGTCAGAGACAATGTCTTTACTGCCTCTTCCGGCAGCAGGCGGCTGGAGGGGGTGCCGCAGATACTGATCCTGCTTAGCGGCGGAAAGTCTTTTGACAGTGTCGATGCAGCAGCCTCCTCTCTGAAAGAGCTTGGCGTCTTGATCTTGGGAATAGGATCGAGGGGCTCGGACAGCGGAGAATTGCAGAGAATTTCATACGACCCCAGTTATGCTCTGTCCGTGTCCGACTTCAGTGAGCTTCCAAATGTCCAAGAGCAGCTGCTGGCCTCTGTCCAGGATGTTGCAATGCCCGTCACTCCAACTTCCCCGACTCTGACCGGTATGTGCATGGCAGAACTTCACTAGAGCTAGCTGACAGGCTGTGCCTTGTTGATTACTCGCAGCTTAGGTAGTCAAAGAGGTTGTGAACTAACGTGACGTTCTAAAGATGTTTTGAAATGTCCTGGTGTTAATGACGCTGTTTTCTTTTCCTAGCTGATGACGCCATACCCAGAAAGGACGTAGTGTTCCTGCTGGACGGTTCAGATGGCACTAGAAATACTTTCCCAGCGATGCGTGACTTTGTGCAAAGATTAGTGGAGCAATTCAACATAGATGCAAACAGAGACCGTGTTTCCGTGGTGCAGTACAGTAGAGACGCAGAGGTCAATTTCTATCTGAATACCTACACAACAAAGGGGGAGATCTTGAACTCTGTCAGAGGTCTGAGGCATAGAGGAGGGAGACCCCTCAACACTGGAGCAGCTCTCCAGTACGTGAGGGACAATGTCTTCACCGCCTCTGCGGGGAGTAGAAAGCAAGCGGGTGTCCCTCAGATTCTCATCCTCCTCAGTGGAGGACGGTCAAGCGATAACATAGATACACCTGCCTCCGCCTTGAAGCAGGGCGGGATCTTGATTTTTGGCGTCGGCACCAGAAATTCCAGCAGAGAGGTGCAGAGAATTGTCAATGATCCTACCTATGCACAGTCCATCAATGAATTCTCTGACCTTCCCAGTGTCCAACAGCAGTTTACCAGCTCCCTCAACAACGTGCTTGGTCAAGTCAAGCCGATGACAACTACTGTGCCGGGTAAGACACATTCCCGCACGCCTCTAGAAAACAGCACACTGAGCCCTTCTTTGCAAAGCGTGCGGTAGACCCTGAACAGTTTAAGTTAGCATTGCATGTGAGCAGAGCCGTGGGAAATTAGGCTAAAAAGCCAAGGGCTTGAACTCTAGGCACTGTTAAATTTTAAAGTGTTTGTTTATTCACTCGTTGGTTTGCTTTAGGTAAAGGTTTTTTTTTCCTTTTTTTTTCTTTTGACCAATATAACCTTTAAATTTAGACCTTATTTCATGGCTTCATATTCATTAAATTTAGGCAGTTTTACTCTGACTAAAACGAGGTGTTATTATAGCAGACGGGACTAACATTTGGCCGTTGGATTGGTTGTAAAATAACTTAAAGGACGGGAGAGTCGTTTCCCGTTTGCAGTTGCCAGCTAGAGCACGCATACACCTACAGACAATATCAGATGCCGAGTGCTCACGTGACTGTGTGTTTCATTTTATTACCCATAGCTGAGCGAAAGAGGGATGTAGTGTTCCTGCTGGATGGTTCAGATGGCACGAGGAGTTCTTTCTCTGCAATGCGTGACTTTGTTGAAAGGATGGTTGAGAGACTGAATGTGTCTGAGAACAGAGACCGTGTGTCCGTGGTCCAGTACAGCAGAGATCCAGAGGCCCATTTCTATCTTAACACATACTCAAGAAAGGAGGACATTCTTGACACGGTCAGGGGTCTGAGGCACAAAGGAGGGAGACCCCTCAACACAGGGGCAGCTCTGCAGTACGTGAGGGATAATGTATTCACTGCCTCCTCTGGAAGCAGACGTGCAGAAGGTGTGCCCCAGTTACTGATTCTGCTGAGTGGTGGAAGGTCATTTGATAATGTTGACACACCGGCCTCATCCCTGAAGGAGCTGGGAGTGCTTATCTTTGGGCTAGGGTCAAGGAGCTCAGACAGCAGGGAGCTCCAGAGGATCTCCCATGAGCCTAGTTATGCACTCTCAGTAAGTGACTTTGCTGACCTTCCCAGTGTCCAACAGCAGCTTTTCAGCAACATTGACACAGTATTTGTAGAGGGCACGTCTACCACTACCACAACGATAGGTAAGAAAAAAACAAACATGCTTCCTCTACTTCCTCTCAGCTTTATTGTTTGTAGTGAGGTGTGCTTTACTCTACCTGTAGTTCTAATGAGTTGCAGAAAGAAAAGTATTTTTTCCTGAATTGTAAAACTTTGCGCGAGGTGAGATGATATCGAAAAACACAGAAAGCACGATTAATGGAAAAGCATCTACTGTGTAATGCAATATGCTTTCCTTTTTTTTCTTATTTTTACAATATCCCCCATCTGACCCATGACTGTTGTTTCTTAGCTGAGGGCCGTAGGCAGAGGAGAGATGTTGTCTTCCTGCTGGATGGATCGGATGGCACTAGGAATGGGTTCCCAGCAATGAAAGAGTTTGTGCAAAGAATGGTGGAGAGATTGGACATAGCTGAGAACAGAGATCGCGTTTCTGTGGTCCAGTACAGCAGAGACGCAGAGGTCCATTTCTATCTTAACACGCACAAGACAAAGGAAGACATTCTCGTCGGTGTCAGAGGTCTGAGTCACAAAGGAGGCAGACCCCTCTACACGGGGGCAGGTCTCCAGTACGTCAGAGACAATGTCTTTACCGCCTCCTCCGGCAGCAGGCGGCTGGAGGGTGTGCCGCAGATACTGGTTTTGCTTAGCGGGGGAAGGTCATCTGACAGTGTTGATGCAGCAGCCTCCTCTCTGAAAGAGCTTGGAGTTTTGACCTTTGGAATAGGATCAAGGGGCTCTGATAGCAGAGAATTGCAGAGAATTTCATACGACCCAAATTATGCTCTAACCGTGTCTGACTTCAATGAGCTTCCAAAAGTCCAAGAGCAGCTGCTGGCCTCTGTCCAGGCTGTTCCAATTCCCATCACTACAACTTCACCAACTGTAACCGGTATGTGCATGGCAGAACTTTATAGTACGCTGTGCCTCGTCTTTCTTTTTAAGGCCCCTCCTTTTTTTATTTTCTTTTTTTTTTACCTTTTTCTTTTTGTGAGCAGTGGGAATGTTAGCCAGAGCTTAGACTGTTAATGAGTTGGTGAACTGATATGACATTCTGAAGGTTAATGCACGTTATTGACATTACTTGGCGTTAATGGTGCTGTTTTTTCCCCCTCCTAGCTGTTTACACCACACCCAGAAAGGACGTAGTGTTTCTTCTGGACGGTTCAGATGGCACTAGGAATTCTTTCCCAGCTATGCGTGACTTTGTGCAAAGAGTAGTGGAGCAATTCAACATTGAGGCCAACAGAGACCGTGTTTCTGTGGTACAGTACAGTAGAGATGCTGAGGTCCATTTTTATCTGAACAGCTACATGACAAAGGAAGACGTTCTTGACCGTGTCCGAGGCCTGAGACACAAAGGAGGCAGACCCCTCAACACGGGGGCAGCTCTCCAGTACGTCAGAGACAATGTCTTTACTGCCTCTTCCGGCAGCAGGCGGCTGGAGGGGGTGCCGCAGATACTGATCCTGCTTAGCGGCGGAAAGTCTTTTGACAGTGTCGATGCAGCAGCCTCCTCTCTGAAAGAGCTTGGCGTCTTGATCTTGGGAATAGGATCGAGGGGCTCGGACAGCGGAGAATTGCAGAGAATTTCATACGACCCCAGTTATGCTCTGTCCGTGTCCGACTTCAGTGAGCTTCCAAATGTCCAAGAGCAGCTGCTGGCCTCTGTCCAGGATGTTGCAATGCCCGTCACTCCAACTTCCCCGACTCTGACCGGTATGTGCATGGCAGAACTTCACTAGAGCTAGCTGACAGGCTGTGCCTTGTTGATTACTCGCAGCTTAGGTAGTCAAAGAGGTTGTGAACTAACGTGACGTTCTAAAGATGTTTTGAAATGTCCTGGTGTTAATGACGCTGTTTTCTTTTCCTAGCTGATGACGCCATACCCAGAAAGGACGTAGTGTTCCTGCTGGACGGTTCAGATGGCACTAGAAATACTTTCCCAGCGATGCGTGACTTTGTGCAAAGATTAGTGGAGCAATTCAACATAGATGCAAACAGAGACCGTGTTTCCGTGGTGCAGTACAGTAGAGACGCAGAGGTCAATTTCTATCTGAATACCTACACAACAAAGGGGGAGATCTTGAACTCTGTCAGAGGTCTGAGGCATAGAGGAGGGAGACCCCTCAACACTGGAGCAGCTCTCCAGTACGTGAGGGACAATGTCTTCACCGCCTCTGCGGGGAGTAGAAAGCAAGCGGGTGTCCCTCAGATTCTCATCCTCCTCAGTGGAGGACGGTCAAGCGATAACATAGATACACCTGCCTCCGCCTTGAAGCAGGGCGGGATCTTGATTTTTGGCGTCGGCACCAGAAATTCCAGCAGAGAGGTGCAGAGAATTGTCAATGATCCTACCTATGCACAGTCCATCAATGAATTCTCTGACCTTCCCAGTGTCCAACAGCAGTTTACCAGCTCCCTCAACAACGTGCTTGGTCAAGTCAAGCCGATGACAACTACTGTGCCGGGTAAGACACATTCCCGCACGCCTCTAGAAAACAGCACACTGAGCCCTTCTTTGCAAAGCGTGCGGTAGACCCTGAACAGTTTAAGTTAGCATTGCATGTGAGCAGAGCCGTGGGAAATTAGGCTAAAAAGCCAAGGGCTTGAACTCTAGGCACTGTTAAATTTTAAAGTGTTTGTTTATTCACTCGTTGGTTTGCTTTAGGTAAAGGTTTTTTTTTCCTTTTTTTTTCTTTTGACCAATATAACCTTTAAATTTAGACCTTATTTCATGGCTTCATATTCATTAAATTTAGGCAGTTTTACTCTGACTAAAACGAGGTGTTATTATAGCAGACGGGACTAACATTTGGCCGTTGGATTGGTTGTAAAATAACTTAAAGGACGGGAGAGTCGTTTCCCGTTTGCAGTTGCCAGCTAGAGCACGCATACACCTACAGACAATATCAGATGCCGAGTGCTCACGTGACTGTGTGTTTCATTTTATTACCCATAGCTGAGCGAAAGAGGGATGTAGTGTTCCTGCTGGATGGTTCAGATGGCACGAGGAGTTCTTTCTCTGCAATGCGTGACTTTGTTGAAAGGATGGTTGAGAGACTGAATGTGTCTGAGAACAGAGACCGTGTGTCCGTGGTCCAGTACAGCAGAGATCCAGAGGCCCATTTCTATCTTAACACATACTCAAGAAAGGAGGACATTCTTGACACGGTCAGGGGTCTGAGGCACAAAGGAGGGAGACCCCTCAACACAGGGGCAGCTCTGCAGTACGTGAGGGATAATGTATTCACTGCCTCCTCTGGAAGCAGACGTGCAGAAGGTGTGCCCCAGTTACTGATTCTGCTGAGTGGTGGAAGGTCATTTGATAATGTTGACACACCGGCCTCATCCCTGAAGGAGCTGGGAGTGCTTATCTTTGGGCTAGGGTCAAGGAGCTCAGACAGCAGGGAGCTCCAGAGGATCTCCCATGAGCCTAGTTATGCACTCTCAGTAAGTGACTTTGCTGACCTTCCCAGTGTCCAACAGCAGCTTTTCAGCAACATTGACACAGTATTTGTAGAGGGCACGTCTACCACTACCACAACGATAGGTAAGAAAAAAACAAACATGCTTCCTCTACTTCCTCTCAGCTTTATTGTTTGTAGTGAGGTGTGCTTTACTCTACCTGTAGTTCTAATGAGTTGCAGAAAGAAAAGTATTTTTTCCTGAATTGTAAAACTTTGCGCGAGGTGAGATGATATCGAAAAACACAGAAAGCACGATTAATGGAAAAGCATCTACTGTGTAATGCAATATGCTTTCCTTTTTTTTCTTATTTTTACAATATCCCCCATCTGACCCATGACTGTTGTTTCTTAGCTGAGGGCCGTAGGCAGAGGAGAGATGTTGTCTTCCTGCTGGATGGATCGGATGGCACTAGGAATGGGTTCCCAGCAATGAAAGAGTTTGTGCAAAGAATGGTGGAGAGATTGGACATAGCTGAGAACAGAGATCGCGTTTCTGTGGTCCAGTACAGCAGAGACGCAGAGGTCCATTTCTATCTTAACACGCACAAGACAAAGGAAGACATTCTCGTCGGTGTCAGAGGTCTGAGTCACAAAGGAGGCAGACCCCTCTACACGGGGGCAGGTCTCCAGTACGTCAGAGACAATGTCTTTACCGCCTCCTCCGGCAGCAGGCGGCTGGAGGGTGTGCCGCAGATACTGGTTTTGCTTAGCGGGGGAAGGTCATCTGACAGTGTTGATGCAGCAGCCTCCTCTCTGAAAGAGCTTGGAGTTTTGACCTTTGGAATAGGATCAAGGGGCTCTGATAGCAGAGAATTGCAGAGAATTTCATACGACCCAAATTATGCTCTAACCGTGTCCGACTTCAATGAGCTTCCAAAAGTCCAAGAGCAGCTGCTGGCCTCTGTCCAGGCTGTTCCAATTCCCATCACTACAACTTCACCAACTGTAACCGGTATGTGCATGGCAGAACTTTATAGTACGCTGTGCCTCGTCTTTCTTTTTAAGGCCCCTCCTTTTTTTATTTTCTTTTTTTTTTACCTTTTTCTTTTTGTGAGCAGTGGGAATGTTAGCCAGAGCTTAGACTGTTAATGAGTTGGTGAACTGATATGACATTCTGAAGGTTAATGCACGTTATTGACATTACTTGGCGTTAATGGTGCTGTTTTTTCCCCCTCCTAGCTGTTTACACCACACCCAGAAAGGACGTAGTGTTTCTTCTGGACGGTTCAGATGGCACTAGGAATTCTTTCCCAGCTATGCGTGACTTTGTGCAAAGAGTAGTGGAGCAATTCAACATTGAGGCCAACAGAGACCGTGTTTCTGTGGTACAGTACAGTAGAGATGCTGAGGTCCATTTTTATCTGAACAGCTACATGACAAAGGAAGACGTTCTTGACCGTGTCCGAGGCCTGAGACACAAAGGAGGCAGACCCCTCAACACGGGGGCAGCTCTCCAGTACGTCAGAGACAATGTCTTTACTGCCTCTTCCGGCAGCAGGCGGCTGGAGGGGGTGCCGCAGATACTGATCCTGCTTAGCGGCGGAAAGTCTTTTGACAGTGTCGATGCAGCAGCCTCCTCTCTGAAAGAGCTTGGCGTCTTGATCTTGGGAATAGGATCGAGGGGCTCGGACAGCGGAGAATTGCAGAGAATTTCATACGACCCCAGTTATGCTCTGTCCGTGTCCGACTTCAGTGAGCTTCCAAATGTCCAAGAGCAGCTGCTGGCCTCTGTCCAGGATGTTGCAATGCCCGTCACTCCAACTTCCCCGACTCTGACCGGTATGTGCATGGCAGAACTTCACTAGAGCTAGCTGACAGGCTGTGCCTTGTTGATTACTCGCAGCTTAGGTAGTCAAAGAGGTTGTGAACTAACGTGACGTTCTAAAGATGTTTTGAAATGTCCTGGTGTTAATGACGCTGTTTTCTTTTCCTAGCTGATGACGCCATACCCAGAAAGGACGTAGTGTTCCTGCTGGACGGTTCAGATGGCACTAGAAATACTTTCCCAGCGATGCGTGACTTTGTGCAAAGATTAGTGGAGCAATTCAACATAGATGCAAACAGAGACCGTGTTTCCGTGGTGCAGTACAGTAGAGACGCAGAGGTCAATTTCTATCTGAATACCTACACAACAAAGGGGGAGATCTTGAACTCTGTCAGAGGTCTGAGGCATAGAGGAGGGAGACCCCTCAACACTGGAGCAGCTCTCCAGTACGTGAGGGACAATGTCTTCACCGCCTCTGCGGGGAGTAGAAAGCAAGCGGGTGTCCCTCAGATTCTCATCCTCCTCAGTGGAGGACGGTCAAGCGATAACATAGATACACCTGCCTCCGCCTTGAAGCAGGGCGGGATCTTGATTTTTGGCGTCGGCACCAGAAATTCCAGCAGAGAGGTGCAGAGAATTGTCAATGATCCTACCTATGCACAGTCCATCAATGAATTCTCTGACCTTCCCAGTGTCCAACAGCAGTTTACCAGCTCCCTCAACAACGTGCTTGGTCAAGTCAAGCCGATGACAACTACTGTGCCGGGTAAGACACATTCCCGCACGCCTCTAGAAAACAGCACACTGAGCCCTTCTTTGCAAAGCGTGCGGTAGACCCTGAACAGTTTAAGTTAGCATTGCATGTGAGCAGAGCCGTGGGAAATTAGGCTAAAAAGCCAAGGGCTTGAACTCTAGGCACTGTTAAATTTTAAAGTGTTTGTTTATTCACTCGTTGGTTTGCTTTAGGTAAAGGTTTTTTTTTCCTTTTTTTTTCTTTTGACCAATATAACCTTTAAATTTAGACCTTATTTCATGGCTTCATATTCATTAAATTTAGGCAGTTTTACTCTGACTAAAACGAGGTGTTATTATAGCAGACGGGACTAACATTTGGCCGTTGGATTGGTTGTAAAATAACTTAAAGGATGGGAGAGTCGTTTCCCGTTTGCAGTTGCCAGCTAGAGCACGCATACACCTACAGACAATATCAGATGCCGAGTGCTCACGTGACTGTGTGTTTCATTTTATTACCCATAGCTGAGCGAAAGAGGGATGTAGTGTTCCTGCTGGATGGTTCAGATGGCACGAGGAGTTCTTTCTCTGCAATGCGTGACTTTGTTGAAAGGATGGTTGAGAGACTGAATGTGTCTGAGAACAGAGACCGTGTGTCCGTGGTCCAGTACAGCAGAGATCCAGAGGCCCAGTTCTATCTTAACACATACTCAAGAAAGGAGGACATTCTTGACACGGTCAGGGGTCTGAGGCACAAAGGAGGGAGACCCCTCAACACAGGGGCAGCTCTGCAGTACGTGAGGGATAATGTATTCACTGCCTCCTCTGGAAGCAGACGTGCAGAAGGTGTGCCCCAGTTACTGATTCTGCTGAGTGGTGGAAGGTCATTTGATAATGTTGACACACCGGCCTCATCCCTGAAGGAGCTGGGAGTGCTTATCTTTGGGCTAGGGTCAAGGAGCTCAGACAGCAGGGAGCTCCAGAGGATCTCCCATGAGCCTAGTTATGCACTCTCAGTAAGTGACTTTGCTGACCTTCCCAGTGTCCAACAGCAGCTTTTCAGCAACATTGACACAGTATTTGTAGAGGGCACGTCTACCACTACCACAACGATAGGTAAGAAAAAAACAAACATGCTTCCTCTACTTCCTCTCAGCTTTATTGTTTGTAGTGAGGTGTGCTTTACTCTACCTGTAGTTCTAATGAGTTGCAGAAAGAAAAGTATTTTTTCCTGAATTGTAAAACTTTGCGCGAGGTGAGATGATATCGAAAAACACAGAAAGCACGATTAATGGAAAAGCATCTACTGTGTAATGCAATATGCTTTCCTTTTTTTTCTTATTTTTACAATATCCCCCATCTGACCCATGACTGTTGTTTCTTAGCTGAGGGCCGTAGGCAGAGGAGAGATGTTGTCTTCCTGCTGGATGGATCGGATGGCACTAGGAATGGGTTCCCAGCAATGAAAGAGTTTGTGCAAAGAATGGTGGAGAGATTGGACATAGCTGAGAACAGAGATCGCGTTTCTGTGGTCCAGTACAGCAGAGACGCAGAGGTCCATTTCTATCTTAACACGCACAAGACAAAGGAAGACATTCTCGACGGTGTCAGAGGTCTGAGTCACAAAGGAGGCAGACCCCTCTACACGGGGGCAGGTCTCCAGTACGTCAGAGACAATGTCTTTACCGCCTCCTCCGGCAGCAGGCGGCTGGAGGGTGTGCCGCAGATACTGGTTTTGCTTAGCGGGGGAAGGTCATCTGACAGTGTTGATGCAGCAGCCTCCTCTCTGAAAGAGCTTGGAGTTTTGACCTTTGGAATAGGATCAAGGGGCTCTGATAGCAGAGAATTGCAGAGAATTTCATACGACCCAAATTATGCTCTAACCGTGTCCGACTTCAATGAGCTTCCAAAAGTCCAAGAGCAGCTGCTGGCCTCTGTCCAGGCTGTTCCAATTCCCATCACTACAACTTCACCAACTGTAACCGGTATGTGCATGGCAGAACTTTATAGTACGCTGTGCCTCGTCTTTCTTTTTAAGGCCCCTCCTTTTTTTATTTTCTTTTTTTTTTACCTTTTTCTTTTTGTGAGCAGTGGGAATGTTAGCCAGAGCTTAGACTGTTAATGAGTTGGTGAACTGATATGACATTCTGAAGGTTAATGCACGTTATTGACATTACTTGGCGTTAATGGTGCTGTTTTTTCCCCCTCCTAGCTGTTTACACCACACCCAGAAAGGACGTAGTGTTTCTTCTGGACGGTTCAGATGGCACTAGGAATTCTTTCCCAGCTATGCGTGACTTTGTGCAAAGAGTAGTGGAGCAATTCAACATTGAGGCCAACAGAGACCGTGTTTCTGTGGTACAGTACAGTAGAGATGCTGAGGTCCATTTTTATCTGAACAGCTACATGACAAAGGAAGACGTTCTTGACCGTGTCCGAGGCCTGAGACACAAAGGAGGCAGACCCCTCAACACGGGGGCAGCTCTCCAGTACGTCAGAGACAATGTCTTTACTGCCTCTTCCGGCAGCAGGCGGCTGGAGGGGGTGCCGCAGATACTGATCCTGCTTAGCGGCGGAAAGTCTTTTGACAGTGTCGATGCAGCAGCCTCCTCTCTGAAAGAGCTTGGCGTCTTGATCTTGGGAATAGGATCGAGGGGCTCGGACAGCGGAGAATTGCAGAGAATTTCATACGACCCCAGTTATGCTCTGTCCGTGTCCGACTTCAGTGAGCTTCCAAATGTCCAAGAGCAGCTGCTGGCCTCTGTCCAGGATGTTGCAATGCCCGTCACTCCAACTTCCCCGACTCTGACCGGTATGTGCATGGCAGAACTTCACTAGAGCTAGCTGACAGGCTGTGCCTTGTTGATTACTCGCAGCTTAGGTAGTCAAAGAGGTTGTGAACTAACGTGACGTTCTAAAGATGTTTTGAAATGTCCTGGTGTTAATGACGCTGTTTTCTTTTCCTAGCTGATGACGCCATACCCAGAAAGGACGTAGTGTTCCTGCTGGACGGTTCAGATGGCACTAGAAATACTTTCCCAGCGATGCGTGACTTTGTGCAAAGATTAGTGGAGCAATTCAACATAGATGCAAACAGAGACCGTGTTTCCGTGGTGCAGTACAGTAGAGACGCAGAGGTCAATTTCTATCTGAATACCTACACAACAAAGGGGGAGATCTTGAACTCTGTCAGAGGTCTGAGGCATAGAGGAGGGAGACCCCTCAACACTGGAGCAGCTCTCCAGTACGTGAGGGACAATGTCTTCACCGCCTCTGCGGGGAGTAGAAAGCAAGCGGGTGTCCCTCAGATTCTCATCCTCCTCAGTGGAGGACGGTCAAGCGATAACATAGATACACCTGCCTCCGCCTTGAAGCAGGGCGGGATCTTGATTTTTGGCGTCGGCACCAGAAATTCCAGCAGAGAGGTGCAGAGAATTGTCAATGATCCTACCTATGCACAGTCCATCAATGAATTCTCTGACCTTCCCAGTGTCCAACAGCAGTTTACCAGCTCCCTCAACAACGTGCTTGGTCAAGTCAAGCCGATGACAACTACTGTGCCGGGTAAGACACATTCCCGCACGCCTCTAGAAAACAGCACACTGAGCCCTTCTTTGCAAAGCGTGCGGTAGACCCTGAACAGTTTAAGTTAGCATTGCATGTGAGCAGAGCCGTGGGAAATTAGGCTAAAAAGCCAAGGGCTTGAACTCTAGGCACTGTTAAATTTTAAAGTGTTTGTTTATTCACTCGTTGGTTTGCTTTAGGTAAAGGTTTTTTTTTCCTTTTTTTTTCTTTTGACCAATATAACCTTTAAATTTAGACCTTATTTCATGGCTTCATATTCATTAAATTTAGGCAGTTTTACTCTGACTAAAACGAGGTGTTATTATAGCAGACGGGACTAACATTTGGCCGTTGGATTGGTTGTAAAATAACTTAAAGGATGGGAGAGTCGTTTCCCGTTTGCAGTTGCCAGCTAGAGCACGCATACACCTACAGACAATATCAGATGCCGAGTGCTCACGTGACTGTGTGTTTCATTTTATTACCCATAGCTGAGCGAAAGAGGGATGTAGTGTTCCTGCTGGATGGTTCAGATGGCACGAGGAGTTCTTTCTCTGCAATGCGTGACTTTGTTGAAAGGATGGTTGAGAGACTGAATGTGTCTGAGAACAGAGACCGTGTGTCCGTGGTCCAGTACAGCAGAGATCCAGAGGCCCAGTTCTATCTTAACACATACTCAAGAAAGGAGGACATTCTTGACACGGTCAGGGGTCTGAGGCACAAAGGAGGGAGACCCCTCAACACAGGGGCAGCTCTGCAGTACGTGAGGGATAATGTATTCACTGCCTCCTCTGGAAGCAGACGTGCAGAAGGTGTGCCCCAGTTACTGATTCTGCTGAGTGGTGGAAGGTCATTTGATAATGTTGACACACCGGCCTCATCCCTGAAGGAGCTGGGAGTGCTTATCTTTGGGCTAGGGTCAAGGAGCTCAGACAGCAGGGAGCTCCAGAGGATCTCCCATGAGCCTAGTTATGCACTCTCAGTAAGTGACTTTGCTGACCTTCCCAGTGTCCAACAGCAGCTTTTCAGCAACATTGACACAGTATTTGTAGAGGGCACGTCTACCACTACCACAACGATAGGTAAGAAAAAAACAAACATGCTTCCTCTACTTCCTCTCAGCTTTATTGTTTGTAGTGAGGTGTGCTTTACTCTACCTGTAGTTCTAATGAGTTGCAGAAAGAAAAGTATTTTTTCCTGAATTGTAAAACTTTGCGCGAGGTGAGATGATATCGAAAAACACAGAAAGCACGATTAATGGAAAAGCATCTACTGTGTAATGCAATATGCTTTCCTTTTTTTTCTTATTTTTACAATATCCCCCATCTGACCCATGACTGTTGTTTCTTAGCTGAGGGCCGTAGGCAGAGGAGAGATGTTGTCTTCCTGCTGGATGGATCGGATGGCACTAGGAATGGGTTCCCAGCAATGAAAGAGTTTGTGCAAAGAATGGTGGAGAGATTGGACATAGCTGAGAACAGAGATCGCGTTTCTGTGGTCCAGTACAGCAGAGACGCAGAGGTCCATTTCTATCTTAACACGCACAAGACAAAGGAAGACATTCTCGACGGTGTCAGAGGTCTGAGTCACAAAGGAGGCAGACCCCTCTACACGGGGGCAGGTCTCCAGTACGTCAGAGACAATGTCTTTACCGCCTCCTCCGGCAGCAGGCGGCTGGAGGGTGTGCCGCAGATACTGGTTTTGCTTAGCGGGGGAAGGTCATCTGACAGTGTTGATGCAGCAGCCTCCTCTCTGAAAGAGCTTGGAGTTTTGACCTTTGGAATAGGATCAAGGGGCTCTGATAGCAGAGAATTGCAGAGAATTTCATACGACCCAAATTATGCTCTAACCGTGTCCGACTTCAATGAGCTTCCAAAAGTCCAAGAGCAGCTGCTGGCCTCTGTCCAGGCTGTTCCAATTCCCATCACTACAACTTCACCAACTGTAACCGGTATGTGCATGGCAGAACTTTATAGTACGCTGTGCCTCGTCTTTCTTTTTAAGGCCCCTCCTTTTTTTATTTTCTTTTTTTTTACCTTTTTCTTTTTGTGAGCAGTGGGAATGTTAGCCAGAGCTTAGACTGTTAATGAGTTGGTGAACTGATATGACATTCTGAAGGTTAATGCACGTTATTGACATTACTTGGCATTAATGGTGCTGTTTTTTCCCCCTCCTAGCTGTTTACACCACACCCAGAAAGGACGTAGTGTTTCTTCTGGACGGTTCAGATGGCACTAGGAATTCTTTCCCAGCTATGCGTGACTTTGTGCAAAGAGTAGTGGAGCAATTCAACATTGAGGCCAACAGAGACCGTGTTTCTGTGGTACAGTACAGTAGAGATGCTGAGGTCCATTTTTATCTGAACAGCTACATGACAAAGGAAGACGTTCTTGACCGTGTCCGAGGCCTGAGACACAAAGGAGGCAGACCCCTCAACACGGGGGCAGCTCTCCAGTACGTCAGAGACAATGTCTTTACTGCCTCTTCCGGCAGCAGGCGGCTGGAGGGGGTGCCGCAGATACTGATCCTGCTTAGCGGCGGAAAGTCTTTTGACAGTGTCGATGCAGCAGCCTCCTCTCTGAAAGAGCTTGGCGTCTTGATCTTGGGAATAGGATCGAGGGGCTCGGACAGCGGAGAATTGCAGAGAATTTCATACGACCCCAGTTATGCTCTGTCCGTGTCCGACTTCAGTGAGCTTCCAAATGTCCAAGAGCAGCTGCTGGCCTCTGTCCAGGATGTTGCAATGCCCGTCACTCCAACTTCCCCGACTCTGACCGGTATGTGCATGGCAGAACTTCACTAGAGCTAGCTGACAGGCTGTGCCTTGTTGATTACTCGCAGCTTAGGTAGTCAAAGAGGTTGTGAACTAACGTGACGTTCTAAAGATGTTTTGAAATGTCCTGGTGTTAATGACGCTGTTTTCTTTTCCTAGCTGATGACGCCATACCCAGAAAGGACGTAGTGTTCCTGCTGGACGGTTCAGATGGCACTAGAAATACTTTCCCAGCGATGCGTGACTTTGTGCAAAGATTAGTGGAGCAATTCAACATAGATGCAAACAGAGACCGTGTTTCCGTGGTGCAGTACAGTAGAGACGCAGAGGTCAATTTCTATCTGAATACCTACACAACAAAGGGGGAGATCTTGAACTCTGTCAGAGGTCTGAGGCATAGAGGAGGGAGACCCCTCAACACTGGAGCAGCTCTCCAGTACGTGAGGGACAATGTCTTCACCGCCTCTGCGGGGAGTAGAAAGCAAGCGGGTGTCCCTCAGATTCTCATCCTCCTCAGTGGAGGACGGTCAAGCGATAACATAGATACACCTGCCTCCGCCTTGAAGCAGGGCGGGATCTTGATTTTTGGCGTCGGCACCAGAAATTCCAGCAGAGAGGTGCAGAGAATTGTCAATGATCCTACCTATGCACAGTCCATCAATGAATTCTCTGACCTTCCCAGTGTCCAACAGCAGTTTACCAGCTCCCTCAACAACGTGCTTGGTCAAGTCAAGCCGATGACAACTACTGTGCCGGGTAAGACACATTCCCGCACGCCTCTAGAAAACAGCACACTGAGCCCTTCTTTGCAAAGCGTGCGGTAGACCCTGAACAGTTTAAGTTAGCATTGCATGTGAGCAGAGCCGTGGGAAATTAGGCTAAAAAGCCAAGGGCTTGAACTCTAGGCACTGTTAAATTTTAAAGTGTTTGTTTATTCACTCGTTGGTTTGCTTTAGGTAAAGGTTTTTTTTTTCCTTTTTTTTTCTTTTGACCAATATAACCTTTAAATTTAGACCTTATTTCATGGCTTCATATTCATTAAATTTAGGCAGTTTTACTCTGACTAAAACGAGGTGTTATTATAGCAGACGGGACTAACATTTGGCCGTTGGATTGGTTGTAAAATAACTTAAAGGACGGGAGAGTCGTTTCCCGTTTGCAGTTGCCAGCTAGAGCACGCATACACCTACAGACAATATCAGATGCCGAGTGCTCACGTGACTGTGTGTTTCATTTTATTACCCATAGCTGAGCGAAAGAGGGATGTAGTGTTCCTGCTGGATGGTTCAGATGGCACGAGGAGTTCTTTCTCTGCAATGCGTGACTTTGTTGAAAGGATGGTTGAGAGACTGAATGTGTCTGAGAACAGAGACCGTGTGTCCGTGGTCCAGTACAGCAGAGATCCAGAGGCCCAGTTCTATCTTAACACATACTCAAGAAAGGAGGACATTCTTGACACGGTCAGGGGTCTGAGGCACAAAGGAGGGAGACCCCTCAACACAGGGGCAGCTCTGCAGTACGTGAGGGATAATGTATTCACTGCCTCCTCTGGAAGCAGACGTGCAGAAGGTTTGCCCCAGTTACTGATTCTGCTGAGTGGTGGAAGGTCATTTGATAATGTTGACACACCGGCCTCATCCCTGAAAGAGCTGGGAGTGCTTATCTTTGGGCTAGGGTCAAGGAGCTCAGACAGCAGGGAGCTCCAGAGGATCTCCCATGAGCCTAGTTATGCACTCTCAGTAAGTGACTTTGCTGACCTTCCCAGTGTCCAACAGCAGCTTTTCAGCAACATTGACACAGTATTTGTAGAGGGCACGTCTACCACTACCACAACGATAGGTAAGAAAAAAACAAACATGCTTCCTCTACTTCCTCTCAGCTTTATTGTTTGTAGTGAGGTGTGCTTTACTCTACCTGTAGTTCTAATGAGTTGCAGAAAGAAAAGTATTTTTTCCTGAATTGTAAAACTTTGCGCGAGGTGAGATGATATCGAAAAACACAGAAAGCACGATTAATGGAAAAGCATCTACTGTGTAATGCAATATGCTTTCCTTTTTTTTCTTATTTTTACAATATCCCCCATCTGACCCATGACTGTTGTTTCTTAGCTGAGGGCCGTAGGCAGAGGAGAGATGTTGTCTTCCTGCTGGATGGATCGGATGGCACTAGGAATGGGTTCCCAGCAATGAAAGAGTTTGTGCAAAGAATGGTGGAGAGATTGGACATAGCTGAGAACAGAGATCGCGTTTCTGTGGTCCAGTACAGCAGAGACGCAGAGGTCCATTTCTATCTTAACACGCACAAGACAAAGGAAGACATTCTCGACGGTGTCAGAGGTCTGAGTCACAAAGGAGGCAGACCCCTCTACACGGGGGCAGGTCTCCAGTACGTCAGAGACAATGTCTTTACCGCCTCCTCCGGCAGCAGGCGGCTGGAGGGTGTGCCGCAGATACTGGTTTTGCTTAGCGGGGGAAGGTCATCTGACAGTGTTGATGCAGCAGCCTCCTCTCTGAAAGAGCTTGGAGTTTTGACCTTTGGAATAGGATCAAGGGGCTCTGATAGCAGAGAATTGCAGAGAATTTCATACGACCCAAATTATGCTCTAACCGTGTCCGACTTCAATGAGCTTCCAAAAGTCCAAGAGCAGCTGCTGGCCTCTGTCCAGGCTGTTCCAATTCCCATCACTACAACTTCACCAACTGTAACCGGTATGTGCATGGCAGAACTTTATAGTACGCTGTGCCTCGTCTTTCTTTTCTAAGGCCCCTCCTTTTTTTATTTTCTTTTTTTTTACCTTTTTCTTTTTGTGAGCAGTGGGAATGTTAGCCAGAGCTTAGACTGTTAATGAGTTGGTGAACTGATATGACATTCTGAAGGTTAATGCACGTTATTGACATTACTTGGCGTTAATGGTGCTGTTTTTTCCCCCTCCTAGCTGTTTACACCACACCCAGAAAGGACGTAGTGTTTCTTCTGGACGGTTCAGATGGCACTAGGAATTCTTTCCCAGCTATGCGTGACTTTGTGCAAAGAGTAGTGGAGCAATTCAACATTGAGGCCAACAGAGACCGTGTTTCTGTGGTACAGTACAGTAGAGATGCTGAGGTCCATTTTTATCTGAACAGCTACATGACAAAGGAAGACGTTCTTGACCGTGTCCGAGGCCTGAGACACAAAGGAGGCAGACCCCTCAACACGGGGGCAGCTCTCCAGTACGTCAGAGACAATGTCTTTACTGCCTCTTCCGGCAGCAGGCGGCTGGAGGGGGTGCCGCAGATACTGATCCTGCTTAGCGGCGGAAAGTCTTTTGACAGTGTCGATGCAGCAGCCTCCTCTCTGAAAGAGCTTGGCGTCTTGATCTTGGGAATAGGATCGAGGGGCTCGGACAGCGGAGAATTGCAGAGAATTTCATACGACCCCAGTTATGCTCTGTCCGTGTCCGACTTCAGTGAGCTTCCAAATGTCCAAGAGCAGCTGCTGGCCTCTGTCCAGGATGTTGCAATGCCCGTCACTCCAACTTCCCCGACTCTGACCGGTATGTGCATGGCAGAACTTCACTAGAGCTAGCTGACAGGCTGTGCCTTGTTGATTACTCGCAGCTTAGGTAGTCAAAGAGGTTGTGAACTAACGTGACGTTCTAAAGATGTTTTGAAATGTCCTGGTGTTAATGACGCTGTTTTCTTTTCCTAGCTGATGACGCCATACCCAGAAAGGACGTAGTGTTCCTGCTGGACAGTTCAGATGGCACTAGAAATACTTTCCCAGCGATGCGTGACTTTGTGCAAAGATTAGTGGAGCAATTCAACATAGATGCAAACAGAGACCGTGTTTCCGTGGTGCAGTACAGTAGAGACGCAGAGGTCAATTTCTATCTGAATACCTACACAACAAAGGGGGAGATCTTGAACTCTGTCAGAGGTCTGAGGCATAGAGGAGGGAGACCCCTCAACACTGGAGCAGCTCTCCAGTACGTGAGGGACAATGTCTTCACCGCCTCTGCGGGGAGTAGAAAGCAAGCGGGTGTCCCTCAGATTCTCATCCTCCTCAGTGGAGGACGGTCAAGCGATAACATAGATACACCTGCCTCCGCCTTGAAGCAGGGCGGGATCTTGATTTTTGGCGTCGGCACCAGAAATTCCAGCAGAGTGGTGCAGAGAATTGTCAATGATCCTACCTATGCACAGTCCATCAATGAATTCTCTGACCTTCCCAGTGTCCAACAGCAGTTTACCAGCTCCCTCAACAACGTGCTTGGTCAAGTCAAGCCGATGACAACTATTGTGCCTGGTAAGACAGATTCCCGCAGGCCTCTAGAAAACAACACACTGAGCCCTTCTTTGCAAAGCGTGCGGTAGACCCTGAACAGTTTAAGTTAGCATTGCATGTGAGCAGAGCCATGGGAAATTAAGCTAAAAAGCCAAGGGCTGGAACTTGTTGATTGATTGATTTTTCATTTTTTATTTCTAGAATTTCTAATAGTTTTCTCTAATGTATTTAAGATTCATTAAGGCAAATCATGAGTGTGGGATGTGAATTTGTTTGGGTTTTTTTCTCATTAAAAAAAGTATATTTTTATATGTATGTATATATGTATATATGTGTATATATATACAGGTGCATCTCAATAAATTAGAATGTCGTGGAAAAGTTCATTTATTTCAGTAATTCAACTCAAATTGTGAAACTCGTGTATTAAATAAATTCAATGCACACAGACTGAAGTAGTTTAAGTCTTTGGTTCTTTTAATTGTGATGATTTAGGCTCACATTTAACAAAAACCCACCAATTCACTATCTCAGCAAATTAGAATGCTTCATAAGACCAATAAAAAAATGTTTTTAGTGAATTTTGGCCTTCTGGAAAGTATGTTCATTTACTGTATATGTACTCAATACTTGGTAGGGGCTCCTTTTGCTTTAATTACTGCCTCAATTCGGCGTGGCATGGAGGTGATCAGTTTGTGGCACTGCTGAGGTGGTATGGAAGCCCAGGTTTCTTTGACAGTGGCCTTCAGGTCATCTGCATTGTTGGGTCTGGTGTCTCTCATCTTCCTCTTGACAATACCCCATAGATTATCTATGGGGTTCAGGTCAGGCGAGTTTGCTGGCCAATCAAGCACAGTAACACCATGGTCATTGAACCAGCTTTTGGTACCTTTGGCAGTGTGGGCAGGTGCCAAGTCCTGCTGGAAAATGAAATCAGCATCTCCATAAAGCTTGTCAGCAGAAGGAAGCATGAAGTGCTCTAAAATTTCCTGGTAGATGGCTGCGTTGACTGTGGACTTCAGAAAACACAATAGACCAACACCAGCAGATGACATGGCAGCCCAAATCATCACTGACTGTGGAAACTTCACACTGGACTTCAAGCAACATGGATTCTGTGCCTCTCCACTCTTCCTCCAGACTCTGGGACCTTGATTTCCAAATGAAATGCAAAATTTACTTTCATCTGAAAAGAGGACTTTGGACCACTGAGTTCTTTTTCTCCACAGCCCAGGTAAGATGCTTCTGACGTTGTCTCTGGTTCAGAGGTGGCTTGGTAGCCCTTTTCCTGAAGATGTCTGAGCGTGGTGACTCTTGATGCACTGACTCCAGCTTCAGTCCACTCCTTGTGAAGCTCTCACAAGTGTTTAAATCAGCTTTGCTTGACAGTATTCTCAAGCTTGCAGTCATCCCTGTTGCTTGTGCACCTTTTCCTACCCAAATTCTTCCTTCCAGTCAACTTTGCATTTAATATGCTTTGATACAGCGCTCTGTAAACAGCCACACCTTTCAGTAATGACCTTCTGTGACTTATCCTCTTTGTGGAGGGCATCAATGTTCGTCTTCTGGACCATTGCCGAGTCAGCAGTCTTCCCCATTATTGTGGTTTCAAAGAACAAGACATACCCAGAATTTATACTGTAGGGATGGTCATTAATTGAAACTCAAATGTAAATATTCTAATATTTTGAGGTACTGATTTTTGACTTTCATGAGCTGTAAGCTCTAATCATCAAAATTAAAACAAAAAAACTTTTGAAATGTTTTACTTTACATGCAATCTAAAATATATAAAAGTTTCACTTTTTGAAATAACTTACAAGAAAAACTTTTTCACGACATTCTAATTTATTGAGATGCACCTGCATATATATGTATATGTATATGTATATATATATATATATATATATGTGTGTGTGTGTGTGTGTGTGTGTATATGTGTGTGTGACCCTGGACCACAAAACCAGGCCTATAAGGGTCAATTTCTCAAAATTGAGATGTATGCATCATCTGCAAGCTGAATAAATAAGCTTTCCATTGATGTATGGTTTGTTAGGATAGGACAATATTTAGCTGAGATACAACTATTTGAATATCTTGAATCTGAGGGTGCAAAAAAAATCTAAATATTGAGAAAATCGCCTTTAAAGCTGTCTAAATGAAGTCCTTAGCAGTGCATATCGATAATCTTGACCCGTGCAATGTTTTGTTGGCTATTGCTACAAATATACCCATGCTACTTATGACTGGTTTTGTGGTCCAGGGTCACATATAAAACATATGTTACTATGGTTGCTCTCCAAGGTTACAATGTATCATGGTTGCAGTGTTTTAAGTTCAGTTGAAAATGACAGCTTGCACATCTGGAAATTCCAGGTGGAAACAAAATACAGAATGATGATACAAAACTTGCTGATACAATGCCTTACCATTAGGTAGTGGAATCAAATGAAAATTAGTTATGTTCACTAATCTGAAACAAAGGGTTGTACAGTTCACGTAATTATATTCATGTTGTTGTTGTTGGGTGTGTATACAGACTGGCCCTCATCTACTCAACAACATTTAATATTAAATCAGATTTTTTTTCTTTTTTTTTCGTTTTAGCGGAGACCCAAGGACCTAAGAAGGACATCATCTTTGTGATTGATGGCTCTGAAGGTGTTGGCAGAGAGTTCCCAATTATCCAGGAGTTTGTGCGCAGAGTTGTGGAGAACCTCAATGTTGGTGAGAACAAGATCCGAGTAAGCGTGGTGCAGTATGGAGATTCCCCGTATGCAGACATATACCTCAACTCACACAGGACCAAAGAAGGTGTCCTAAATGGCATTAAGGAACTCCGACAACGAGGGGGGAGACAGCGTAACCTTGGTCGGGCCATTGACTTTGTTAGTCGTGAAGTTCTGGCTTCTGGACGTGGTGGAAGGAAACAGGAGGGAGTTCCACAATTTGTTGTTGTGATTTCAGGAGGAAAAGCAACAGACAATATAAGACCAACTGCAACTGCATTGAAAAAGTCAGGAGTCGTCCCCTTTAGCATAGGAACAAGAGACGTAGACACTCAGGAATTGCAGGTGACATCCTATGTCCCCAGATTTGCCTACACAGTTGATGACTTGCCTGGACTATATACAATTCAGGACACACTCATCACCACCCTGACAGAGCTATCTAGTGAGGACTTAGCCAAATTGCGCCCTGAATACCCTCCAGGTAACTGCAATCATTTCATAATTGGGTTTCTTGTTGATGTGGTAATGCTGCTGAAAATTCCAGCATACACCAGAATGAATTTCCATTCCCAACTTACTTTTTGATATCTGGTCCAGCTGGTGGTTAAACTTAGTTCTGTTTTAAATTTTAAGTTTGTGAAATTGGTTATCCAGTATGGTCTATCACTTATTGCTTGTTAACCTAGTTAAGAAGCTTGCTAAAACACTAGCATCCTATGCTGGGAACAGCATCTAAAATGCAAAATGAATATCACCAGCTATGTTGGTCTTTTCAACAGCGATAGCATAGAAAATGTGCCTGTGAAGGTTTGAAAGTGTTCATGACATACATTTTATTATATTCCTTATAAGTCTGTTTAAAGTCACTCATTGCACTAGTGTCATAATTTAGTAATACATGACCATTTTCCATCCTGTGTCTAACCATATGAATCAAATGCTCAGTTTTGCTGCTGCCTTTTATTTAAGACTCCAATTTTCACTGTTATGATTGGCTAACATTTTTGCATAAGAAAAATGTGTCCTTATTCTTGTTGCTCTCAGAAATTGTATAAAGCCTGCTAATCAGATTAGAAATTACTAATCGAGAAAGTGCTTTCCACTGTTGTGTGCAATATGCAATGGACTGTGGCTAAAAAGACAACATTAAGTATGGTCAGCTTCTCCATCAGCTTTTGTTTTTAAGGCATTCTTGACACAGCATCAAAACACAGCACTCATGGTGGGACACACTGAAACAGCCAGACCTGCTGCAATGGTCAAAGGCTCACATCAATTAAAATAGCACAAACAGTTAAAGTTCTTAACACTGTGTCCTTAACACAGTACTCATGACAAGATGCACTAAAATAATTGGACAAAGATACCAATCTAATCTATTTTACAAAATAGATAGGATATTAATAGAACAATTGCTTACATCACCTCATCTAGTGTAAAGCAACTCAGAGCAGCAAAACATATTCAGTTGATAAAGTCCTTTTTTAAACTGATTGAATATACCTGACATTTGCATAGAACTAAGAATTGAAGAATTGAGAATTCATTATAAAATTTGCACCACAGTTTGTGAATCCTGTGGTCAGACTGTCAGGTTTGTGTATTAATTAAGATCTATTTATTATTGTTAAATAAATTTTTTATGTCCAATTTTCATCTCTTTATTTCAAAACATAGAGACTGTAATTCCAGTACCAGTACCTCGTGGAGATAAAAGAGATGTTGTTTTCCTTATTGATGGCACAACAAAGATGCGGAGTGAGTTCCCTGCCATAAGAGACATGGTTCAGCGAGTGGTGGAGAAGTTAGATGTGGGTCTAGACAATGTGAGAGTCTCAGTTGTGCAGTACAGTGATGATACCAAACTGGAGTTTCTTCTCAATGAGCACTCCACAAAGGAGGAAGTTCGCCAGGCAATACGAAGAATGAGAAGCAAAGGTGGCAATCAGCTTAACACTGGCCAAGCTCTGGAATACGTTTCAAAGAACATCTATCAAAGATCAGCCGGAAGCCGTGTAGAAGAGGGTGTGCCCCAGTTTCTCATCTTGGTAACTGGAGGAAAGTCAAATGATGATGTGTCTGGCCCTGCTAACCAACTGAAGTCAAGCCGCGTTGCTCCCTTAGCAGTTGGAGCTCATAATGCTGATGAAGAGGAACTAAAATTAATTTCCTTTAGTCCAGAACTAACATACACCATTAGAGACTTCCAGCAACTTCCAAGAGTGGAGCAACAGCTTTTAACCAAAGTCAGTACCATGACCAGAGATGAAATTTCGGCCCCCCCTACGCCTAGAGGTATACCACTTTTTCTGCTTGTGTTAAAACCATTATTTAAGGTTAATCCACATTAGCAGAACATTTGATGCCAAATTTAATCATGTCATGTTTACTTTTACACACGCACATAGCTTTAATAGATTATGCAGAAATGTATTAGTACATTTATTAATTTTTGTTTCTTATCAGTCCCACTCAGTCTTGGAAGAAAGGACATCATCTTCCTCATTGATGGCTCTGATAGTGTTGGACAAAGCGGTGTTGCTCACATTCGTGACTTTATGTTGAAAGTGGTTGATCAGCTTGATGTACGACCTGACGAAGTTCGCGTGGCTCTTGTGCAGTATGGTGAAAGGCCTAAAACTGAATTCTCTTTGAACTCTCATGACAACAAGCAATCTGTAATCTCTGCAATTAAGAGATTGCGCCATATGGGTGGACGCGGTGCTGATCTAGCTGAGGCGATAAAGTATGTCATTCGAAATGAGCTCCAGGAATCTGCTGGGGTACGTCTAACACAGGCTTCCCAGCATTTAGTTGTCCTAACTGGTGAAAGATCAACCTCCGATGTATCTACTTATGGCCCACTTCTCAAAGGCGCTCGCGTCAATTGTATAGGAATTGGTGCAGAAAATGCAGACCCAAGACAGCTGGCACAGATTACTACCACTGCTGATGACGTCCTGCAGGTGGCTGCTTTCCCAAATCTTCCAAACATACAGAGCAAGTTTATAGCCAGACTTAATGGAACGATTATAGAGGAGACTCCCACTGACACTGAAGATACAGGTAGGTAGAACTTTAATGTCATTGTTATGTTAGACATACTTTACATGATGTGTATATAATAATAGGCCATAAATGTTTGTTTGTTCATTTATTTAGCCTGTTTTATTTTCTTTGATTTGCCCTAGGTCCTGGGCTCCCACAGGCCAAGGCTGCTGATATTGTGTTTTTGGTTGATGGCTCAATCAATCTTGGCAGGGACAATTTTAAAGAGGTCATGGAATTTATTCTTAATTTAATTGACTTGTTCTTCACTGAGAGAGACAATCTTCAGATTGGTCTAGCACATTATGCTACAGATGTGACCGATGTATTCTACCTCAATACTTACAAAAATAAGGATGACATTATTAATGCCATAACTCGAGCCGAGTACAAGGGAGGTCGGGAAATTAAAACAGGCAATGCCATTCGCCATGTTCAGAAAACACACTTTGTCAAAGAAAGAGGCAGTCGGAAGGATGACGGAATTCCACAGATCCTGATGGTAGTCACTGGTGGACGGTCAAGGGATGACAGCAAATCAGCGGCACTAGCTCTCAAAGCCAGTGGTGTGCGCATCTATGCTGTTGGGGTGGGTGATATTGAGGACGAGCTCAATAAGTTGGGCAGTGAAGCTACTACAGTGGCCCGAGCCAGCACCTTCCAAGAGCTCTCTGAACTGAATGAGCAGATTTTGGAAACACTGGATGATGAGGTGAAAGGAATTGGACTGTGCACTGGAGTAAAGGAAACAAGAGGTTTGGTTTTTAGTTTTTTTTTATAAAGCGAAAGTACATTTTAAGTGTTCTAAACAGAGGTTTACTCTCAATTTGTATTAATTCTTAATTCTGTTTCTGGCAGAATGCAAGTTGGATGTTCTTGTGGGGTTTGATGTGGCTGCACAGAACATCTTTGCTGCTCAGAAAACATTAGAGACGAAGGTGGCTACTATTCTCCAACGCATTACACAGATGCAGTCCATCAGCTGCACTTCTGGCCAGGTTCCCTTAATACAAGTGGGCATGCTAGCAATGGACTCTGCCTCTGAACCTGTTCAACTGGACTTCACCAACAGATACACAGAGCTTATTGAGCCCTTCAAGGCCCTCCGAAACCGTGGACCTTTTGTTCTAAATGGTGCCACAATCAAAGCTTATGCTGATAGATTCAAAAGTCAGCCTTCAGATAGTGTCAAGGTACATTCTTTTTATTCAGGGCAAATTTTAACATCAAAATCTAACCATATTGTATGTACTGGATCTCTGTATATTTATAAACAATTATTTGTATTAAAAATTAAATTAATTGCTGTTTTACACCCATAAAGGTTGTGATCCACTTAACTGATGGATTAGATGCCCAGTATAACATCCTGAAAGAGCGAGTTGAACTGATGCGTTCAGCTGGTAAGAGTAATCGTGATTATAGATATGAAAATGTCTGATGAATTTCATTACTTCACACTCAAATATCGATAGGTTGTATGTTCAGTTTCTTTATTTCTCTACTCACCAATGCTTATGTTTGTTGTTGATGATGATTTAGACATTTCACAACATGTTACTACAAACATTTTAATATTTAAGTTTAATATTGTTTTCTTAAGATGTCAGTAGTTTCATCCTTGTTGCCCTGGAGAGAGTGCCACGATTTGAAGATGCAGTTCTCTTGGAATTTGGCCGTGGCTTTAGGTACACACGACCTCTGCGTGTCAACCTCATGGACTTGGATTATGAACTTCTGGAAGAACTGGTGAGAACTGTCCTAACTGCTCAGTCAAATAAACTCACTAATGGATGGCCTACTACAATGACAAAGACAGCTGAATATGTTTGTATAATATTATTTTGGTTGTCTCTTTTTAAGGATAACATTGCTGAGCGGGAATGCTGTTCTGTTCCGTGCAAGTGTAATGGCCAGAGAGGGGACAGAGGAGCTGTTGGTGTTCCTGGACCAAAGGTCAAATTCATTCTTCGAGAAACAACATATTTTACACTACAACACAGATTTAAAAAAAAAAAAAAAATTGATCAGTGTTTGCTCATGTCAAAGTTTGTATTGCCTATAGGGTCAATCTGGTGGTCAAGGCTTGAGAGGACATCCTGGTGATGAAGGTGGTCCGGTAAGCATGTATTAATTATCTATTATGAATATATATAAAGATTTAAATGGCATATTTTTTCACTCACATTTGTCTGTGATTCAACATCTACCTTCTCAATAGTTTGTAATTGCCCACTTTCTCACTACGCATTGTTACATTGATTTTCCAGCATGCACTAATAAATGGACAGATCCTATACATACCTTTGCACATACATATACATACTTTTACCAGTTTTACGGTAACATGTTACGGAATGCATGTGTTAGTTCATGAATTTAAACCACAACACTGGAGTTTATTTTCTATTTATTTTAATGTTTTTGCTCACAAATACAATCAAATTCTCTCCCTACCCCATATCAAGCATCAACATAAGAATTCATCATGAACAACCTGAAACGTTGCTCTTGTCATTAAATCAGTGTGTATCTTTTAGTTAGATGGCAACATTTTGACAAAAAAAAATTTGTGTATGTGGCATGTTGTTTCTCATGATTGCGATAATCCATATTTTATCAGGGAGAGAGAGGTCCACCTGGTGTAAATGGAACTCAAGGATTCCAAGGATGTCCAGGTCAAAGAGGTGTTAAAGTAAGTTGAACTAAATTTCACTTAAGGCGGCACATTATGGTTAAAATAAATTACGTGACTAATTCAATGTATTTATTTTACTTTTATTTAGGGATCTCGAGGATACAATGGTGAAAAGGTAAGAACTCCTTATATATAAAACTTTTGTAATCATGTCAAAGTAAATAATAATATATTACCATGATTAACATTAACATAAGAATATGCTTAATTGATAGCATTTGTTTTGTTTTAGGGTGAAATTGGAGAGATTGGTTTAGATGGAATCAATGGAGAGGAGGTCAGCTATTTTTGATTTTGTTATTAGTGATCACTTGTACAATAGTTTGTACAAATCTTTGTGCATGCCAATTAAAATCTGTTGTTGTCTTTCAGGGAACAAGTGGCGTTGCTGGCCCTCCAGGAGATAGAGGAAACCCTGGCCAAAGGGTAAGTCATGTAGAATATAGTTGTGGGTAGGGTCATGAGGAATATATTCAAAATAAATAAATATGGTTTATCTGATCTTTCTGGTGTGTTTCTAGGGACCTAAAGGGGCTAAAGGCCAGTCAGGAGATGTTGGTCAGACTGGAATCCGTGGTGATCCCGTATGTATTATATACATAGTCAGATATGTCTTCTCTCTTATTTACTCAAGGATTTGACTTAATTTAGAATGAGTATATCTTCCTTCAATAAGTAAGGTTGATGCTGTTGTTGTTTAGGGCATCCCAGGAAAAGACAACAACCAGAGGGGACCAAAAGGTGATCCAGGCGATGCTGGCCCACCGGTATGGTCCATTATTATTATTTTTAACATAGTTAATACTGTATGTCATTCTGGTAGATTCTTCTATTTATTTGATTGTTTCTGGTCAGGACTGTAGCACATGTTCACGCATCAATATTGTAAAGTTCCAAGCTTCATATCAAGCTTTGTTTATAGTTCTGCAATATAATCTAATTAAAAATCATAGAAGTTGTTTTATTAATTATTTCTCATTTGATTAAACTATTATTTCTCATTACATGTAATTTTAGCTTCTGGTCATGGTCAAACTTTAAGACTTGGCCAAGCTTTACATATAGTAGTAGTTACTGCACATTTTGTTAGTGTGTCCTATTAAATGTGTGTTTGTGTCTATGTGAATAAAATCCACAACTGTAATGCATTTTTGAAGTTCACCGAAGTGTTTTCTTTAGGGAGAGCCAGGAGTGGACGGAAATAAAGGAGGACCTGGTGAACCAGGCAGAGGGGTATGCTTCCTCGACCAAAGAGAATGTATTTTCTAACTTACCCAGCAGTACTGAATAGGCTAAGATCCTTTCAACCAGTTCATAAATAATCTCTTAACCCCCCCCCCTATGTTTAGAATCTAAAGACTTCAAAGAAAACTGTTATGAGATAAGAAGAAATTTCTGAATTAACTTCGACAGCTGTTCAGATCAGTACTCAATCAATTTTACGTCATGTTGTCTATGGCAATACATTATTTGAAATGTTATGTTTCAGATCCATGAAATGTTGAATGACAGATGTTCTGTTCATAATCTTATTAACCTTCTTTTTTGAAAAAGGGCCCTGATGGTAGAAGAGGGCCTCCTGGTCAAGCGGTGAGTACACGTATAAACTATTTCATGCCATTGAGGGAAATGAACATTATTTTAACACTCTCACAGAGATTCATCAAGAGCTGTTGTTTAGGGATATTTTGAATTCATTTGAATTTGTTGAATTTATTGATGGTCCTATTGTATTTTTAGGGTGCCCCTGGAAGGCCAGGAAGTGATGGTTTACCAGGAGAGACAGGAATTGGAGGATCTCGGGTAAATTAATCAGCTGCAAAAAAAGTAGTTGTTCAAAATAAAAGCCATATGTTGTATATGCATACATAATGGTTTAATCTGGTTTGCAGTCTGGTTACATTTATTTATTGTGTATGTACAAATATTCACACCTGCCTTGAAATAAAATGTTCAATGTTATAATCAAAGAGAAAATATATATTATATGTAATATAAATATTGTGTATCTGTACTTGATTCAGGGTCCCGCTGGACCAATTGGAGCACCTGGTATAAGAGGAGAGGATGGAAACCCTGGTCCAAGGGTAAGAGATGTTCAAGCATGTTCTTTTTCTTGTTTTCTATGCTTCTAAAAGTATTGATTGTATCAATAATAATGACCATTTGTGTGCAGACAAAACTGCACACACATGCAAAAAAAGAAAATTTGTGGTTTATTACTTCTTAAAAGAGAAAAAAAAAAAAAAAAATAAATAAAGAGAAAAAAAAAAAATATATATATATATATATATATATACTGGTTTCTATGAGGAAAGCTTTCATCTTATTTTATATATTTTTTAGGGGCCAGGAGGACTGCCAGGAGCTGCTGGAGAAAAGGGTAGAAGAGGTGCCGTTGGCCGGAAGGTACTGGTTATCTTTAACAACATTTAGCAATTCATTGCAAGGCAGTTGCACTCTCATGTTTCAGTTACCATTTGGCAAGCTTAAGAAATGTTTTAAAGAAATCATCTCAGTGTCAACTGAAAGCAAAGCTTCTGGGGAGTTTGTATTTATACAGTTTGGGAAGAGGAAATTAGCTCACATTTTTGTTTCAATGCATTAGTGTGAGGATTAGGGTGCTCTTTCAGCTGTTAAATGTATGACCATTGCACCTTTTATACATTATTATTTATACAATTATGATTCACTTTTTCTCATTCACTCTAAAGGGTGAACCAGGGGAGCCAGGACCTAAAGGTGTCGTTGGACCCCTGGGACCCCGTGGGGAGCCTGTAAGTGAGAAGTCACAGTCTGCACCAGTCATACCAAATACATTTCATACATTGTAACAAAAATGTCAATAACAGCATCATTATATAAAACAGTCACAAATAGATTGAATAGTTATAAACATTACTTCCATATTAAAACATATAGCACATTGATCATTTATCAGATCAATCTACTGTATGTCAGCAGTTTAGCCTAGATCAAACTAAGGAGTTTCCTATGTATACAGGGTGAAGATGGACGAGATGGGTTTGGTATACCTGGTCCCAAAGGACGAAATGTGAGTGTGTGTGTGTGGAAAGGGTTTAAACAATGTTTTTTGTGTTTTTTCAATGAATCATATAGAATTGTTGTGCATGCACCTGTGGAACCTCCCTGAGTTTACATGCAGTAGGCAATTAAAGTCACAGTTACAATACCTTAAAACATTAGACCTACCCAGGGTCCCTGCTCACGTGATTGAACATGCAGTAGTCCTGCTGAAGGGAGGCATGAGGACTGCAGATAAACTGAGCAATGGAAAGGGTAATAAACAGCATTGTCCTTAATGTAAGATACCTTAGACAGTGCTACTGGGAGGCTCATTATTCCATTTCTGATCATCAAATGCCTGTGAAACTTGTTCAGTTTATGTCTCAGTTGTTGTATCTTTTTACGTTCATATATGCTATATACATACTCTGCAAGACATGTATTTTACACTGAACAATCTTTAATATTATTTTAGGGTGATGAAGGTTTCCCTGGTTTCCCTGGTCCAAAGGTGAGATCAATGAAGTTGTCTGCTCCTTTGAATGTTTTACAGTATATACAGTAGTACTGCAGTGCAAAACAATGAATGTAACTAAATGTTAAATCTTAATTGATTCAAAGGGTGAAGCAGGTGACCCTGGTTCAAAGGGAGGACCTGGACCTAGAGGAAACAATGGCCAGAGAGTGAGTAATGTTGATGGAACTATTTTTAAGTGGGTCATAACGTCCATACTGGTGGTAATCACTAATAATATGTTTGTGTAGGGTACCTCAGGGGAACCTGGTGGACCTGGACAAAAGGGAGATATTGGATACCCAGGGCCCTATGTAAGCACCATACTTTAATATAATACTGCTTTAAAAGAATCTTTTAAAAAACAAATAAATAAATAAATAATACATAAATTGTTGCAAATCTTTAAATTGTTTACTTTGAATTAACAAGGTGATTAAGTTGAGAAATGACTAGGATGTTCTTTCTTACAAAGTGTACAATTCTCTCTGCAAGTCATAAGCTTTGATTTACTCAAGCTGTTAATTTAAAAAAAAAAATTAACTAGTGACAGACATTAGTTTGGCGCAAAAAAAATGTTCAGTGGAATAAATCCAGATTGTTCTACCCAGCTGTGTTCAGCTGTTGAGAAAGTGTTTTTTTTCTGTTGTCAAAAACAGGGTCTAAAAGGACCCAGAGGAACTGGTGCAGTGGTATGTACTTTTTCCTTTCTTTCACTGTATAAGTGACTTTATTATTTAGTTCTACTTACATGCTTGGAACATTAATGCCAAATATTTTTGTCCTCACAGCAATGTGATCTGGTCAAGAAAATTAGGGATAACTGTCGTAAGTATAGTGATTGTACATTGTCTAATTATGCTGTCTTTCTTATAGTTTGAGTTATACCTTTATATACCTTCTAATAGTTCTACATTTTGAAATATTTCTCTATTTGTTTCTATTTTTTAGCCTGCTGCTATGGTAAGTGAATAGTGTACAATCTCTTCTGCATTTGCACTGTACTGTTAGGGTCACATTTTACAGCATTCATTGCATAAAACTGTACTTCAGCTTTTGAGTTTCTAATTCTCCAGGTGCTCAGGAATGTCCCCTATACCCTACTGAGTTGGCCTTTGCCCTGGATGCATCCGATGGTGTATCACGCTCTGCTTTCAACAACATGCGTGACACTGTTCTCCGCCTGGTCAGTGACATCACTATTGCTGAGAGCAACTGTCCCCGAGGTGCCCGTGTTGCTCTATCACTC
Source organism: Schizothorax lantsangensis (assembly GCA_027422415.1). Taxonomy (NCBI): domain Eukaryota; kingdom Metazoa; phylum Chordata; class Actinopteri; order Cypriniformes; family Cyprinidae; genus Schizothorax; species Schizothorax lantsangensis. Next base: position 21,062,662 of record CM049848.1, read on the forward strand.
TACAACAATGAGGTGACTACTGAGATCCGCTTTGCAGATACCCAGAAGAAGCGATCACTTGTTGAGCGAGTTCAAGGGCTCCAGACTCAGCAGACCCGTAAGCAGCGCAGCTTGGAGACAGCCATGAACTTTGTCGCACAGAACACATTCAAGAGAGTTCGCAGTGGGTTCCTTGTGCGCAAGGTTGCCGTTTTCTTTGTCAACGGCCCTGTTACAGTCACTCAAGAATTCAGTGCAGCTGCTTTGCGCCTCTACGATGCAGGAATTTCCTCTGTATTCCTTCTTAACCGTGAAGATCGGCAACTCACAAGAGCTTTGCAGGTAGGGGCAGTAGAAGGGCAAGTATTGTAATTTGTGTATGTAAGAATAAGAACTTTTTTCCATTTGCATTAGTGTTTGTAAAGGTTTTTATTCATGCAGTATGCTTCCTCACTCGTCTGTGGTTTCATCAGCTGTCCTTTGTCCTTACACATCAGAATCCTGTTTAGAATGTCGACTCATGACAGTAGTTGATCCTCAGAAAACAACTTGTAACAGTAGTTGTTTCATTGCCCCAGTATATAAACTTGAACACTTTGCACTGAACTGCATGTATAGATAGTATTGTGCCTTAATGCTTAGTTGGGCTTAAAAATTTCAGGTCATATGCACAGCAACTGTGATTTTGAATAATGCATTAAGTAACTTCACGCCTTCATTGAGGTAACTTCCAAATTGATTTTCAACTTACATAAATTTGCAGTGTTTGAAGTTAAATGGGGGGAAATGTCAATCACTTAGACAAATTATCTGTAACTCTACACAAACTCTATCTGACAGGTTTAATTAGTGTTTTAGTGAATCAGAAGTAAATTAAGTAAAAACCTGACACAGCCAATTGCATTTGGCATAAAAGAAAGCATACCATTAAGTATGTTACATTTACTCTGTTTCAGCTTAACAACACTGCTTTAGCCCAGATTATCGTCCTACCCTCACCTGGAAGTGCTGAATACAACAATGTCATCAAGAAGATCATGACCTGCCATATCTGCCTGGGTAAAACTGTGTTATCATGTACAACAGTGTTCAACAAACAAGAAAAGCCACCAAACTTTTTAAAACCGCAAAACAGTAGCAACGGAGAATGTTTGAATGTCGTTTTTCTTCTTTAACTTTTTTTTCAGATTTCTGTGCCCCGGATGAGATGTGTGGTAATGTCCCATCACGTGGAGTCCGGGACCGGAGGGATCCCACCACTGACTTGGACATCGACATGGCCTTTGTTCTTGATAGTTCAGAGAGCACCTGGCCCTCCGTCTTCACAGAGATAAAGCAATATGTGGCTCTAATGATAGAACAGCTAGAGATGTCCCCTGAGCCAGCCAGCACTACCCATCATGCTCGAGTAGCACTTGTTCAGCATGCACCTTATGAATACTTGCACAATGGCAGTGGCATTCCCATCAGCGTGACCTTTGGTTTGACAGATCACAAGTCACCAAACAGTGTTCGAAGCTTTCTACAGGATAAGGTCCACCAGCTTGAAGGAGGACGGGCCCTTGCAGATGCTCTTGAAGGCACTGTTGAACATGTGTTTGAGAAGGCGCCACATCCCCGCCATTTGAAGGTATTAGTTCTGTTGGTGACTGGACCAGTTGAACTGCATGAGGAGAGGATAATAAAGGCAGCCACTGAAGTTAAATGCAAAGGATACTTCATAGTGGTGATGGCAGTTGGAAAGCTGTTCAGTGCAGGTGATGTCCGTGTCTTGGCCCAAGTGGCAAGCGAGCCTTCAGATGTATTCTTAAAGAGGGTGGATAGACCTTCAGGCTTCTATGATGACCATATTCAGACATTTGCCAAACTGTTGCCCAAGTACCTTGGCCGTAAGTCAAATATATTTTTTTAAATGCTCAAAATGTCCATTGATGTATTAGCCTGTCATTTTGTACCAGGTACCAAGAACTGTTATTGACGGTTTCATCATTCTTTCTATATAGTTGAAAATGCTTTCTACTTGTCACCTGAAGTCTCTAAGAAGTGTCAATGGTATCAGAGTGACCAGCCACTCAAATTCCCATTCAGTTTGCCAAAAACAGAGGAGTGAGTATATTTATGAGCAATGTGGTCTGTAACCCACATATGTGCACTTTAGATGTTGCTTCTGCATAGACCGAAAACAATTCACAAGACAGCAGGAGTTGCTAAATAATATAATTAACATTGATATTGAGTTAATACATTGTGTGAATGTTGCTATGGTGACTTTTTTCCAGGAAACACCAGAAGCATCATGGACAGCAGGAGGTTCATGACAGAAAACACAAAGGTACTGACAGTATGCACCGTAGATTGTGGGTATTTGTTTATAGAGAAATGTTCGGGGTTGAATTCTGGTCACATTGTGTGTATGTTGGTGTCCAGAAACAGGTATGGAGAAAATGCATCTGGTTAACGTCACCTCCAGCGGATTCTCCCTGCAGTGGTTGAGTGGTGATTCAAAGGCCACCCATGAGGTTACTGTGACTCGCCTGAAGGATCAAAGTCTGGTGCTGAGGAAAAATGTGACCGGCAGCCATCTCTCCATTTCTGAGTTGGAGGCAGCCGAAACCTATCATGTAGTGGTCAATACTCACAGTGTCAATGGTCATGTTGCCAGTACCTACAAAGGCATTGTTCCCACAAGTACGTTCATGTTTTTTTCACATAAATTACTCTGTGATTATGAATTCATGGAACATGTCGTGTAGATGAAATTATAAGTATGAATTGATAAGTAATGAAATGAAAAGAAATGCATTAAATGAACAGCTAAAAAATAAATTCTGACATCTACTTCATTATGGAGCAGTATGATTTTTATGTATTTCAGTGGAACACACAACTAGTTATTTAACAGAATGTGCATACTGTTCTTTTCCATACATTGATTCATTTAGACTTAATTTAAATTGCTATATGGAACTTCTGCTGCAGATTAAGTGTGGTACATTTTTGATGATACAAGAGCTTCCTCATCTGCATTCAGAAGGAAACACAGTCCACTTAGCTCCACAAAAGGAGAAGAACTAGGATTAAACCTTATTTGGTTAGTGAAGAATATTTGTGACCTGTTCTAGAAGACAAGGTTTTCAGTGAATAGCAATTTACAGCCTGTTTCTTACAAAGTTTTTGGGTGGCTTTGACTTGTAGAGTGCAAATCATATGGGCTACTTCTTTTTGAATCTGGCCGGCCCTAGTTCTTATTTTCTAGTGCAAAAAAGCAGACTGGATGTTCTGCTAAAAAGCACATGTCATGTTCCCTGATCATTAAAGTTAGATCATTTCAACATCAATAAAGTGAATTGATGACATAATTTTATTTAATTGTTTATTTATTTTCATGAACTGTCCTTTAATGTTGGCCAGTGCAGGATGGGGTTAACTTTATATTCATTCTTCATATTCAACAGAATCAGCACATCTGAAGGTCCTTACTGTAAGTGACGTGATTGGAATTGTGCCCACTGCACCCTTGAGTAAACCAGAAACAAGTAAGTGACACAGAATTAGCTTCACAGATTATATCAGGTTTTTGATATACTGTAGTATAACAGAGCTATGTGTTTTTTTTATGACGTTAACTTCCGTATTGTTACATAAAGGTAGTACAGAATCAGAATGCTTTAAATCTTGCCAGAGCGCTATATCTAGATCTAGTTATCCTTAAATGTGTCTTTTTAAACAGAATCAGCAGAACAAAAAATACTTAATGCCAGTGAAATGATGGGGATGATGTCCACTGCACCCTTGAGTAAACCAGAAATTAGTAAGTGACAGAATATATCACCAGGAGACTTTTTAATAAAGTTTTTTATAAATCGATAGAAACTAAAATTATTTTAATTAATAAATTAAAATATTTGTATACATTAATACAAATATGTATTAATATATTTTATGAAATAATTAAATTTTTCAATAAAAATGCTTTTGATAGACCTTGAACACCAGTACATAGTTGAGAGGTTGATAAGAAATAATTTATTATGACCAAAACCTATGATTTCTGCAGGATCTATAGTTAACCTCAGATTTCTTTTGAACAGAATCAGCAGAACAGAAGGTTCTTACTCCAAGCGAGGTGATGGGGATTGCACCCTCTGCATCCTTAAGTAAAGCAGAAATTAGTAAGTGACAGTATTTGCTCTTATATAAGCAAGAGGATTTTACTCCCATATAAATAAACATGCACTATGCACTATAAAAAACAAACAACACTATGAACACATCTAATTCATTCTTAGTGCATTCTCCCGAGTATTAAAGCATTAATGTTGGCTGAAAGCCATGAGGTTTGTGGTATCTAATTAACTGAGATCTGGTCTTTTTGAACAGAAACAGCAGAACAGAAGGTTCCAAGTGAAGCAATGGGGATTGTGTCCTCTGCACCCTTAAGTAAACCAGAAATAAGTAAGTAATGCTGAGGATTAACAGTAAAAGGATCTTTGCATGTTAAAAATAGCTGTTTTTTTTTTGTTTGTTTTTTTATTCTAATCCACAAACTAGCAGCACATGGATCAGCTCAGTTTTTAATTTACTTGTTTGTGAGCAGACAAGTATTCTATTCGGTTATTTCTTACTTGTTTAAATCATATATGAAAGCAGCATTGTGTGTGCTTTGGGATTCAAAAAACATGTCCTTAGAGCAGGGGTGGAGAACGTTGATCCTGGAGGGTCACTCTCCTGCAGAGTTTAGCTCCAACCCTGAAAAACCATGGAAAAAAATACCTAACTGCATCCTGAAGACCTTGATTAGCTGCTTCAGGTGTGTTTGATTAGGGTTGGAGCTAAACTCTGCAGGGACACCGGCCCTCCAGGAACAACGTTCCCCACCCCTATCTTAGAGGTTTCCTGTGTTTTAGAAAAGTCAAAAAATCGAATGTCTGCATATACAATATTCTTTGTACTGATTGTTTTAAAGACAGAATAGATACATTTGTAAATTTACAAGTCAGAGCAGCTTATAAAACTGCATGTTAAAGGGTGTTTTTTTTTTTAGTTTTGGAGAATCTGTAAATGATAATTTCTTAATTCTGTTAGGACGAAGGCCTCCGGCATTGCAAAACAATGAGATCATTGTTTTTATTAGCTGGTAATAGGGAACCCCATTTAATTCAGGGTAGTTTGACTTTTCACAAAAATGCATCTACAGAAACTAATAAACTAACCTAAACTGAATTGAACCAGGCATTGTTCGACTTGATAACCCACTAACAAAGTGCAATACTTACTTTGAAAGGGGAAAATGGTTGTTTCACATAAAAGGCACATTTATTCTGTAGGGGTTATGAAGCAGAGATTTGTGAGATGACCCCAGCACACACACAGTTAATGAGACTGACATCACAGTAATTACCTGCAGATGGCTAATGTATAGCACATAAATCAAATGAACTGGAAAAGGCATTTAAAATATAAATGTGTTTCAAAGTGATTTTGCAAACAAGGTCACTTTTTTTTTTTTTTTTTGGTACTTTGGTCCAGTGACCAGGTATTTGGACTGACAGTGCTAATAATAATGAAAGCATTTAGAAACATGATTCCTATTTTATAAGATATTTAAAAATGTAATAAAGTCTTTGTAAATAGCAAACTTTGTGTTTTGATGGCCTTTGCAGGTATAACATAAAGTTTTAGCAGTACAGTTTGAATTCAAGCTTGATTTGAAAATGACATGATTTGCATAATATTGATCTTAATCCAGTTAACCCATTAAAATAATTAGCTAATTCCTCTACAACTACAATCACCTAATATTTACTGACTATATGTTCATTTTACTAACAACACTTACTTTGTCTTTCCTTTTTCATGATAAACCCTCTTTGTTTGTCTCCATTTGTTTGCATGTTTCAGTTAACAATCTTATGGACCCATGTTCACTTGAATTTGATACTGGACTGCCATGCAAAGATTACCAAGCTAAGTGGTACTATGACAGAAAGAATGGATTCTGTACACAGTTCTGGTATGGAGGTTGTGGAGGAAATGACAATAGGTTTGAGACTGAGGCTGATTGCCTCAAACACTGCATGAAGCCAGGTATGTGTGCCCTTTGAACCCTTGACCCGATCACTGCAGCAATTGATTTGTCCTGTTATTTCTATTTCGGAAACTTCATGATTGAGCCAAAAAATTATGAATTATGAACATTTAAAGCTGAGTATACAGGTTGCAGTACTCAGGGTCTTAAATCCCAAAACAAGATGAAACTGAAACAATCTATAGCTACAAAATTAGATCAATTATCAGTTAGATGGTTAATTTAAACTAAAGCATTTACAGCACACTAAATGCAGTGTCTTGCTCAATAGTACAGTGATGTTTAATGTATGATCCACGTACTAACTCTCCAGCCCACAAATATAACCTTGTATTACTAGGTTAGCCTTGTGTTACTTGGCTACTTGTGGCCTCTACCAAGCACCCTTAAAAGGAAGTACAATAAAATGAAATATAGGAAAAATCTTGATTTCTTTTTTTTTTTACTTTTTTTTTTTTCTGACTACCACAGTGGCTGAACCTAAAGCAAATGAAGACCATGTCAAAGCTGTTCTCCCCCCAGCACCAGCTCCAGGTCAGTCCACCGGTTACACTAACCTCTAAAAACCTTTACTTCAGTATTTTTCAACAGTCATGAAGTGTTTCAATTCTGTTACAGGACCACTTTAAAAAAAATGCTTTACTGAGAGCAATACATTTTAAATTCAGAAGAGGTTATTTGTAGTAATGTCAAGTCACCTTTGTTTTTATATTGGTTTATAACAATAGAGATTTCAAAGTTGCTTCACAATATTAAACAGGAAAGTAACTGAATCAATGATGAAAACTTTACAAAAGAGGCAAATCCAAATTCTGCTATATAGCAGCTGTATCTAGACAATAGTGTCATTGTTCAGCTCCAAGTAAGTTCAGTGTTGGTTCAGTTTTAACTGTGCAAAGTTAATTTATTATTAAACAATTTAGCAGTAAGCAGCTACAGTATACTGAAGATAGTACTGTTGTTATTCAGTTCGAATAATGCCTGATGCATGTGCATTGGTTTACACAAGAAACATCCTGTCATGGATAATAATGCGTAAAATATGGTCCATGTGAAGACTAAGAACTGCTTTCTTGCGAAAGACCTTGGCAAGTCATGTAACTCACTTTGCTTAGCGAACAATACTTTTGAATGATTCCTAGAAATAATTGCATCTAAATCCTAATGTAAATGTTGTGTTACGTGAACTGAAAGGTTTATATAACTATAGAAATTTTTAGGGTAAAATATGTGGTTGCAAGAAATCACGTTGAAACGTCACTGTCCAGAGATGATAAACCCTGAAGCCAAGCCATCTAATTAACAAAACAAACCTGCCATTTTTCAAATCCTCACTGAAATTTTCAGTATTCAATTAGCAAAAAATTATTTTTTTGCAAATAATTAGATATTCAATTAAAATTCTGTAATTTTTCTCATCCTCACTACACCCTCTAACAGCTGCCCTGCGCTCCAGTGTGGATATCTGCAAGCTACCAAAAGAAGAGGGCTCCTGTGCTAAATTTGTGCTTAAATGGCATTATGACCCACTTAGTGGAAACTGTACCCGCTTCTGGTACGGAGGATGTGGAGGGAACCAGAATCGCTTTGATACACAAGATGAGTGTGAGAAGACTTGTGGAAAAGCAGGTGTGTTTACTTCTAAAAAAATAGCATGTAAAGGTAATTTTAGTGTAAGGATTGATTGATAAAGGCGGCATTACTTTAACATTGTTTGTTTTTAACAGCACCTGTTAAACGAGGGATCATCGCTGCAGTTAAATCATAGGAACTAATGAAGACTGTAAGCTGACCGCTGACAACACTCAGAGGATATAGCACCTAAAACAAGAAGCACAGCCACAGCCAAGATGCCTGCACTGGAGCTTGCCAGAGGATTAATCCAAAGAAAACCTTGAAGTAGTATTTTCCACATAAGAAAAAAGCAGAACAAGTTTCTTTGTTTCATGCTGGTGCTACATTGTATTTTTTATTTTTTTTTCCATGTGTGTGTGGGTTTGAATAAAACCCATTGTAAATGTCCAGGGCAATTTTTTTTTTAAATGTTATGCTGTTTTAATCATGTGGTTTGCTTGTGGAAATATCTTGATCAAAACATATCAGTAAATCTTTGTAGTTATGAGACAAGTTCATGACAATTTAGTTCCATTTTAGTCAATTTTGCTAAATTACTGCAGTCCCCTTATTACGTTTTTGTTTAATATTTTTTTTTACTGCTTGAGAGGAAGAATTTTAATTGCTCTTTCTGGTCATACCGCTGGAGATCTCCACTGACTCTGAAATCTCCAAACAAATGTTAAGCTTGATGTTTGATCAACATCATCTGAAACCAAGAAAGTAATTTCTTTATATAAATATGCATTTTTGGAACCATTGCCTTACACACAAGTTTTGGTTTCAAAAAGCAATTGGAATGTATTTTTTAAACTGTATGTTTTGGGGTGTTTTTTTTTTTTTTACTTTGTATTTCACTTGGAAATGGGCAGATATAAATAAATTAGTCTTTATATAAAACTTTGATTTTGATTGTGCTTTCTTTTTTACTTTTTGTAATGCATTACAAAAGATTCACCTTTAAAAGTGATTTTACTCTTGCTGTGAGTCATGATGAGAAGAATATCATTTTATGACTCTGATCATTCACGCCGAGTTCTGCTGAGAGAACAAGAAATAAATGAACAGATGTGACCTTTGCATGCTCAAAGGAAAGCATAGTGTTTAATTCAGGACATACTGCATTGGCAGCTTATATTTCAGAGTTACAATAACAAGATTGTCCCTTTCGTTTATCCCACACGCACACACAACTTGACACATAAATTCAGACTTTGAAAAATAATATAAAATGAATCAGCTTGAAACAGTTGAAAGTGCAGGAAGCTGTGCATATAGGTAAGCTTCTGATTTCCTCTGTTCCACCAAGGCTGTAATTTCCTCTCTCTCCTGTGAACAGTTGACTTTTATCAAACTGGAAATTACCCCAAATCAAGTCTGTTTGGGGAGGACAGGCAGCTTCATCAGCAGACGTTTTATAAATCAAGTTCTATGGCAACAGAGATAACAAACTTTGAGAAACATTTCACTGTGAACTCTATGTGACCCACTTTAGAAAGATTACAATTTCTAACATTTTCATAGTAGCACTTCCTCATAAAACTTTCCAAAACTAGTTCCAGTCTTTCATATTCATAAAATGAAGTTATTGTAAATTGCTTAAAATGGAAAAGTGTATAATCTCCATCAACAGCTGAGTCAATAATGCATGAATTATAAATTTTTCCATTCTTAAACTGTATGTCAATCCACACATCTTATAAACACTTTACAAAGTGTCTCTTTCTGATTTGTTATGCACACGTGTTGCATTTTTCTCTGCCAGTCTGTTTGTAAATCCATCACAGCAGCATATACACATTATCATGTTCAATCCTGAACAATCTGCACATGGCTATGTGGATTTTGCAGCAGTCCTTCCCATGCTGAGGTTAACTGTATGAGAAATGCATCAGTGCTTAAGTCATACCAATAGTTTCCTGCAGAGCTCAATGCCAGATTTTTTCAATGCTAAAAACCATTTTTATGATTTTTTTTTTATTCCTGGTTTTATGCAATGACTCACTGTGATGGCAAGATGATGTTCTCCACATCATCAAAGTCTCGTGTTTCAGTTGCTCTTGCTAATGTACGTTTGGTAACACTTTAGATTAGGGAACACAGTCTCTATTAACTAAGAGTTTTCCCTCAAGAAACTTCTGATGTGCTGCTTATTAATAGTAAGTTAAGGTAGTTGTTAAGTTTAGATATTGGGTTAAGAGATCTAGAATATGTTCAAGCAGAATGAGGCATTAATATGAGCCTAATACTGTAAGTACTAATAAACACTCAATATGCTAGTAATACACATGCTAATAAGCAACTAGTTAATAGTGAGAATTGGTCCTTAAAATAATGCGTTACCATACATTTCATACAGTATGATGTTTTTACATTCTTCTGGTTTTGTTAAACAGAAGTTATTGTTTCTTGTGAACTACTGTAATGAAAAAAGCAATGTACAGTACTGTTGACAGTGCTAAATCAACAGTGTATTGCATTGATATTTTTCAGAAGATTTTGGCACTCTACTGCATCCTTTTTCATAGGTCTTACACAGCCATACTAAAAAGATTTCACAATACTCAGAATTTTCAGGAATATGGCATATTCATACAGTGCCTTTCAATATGTAACCATTCAGAGGTGCTTTAAAAATAGTTACTAAATTTGCATTTCATTCATATATTATCTTCCTAATACTGACCTTTCAAAACGTCATTCCTGATACTGGATTTTTTTTTTTATTATTAAATCTAGAGATTTATATTCATCTCTCAACAACTATCTTAAGGCATCATGAAACAAGTTCAAAAAAGGAGTGGAAAAAAGGGAAGAATTCATGTGTACACAAAGTGAGGAAAAGAGCTACAGTAGTGTGAAGTAGATATGACTACACTCTGAATATCAACAGGGGATTACAAAAGGTCTGTACGGTTCAGATGTTTGTGTAAGTAACAGAGTATGCATATAGTTCTCCTGGTTATTTTCAATCTAATTCAGATGAGAAGTTCAAGCTCCTTTGCTCTGTGACTTTACGCTGTGAGTTTATCCCAGGCTCACTGTATGACTCATCACAATGGCATTTTGGCTTTCCACCGGTGCAATAAAAACAAAAACCAACCATATATTTCAAATCATGAAACGGCTCACCATAAGTCCAATTAATTTATCTGCACGCTGCATCACAAGGGAAAACTGTCTCCATTTGTCTGATCGTGGGAGCCAAGCATTTCATGGCACAGACACAGTATCTGTCTCCAAGGTCACTGGCACCTTAGTGTAATGTGATTTATCTGCAATTTGTTACGCATTTTTGCTTTGCGTTTGGTGTGAAGAGGCACTAACAAATCAAACAGAAAAAAAAAAAAAATTAAAACAAATATCAATTTGTTGCATGTTCTGAAGATTCAAGTGTAAAACAATAACTTTGACAATGTATTTTAATCTATTACTAATTTGATACATTTTATTTTCTTATTTAACATTAATACAAGTTATACTCTAACTTGTATTTACCCAGATATTCAAAAATCTGTCTGAAGATCAACATGACGGTTAAAACGAGAAAAACTAAATAAATAAAAATAAGATTACAGTTTTGGCCTTACCTCATTTCCTTTCCCTCTGAATGATTAAATGTTTTTGGGGAAAATAGTCTTTGATCATAATTATGATAAACAGATGTTTGAATGCAAAAATGACAGCAGATTGCTTGTTTGCCTCTTCTCTGAAAGACAAAGTACCTTAATTAAACTGTAAGAAACATTACTGCATGAGTGCACAAAAATGATGTATATCAAGCCATAGATGTAAACTGCATTTTGCTGTTTAGAAGAGAATAAATTAAGCATTTAGGCTCCTGTGGAATGTTGTACATCGCTATCAGTCTTTCTGAGGAATCTGCTGTCAGAATGGTATAATATGAACCCAAGTTTAATATTTAGAGCTAGGTTACTGTTAAAATACTCAGTTACACAGCTGTACATAACTGTCCATTTATTTAGTGAACAGCGCCATTATGTCCACCTCAGCATAACTAAAATTAAAATCGCATCCCACACTCATCTTCAGACTTCTACCCCCAGAACACTGATTAGCCCTCAACCCACAGACATCCCCCTGCTCCAGATGAAAGATGGGAAAGGGCTTTTTCCACCGACTAGTAACATCCTGATGCTTCTCATCTGCCTCCGTTTTGGGTCTGGAAAAAATTGCAAGTCAGCCAGCAGTGAGACACCAAATGCTCCCATTCTTTGGTCAAACACGACCTCGGAGAGGGTGAAGCAGGCCAGAATGATATTCTCCACAGATATCTGTAATTTTCACATGCAAGTATGGATATTTCTGGTTAAACATTTTGAAATACACACTTTATCTTGTGCTACTGATTATTCTAAATGACCCACTCTATCTCAGTGATTGGAATGGAAAAGTAACAAGCAAATGATTGGAACTAATTGTGATGAGAACTCTGGCTGCTTTGGCTGAGTGGTTAGCACATCTGCCTTTCCATATCCTGACAAACTTCAGCTTCTAGGGAGCATTATGTAATTTCTTGGCCTGTACATGTTTAGGTTTGAAGCCCATGGAAAAGTACTCTAAACTTTATGGAGCAGTGGCAGGTTGAAATAACAAGAACTTTCTCAGTAATGTTTAAAGTGTTGAAAATGAAATGTCTCATTATTCTCATTAGTTTTTCTTTTGCTATCACCCAACACTCTGCTGAACAATAAATACTGCTTAATAATAGTGCTGACAGGGACAGTCTGTCCTTGATTTTTTCACTTTATCTACTCTTCAAAACCTGCATATTAGGAACTTAATTATGCACATTTGACATTTTTACTACAATGTACTATACTGTATATGTACTCTATATATACAGGGGTGGCCAAAATGATCAGAACACTAGTATTTTCACCAGCTAAAATGGTTTTAAGTCTGTTATTTCTATCTTTTGCTGTAGTGTGTCAGTAGGAAATATCAGCTTACATGTCCAAAAATTCATTTTGCCATTAATTGTAATAATCCAGTGAGATTTTTGTTTGCACAAGGAGTCTGACAACAGCCAGTGCTCCACACAGAGATCTGATCTCTTCATGAAGACACAGAAGAAACTGAGACAGACTAAATACAGAAGAACTGTGGCAACGTCTCCAAGATGCTTCAAGAAACCTACCTGCCTGAAAAACTACGCGCAAGTGCACCGAGGACAAAAGCTGCTTTGAATGCAAATTCAAATTTTAATTTAGTTAATAGAAGTTAATTGATAAAGAAAATCTATTTATGACATTATTTTTGACAGCATCCTCATTTTACAGTACTTTTCCACAAGTGCCTAAAACTTTTAACAGTACTGTAGCTTTGCAGGTAGGTTTCTTGAAGCATCTTGGAGACATTGCCATGGTTTTAGTCTGGATTTAGTCTGTTTCTTCATGTCATTCCAGACAGACTGGATGATGATGAGATCTGATCTCTGTGTGGAGCACTGGCTGTTGTCAGACTCTGATCTGAATGTTACTATACTATTTACAATATGTTGTAGGTCTAAAGACAGTCACAACGCTTAAACCTGAAACAGACTGTTTGACAGGGCATAACTGCAGGGGCCCTGGAAAGAGCTGGTAAATTAGATTTTTCCTGTTGGGTGGGCTTCAGGTCATCTGTCCAGGCGGCACAGTTGATAATTACACTGTGTCCATGCAACTCGTGATCAAAAAACACAGGTCGTATGAATTATTTGGAACACCCAGACAGCTGAACAACTTCAACAAACATAGAACGTAGATCAATAACTTAAGAATGGGATACAATCTTGGATGACAACTAAACCCCTGCACAAAGAAAAACAATGACAATAGATATTTGTAGAAAGAAGATAAATCTTTTTTTTTAATCTAAGATCAAAATACTGGAACTAAAAGGCACAACTACTTGGAGCCAAACGAAAAGCAGCTGCAGTTTGTTTGACTGTCTTAAAAGGATTGTTTTTTAATCCTTGTGAGCTCATCTTACCACGGAGAAGAACCTAAAACATTTGCTATATGGACTGCAGTGTGTTTTGTATTTGGACGCCACCTTCATGTGTGGTGCGCTGGTGTTCATGTTGGTCTGACCGCTTCCGTAGTTTACATACAGAGACATAATGACAAAGCAATGTTATCCACCTCTGACTTTTTATGGACTAACAGGGCATGTGAAATACACAAAAATTAGCTAAAATTAGGGAATTCCATATGGGGCAAATTAAATGAGTCACCCTTTTAACTGCATGAGGTTGTAAGCATTGCACATTCTTTAATCACGAGCGTCTACCCCTCCCCTGAATCATCAACAACAATTAACTCTAAAATCTTCAAAGATTTTATAACGTTTTACATCATAAATTAGTCAGAACTCACAGCTTCTTCACAATATTTTGCCATTTTAAAACACTACTTCTCAGTCTCACAAAAGCACACACACTGTTTTAATACTTCATAGATCGAAAAAAAAAACTATGACTCATCCACCCACATGGAAACATTTTCCCTTCATATGCAGGAGGATTTTTGTTTATTTAAATTCAATAAATCTATTACTCTGTGTTTTGACAAATAACCCTTCTTCCTCAATGGTTCATAACGCTCTCTATCCATAAACAGAACGGCAGTACTGGGGAGAAGTTCAGATTTGAGGGATGGCAACACTTACAGTGCTGAATCGAAATTTTAAACAGATGCAGAAAATGTGCGATATTACAATTCTGCACAAAGAGACAAAGCCATTTCACCATTTTAAGAAGTAACACACTTTTTCTGTAGCAACAGCAGAAAATGCTTAAACATTCTCTACAGATTCATTCCCAGACTTCATCATGTTGTTGAGAGACAAAAATATGACAATCTCTTCAAAGAGGAGAGCCTAAGATAAGTTAAATGTGTAAATGCAAGAGGAGGCTTTGAAATCTGCTCACCTTTACTGCACGTCACCTCTGTGGCATGCAGCATGATGGGATACAGACATAACCCTTAACCCTTGCAAAAGGCGAACTCATTAGGAATGGCAAATAGCACTTTACGAACATCTGTCGAAGAAGAGGTAAGATCTGGCTTTTGTAAACCTTCCTCAGGGATCTTGTTTTATTTGGAAGCAAAGAAAAACACTACCATAACAATGCTGATTTATCATTTGTCAAGGAGAATTCAAAAAGATAACAAAAAACACCAACTTTAAAAGTTCAGGAGTGGATATCAGTTTCATTTGGCCTCACAAATGGCTCAACAGTTTTACACACACGCACCCCCAGCTGCTCCAGTGAAGCCTGTGTCTGTGACCCCTGACGCTCCTGATGTCAAAGACTTCAGTTCAGCTGCTCTGCATTTATTACTGTTTGATGTAGTGTAAGGTCAATGATGATCTCAGATCACGAAACACGTCCTTTGAAGGTCTTTTTGCGCTTGATCATATAGCTTAAAATATATTATATAGAAAAATAAAAGCAAAGGAAATTAGGCTGGTCCAAGTGATAATTAAAACAAGGTCTGCAGGTTTAACACATTCACCTCTCAGCAGTGCTTCAGACTACAAAGAAAGTCCTGCCAGTCTTGGTCACACTACAATAAAGCACATGGGAAATGCATGCACAACCAAGTGAGGCATCTGTGAACATTCCAACAACAGATTTTGTTTTAGAGAACAGACTAAACTGAAGTGCGCAGGATTATGTTGGAAGTCCAAAGGATTAGAAACAGTCTCCTTTAAAATATTCAGAAATGAAATATGCTAAGTATAAACATAACGGTTCAGGCACTGAAGTAAAAGTTGAAGGTTTTATGCCAGATAAGGGCAAACAGTGAACTTGCCAAGTGCCAGAGAGCCAACTATTTTCCAGTGACCTTGGGCAAGACGCCAAACCTCAGACCACTCAGAAACTTAAGCACAAGTCCATAATAATAATACCTGCCAAGTCAAAAACTGGATAGGACCAGGTTGGTGCAACCTCAAAATGTAAAAAGATGAACAAATGCAATATGGAAGATAAAATTAAAAGACAAACATATGGTAAAATGGATGAGGTTAACATTCTCAGATTACCATATGTACCCATTGTTTCAGCTCATATGGATCACATTTTTTTCTCAAGCTGAAAGGATGTGACAGTGGCCAACAGCTGGTACGTTTCGTCTCCTTTTTCAAATCCACTCTGCGTGAGAAACCAAGGAGGCAGTGCAAAACATCTGAATAGCAGACAGACAGAGATGCACTGTCAACAAAACACTTGTCAGACAGTGGAAAACATCTTAAATACAACTGTGTGCCTCCCAAAATAAGCTGCTTTGAGCTGTCGGTTGTTTGCACTGGTAAACAATACCTTTGCTAGAAATTACAAGGTTTTTTTTCCCCCAGCTATCATAAACTGAACTATTCCTTCATTGCCAGCTCTGCTTCATAACAGACTTTCATAAGCCTATTATTCTATAACAAAAAAAACATAAGGAAACAAAAGAGACTATTGTTTACATAGTGAATTGAATGCATGGTCTCAATAATTGCAAGAAGAAGCCATTTTGACTGATGTGCCAAATTTTATGACAAAAATGTAATTACACATCTGGACAAATGTGGCTGTTCTGATGAGTGATTTTGTACAACATTTGTAAATGGAAGTCTTAACCATCATAAACCATAATCTTTGTTAATATGAAATTACATAAGGACCCAATTTTGACCTGTCACATCAAAACAGCACAACAATCCTGAACAATATGTGCATATAGTGAAGTATTTATGCTGAAAAACAATCATTTACAATATTGACAGCAATGTCACACTCCAAAGTAGATTTAAAAGTTGTACAAGTAAAACAATTTGGAAACTTATCTACATCACTGTGGCTGACAAGTTCAAGAAGCAAAACAGACAAAAGAAAGATGGTGGCTCCATCACTGAAGCAGGACAGATGAATGTGTGAAGGGTCCTGGACACCACAGGTTTCTTCCGTAAAACTGAGTATCTGAGAAGTGGTGAGGAAGAGGATGGAAGAGGGTGGAGTGCTTATCAGTTCTCAAGAAAAGCCACGTAGTCGGTAAGTCTGGCCAGCTGTTGTTCATTTGGAACCAGAGAGACCGGGGGCGGATCTGGAGAGAGAGGAAGGAAGGCAGAGGAGAAACATGAGAGAAGAGGGGATTCCTTCAAGTCCTCTATCGTCTGCTCTATAACACATAGACATATGAATGTAAACAAAGTCATGCACAGAACAAGAATATGTGCGCAACAGAGTCCGTTACAGATGTAACTGCTTATGCAAGTAAGAAAAATGTCATGGCAACTGTGTTGAATTAATAAACTTCAGCTGCTTTTAGTGAAAGCTGCAGGTCATCAGTACTGGGAGTCATTTCTCAATCATCAGTTATTTAAATGCATTACAAACATCTGCACTGTCTCACGAGGCCAGTGCAAAAACCCAGATGCTGCTTGTTCCTGTTCCTTTGGAATAAATGTGTCTCGTAAAAACGGTTCTCAATGGTTACAGGCGAACACATAAAAAGCTGTGTGCACTAAAACAAACAACACAAAGAACAGCATAATTCAGAAAGATGAACATAAGGTGACCAAAACTAAAGAAATTCTTGTCGTTTACAAAATGAAGGAATCTTTAAGAAACTGTGAGAACCAATCAGCAACAAACATGAGAGCAGGATGAAAGTGGAGTCTGAGTGAAGTCACCAATTCACGTGATTGTTATGAAAAAAAACATGCAGAACCGTTAACTCGTTGGAACAAGCTCTTTGTACAGAGGAGGGGCCCTGAATGAAACCTTATGGAGGAATGAGTCATAGAGTGGGGGGAAAAAACATCTGTTCTTGTTGGTAATAAGAAGTGAAACAGTGCCCCCACCTGGTTTCTGTGGCATGATCATCCTGGTGTTTGGATCTGCCTGCCACCCATGGCTAACTACACCTTAAAAGAAAGAGAGACAGACATTTATATTACAAAGACAATAGAAGGTTGTTCACATTTATCTCTAAACCAATGCAAGCTGCTTTTGCAGAAGATCAAGAAATCATCACAGCCAAAGTGAATTACTCTTATTCTAATGATGGCCAAACACATGTGATAGTACTTCAAAAGAACTGCAGACTTGTTTAAATGTATTTTTTTCAAAATATGAAATACTGATTGAATAGAATAAGCAAAAAAAAAAAAAAAAGATTGGTTGGTATAAGAATGATCTGAACGGGACAGGAAAGGTAGAAAAAAATCCATATATCAAATATGTACACAATATTAATTATTTAATTAATAACGATTATTTAATGTACCTTTGACCGCCTCTTCTACAGAGTATCCCACGAAGGCAGCAAAGTCCTCTGCACTGATAGAGGTATAAGCTTGCGCTACTAGCCCATATGCCCTCCTACGGGTGGACTCTAAGTAACACGAAGCACAAGAGAAAAACAAAAAGATTTTTAAAAAGGTGGTAATCTCCCAACACACCTGCAAACTCTTTCCTTTCACTCTATATTCTGCAAACTTTGCACCATGGTTGCACACACCCATGCAAGGACAAGTAAAGAAGGTACTGGTGACAGTGAAAGTAGTATAACAAACCTTTGGAAAGTGCACTAAATCATATTTTGTTTCATATCAGTACAACAGTGGTATTAAACTTTATACTGACAGCAGTTCACACCCATTTAGTTGAAAAAAACAACAACATGTAAAAGCAAAGTAAATAAAAGCAAATAAGTCTGTATAATGAGTGTGTTGTAGGTCTGCGTTTTATTGGTTGTTTTCTCCCCTCTTCACTCCCACTTTCCCACAGCTTTACACGCCAATTTCTTAAGTCTTTTTCAAATCTGAGGTGTGAAAGACCAGTGATAAAATGGCAGTTCCATGACACTTTGATTGAAAGTGACAATAAAGATGTTTGTTACAAAAAAAAAAATTTTTATCAAAAGTTTTTATTTTCCACTAACTATTCTTCAAATATATATTTTTTAAATGTATCACGGTTGCCACAAAAATAAATGATAAGATGTTTCTTGAACACCAAATTGTAATAATATTTTTACTATATTTTTAATCAAATAAATGCAGCCTTGGTGTCTGTCAATGTATTTGTCACTTTTGATCACTGCAGCAGTACTTCAAGAAACTTAAAGGAATTGTAAGTGTGACAACCCTAACTCAGGGTAACTTACAGGAAAGAAATGAAAAACAGAGTTAAATATATTGTTTTGGCAAATTATTTATATACTGCATTATAGCAAACACAGGAGTATGATTTTAAGGCTAAATAAACAGCAACACTCATAGCAACAGTGTTTAGTAACAGCTACTTGTATGCAACACTAGAGAAGTCAGCAGTGACTACAAGCCTGCCATTTGGAAATTACAGACAAGAACATGTTATACAAGGATGCCCTCTACAGAAAGAAATTCAGATTGACTCAATGTGTGAAATATGTCTGGTCTTAACACCGCACAAGCAACAAATTACATTTGGAGGACTTAACGGGATTTTTGCATGTTGCTTGTTTATTTTTAGTGCTTGTCAATCCATGCTAGACAACCTGACTCCCAGTTCCTGATTTCTCACTCGCCTTGACCTGCAATCATGAATAGCAAGAGCTGCTGAGCAAGGCAGTGCTGGGGGAGGTGAAAGCGGTGTCCATCTGTCCTATTCTGGTATTCTACACTCAAGGTCCCCCAGCCATATCTCATCCTCTTACCTTTTAAAAATAGCATGTGCCTTTAACCAGAGAAGACATTTGAGGGTAAAGAGTGCACAGAGTTTACTTGTAAACAGTAATCTTTGGAGTAATTCCAAGATATTCTGTTTAAACTGCTCCTTAAATTTGTCATTTGCTTTGAACTGTACATCTCATAAAATAAAATAATCTTAAAATAAATAAACTCATCTCGATAAATTTGAACATTTTATTTAATATCAAAGCATTAAGATATTGAGCATACAGAACAATATAACCACATACTGTAACAACAATGCTAAGTAAAACATGTAAAAGTAGGAAGATAACTTCTAAAGTGACAACAGCAACTACATTATAAAAAGTATAAAAATGGCACCTAGTTCTGAAATATTATTATAATCATACAAGTTGAAACGCCGACACTGCTTAGCAGTGATATCCCAAAATTAAACCTTCTTCTTTCTCATTGCTATTGTCCTTGCTTGATCTTCTTGTCCTTCATCACATCCTATTTGCCCTCTATGACACTATTCCCATTCACTCCTCTTCCTGATCTTCAGCATCTTCAAATTCTTCCTCATCATCTCCTCCAAAGTCCATCTTGGACAACAAAGTCTCCACTTGTTCTGTATCCAGAGTGAAATGGTCCATTCTTTCAAAGCCTGGCTCAGGCCTTTCTTCAGCCAATGAGCTCTTCGCCACGTCTTTTGTCTGTGCGATCAGGTTCTTGGAGGCCAGCAGGAAATCTGCAGCACCGCTTTGCTCCAGCGTCTGCACTGCCGTGTCCGTCAACTCTGTGGCTGCCTGAAGACGATCCCCATAACGCCTGGCCAGACTCCTGAGGGCAGCTATCTTCTCATCCTGCTCCTTGCTTATACGTTCCAAGAGGGCATTCTTGCGCTCTTCCAATGCTGCATACAGGGAATCGAAGCATTCACCAAGCCTTTGCTTGGCACATTGAGCATTGTCCTGAACAGCTGTGCAGGCTTCCTCCATCTGGTTAAGTAAAGCTTGAAGGCGACCATTAACTGCTACAAGAGCATCGATGGCATTACTCAGCTCTCCTTTTTGAGCCTGATAGACACTAGCAAGTGGTGACACCTCACAGTCTTTATGTTGGCCGAAGACCTTACACATAGAGCAAGTGGGAATTTGATGAGTCACACAGTAGATGTTGATCTTCTCGTCCTCGTGCTCTTGGCACATTGGTTCTTTAGAGCTTTTGGGTTTTATCTGCGTTTCTGTGGTGCTGCCACCACCTCCACCTTCCTGCTGCTGTTTGTATATGTCAATTATGTTCTCAACTAGAAGATTTCTCTGAAGTCCATGCACGCCATGACGATCAAGAACCACTTCAAAACGGCAAGTAGGGCACCGGAAGACACCACCAGAGAAACGATAAGGGTTTCGAGAATCATAAAGATCACTAGCACATCCACGACATAGGTTATGCTGACAGGGCAGTATCACCACCGGTTTGGTGAACATGTCCAGACAAATCGGGCAGCTTAGTTGTTTCTCAAGGCTCTCCATGGAGTCAGGAAGCCCCAACAAAGAGGAAGTTCGCTGAATGTCCATGTTAATGGTCGCTTTGTAGCCTTTTGCTGTATAACTACAATGGCTGTCTTCCCCCCCAAAAAAAGTTACAAATAAGCTGTGGCACGGCAGTAAATTATTCTTGCAGTTGTCAGATCTGTTCTGGGGCAAAGTGGCCCTGGTCTTTATACTACCCTCAGCCAGTGGGTGACATGCCATTCCTCCAACCAATCAGAGCACACATTCCTATCCACTTGTTTTCAAGATTCATTTTTGGAGAAGCAAAAGACCCCACCCCTTTAAACCCATGTGTTGTGTCATGATGATACCCACCCCTACCCTTTCCTGTACAGTGAGATTTCAATGTTGAAATATTGAAGGGGTGACAAACAAGTTTCATGTCAAGAAAACAAACCCTGTCCGTTACAAAACAATCTCTGAATTTTTATTGCTAATTTCTGTCCTGCACAGAATAATTACGATATTTTTCACAAGAAAACATTAATTGTACACTAAGAACTCTACTCTGACTTGTCACCTTAAATAGATGACCAGATACCGAAAACAACAACAACAAAAAAGAATATACATGTATTTACCTACACCATTCTTTTTATTTTCCTTGTATTCTGAGGATATTATATTTAATTTTGAGGAACAACCCACAAATCACTCAAAATGTTTGATTTTTCAAAATCAATTATTGTTCAAATATTCTTGAGTTATTTGCTTGTAAAAAAAACAACTGTTGATGTCTTAAAACACAGTACATAGGGAACCCATGAACACATGGAAAGGGTTATTTTTAACCTATCCTTGGCCTGGGTGGGTCAGGTGCTGGCACGTGGGGATCAAATGAAGGCTGTGTTTTAGCATGATGCCTGAAGATACTATATTAAATATGGACAAGAGATTGCAAAAGAATTCTTGCCATCTTACTTTTTAACAAGACAATTACAAAGTAGTGATAAAGTAACTTCATAGTCCTTCTTAGTCCCCTGCAAACAGTCATCATTCAAAGGATTCACACTTGGCCTGTGAATATGCTAAGTTAATGCCTGAGCTAAGTTTAGTCCTGAACCACTTCAAATGGAATCTGGGAGCAAGATATGTGCCACTTCCCAGGGTAAATTTTATTTTTTTCTTACACATCCATCCACATTCAATAGTGACTAAACACATTTTGATCCTTGTAAAAGAGAAAGGTAATCACACTGAACATGTCATGTCAAACTTTACTTCAAAAATCAAACTAAATCTGACAGTAATTAACTTGAAGTAAAGGTTGATTGACAAGAGTGAATTCTGCCAGGAAATATAAAACCTGTATTTTCATTCTCTCTCTCTCTCTCACTAAAAAAAAAAAAATCCAATCCAAGCAATTTAGCCATGTAGTAAATTATAAAGACAAAAAACACAGGCATGGAAGTGCACAGAACATTCTATCCAGTTACATGGTCTGAATCTGTCCAGGAATTTGTTTGGCACAATTAGATCTCTCCTTTACCCCATACTGACATTTGCTGGAAACACAGCTGATTGATTTATATCAACAGCACCGAAAAAAAAAGTCTGAAAGGGAAATTTCTTCTTTTTTTAGATAAGTTTTTCAATGAACAATTTGATACAAATTACACCTAATTGTCCAGTTTTTCAGTTTGATGCCAATGTTATTTTCTGATTCCACTTATTAATCAATAAATATCTTAAATTCTCAGAAAATTATCATTTCCTGTCACTGAGGTTAGCTAACAACTAAATAAAAGCAGTTGCCTGAATGAGAGCTATATTTATACGCAAACAGATCAACCTCAATGTAAAGCTTAACAAAATTTAAAGAGAAACACTATAAAGTTAGAAACTATCAGGTTTAAAATATAAAAGTACCTTTACCTTTGTAATTTACAATTTACTGATGTTCTTAGAATACATTATGGACTGAAACATTTATTTCAAGACTATTTAAATCAGTGGTTCTCAACCAAGGGAAAACTTTCAAGGGGCTGCAGGGTGACTTTATAGTATTTATATTTATTAATATATGGGGCAGTCCTGGCCTAATGGTTAGTGAGTCTGACTTGTAACCCGAAGGTTGCGGGTTCAAGTCTCAGGTCCGGCAGGGATTGTAGGTGGGGAGAGTGAATGTCCAGCATTCTCTCCACCCTCAATACCACGACTGAGGTGAGACCCTTGAGCAAGGCACCAAACATCTTTTTTTTTTTTACACCAAACGCCGCAGCATTGGCTGCGCACTGCTCTGAGTGTGTGTTCACAGTAGGGCTCGGTATCGATTCAGATGTCCTGATTCGATTTCGATTCGCAAGCTCTCGATTCGATTCGATTCTCGATTTTTTGATTACATTCAGTGAATATAGTTTTAATACAAAAGCTATTGATATTTAAAAAAAAATTACAGTAAACATCAGTTTACAAATGGTGAATTAATAAAAGGAAACTAAGAACCACAGGCCTGTATTTTAAACCTATTATTTTTTTTGTATATGATCCTTTCTTAAACAATAATAGGGACCTATAAAATGTTCTTCTTCATTTTTCTGGTAATCAGATGAAGGCATAAAACATTAATTTAATTTATCCTAATCAAATGAAAATTAAACCCTTTTTTTGGCAAACAAGGTGCTGCACAACAGAGGTTTACTGTTAAAATTAAAAAGAAAACAAATGGGATTATTCCTTTAAAAATAAAGATGTATTAGTAGTAGTAGCATTGAGTCTTAAGACTGCTAAACTAAACTAAACTTTTATTTTGACAGGTTGCCGTGAGGAACTTGCAGCTGCTGTGTATCATGTAATATGACGGTAGTTTTCTCAAATTAAACAGTAAAATGCTAATGAAATGACTCTCAGAGCAGCAGTGTGTTAATATCATCATATAGTGAGACGGCAGAAGATGAAAACACTGCGAGCGTCGTCCGCGCTTTAGTAAGTGTGTAGTAAACAAAACAGTGCGTCGCGCCATCCGCCATTCATTCATTCATTGCGGAAATCATGGCGCCTTATGCGTGATATCAAATGCTTCCACAGATTTGTAGTATTACTATAGCATTTCACCTGAGCATTACGAATCACGCGTATGGCTTTGTTCTTGGTTCTCAGCAACAGTATCTCCGCCATGATAAGCACTGAATGAATGAATGACAGGCTTTCTGTTGTAACATCGCGCAAGGTAAATAAGGGTGACATCTAGTGGAGAAGACTAATGAGAAGAACCACATTAATCAGATCTTGTTTTAAATGCGTGCTGAAATAAATACCGGAAAAGATCGATTCGTGGCTTTTGAGAATCGATATCGAATCGAAGTCATAAAAAAAAACGATTAATCGAAAAATAAAAAAAATTGCCCAGCCCTAGTTCAGTGTGAGTGTTTGTGTTTGTGTGTGTGTTTGTTAACTTCTCACTGCTGTGTGTGTGCACTTGGATGGGTTAAATGCAGAGCACAAATTCCAAGTATGGGACACCATAATAGGCCACACGACACGTCCTGTCCTGTCCTTTCCTTTCCTATTAATAGAAAATAATCTAAATACAATCTGAATTAAAATGCTAAAACACAATATGTATAATACGTATACTATGAATAAATATGTATAATATTTATAAATAAATAAATACATAAACTGAAATCATATTTCTTTTTTATTTTCTGTCAGTAATTATTGTTTTTATTATAGAACACTCAGTTCTTAAAGCTTTTGGAGTCATAAAATGAATTGTGGTTCATTAATTTAACATATCAACACTCCCAGGTTCTGTTAATAAAAAAAAAGTTTGAAAACAAGCAGCTTTGTCATAAATAAATGCTTGAAAATTAATGCTTTTATTCCACTACTTTGCCAAGAAGCATGGCGACCCTACCATCTCTTAAATGCCAGATCATACCGAGGATGTGTAATTAAACAGATAAGAAGAACCACAGAGCAGACGAAAATTTCAAGGCCATTCTATCCCACTTCATTATATATTTCATTTTAAAAATACAGAATAAAATACAGCATAAACCCCAAACCACACGATCTCAGTACCTCTTAAAGCTTCCATCACAGGGAGAATGTTTTCAGACCACTGGTAAGCAGCAATAGTTGTGTAGATCCCTGGAAAGTCTCGCTGCCAGCTACACTGTCCTACGGCCCATATAGCAGCCAGCTCTGGGTTTGCCTGTAATTAAAATCTGTATCAGAGACCTGAAATTAATTTTGCTTTATGTTAGACTAACTGGATCCAAATATAAAACTCACTGTTTTAATTGCCTGTGGTATCCGTTTCCAAAGGTATCTGGCATTATTCCTGCATAAAGCAAATGAATGTTATGAGAGAATCAACTGATAATATAAATATGAATTAACATTAAATATATATGTAACATACTCACATGTCATTGTGCAGGAGATACAGGACTAGTAACTGGGAATACACTTGAGGTGTAGCAATGCCACCAGGAGCCTAGGATACAAGGTAAATGATGAATATTAAATAGATGAATATGACAACTTACATATAAACTGTCAGACAAACGTGCCTGTTATACAATAACAGATAATCACGTGCACAAGGAAAATTATTACTTCACACAAAACTTCATATACACTTACACATGAGTTACATTCCGCAATACCAACAATAAATGTATATTTATTTTATCTTATATTTATGCCTAGAGTTGTCTTTACGTATAGTGTTGTTCAGCTGACAACCAAGTTACTGTAACGTTAGCAGTTTACCAGATAACAAACATCCACGAAATAAAAGCATTAATATATCAATCTCTCCGTCTGTTTTACCTCCAGCTCTTGAGTTTCAAACTGCAACAGCAGATTTTCATCAAATTCAGCCATCATGACAGACACGGGCATCTTTTACAGGAGCTTCATATGCTAACGGCTAAGGAAAACAAACCCGCTGCTGCTCTGACTCTGCGACTCCTCACTGACACCTGCTGGACTGGAGAGCAAACGACGCTACTACACACTGGAGGGTACTGGAATCCTCTTTAGCACGGAGGTTAAAGAGTTGCTCTTTAGAGTATTCTGTTAAAGCAGTACGGACAGATTAGAGGCTTACAGCACTGTGAACTGCTCTTCTCAGAACAGTATAATATTGTTGACTTGATTGACTGTTCTGATACTGCTGGCCAGCTGCTCACCAGGTTTATGTGTAGTGAGAAGAGCATGTCAACAGATCCTCTCTCGCTGTCTATAATCCACCTTTCATAGTACTGTTTTTGGAAACACGTCTCCTAAATCAGATCCTTACTGTGACATCTATGCTTACACATGGAGAAGTTTGGAAATTTAAGACTTTCTGAAGTCGCACAAAATTAAAATAGGTTGTATTGTGAGTGTGATACAAAATTTACAATTTATTAGAACACTTTGTTCCACTCTAGTAGATTTCACTGTGGGTTTGCACAGTGTAAATGCTCACGCCAGTCTTATAAACATTTAGATCAACTTACAGTTGGACCTGTCTATATTTAGATGTAACCACAGAGAACAACAACAGATGCGCCACATATTAAACTTATTACAGTCTCAGGCTTAATGTGGAAGGGGAAAACCCTACTGAGAGTGTTATCAAACAATGTCAGACGACATTGTATTAGATTACTCTGTTGAATCAGAATTTGTTAAGGCTCTTAAAGAAGCACAAAGTAAGGAGGACTCTACATGTGTGCAGACCCTTCTCACAGAGGCAAGCAAAGAAAATCCAAATATCATCATAGAGTTGTCAAATGATGATTGGATGAAAGACCCTGATGTTGAGCTCCCCCCAGCTGTACTGTTGGGTAAGTACAACACAAACATGCCTCGGTTGATGCTAGAAAATGTATGATTAAATGCACACTGTTGAAGTTTTACTAGAGTTTGGTTTTCACACTTACAGAATAACAACAAAAAAATCCAGCAAAAAGCATTTCAAAAAAGTTATAAATTGATTTGCATTTTAATGAGTGAAATAAGTATTTGATCCCCTATCAATCAGCAAGATTTCTGGCTCCCAGGTGTCTTTTATACAAGTAACGAACTGAGATTAGGAGCACTCTCTTAAAGGGAGACACCTGTCCACAGAAGCAATCAATCAATCAGATTCCAAACTCTCCACCATGGCCAAGACCAAAGAGCTGTCCAAGGATGTCAGGGACAAGATTGTAGACCTACACAAGGCTGTAATTGGCTACAAGACCATCGCCAAGCAGCTTGGTGAGAAGGTGACAACAGTTGGTGCGATTACAGTTAAATAACTGTCAATCTGCCTCGGACTGGGTCTCCATGCAAGATCTCACCTCGTGGAGTTTCAATGATCATGAGAACGGTTAGAAATCAGCCCAGAACTACACAGGGGATCTTGTCAATGATCTTAAGGCAGCTGGGACCATAGTCCCCAAGAAAACAATTGGTAACACACTACGCTGTGAAGGACTGAAATCCTGCAGCGCCCACAAGGTCCCCCTGCTCAAGAAAGCACATGTACAGGCCCGTCTGAAGTTTGCCAGTGAACATCTGAATGATTCAGAGGAGAACTGAGTGAAAGTGTTGTGGTCAGAAGAGACCAAAATCGAGCTCTTTGGTCAACTCAACTCGCCGTGTTTGGAGGAGGAGGAACTCGCCCTATTCCAGGATTAAGATTATTTTTATTTGTGTTTGGAGGAGTATATAACCAGAGGAATGCTGTCTATAGCCCTATTCGGACAGGGATTAAGATTATTTTTATTTGTCACATAGAAACAGTAAAACTCTCAGAATTAACTCATACGCACCGCCGCCACCTGCCTGTCGACGTGCGTTTTATGTTACTTCCTGAATGTAGTGCTCTTCATCGTTCTGTAACAATAAAAATGTGAGTTTGAAGCATGTATTGACAGGAGGCGTGACTATGTAGAACTGCTGTGTGTGATATGAACTCACTGGAGAGAGAGGAAGCGTAGCGTATCTGGTATTGTTTTACTAATCCTGCATCGTTTTATGTTGAAACGAATTGAGGTTTGCCACTGACTTGTCCCTCTGCCTAGAATGCAACTGAAAGCTTCTTCAAGTGCCTCCATATTTGAAAAACCGCGGAAAATGACAGGAATTGACGGAATATTTACGTATATTTTTACAGCTGGTCTATTCACACGGGACTAGTATTACCTGAGGTAATTTCTCCAGACCTTTTTACAGAAGGTAAAAGGCACTGTAATCTTTACTGACATTGTCTGTAATGATTACTGAGATGGTGCATTCGGACGGGACTAAAATAACTGAGAAGCTCTGGTAATAATTACTTTACCCCACCTCTCCATGTAAAATAAATCCCGTCCGAATAGGGCTATATATGATCCCAAGTAGACCATCCCCACCGTCAGACATGTAGGTGTTTTTCTGCTAAGGGGACAGGACAACTGCACCGCATCAAAGGGATGATGGACCATAGGGGCCATGTACCGTCAGGGCCAGGGCATTGAAGCCTGCCAGGGCATTGAAAATGGGTCGTGGATGGGTATGACCCATGACAATGACCCAAAACACACGGCCAAGGCAACAAACGAGTGGCTCAAGAAGAAGCACATTAAGGTCCTGGAGTGGCCTAGCCAGTCTCCAGACCTTAATCCCATAGAAAATCTGTGGAGGGAGCTGAAGGTTCGAGTTGCCAAACGTCAGCCTCGAAACCTTAATGACTTGGAGAGGATCTGCAAAGAGGAGTGGGACAAAATCCCTCCTGAGATGTGTGCAAACCTGGTGGCCAACTACAAGAAACGTCTGATCTCTGTGATTGCCAACAAGGGTTTTGCCACTAAGTACTAAGTCATGTTTTGCAAAGGGGTCAAATACTTATTTCACTCATTAAAATGCAAATCAATTTATAATTTTTAAAAAATGTGTTTTTAGCTGGTTGGCCACTTCTCCCAGCCTGACCAGCTAAATAAGTGGTCAAAAAACCTCAAAAACCAGCCTACTGACCAGCTATGACCAGCTAACACCAGCCAACCAGGGTTAGGTTGGTTTTAGCTGTTCTTTATTTTCAGCAGGGAACCCCTTTCATGTGTGTAATTGTTACAGCTCCCAGCATTTCTCTCAGTCTGTAGACCTTCTGAAATAATAAACTGAGGGTTTTCAGTTCTTTTTGTAATACAAATTGTGAAAAAATATGCGGCAAACAAAAATGCAATATAAAGTTACCTTCAACCAAAGCTAAAACTGAGAAGCTGAAGTTCAGTGCAAATGCTAAATGCTTTATTGTCACTCCCACATTGTAAAATATAAAGCAATATACCATTAACTTGAATTTGTCCTCACTGCTTCAACATATTTGATGGTACATAAGTACAGCCATTAAATACTCATATGTCATCAGCTCAGCAGCCCATGCTTATGGTTACTTGTGAGGTCGCATGAAAGTGCAGCTAATGACATCTTTCACATGCACCTACACAGCTGCATAAGAACTGCCTATAATAGTAATCAGAACCTTAAAACCATATGAATAACAAATTGTTTGGACTTAATTCCAGTGATCAGCACAGTTAATGTTAACTAAACTAAATAGTCTGCATCAAGGAGAAACCGATGCCCTTTCACTTCTCACTGGAATTACAGTTGACAGCTCAGGGCACTTTTGGTATTAAGGTCACAATGTAAAGCACTGGTGAGGATCAGATTCCCGGTCAGCGGTGATTGGAGGACAATGCCGTTGCACCTCATGATTTGTTGAAATGGAGAGTCTGATTCTATTCTTGGCTTGTGCAGTGGTGATATCATCAGCAATGCTTTCCATTCAGCTGTGCATCTGGCATATTTATCGAACTGACCTCTCTGAACACTCAGCCTCTGTGTTGTTGATGAAAACAATGATCAAGGCCCCTTGTCATGCAATTACCCTCCTGATCACATGTCATTTGTACTAAAAATACAAGATAAAGAGCAACAGTGATGATATAAATAGCCATAAAATCAGACAGGTAAGAAGTGGAAAGGATTGTCAATATTAACCATGCTCTCCCAAGGCAGTGGGGTTTGTATTGTCAGTCGAAAGGCCACATTCTTGACAGAGAGAAGGCGGTCGTCTTTAGACAGCAGTCAGGGTGTCAGGAAAGAAAAGACCAAGGGTTATAAACAACCAGGCATGGACTTTCTTTGTCCCCCTGTTCTCAATGACCTGCTAACCCACCACTGGAGAGACATGCAGGATGGATTCTCTGATCCAGAGCAACTAAACAAAGTTCTTGAATTTCAGAGCGATGAAATGCTGTGGACTGCTCAGAAACGGGGTGAGTCAGATTTGATGAATAGGACTGAGATTTAAAATGAAACAATGCGTGTCTAATGTTATTTTAGAGAAGAGTTTTTTTTTTATTGTTAATATTTCAGCATCATGCTGGTCTGAAGCCTGCAGAAATGTATACACTAATGTTTGTGCATTCATAGAGGACTTTTTTAAAGTATAAACTTAAAACCTAATAAAATTGTAAAATTCAGTTATACTCCTATATATATATTCATATCAGTCATGTTCTTGAGCTTCAATATCCTGTTGAAATGCAGCATATGTTGTGCATCAGCTAGTTTGGTCTCTCTGATAAAGCTGGTATTATTATACTAATATTAAAAGAGTAGCTCACCCCACAAAGGAAAATTATGTCATCATTTATTCATCCTCATGTTATTTTAAACCAGAGACAGCCTTCCTTGCCATACCCTGGTTCTTCATTGGATTTGGACTGAGGGGGATCCCCCCACACCCCTGGAATTCGTAGTTGTACCTATAGGGTTTGACCACCTCAGGAACCTTTCTGCAATATTACGAACCTTTTGTACAACAGAAATGTTCCATGGATGTTTTTCATGGAACCATAAATGCCATATAAAGAGCCCACATTGTATATTGAGAACATCATATATGCAGAAGCTCAATCATACTTGCTTGATATTTTCTTTTAAAAATATCTTCATTTGGTTTCAAAGATAAATGAAAGTTTTATGGGTTTGGATTGGAATGACATAAGGGTAAGTATGACAGAATTTTCATTTTTGGGTGAACTGTCCTTTTAATATGTAGATTTTAAAATTTCATTATCACATTTTCATTATCACAGCATATACAAAAAAAAATCTAGTGACCAATCAGATTGAA
Organism: Schizothorax lantsangensis; assembly: GCA_027422415.1. NCBI lineage: Eukaryota > Metazoa > Chordata > Actinopteri > Cypriniformes > Cyprinidae > Schizothorax > Schizothorax lantsangensis. Next base: position 21,093,689 of record CM049848.1, read on the forward strand.
CTGTTTTGGTAATGACCTGTTGTAAAGTTGGATATCATGTGGATATGTACAGGTGCATCTCAATAAATTAGAATGTCGTGGAAAAGTTCATTTATTTCAGTAATTCAACTCAAATTGTGAAACTCGTGTATTAAATAAATTCAATGCACACAGACTGAAGTAGTTTAAGTCTTTGGTTCTTTTAATTGTGATGATTTAGGCTCACATTTAACAAAAACCCACCAATTCACAATCTCAACAAATTAGAATACTTCATAAGACCAATAAAAAAAACATGTTTAGTGAATTGTTGGCCTTCTGGAAAGTATGTTTATTTACTGTATATGTACTCAATACTTGGTAGGGGCTCCTTTTGCTTTAATTACTGCCTCAATTCGGCGTGGCATGGAGGTGATCAGTTTGTGGCACTGCTGAGGTGGTATGGAAGCCCAGGTTTCTTTGATAGCAGCCTTCAGGTCATCTGCATTGTTAGGTCTGGTGTCTCTCAAGTGCTCTAAATGAAGTGCTCTAAAATTACCAGGTAGATGGCTGCGTTGACTGTGGACTTCAGAAAACACAGTGGACCAACACCAGCAGATGACATGGCAGATCATCACTGACTGTGGAAATCATCACTGACTGTGGAAACTTCACACTGGACTTCAAGCAACATGGATTCTGTGCCTCTCCACTCTTCCTCCAGACTCTGGGACCTTGTTTCCAAATGAAATGCAAAATTTACTTTCATCTGAAAAGAGGACTTTGGACCACTGAGTTCTTTTTCTCCACAGCCCAGGTAAGACGATCCTGACATTGTCTCTGGTTCAGAAGTGGCTTGGTAGCCCTTTTCCTGAAGACGTCTGAGCGTGGTGACTCTTGATGCACTGACTCCAGCTTCAGTCCACTCCTTGTGAAGCTCTCCCAAGTGTTTGAATCAGCTTTGCTTGACTGTATTCTCAAGCTTGCAGTCATCCCTGTTGCTTGTGCACCTTTTCCTACCCAAATTCTTCCTTCCAGTCAACTTTGCATTTAATATGCTTTGATACAGCACTCTGTAAACAGCCACACCTTTCAGTAATGACCTTCTGTGACTTACCCTCTTTGTGGAGGGCGTCAATGTTCGTCTTCTGGATCATTGCCAAGTCAGCAGTCTTCTCCATTATTGTGGTTTCAAAGAACAAGAGATACCCGGAATTTATACTGTATGGATGGTCATTAATTGAAACTCAAATGTAAATATTCTAATATTTTGAGATACTGATTTTTGACTTTCATGAGCTGTAAGCTCTAATCATCAAAATTAAAACAAAAAAACTTTTGAAATGTTTTACTTTACATGCAATGAATCTAAAATATATGAAAGTTTCACTTTTTGAAATAACTTACAAGAAAAAAAATGAACTTTTTCACAACATTCTAATTTATTGAGATGCACCTGTATATGACATATATGAGTCATACTGTAATCCAGGCTTTTACCACGGACAGCTTGTCTGCTAGTAAACAACCCTCACATTCCCTGCACTCCCTTTTGATGTGACAGGCGTCTTACATGAGACACACTGACATACTGAAGCTTTTCATGCAAGGATAACAAAGCTTGTGTCTTCTAAAATAGACTAAATGTGCCATGCTCTACAATTCCTTTATCACTTAACTCACAGCATTGTGCTTCGTGCTATCTGTGGGTGAATGCAGCATTACTGTGGTGAGGAATCTGTGTGGAGTTGACACAGGATTTCTAAGGGATTGTGGTAATCTTCTGTGCATATGAATGCCATGCACAGGTCAATACTCAAGAGCCCTGATGCGAGTTGCTGTTTGGATCTGTCTCCATGCAACACCCCTACTACTCATTCTGCAGATTCCAGTAAAGATTTCCCTGGTGTGCCTGCGAAATGATTGATCTCATACAACCAAGAGATTTTGCCATTGCAATTAAACTCTCTGCTTCTATTGTAAATATTTAACGTGTGACACTGCAGCCACTTTTTAGCATACATGGAAGTAGCATATAAAATCTGATCCGTTTACCAATGGAGCTTGTCTTAAATGTCCCTGAAAGACAGGTCTATTATTCAAATAAAACAAAAGGCAACAAATGGGCATAGATGGTAGAAGCTCAAAGGATTTAGCATCTATCTCATACATCAACAGCTAAAAATGGCCCCAGTAAGCTATGACCATCTGATGGAGAACAATGGCTTACTAAAAATAGAGGCAAAAAGTGCTTAAAGCCATAGGAAAACATGACTAGCACTATATAAACTCAAGTCCTTGAAAGCCTAAGCCATTTGAAAAGGTAAGAGAATGCTAAGAACTATACGCTTTGAGAACCTCTGTTCCACCGTGCAGCTGAATGGATGGCAGGCTCTGCTGGAGGATAACTGTGAGTTAGGACAGGATCATTGGGAAAGAGCTCATTTACGTTCCTTATGGCTCTATAGAGCTGTAGTGAAGGGAGACACAAGAGGGCTTCATAACCTCCTTAAAAGGAACTATATTGATGTTGATGTGTTTTACAATGTGAGCCGCGGGGAACTTGAGTGGCAAGCTCACACAGACACCACCTTTGGACCCTCAGGTAAAACTAGTCATTTGTGGGATAGAAACTTTTAAGGTGTATCAAAACGATTGTACGTTTTAGTTTTTTGTTTGTTTGTTGTGTTGTACTGATGAATGAAACAAAGATTGAGTTTATTCTTTGATAACAGAGATGAAACAAACAGTTTTTCTTGCTGCTTATATGTATTTATTTTTATTTTATTGAGCATTTTAAAACCTGTTTTTGTTACGGGGCGAACGAGACGTGAGGATCCATATGCAAGGCTTTATTTACAAAGGCGAGGTCAAGAAACAGGCAAGGGTCAGATAACACAGGTAAATCACAGACAAGGCAAAGAATATTCCTAGGGCTAGCGTGGGTCTACGATCGGCGAACAATATCCAGAGGGCTTGACATGAGGGGGTAATCCAAATAACACGAGCAATAGTCCAGGCGAGGTGCAAACACAGTCCGAAACAGCAGGCAAAGGGTTAATCCAAGATAAACAGGCAGAAGATCAGGAACCAGACAACAAGGCAACACAAAATGACTAGATTTAAATTAGAACTAGAAACTAGGACCGGAAACTTGGAATGGCTCTGTGATGTAGCTATCGCTAGAAGAGTGATATACGCTAAACAATACTCGGCGATCTGAAAGTCCAAGGCTTATAAAGTGTGTCTGATTGGATTCAGCTGTGTATGTGTAATCAGTGCATTCAGCTGTGTGTGTGTGTGTGTGTGTGTGTGTAATCATTGCAATGGCTGATGGGAAATGTAGTCCAGGGTATAGTGTAACAGTCTGTGTGGTGTGAGAGTCCATGTGGTGAGCGGGTGACCTCTGGTGGTGAGTGAACAGAAGTTCATAGACCGGATTCGTGACAGTTTTAAACTTTATTGTACTATTTCTACTTGCAATATTTTAACTTATTAATATTTTTAACAAATTAGCAAACGTAACTTATTTTATTTACATTTTTAGAGTATAATCTTTACTGAAAAGCATTCATTTAATTTCTTAATGCCTAAAAGGTTTGACACACTATCATTCAATAGATTGGCATCAGTTAGATTTTTTGTTCATACTTTATTTTAAGGTTCAATTCTCGCTATTAATAATCAATTAACTACAACTTTTGCCTCAATAAACCCCTGGTTTGCTGCTTATTAATGGTTATTATGGTAGTTGTTAAGTTTAGGTATTGGGTAGAATTAGGGATGTCGAACATGGTCATGCAGAATATATGCTTTATAAGTACTAATAGCCAATATGTTAATAATAGGCATGCTAATAACAGATTTTTGAATGTTTTTGCTTATTTGATGGTCAAGAAACATTTCTTATTATTATCACTGTTGAAAACAATTGTGCTTCTTCATCTTTTTGTGGAAGCCTTAATGCAATTTTTCATAAAAGTACAATAAAATGTATTTCAAATAGATTAAAAAATACAATTTAAAAAAGTATTTACTGTCACTTTTGATTGTTTTAATGCATACTTGCTGAATAAAAATAATTTATTTTAAAAAAATCTTACTAACCACAAACCTTTGAAGACTAATGTATGTCAAGTGTGTAATTCAGATTTAGGCGATTCTTACAAAAAAAAAGTATAATTTTGATATGTTTGCTATAAGATTCATTCAATTATTCAAACACATCAGTTGTGATAGTCTGACACCTACAGTATTTCCCATTCCAGGTCTTTGGTCTTTGGAGTATAAAAGAGAACTGACAAGCCCACTGTGTATTGCTGCTGCACAAGGTTTCTCTGAATGTCTGCTATATTTACTGGAACACGGCGCACACCCCAACCTTATCGCAGGAGGAAAAGCAGCACTTCATGAGGCCTGTGCAAACGCCAACACTGAATGTGTAGAGCTGCTGCTGGAACATGGAGCAAATCCTAACCAGATGACAGACGAGGGACTGACTGCCTTACATCTCTGCAGAACACCACAATCACTCCGGTATCATCATATGAATATGATACATAATACACTATCCCCCGGATTCACAGACAAGGCTTAAACCTAGTCCCAGACTAAATGCAAGTCTGAGCTTTCAACTGAAAGAAACTTGCACTGACTGATCTTAAAGTATATCAGTGCCTTTGTTTTGTCTCAAGATGTACAACAATAAAGGCACATTTAAAAAAAATATTTAAATCTCCTAGTTGAACTATGGTCTAATCCTGGCTTAGTCTAAGCCCTGTCTGTGAAACCAGGCCTTTATTACAATTTATAATAAATATAATCATAGGTATAATTTAAAAGTAATAGTAAAAATATAAATATAATAGTCAAATATGTAATTATACACTAGTACAAACTAATATGAAATCCATACTAATATTATATTAATAATATTTAATCTCTTTACGAGTGTAATGCAAAATATGAGCAACAAATTCTTCACCTCAAAAATGATTTACAATTATTACAATTTCTATTGTAGTTGTGCAAAAGCCTTGGTGAGATATGGTGCCAAAGTGAACTTACCCAATGAAGAAGAGGATGAAACACCACTGCATGTGGCAGCTAGACATGGTCTGCCCCACCATGCACAGCTGTACCTACGATTCGGAGCCTGTGTGAACCATAGCAGCTGTGCGGGTGAAACGCCACTGGGGGTGGTTTGTGGAGTTGCCCCAGAAAAGACAGACGACAACCAAGATGAACAATACCTCGAGATCTGTCGTCTCCTCCTGGCCTATGGAGCTAAGATTAATTCATCTGATAAAGAGCGCCGCAGTCCTCTACACAAGGCAGCCCGCAATGTTCAGCTTAAGCTGGTGGAGCTTCTCTTGGACCAAGGGGCTGATATCAATGCCATTGACTATAACGGATGTTCACCTTTATCTAGAGTTCTACAAAGCTCTGTGGTTCGGCAAGAGTGGGAACCTCACAGGGTTGTTCAGACTTTGTTAAATCGGGGCTCTATTAAAGTCTGGCCACAGGCACTGCTGAAGGTGATCACTAAGATAATTGCCCTGAGATTTATTCTATACATTAAACAATCTTTTTATTTCATGACATAAACATTATTCAATAAAAAAGCAGATTTAAAGTCTATTAATTTGCTGATGTCTTATTCATCTTTCTTTTATCTGCTTTTTGGTATGATCAGTTGGCAAAATAAATTATTTTCATTTATATTTTTTGGTTTTAAGGTATTAACAGCCTGCGCCGAGGCACCTAAAACTGTGGAAATCCTGTTTAACTCATACACACTTGTTCCTGTGACGTCCAAATGGGTTGAGGCTATACCTGAGGATATTTTTCATGTAAGTCTTTCATCATTTTACAAGGGTTTTTGCATTCACTACAAGACGAAACCTTTGGAAACACGATTCACACTGTAGCATAAATGTTTCAAGAATAGTGTAGCAAAACAAGGCTAAAAGGCTTAAAGGTGAAGCACATCAGTTTTGAAATGAGTCAATGCATGCTGATGCTGTTGGTATTATTGTACCATATTAATGCATTAATTATTTATTATTATTATTATTTTCTTAGCTTCACAGAACCTTTTATGAGTCTCTCTTTGCACTGGAGTATAAACCACGTAGTTTACAGCATCTGTGTCGGTCTGCATTGAGGAAACAGTTTGGGAAAAACTGCTGCTCACTCATTCCCAGGCTCCCCGTACCAAAGCCACTTGAACATTATCTTCTTTTGGAAGCGGAGGGATACATTGACTAGAATCAGACCTTTTGGCAGAAACATTTAGGGAACTGTAGAAGGGTTTTTAATGCAAGAAATGTAACACTCTGACAAAGATGACTGCCTTAAAGGGATAGTTCACCCAAAAATGAAAATTCTGTCATGATTTACTCACCCTCAAGTAGTTCCAACCCTGTTTGAATGTCTTTGTTCTGCTGAACACAAAGGAAGATATTCTGAAGAATGTGGGAAACAGAGCAGTTCTGGGGCACCATTGACTTCCATAGTATTTTTTTTTCCTACTATGGAAGTCAATGGTGCCCCAAAACAGCCTGGTTACAAACTTTCTTCAAAATATCTTCCTTTGTGCTCGGCAGAACAAAGAAATTCATACAGGTTTGGAACTACTTGAGGGTGAGTATATGATGACAGAATTTTCATTTTGGGTGAACTATCCCTTTAAGTTTCACTTGCAAAGTCACCATACAGTGATGTTATTAGAGATTGTATTTTTTCCACCTGTTTTCGTATAAATAATCTAATATTAGTGTAAATAGCTTTACAAGATATTTTATTGTTTGAATGACAGTGTGTTGCAGTTGCAGCTCAATTAACGTTTATTGCATATTATTTCATTAAGAAATAATTTTGTCTGTCAATAAAATAATATCTTTGGTCAAGTCTGTCATTTCTTTCTTTATTTCTCCAGTGTATAGTGTGTTATATGTAAGTGTTGACCATCACAACACAATAGCAACGGGCTGGTAGAAATAAGTAATCTGGTAAAGAAAGAGATGTTATACTGACATCAGCCTCAATGTATGAAATTTGATTATTAACTGCTGTCGCTTGACATCATCAACGCTGTTTATGGACCTGTGAATTGCACTTGTTTTGCTTTGTAAGTTGATTTTAGCACTAAATAAACGTTATTTATTTGTTGTTGTTATTATTATTATTATTAGGCTATTATTATTATAAGTAATTACATGTCTGGTCATTTGATGTTAACATGCGGCCATGAGAGGGCGACCTGCTCCATGTGGAATATATATATATATATATTAAGAAAGGATTTTATCTCACGTGAGTGTTATTTTAATTATATCTCAACAGCATCCTACTAAATGTCGTATTGTGTAAAACTTTTTTGTGAAATAGCCTAAACACTGCGCCTATATTAGGCTACTTAGTATTACACTTAAATGTTGTCTATTAATCCTTTCATAATACAAGAGCTTTAGCTAAAGAATCTCTCTTTCTCTCTCTCTCTCTCTCTCTCTCTCTCTAATTCCTAATTTCCACAGACTGAGTTCGCATTATGTTCGTCTCTTGGTCAAAAAGTGCGTACTCGCTTTAACTGCGTTGGGCCACCTGGGAGCGGTAAACACACCGCTATTGAAGTGACTGAACGGCGGTGACGCACAAGCTTCACTAACGAACCGGATCAGACAGACTCTGGTGGGTCTTGTCACTATTATCTGTGCCTGTCACCGTTACTGGAGTCGGTTGTTTATCCAAGCTTTAACAAGTTTCGTCGCCTTCATTTTGTGCAGTGTACGTGAGCGTTGAAGTGCAGAAGAGAAAACGGGAGGCATGTGAAGTTACTGTCACTTTCACCAGAGATGGAGAATTCAGTTGAAGATGAGTGCGCTGATTCAGGAGCGGAGACCGGAGGGTAGGTATTGATAAACAGGCTTGTTTTAACAAAGAAAATGAAATAGGCTACATAGGATAGGGAATATAGCTATAATGCACTAATTAGGATAGACAATATGCTACAAATATCAACGCGCTTAAAAGAATCTGATTCATTTAAAGTGAGTCACTTGATGAGGATTCTGATACCTGAGCATCGCAGGTCATCAATAAAACCATTAGACAGCGCGCTTGTTTGAAGTTTTCTCGTTTCGTTTCTAAATCATTTGGCCCATTTCTTATTTAACCATCTGTTGTTTGGTATTAACACCCAAGACATCTGGCGCAGAGATTTACTGCTGAAAAGTAGCTGGAAAGCCAATGAGCTTAGCAATTGGTGCATGCTGCTTAGGCTTTTTAGCACAAGATAGTGTCAGAAAATATACTAATCACATAGATCTGACAGCAGCTCTCTACCTGAGATTTAACTCTCTATTATCTCAGTCATGTATGATCTGTACCATCATTCTGTGATTGCAGCTGTGAACGATGAAAACATGCATCCTGGTTTGTTTATAGGTATGTCATATCATAATGGCTGTCCTGTCTTGTTGGTGTAGGTATGGTGATTTAGTAGGATAGTAGACTATCCTCTCTTCTTCAGAACATGTGACCTGTGTGTTTGTATGGTATACATCTGCTTTAGAATATTAATTCTTTAGAAATGCTTTAAGTCATTTGTTCTGAAGAAAATGGCCTTGGTATCTTTCTAATGACTAACTCTTCAATTAGCTGATGCATTTATCCAAACCCACTTACAGTAAAACCATGAGCAACCTAGGGTTTAAGCTCAAATGATGATAGCTTATCCCTTGTTGAGTTTGAACTACAACCTGTAATCTGACCACATTTAACCACAAAGGTACATCATCTAGTACCTTTAAACTTGCCTTCAAAATGTACAAAACCATCTTAGAAATTCATCTGACCCAAAAATGTGTTATGTGTGGTTAATCCTGTAATTATAATATGAAGGACTTATTGTTCCTATAAATATATTGAATATTTACCTACCTATTACCTTTAACTGTTCAAAAAAAAAAATATTGTAAATGTCAGATTTGGTTGTGATGTGGCTGTCTTGGTTCTAAATGAGAGCTGACAGATGTTCTGTGGCTTATATCCTCATTTAGTTTATTTAACAACAGTAACTGTAAACTTCACATATGGCAGTAAATCAGAGACTTTCAAAAAGGATGTTTTCTAATGATGCTTGAGAGTGCATTGTTTAAGTGTGAACAACATGCAGAAAACTACAAAACACTCACTGATTCAGGAACAGCAAACATAAAACAAATGAGATTCACTGTAATGACATTACTGACCACATTTATAGACTGTTATAGTGATTTTATTTGTATTAGCCTAAGTATTACATAGAAGCACATAAAAGTGCTTTTGCTGTTAAATGCAAAGACCATAGTATTTACACTCTGTTCAAAAGTTCGGGGTTGTGCTTCTTTATATATTTGTGGAAAACATGATTCATTCAAGATTCTTTGATGAATAGAAAGTTGAAATGAACAGCATTTATTTGAAATAGAAATCAGTTGTAACATTATAAATGCCTTTAGTGTCACTTTTTATCAATTTAATGTGTCTTTGCTGATTAAAAGTTTTCCAAAAATAAAAAATATTACTGATCCCAAACTTGTAAACAGAAGTGTTGAACCAATGCACCACATACCAGTTCAGACCATACTATTACAGCATTAAATTAGAACATTCAAAATTCAAGTTTAACTACATGGAATTTCCCTGTTCTTAAAAAGAATTGAATTCCCTGTTACACTGTTTTCACTACCAGAGAAACAGGAAAAAGACAGAGGAAAGGAAAAAGATTGACCAGAGAGCGATAAAAGGGAAAAAAAGCATGTACAATGGAAACAAAATGACTAGGTCACTATGTAAGACACATGTACATAAGTTATGAAATATGTCAAATTGGTCTTATACTTTGTTTTTTACCTTCCTCATCAACCGATGAGCTGAGAGAATAGAAGGTTTCTGACACAAAGCAGCAAGACACAATCTTTGATCATAACCTGTACATATACAGTATACATGTGCATAATACACTAGAGACATTACTACACACTAACACACACTATATACCATGACACCCAGGATTGTTTATCCAGATGTAGGACCTTCCTTTGAAACCTTGGGATTCTAAATCACTCTAACAGTCTCTAACAAAAGTCTTTCTCTGTTTCTCTCTCCCCTTTCTGTCATTCACTCTCTTCTCAGGTCTGACTACAGTCTTATGTCATCAGCAAGCAGTGAGTACATGCCATTTGTTTGTATATTCCCCTTTATGCAGTTCAGATCAATTTTCCAACAAAACATGTCTTAATCAAACACATATTCACCATATCTAATGTCCTTTAAATCCCTTTTCCTCTGTCACATTGTGCTCATTGTGGGGTTTATAAGAGACTATTCTTTCTAAAGCTGCTTTTGAATTCATATTTCGAAAAGCACATTACAATTTAGAAGTGGAAGATTTCTGTCAGTTAAAACACTTGACAATTGTTGCCATGACAGTGAGATTAGTTTGTTCAGGGAATCACTGCTTGAAGTGCTTCGAGAGCTCTAACACCTCCGCTTGTTTGTGTGTGAGTGCCTGCTTGTGTGTGTGTCTGGGGCTGACCTTTCCCCGTGGCTTCGTCGGGCCCAGTCTGTTTCCCTATGGAGGGATTAATGTCCAATATTAGCCCATTAATCTGGGCAGCAGGAAACACTTCTCCCAGTGACAGTGCAGGAAGCACTCTCTCACTCACTCACCCACTCACATATAGACACACTCACCTACTCACATATACACACACACACACACACACACACACACTAAAACCTAGAGCCCATCAAGGACACCACATAATAGACTGTGTATAATTTACTGAAGAAGGAAGAAAAGTGGTTCAATGTGGACTCAGGGCTAGAAAATGAAGAAAACAGAATGAGATGGTTTGAGGAATAATGGGAGATGTGGAGAACTAGTGGGGCTGGAGAATAATTAAATGCTTAAATTAGCATTTGTTTCATCTGTTCTCACATATGAAAAAAAATAATTTGATGACAGGGTGCAATTTACAGTAGAACATTCAACAATTTTGAATCAAAATACATTTATTGAATAATAGGTATTTTTATTTCATCCTGCTTGTAGACATGAAGGTGGTAGTATCTAGAAAGAGATTTATTTAGAATTTAAATACAGGTGCATCTCAATAAATTAGAATGTCGTGGAAAAGTTCATTTATTTCAGTAATTCAACTCAAATTGTAAAACTCGTGTATTAAATAAATTCAGTGCACACAGACTGAAGTAGTTGAATTCTTTGGTTCTTTTAATTGTGATGATTTAGGCTCACATTTAACAAAAAAACACCAATTCACTATCTCAACAAATTAGAATATGGTGACATGCCAATCAGCTAATCAACTCAAAACACCTGCAAAGGTTTCCTGAGCCTTCAAAATGGTCTCTCAGTTTGGTTCACTACACAATCATGGGGAAGACTGCTGATCTGACAGTTGTCCAGAAGACAATCATTGACACCCTTCACAAGGAGGGTAAGCCACAAACATTCATTGCCAAAGAAGCTGGCTGATCACAGAGTGCTGTATCCAAGCATGTTAACAGAAAGTTGAGTGGAAGGAAAAAGTGTGGAAGAAAAAGATGCACAACCAAGAGAACTGCAGCCTTATGAGAATTGTCAAGCAAAATTGATTCAAGAATTTGGGTGAACTTCACAAGGAATGGACTGAGGCTGGGGTCAAGGCATCAAGAGCCACCACACACAGACGTGTCAAGGAATTTGGCTACCGTTGTTGTATTCCTCTTGTTAAGCCACTCCTGAACCACATGCAACGTCAGAGGCGTCTTACCTTGGCTAAGGAGAAGAAGAACTGGACTGTTGCCCAGTGGTCCAAAGTCCTCTTTTCAGATGAGAGCAAGTTTTGTATTTCATTTGGAAACCAAGGTCCTAGAGTCTGGAGGAAGGGTGGAGAAGCTCATAGCCCAAGTTGCATGAAGTCCAGTGTTAAGTTTCCACAGTCTGTGATGATTTGGGGTGCAATGGCATCTGCTGGTGTTGGTCCTTTGTGTTTTTTGAAAACCAACGTCACTGCACCCGTTTACCAAGAAATTTTGGAGCACTTCATGCTTCCTTCTGCTGACCAGCTTTTTAAAGATGCTGATTTCATTTTCCAGCAGGGTTTGGCACCTGCCCACACTGCCAAAAGCACCAAAAGTTGGTTAAATGACCATGGTGTTGGTGTGCTTGATGGGCCAGCAAACTCACCAGACCTGAACCCCATAGAGAATCTATGGGGTATTGTCAAGAGGAAAATGAGAAACAAGAGACCAAAAAATGCAGATGAGCTGAAGGCCATTAACATTTACATTTATGCATTTAGCAGACGCTTTTATCCAAAGTGACTAACATTGCATTCAAGTTACAGTTTCACATTTTATCAGCTCTTGCTTTCTCTGGGAATCGAACCCATGATCTTGGCGTTGCTAGCACCATGCTCTACCATTTGAGCTACAGGAAAGCTGTAGGCCACTGTCAAAGAAACCTGGGCTTCCATACCACCTCAGCAGTGCCACAAACTGATCACCACCATGCCACGCCGAATTGACAGTAGTACATATACAGTAAATTAACATACTTTCTAGAAGGCCAACAATTCACAAAAAAAAAAAAAAGTATTGGTCTTATGAAGTATTCTAATTTGTTGAGATAGTGAATTGGTGGGTTTTTGTTAAATGTGAGCCTAAATCATCTCAATTTAAAGAACCAAAGACTTAAATTACTTCAGTCTGTGTGCATTGAATTTATTTAATATACGAGTTTCACAATTTGAGTTGAATTACTGAAATAAATTAACTTTTCCACGACATTCTAATTTATTGAGATGCACCTGTACTTTCTATTTCATATTCCATTGTCTTTACTTTGTCTGAGCACCTTTGCATGGATGAGAGATCTGTTTTTCACTTTTTCCACCACATTTCCCCTTATTGTCTCTGCATTCTGTCTCTTTTTTAACGGTATGACAGTATGCTTTCTTGAAAGGCTGCCAGGAATAACTGCTTAATGCTGCATCATCAGTCATGTCAGCATTTCACCACTTCTGCAGCTCATCAGATTTTTTCTGTATCCATGTGCACAATACTTTCCTCTATATATCTTTGTTCACTAACAACTCAAGTGCATATTCTGCGAAATCTGTTTCGCCTCTTTATAGCTCTGCACACTTTACTACACTGAAAAAAGGGCTTCATGTGGTAACATTTAAATTCATTTTAAGTCAAAAATCAACCTAAAACCATTATGTCACACCAACAAATCGTAAGATCAGAGAGAAATAGACACTTAAAGTAACAATTTCAGGTTTTTACAGTGTTAGAATGGCACCAGATTGGAGTGTATATTAGGGATGGTTAAGCTGCTGCTAAGTATGTTGTCTTATTTAATGTTGGTTGCTTAAGTCCCAAACAGCCAGATTACATTCCATTACAGACTCAACTAAGATTACAGATGGTTTACAGTGATTGAGACTTCTTGAATCTAGCTGAACGCATGCTGCCTCTCATAGACAGAAAAATATACACCAAAACTTACAGACCAAACTTAGTAAGTTTGTAATTCATATAATTAGAATTTGAATAGATAACTTACAATAGTTTCACAGTTTTAGTTTGCCTTGTAATAATCTCCAAATTATATCTGAAAAATATTAATAATAACCAATGACATTACTCTTTCAATACATTTTTCATTAGATGTTTGTAAAAAATAAAGTGTAACCATTATAAAATGCTGATAAAGAGTGTATGTTCAAGACAGATACAGTGGGGGGGAAATTATTTGATCCCCTGCTGATTTTGTACGTTTGCCCACTGACAAAGAAATGATCAGCCTATAATTTTAATGGTAGGTTTATTTGAACAGTGAGAGACCGAATAACAACTAAAAAAATCCAGACAAATGCATTTCAAAAAAGTTATAAATTGATTTGCATTTTAATGAGTGAAATAAGTATTTGATCCCCTATCAATCAGCAAGATTTCTGGCTCCCAGGTGTATTTTATACAGGTAAGGAGCTGAGATTAGAGCACTCTCTTAAAGGGAGACACCTGTCCACAGAAGCAATCAATCATTCAGATTCCAAACTCTCCACCATGGCCAAGACCAAAGAGCTGTCCAAGGATGTCACGGAAAAGATTGTAGACCTACACAAGGCTGGAATGGGCTACAAGACCATCGCCAAGCAGCTTGGTGAGAAGGTGACAACAGTTAGTGTGATTATTCGCAAATGGAAGAAACACAAAATAACTGTCAATCTCCCTCGGTCTGGGGCTCCATGCAAGATCTCCCCTCGTGGAGATTCAATGATCATGAGAACGGTTAGAAATCAGCCCAGAACTACACGGGAGGATCTTGTCAATGATCTGAAGGCAGCTGGGACCATAGTCACCAAGAAAACAATTGGTAACACACTACGCCGTGAAGGACTGAAATCCTGCAGCACCCGCAAGTCCCCCTGCTCAAGAAAGCACATGTACAGGCCCGTCTGAAGTTTGCCAGTGAACATCTGAATGATTCAGAGGAGAACTGGGTGAAAGTGTTGTGGTCAGAAGAGACCAAAATCGAGCTCTTTGGCATCAACTCAACTCGCCGTGTTTGGAGGAGGAGGAATGCTGCCTATGACCCCAAGAACACCATCCCCACCATCAAACATGTAGGTGTTTTTCTGCTAAGGGGACAGAACAACTGCACCGCATCAAAGGGGCGATGGACGGGGCCATGTACCGTCAGGGCCAGGGCATTGAAAATGGGTCGTGGATGAGTATTCCAGCATGACAATGACCCAAAGCATATGGCCAAGGCAACAAAGGAGGGGCTCAAGAAGAAGCACATTAAAGTCGTGGAGTGGCCTAGCCAGTCTCCAGACCTTAATCCCATAGAAAATCTGTGGAGGGAGCTGAAGGTTCGATTTGCCAAACGTCAGCCTCGAAACCTTAATGACCTTAATGGAGAGGATCTGCAAAGAGAAGTGGGACAAAATCCCTCCTGAGATGTGTGCAAACCTGGTGGCCAACTACAAGAAACGTCTGACCTCTGTGATTGCCAACAAGGGTTTTGTCACTAAGTACTAAGTCATGTTTTGCGAAGGGGTCAAATTCTTATTTCACTCATTAAAATGTAAATCAATTTATAACTTTTTTGAAATGCATTTTTCTGGATTTTTTTTGTTGTTACTCTGTCTCTCACTGTTCAAATAAACCTACTATTAAAATTATAGACTGATAATTTCTTTGTCAGTGGGAAAACGTACAAAATCAGCAGGGGATCAAATATTTTTTTTCCCACTGTATATACAGTATATATATTATTCAGTATAAGCCATTAACATGATAAATGTGGACTTGCAAACTGGCCAATGTTCCAATGAAAACTAACATTTAAAAATAAATTTTATTTTAATTTACCATTTCCTTTGAGTGAAATCTATCAATTAATTTGATTAAGTTCAGTATCTGTGATTTCTCCTCATAATTGCGTCAGTAATAATTCAAGTTATGCTGTTTGCTATAAATGGTGTCTTGTAAACAGTGTCTGAATAAACCATGTGTCTGCAGGGCAAAGTACCCTAACATTCACATTTAATTTCTTCCAGCTGAAAGCTTTTGGTACTTAAAACATTAATAACTGGATCACATTAAGTCTGTTGTAAGGCTGTCTGCATATGTGTGTTTCTAGAGGTCATACTGTACAATAGTGAATGTATTGTGTATTTTTAAGTCTGAACAAGTAACTTTGCCTAGTGAACACACTGCTTGGTTTTTCCACTGTGATTGATTGAAAGGATCCTTCATTGAACTCAGATGTGCGTCAGTTACACCTGCAAGAGTGCAGTGCAACTAGAGAAGAGTGTTTACTTGCGTGAGTGTGTTTTTGTGTGTAAGTGTGTAAGAGCATAGCGTTCCCTCGGCCTCTGGTGCCCCCAACCTTAACAACAAACAAAGTGGGACGAGTCCCATGAGTCAGGAGAGTTTGGGGTGAAAAAAAGAGTAGGCAAAAAGAAAGAGGCAGCTGTCCATGTTCTGCCACTTTCTGCTATTTTTCGAGAATAAGAATAGCTTTACAATATTTCTCATAATACAATAACAGCTCAAAGATTTTGCTGTTGTCACTATGGCAGAGAGATGAATATATCAATAAGGGGGTTTGAAGGGCTTGTTACGTTGTGCAGCGTTACTCATAATGTAGAAACTTCATGTGTTTTCACACGTCATATAAATACAGTCGTTTATGAAATTCTTTAATTGCTGCTCTCATTGATCTAATTTTGCAGTCATAAAACGTCACATTTACCTTGAACACTTATAAGGGGGTCTTTCATGTACTTTTGTGCTCAGGGATATTTGTGAGTATGTGTGTGCACTCAGGGCTCACTATGGTCAAAGGTTCAGTGGAAGGGCAAACCTTATTCAGAAGTCCTACAGGGAGCCAAAGCATTTCTCCAGGGTTACTAACCATCCACTAATGCAACTAATGAGGCTGCACTGTTCACTATACAGCCTGATTACAGAACAGGAGTGCATGGATGAAAAGATTTCATTCAGTCAGCCAATAATTTTTTTTCTATTTCGTTCTATTCTTTCCTTTATAGACGTCCAAAGCAAAGTAAGTTTACAGTGACTCCTGAAGCCAGAATAAAGCAGAACATGTAACACACTAATACACCTAATACAAATAAAGAGAGCAGTGCTCAAACTGAAGGGAGCCTGAAAAACTAATATAGTTGGGGGTTTTCGAAATGATTTTGTAGAAGGAAGATGACAATAACAATTTGTTGAATTTGTTCTAAAAACAAACTGCGTACTTTGTCTAATTAACCATGTGATATTTTTATTATTAGATATTAAAAAGGTATATTAAAGTATTGTAGAAAGCAGTGGTGGTTTGTGGCTGTTGTAAGGGATTGTGCCATAAATGTTTAAATGTATTTATATTAATTTATAAATTAATTATTAATTAATATTAATGTAATTTATATTAATTTAACTTTCAAATTGCATAAAATTAAAATTCACCCTGTATATTTTCTAAATGCATGTTACTGTGAACAATTTATGCAGTCATGTGTTTAATAAAAAAATACCTCTTTTTTTTTTTTGCTAGAATGTAGAACTTTATTTTCCTGTGAAACTTCTCCACTCATTAAGCCAGCTCCTCCAGCCCCTTTCTTACAATCCACCACAAGCTTGCGTTCAGATCTCCCTCCATCCACTCCCATCCCAACCACACATTTTTTTTTTTTTGGTAATCTGTTTCACTTTTATATTTTACTGTATATTATATTTTACAAAGAGGAGATTTTCTTGTTACTTCTGTTTCATCACAACTATAATTAACGTATTGTAATATATGATATTAAATCAGTATATCTCCATACGTTTATGGATCATTTTCTCATCTTTTAGGTGATTTGTCCATGGGGGACCTACAAGATCCTTTCCTAGTTTCTATCCACATCATCACTGACCCCGGTCAGGCCAAAACGCTTCAGCAAGCCGCTGATCAGGTCCTCTCCTGGCTCCACCCTGATCTCACCCTCTTCAGGGTGTCAGAACGGGCAGGTGGTTTCTCTCGAAAGCCCAAGGTCCGCCTGCAGCGCGTCACCGAACCACCATCGCACCAGCCAGCCTTGGCTGTAATCCTGTTCCTACAGGATGAATATGGAGGTGAAGAGAGTCTGGAACGTCTCCACAGTCAGCTGAGATGCCCACCGTGGCGATACCACCACACAGAGCGGGTGAACGGGCGAGGGCTCTTACCATTTTCTCCAGCCAGCCAGGACTTTGTTACACTTGCACCGGGCACACCGCTATGGGCGCTTCGCCAGGTGCACTACGGCAAAGAAATTGTGCGCTTTACAGTCTATTGTCGCTACGAGACCTACACCGAACAGGTGCGTCTGTACAGGCTGCTCCTGCGCCGAAGGCTAGCCCAGAAGAAGGAGGATTTCTGCTTCTGTGTGGTCTACTCCAACCCTGAAACAGAAATCCAGCTGTCATTCAAGCGGATGCCCCGTGGCCAGAACCCCGTCCCCACTGAAAATGCTGTGATGGAGATCAGAGTGAGGGATGTCGGTGAACTTGTGCCACTGCTACCATGTCCTTGCACGCCTATCAGCGACGTCCGCTGGCAAACAAATGATTATGACGGGAATAAAATATTGCTACAGGTAAGACAGAGAATATATTATTAGAAAATATATCTCAAAGCAATGACTGCAATGAATGTTCTTTTAGTGAACTGTCAGAAGTGACCCTAGTGTTCTAAAGTATGTGAGTATTGTAATAATAAGAGTTCATAAAGTTGCAGTATATATATTTTACATAACGTTATATGAACTCTTAATAAATGAGAGTCTACATGGAATATTTGTGCTAAATAATTTTCACACACCACTGGACAGTTAGTGAAGGCAAAAAGGTGAATAAAATGTAAAAATATAATGCACTTTTCCATATACATTTTAATATATTTTAATATTCATATGTATTATTCATACATGATAACCTACATTTGTAATGTTGGTTTAAAAAGCACAGTATGTTATGCATCAACTGCCAATATACCTTTTGAAACCTTTTGCTATTAAAAAAAAAATTTTTTTTGCAAACATGAGTTTTTGCAAATTAATTAGTACTAACTAGGTAACAATAGCCAAATTAAGTTAACATGGGACATGGTAGTGTTAGGCAACAAAATCAGTTATCCTAGACTAAATTCATTACATTATACATTTTCTATGGGATGGAGTAGTTCATTCATAGTTTTGAACCTTGTCTTATCTTTAGATTTTCTTATATATACTTTTAATTTTGAATGATGTATTGTGATTCATCTCGGAGTTGCTTTGGTTCAAGGCTTAGGGCGCTTTATTCAGAAATTTTCTTTCATGCCTATGGAGGAAAATAATGAGGAAAATGTTTCCATAACTCAGGTCTCTGAAATCACATTTGAGCTCTGTAATTATGCTCTGCAAGCGGCATTGTGAAACAGTTTTTCATTACTGGTTGTCTCTGCAGAAATTACCTTCAGAGAGCAGCTGATATTCTTTGCATCTCTTGCAGTGGCGTCCTGAGGGTGTTTTGGTAGAAACCAAACAAACCAAAATGAAAAAAGTGAAGCACTGCAACCTTCTCTTCCTGAGTTGTTACCTAGCTACTGTAGAAAACAACTGCTGCTAGTAACTACACTGATTAAACAAATGTACCACATTTTTGAGCCAAATTGATATTGAGCTCAGGTTCAGACCAGACAACTGAACAGAGCATTACTGCTTAAACACCCTGCAGAGTTGCATACAGGAAAAACACCAAGACATTGCATAAATTGTACACATTGATTTTTTTAAATGTGTCCTGGTTCAGATCCAAACACCTCTGGCCTTTTGTGTTTGTGTGTTTATATGTGTGGAAAGACTGTACTCAATGTAAAAATACTCAAACAAACCTAAAGACAGCCAAATTAACTAACACACAAGCACATACAGGTCAATTCTGCCTGACCTGGATTAGCTGCGATCAAAGCAGGTTTGGCTCTCTGTCACAACTACAGCCTCATTACTAATCAACCCCTGCTGGTGCCAAATGGCACAGAGAGGATTTCACACATAATACACATTATGTCTCAAATGAAAAAAAGAGAAAAAAAAGCTGAACTGGTTGTACATACAGACATACAGTAAAGACAAGCTCTCTCGCTTTACCTAAGTCTCCTCAGAATTTATGGACCGTAATCTACTGCTGAACATCTGAAACATTTCATGTTTTAAAAACAACAGGGACAGGGGTATAGACTGGAGTAATGGCTGCTGAAAATTGGTCTTTGCTGTGACAGGAATAAATACAAAAGCAGACAGTACATTTTTATATTTCACAGATTTACTGTTTTTACTGTATTGTTGAAAACATAAATATGAGACTATTTTCACAAACAACTCCAAACTTTAGAACGGTATTGTAAATGCGTAAGATACTGAAATTATTACAACATTTTTACGAAACTACATTTTTTTTACTCACCAAAGACAATTTTACTCACATTTGGTCCTCAATGAGTCAGAAATGTCCCTACTCGGAAATATATTCTATTTTGAGGGAGATATAGTACATACAGAATGAATATAATGGCATATCGTGAGAGAAATGTATGAATGTGGAAAACGTGGGAAATGTTTGAGTGGAACAGTGAGGAAGAAGGGAACAAAGAGGCTCAAAGATGGATGGAAAACCAAATAAAGCAACAGAGGAAAATGATTGAGGGAGAGGTAGAGGGATGGAGGGAATGTGCAGTGAGGTGTGAAGCAGAAAACAGTGGAACTTTGTTACTCTAATGCACACACACTCAACAATGCTTGCTAAGTTTAAAGAGAAATTTTCCTCTTTTCCTCTCTCTCACTCTCTCACACACACAGGTATACAGTTACCTTATCAAAGCCACATTCCCACATTGTGTTTTGTTTGGCATTTGCAGGAACATGGCTCCCTTTCCCAAGCTATTTTTGTTTAATGTCAAACTATTTTGACAGCACACTGCAGATTCATTCTCCACAAAGAGTTCATGTTTTTCATCATATTTCCATGTGAACAGTTCAAGATTTAAAGCAGCTGGTTCTTAACTTGTTTTGTTTTAAGATCAGATTTTATATTTACATAGATTGTCAAATGGCGACCAATTTCAAATGTATTATACATAAGCTAACCAAAATATCCTTAATATCACACATTGAGGTTTACTGTTAACAGTTTTTACTATATTTTTAATCAAATAAATGCAGTCTTGGTAGCCATTATTTAAAAAAAATCATACCCATTCCAAACTTCTGAATGTTAATGTTTGTGTAAATTTTATTATCAATATAGTACTTTAAATAAAAGGTCCCACTTTATATTAGGTGGCCTTAACTACTATGTACTCACATCAAAAAGTAAAAAGTACAATGTACTTATTGTGCTCATATTGTATTGCAAAACACTTCTGCTGCTATTGAGGTGGGATATGGGTAAGGTTAGGGACAGGTTTGGTGGTATGGGTAGGTTTAAGGGTGGGTTATGGTGTAAGGGATGGGTCAATAGTGTAATTATAAATGTAATTACAAAAATTAATTTCAGAGGTAATTACATGCAGGTATTTTTTAAAATATATGTACAATGTAAAAACATGTATGTACACAATAAGTGCATTGCATCAAATAAGTACATAGTAAGTTAAGGCCACCTTTATTTGGGACCAAATAAAAATAGGTACTAAATGGCATAAATGGTGTCCTGAACATATTAATTGCACATAATTTCATGCTCTCATTTTGACTTTGTCAGGTTCAAGGTTCACGGTATTACCACAAGCACACTATTGCGAAGTTCTATCACCTTCCTCCTGATGATCCTCCGGTTACCTCCCCTCCTCCACCCGAGCCGCCCCCTCCACCTCCTCCACCATATGGCCGCGGTCCCGCCTCCTATCGAAATCGCCGTTATCACCGGAACTCATCGCGGTCGCGGACCCAGACCCTTCCGTCTCCGGTCGCCTCCAGGATGCCTACGCTGTGCGATCAGGAGGACCGCATGGAGAGGCCTCAGAGGGATGTGGAGCTCTTACGAGCGGGATGGACAGGCCACCGCACACAGTCCCTCTTTTCTCTGCCTACAGACGAGTCCCGCTCCTCGTGTGCCTCTCCGTCAAGCTTCCACCCTCGCTGCTTCTCTTCAATGTCTGCTCCAATTTTCCGTGTCAATGTCGATACGCTAGTGGGAGCCGAAGAGACGGATGTGGACACGGGACAGACCATCAGCGGCAGCTCTGTGGACCTGTCGGTGGTCTCAGGTTATACCCATCCACAGCTGAGGCCCCATTTAAAGCCCCGAGCACCGCGGCCCAAGTCTGCTCCTCCAACAGACAGAGGTCTTGACTTTGCTGATCTGACCTATAATAATGCCTCCTCTATAAGACAGACTCCTGTGCCGTCTAGAACACAGAGCATCTCTGCAAAATCCACACCTTGTGTAGTACACAAACCACAGCCAAAGAATGTGAAAGATATGTTGCAGGACAAAGGGCAGCAGAACAGCAATGGCATTGTGACAGTAGATGATTGTAGTCAAGAAGGCATTGTGGAGGAAGAGCAAGAATTTTATATCTGACACATTCAGGACAGTCATCTCACCAGCATGTATGCAGGTCTTAAAAGAGGGAATTTTGAGGTCTTCTATAATTGCAAGCAGCTGAGTATTTAAATGTTGAAAACCCTTAAACCTATCGTTCACCCAAAAATGAAAATTATTTCATGATGAACTCACTCTTATATTGTTCTAAACTCATAAGGCTCACACGAAACACAAATTAAGATATTTTGATGAAACCTGAGCTGGTTCATTGAAAGTCCAGGTAATCAAAACTTCAGGTCATAAAGGTGTTGACAAATAATTGCAGTTTAATAAGTCTTGTGAACAGGTATGATCACTTTATATGAGTAGATTTAATTAGGCATTTATTCACATGAAAACACATGGTAAACACTTAAGCTCACATATGTGCACACACATGTGCATTGACTTTCAATGGAGGGACAGAAACAGGTTTAATTTAAAAAATACATCAAAATTTGTGTTCCGAGACGGATTTGGAACGACAAGAGGGTGAGTCAAGGATGACAGAATTTTTGGGGGAACTTAAGCGTTTGTTCTATAGTGAATTTGTTTTATTAGCAACAGGCCATGCTTAAGAATGTGCATTCATAATGAATGTCTTTAAGAATCAAATTGACTTGTATTTGTTGTATGTTGTGGT
This sequence comes from Schizothorax lantsangensis, assembly GCA_027422415.1. NCBI lineage: Eukaryota > Metazoa > Chordata > Actinopteri > Cypriniformes > Cyprinidae > Schizothorax > Schizothorax lantsangensis. The sequence goes on from CM049848.1 coordinate 21,116,457, forward strand.
AATCTGTAGTGTTTCATAATAGTTGTAATGACAAAAGAGCTTCATTGCTTATGTTAGAGAGCTCAGCGAAGGATAAAACTCTGCCACCTAGTGGTTGAACATGGTAACTACACAAGTGCTAGACACTTGTGTCATGATGAAGACAACAGGTCACTCATTATTAGAGAAAATATTGAAATCTCTATAATTTGTACAGTTTCACTATTGGTTCCGTGTAAGCGTTTAAGAAGATTGTGTGTTTCTGACCTGAATGTAATGCTTTACATTATCACACATTTTAAATTATATGTAAATATTTTGTTTTAATGACCTCTCAGTGACAGATGTCAGTGCCCTGTGCAAAATATCAATGATTATATGGATAAACAAGAAAATAATCAAGGAACTCATTAATGTCCATATAATTATGGTGTGAATTACTTGCTGTTGATGTTGTAAAAACAAAACCCAAAATAATTATTATGGTTATTATAAGGGTTAGCAACTGTTTCTCTGAGGAAAAAAATAAATAAATAATGAATTGTGGGAAGTCGCATACTTTTACAAAAATGGTCACTGGGTCCTTTTATAAATTGTTTAGAAATTCTTTATCCAAGTGCAGTGCATCTTGTGCATAATGTTGCCAATATGTTCATGTTGTCAAACACAGGAAACACTTCATTGTAAAGTAATATGCAGGCTTGTTAATCAAACTATTACTATCAGTTACCTATATAAATCTTACAGTTTTTTCAAAACTTGGTTCAGTGTAGGGTCAAAGGTCAAAGATGTTCATGTTTCATTACAATCATGTAACTCGTACACATGCAGGGCAGCCCTTGTGAGTTGCCCCTCTCTCAGTACCAGATCACTCCCCACGCGTTCCCAGCTAATCCCATGAGCGTACCTGGCACATCGCTACGGCGACACCGCCTCTCAGTGCTACTGCGCTCCGGCACTGGACTGGGATTCTGTTAATCCGGTCCAGCAGTCATAGAGCTATAGAAACAGGGCAGGAGGGGTGAACGACAGCGAGCACTAGTTCCCTGCGACCCCGCTAGAACATAAGTCAGGTCTAATAAAGTCAATTCCTGTGAAGCAACTACTTTACTGACTATTAATACGCAGCAAATTAGTTTATTGAGGCAAAAGTTGTAGTTAATAGTGTGAATTAGTCTCTAAACTAAACTAATATTACTTATATAGCTGAATAATAGTAATTACTTTAAAAATAACAAATATTGTTATTATTGCATACTATAGCATAAGCAGTACTGCTCACCATATTATAATAACTTCTACTGTTAATGTGTATTAAAAGACACATGTATTAATATTTGTAATAGTAATGATGCATATTATTAGCAGTTATTAGTATTAGTACTCACCCTACTACTATTAAGTTAATAATAATAATAATTATTATTATTATTATTATTATTATTAGAACCATCACCATCATGACACTAATATGTTAAATTATTATCATATAATGCAATCCACTACATACTTAATTGTGAGAATGTACACACACCCTGATAGGCTATTTCCATTTAGAATGGTCCAATTATAAGTAAAGGGGCTAAAGAGTGTCCAAATGTTTTAGACATATTTTTCAATCTTTTTATGTTTTAGTTCATCAATATTTGACCCATTAAAGAACTTTCTGTATTCAAAGTATGTTTGCGTACCAACTTTTAAATATCTGACCTCAAGATGAAAGAGGAGTTGTTTAGTTTGGACGGCATTCCTTTGGGTGCATTGTCCTTGCCCAAGTGACCGTGACTTTCCCATCATCATTTCCCTTCTTAAAAATTCAAATGCCATGGATGGAATACTGGAATTAAAGAATCGGTCTTCTCCACTGATTGCTGCCAAGTTGGTTCTACTAATTAACATGCCTTCTGATGGGCACCGTCCAAATACCTGATGCTTACTGATCATTTCCCACTTGCAGTTTACCATGGGAAAAATGTCTCTTCAATCCATTAGGGTCATTTGTGGAAACTCACTTACAGTAAAGATCTGACTTTGACAATGTATAACAGTTGTTTAAAATAAATGTTCGGTAACACTTTAGTATAGGGATCAATTCTCAGTATTAACTATAGTTGCTTATTAGCATGCCTATTATTAACAAAGGCTATTGGATGTTTATTAGCACTTAAAAAGTACGTATTCTGCATGACCATATTCTACATCCCTAATCCACCTAAACTTAACAACTATCTTACTAACCAATGGTAACCAATAAACTCCTAATTTGCTGCTTATTAAGCAGCAAATTAGGAGTTTATTGAGGCAAAAATTGCAGTTAATGGTGAGAATTGAACCTTAAAATAAAGTGTGACCAAATGTTCTTTTGTTTCTTTCTTCATTAAAGAATCCAGAAAAAAAAAACACAATTTCCGCAAAAATATTAAGTAGCACATCCATCAAACATGATGATAAAAAATAAAAATAAAATCTTGAGTACCAAATCAATATATTAGAATAATTTCTGAAGGATCATGTGACACTGAAGACTGAACATTTGCCTTTACAGGAATAAATGATATGTTTAAATATATTAAAAAAGAAAACATAATTTTACATTTTAATAATATTTCACAATATTGCTGTTTTCATTTGTTTTGTTCAAATAAATGCAGCTTGGTGAGTATAACACTTCTTTCAATCAATCAATAATTATAGTGTGTAGATGTTAACAGTTTGGTAAAGCTCACACCTTGGCTTTGATTACATGAGAATTTGAAATGTTTAATGGCATCTCATGCAGAAATGCTGATGCAGCATGTTGCCCTGTGTTATAGCTGGGATGGCATTTGCTCACTATCAAAAGAACAAGCTGCTTGTGTAATGACTTCCTCTCTCTATGTGTGTGTGTGTGTGTGTGTGTGTGTGTGTGTGTGTGTGTGTGTGTGTGTGTGTGTGTGTGTGTGTGTGTGTGTGTGTGTGTGTGTGTGTGTGTGTGTGTGTGTGTCTGAACTTGTTGAGTGCGGATTTGCTGGTCGAGCGCATGCCTCCCTCTGCCTGGCTCCTTATAGTGCCTGGCGGGAGGCAGGAATTCTGACCGAGTGGTACGGACATCGCCGCCGGAGACCACAAACACGAAGCTCTCCCTTTAAACAAGGTCTCATGATCGACAACTCTTTCAATCAGTTGTCCTGGCGTGGAGGATCAGGGCGAACGCACGTCCTCCTGGAGTGACAGTGATAGTGGAGCTGAACATCAGGAGCAGCTGACACTCACTCAATCCAGAGGACGAGCCGGCAGGTAAGAAGTTCCTAAATATTTTAAGTCATACATTTTAATAATCAAATTTGGTTTAATTATACTATATAAGAAGTAAGACGTTCTTAAATATTTTAATTCAGTCATAATTTTTATTTATTTATTTTTATTATACTATATAAGAAGTAAGAAGTTCTTAAATATTTTAATTCAATCATACATTTAATTATATTTTGTTTTTAATAATTATTTTATTATACTATATATTTTTAATTGTATATTTTAATTATAGGCTTATTTTGATCAATATCAATATAAAACTATATAAATGTAGCAAGGATTTCTGTTCAGAAGTTTAATTTCATTATTTTCGTATTGTGATTTACACCGTTTCATGTTGCATTAATATTGGATATATGGAGGCTGTGGCATAGTTCACCCAAAACTGAAAATTCTGTCATCATTGTTTTAAACATAACGTCAGATAAACATAAAAGAAGATATTTTGAGAAAGTGTGTTTTTTTGTGTGTTTTTTTATCCATACAATGGAAATCAATGGTCACCAAAACTATTTGGTTACCAGCATGCTTCAAAATATGTTCTTTTGTGTTCCACAGAAGAAAGTATGACTTACATGTTTGGAATGACATGAGGGTGAGTAAATGATGACAGATTTTTCTTTTTTTTTTTTGGTAAATTATCCTTTTATTTTTACATTCATTCAGAATAGAGGCCACACATCAGTGCAATTAAGATGCTAATCTTAAAAGTGAATCAAATCTGTTATAAAGATTAACCAACTTTATCCTTGCTTGCAAAAGTTGTGCTGCTGAGAAGTGGGTGATAGTAGTATTATTTTGTACTGAATCAACATAGCGTTACACCAACAAAAGTCATTTATTAGGTTACCTTTAATAGATATCAAATACATTATATATATTTTATTTTATTTTCAACTTGTAACCAAATCCATGATTCATTTTTGAGCTGTTCTGGAAAACACTTTGTTAATAATTTTGCGTTTGCAGATTTTGACCTGTTGATCATGCATCAGCTGTCTGTGACTTCTCTGTTGCTCTGTCTGTGGCTGCTGGAGCGCTGCCATGGCAGCAGCCTCAATGATCTACACACACAGTTTGGCATCAGCCTCTACCAAACACTCACAGAGACGGAGAACAACTCCAACCTGATCGTGTCTCCAGCCAGCGTCTCGTTGTGTCTGGGTCTTCTGCAGCTCGGTGCCAGGGGAAATACTCTAGCACAACTTGAGGAAACGCTGGGATATGACGTGAATGGTAAGAGACTAGTGGCACACCTGTAATCTGTACGTTGTTTTCCTAAATAGTTCAAAATATAAATCAGCCATGTCTGACAACCTGCCTACCTGCCTTGTCCAATGCTTGAAAAGTTAACATGCAGTCTTGATGATACACTGGTCTCCTCACAGATGCTCGAGTGCAGGACATTTTGTCTCGGCCACAAGGAGACCTGGGTAATTCCAGTGACGGGGTGCGGCTTCAGCTTGCCAATGCCTTATTTGTCCAGAGTGGTGTGAAACTCCTGCCAGAATTTACCCAGCATGCCTTGGGATGGGGTAACAGTAGTCTACTGAGTGTAAACTTCAGTAATCCAAACCACACTCATAGTCGGCTACAGCAGTGGACACGTTCCCAGAGTAAAGGTGAGCTTATATTTACTAACAGTCAATGCAGTTTCCCTAAAACCACATATTCATCATTTATATTTAGATTGTCTCCAATGTCATTTTAAGTGATGGATATATATGGCCTACAAAAACATACATAAATATAAATTTTTATAGTGTTAATTATGTAAATACTGTACATATGATGTAAAATGAAATACTGATTTGAATTTACATATGATTATGATTTTAAAATATAATTATGTATTATTAAATATTGATTAGAATTTAAATATATATATTTAAAATTTAATTATGTAAATATATGTTAAAAATTAGATTACTTTAATTGATTTACATATGATTATTATTTTAAAATAAAAGTATGCATTATTAAATATCGATTAGAATTTTATATATATATATATATATATATGTATAAATTATATTATTTGAAATTAGCTAAATATAATAATGAATTTAAAATATAATTATGTAAATATATATGATGTCAAATTAAACATTGATTATAATTTAAATATAATTATGAATTTAGAATATAACTTTGTAAATATATTTTGTTAAAGTAAATTTAAATAATAATTAACTTAAATATAATTATGTAAATATATGATGTGCAATTAAATATAATTATGACAGTCAAATATATATATATTATGTCAAATTAAATATTGATTTCCACAGTGTAAAAAAAGAAAAAAAGAAAAATCAAACTTGTTAACCAAATATTTTTCAGTGCATATTAAATATAAGAATTAATTTAAAATATAATTTTGTAAATATATACTATTGATTAGAATTTAAATATGACTTTTAAATGTAATTATGTAGATATATGATTAAAAATATATATATATATAGTATGCCAAATTAGATACTGATTTGAATTTAAAATATAATTATGTAAATATAAATTGTCAAATTAATTCAAAATGTCATGTTCAATTAAATGTGTTACTTGCAATTCTTTGTAATTATTTGTAAAATTTTCACTTCGCAACTGAGTGAAAATTGTTTCTACACTAAATATTTTTCAGTGCATTTAAATTGTTTTATTATGATGAGACACATGAAACTATAGTACATGTAGGATATATACTGTATATTTTCATATAAATGATTAAGTGTAAGTGTATTTATTTCTAAAGCTGACCATCTCCAGACAAAAGAGGAGCAGCTTCAGTCCAGTGAGTCCCAGGAAGAGGCCTCCAGGCAAGACAGTTTACTGCACATGACTCTTCTGAGCACCGTGGTGTTTCACGGTGCCTGGCAGAAACAATTTCTCTTCACTGACACCCAGAACCTGCCCTTCAGCCTCTCAGACGGCAGCACAGTCAAAGTCCCGATGATGTACCAGTCAACCGAAGTCAATATTGGTAAGAGGAGGAACAAGACAGACACCAATACAAGAGTTAGATGGAAGCCTATTGTTCTGCTAAGAGCGTATATATTTACCTCTCAACCTTAGGGCATTTCCACCTGCCGTCCGAGCAGGAGTACACTGTGCTGGAGCTACCGTACTTGGATCGCTCACTCAGGCTACTGGTGGCCTTACCTAGTGACCGGAAAACCTCTCTGTCCCAGCTGGAAAAACAGCTCACGGCCCGTGCTGTGGGACTGTGGGATACTGGATTAAGACGCACTAAGATGGATATATTTCTGCCCAGGTAACAGCATGCAAAAAAATATATATATAATAAATTACTTGTGAAATATTATTTTATGCATATATTTTATTGGATATATCCTTGTTTTGTGTGTATTTTAGGTTTAAGATGCAGAGCAGGTTCAATCTGAAGCCTGTTTTACAGTCTCTCGGTATCTCTGATGTCTTCAGTCCCTCAGCTGCTGATTTTAGAGGCATCTCAGGTAGGAAAGTTAAACTGAAAACAGTTAGATGCTGAGAAATAATCACAAACACCATCAGTTTAAATCAAGGATTCACTCTGTGAAGATTAAGCCTTCTGTTTGATATGTCTACAGATGGAGAAGGGCTTTTTGTATCAGAGGCTTTCCATGAGGCAAGAATAGAAGTGACAGAGGAAGGGACAAAAGCAGCTTCAGCTACAGGTATGTGACATTTTACTTGCTGAAAAAAATTAGTGTGGAAATTGGAAACAAGAGAAATGTTTAGGATCACTTATGAATATCAAATACTGTCTGTTGTCTAATGTTAATGACTGATCTGACTCTGTCTTGACATACCAATATAATATCATAATATAGACTTCGGCCTCTATAGTACACTCTAAAAAATACTGGGTTGTTTCAACCCAACTTTGGGTCAAATATGGACTAACCCAGATGTTGGGTTAAATTTTTACATTCAATTTTTAACCCAAAAGTTGGGTTAGTCCATATTTGACCCAAAGTTGGGTTGAAACAACCCAGTATTTTTTAGAGTGGGTGATCATATTTTAGTTTTCAAAAAAGAGGACAGTGGGGGCACAATGAAGGGGGTTAAAGTAGCCCCCAAAGTAGCGCAATGATCATATCCCAAATATCAACACTCCAAATAGGCCTATGTCATTTCCATACCAAAAATACATATTTTCCAGTCACCGTTATGCAGCTTGATCATAAACACAGCTAAAAGGCTTCCTACCAGTGTCATTAGAATGGAAAATATTTCAATACAAGCATTTCAGTCAAATGTAATTTTTGCAACCTTAAATACACAAATAAACCTTAAATACATAAATAAATACATACTTATTAATATTTCCAAAATGTCCCCTGATCTTGAAATCATCATGATGGCAGCATCCATTTTAGAAAAGTCTGGATTTAGGCTGATTTTTCTGTGGTGTTACTGTCTTTTCTGGTAACACCACAGACTCAGAGCCTATAGTAACTTGCAATATAAAGTCTGTGGTGTTACTTCAAAATGAAATAGGCTAGACGTGGCTGTGTCACCAGTGTTTGATTGAAATTATTTAAAAATCAAAATGTTCTTAAGCTTTCATTTTAATGGATATAGCATATTAAACTAATTTGAAATGCATAGTTTAAAGAGCTTGCATTGAGCAGCAGATGACGAAACTGCAGAGCATGCTTATAATAAACACAACATCCGTTAGTGTGGACACTGATATAGTTCTAACAAGCCTCAAGTCCTTGTTAAACAAATTAAAGAAACATTATTCTGTTGTGAAGAGGACAAAAGCTCATCTGAATATTACCAAATATTAGCCCGTGTTTTTTTTTTTTTAAAGATGTAAGATGCAATCTTTTATAGCTCAGCAAGGCTACTCCCTGGTGTATGTATGTGTACCTGGTTGAGAATCAGTTGTAGTCAACAGATGGTATATAGTTGAACAGACTGTTCAAGCTGTGAATCGACTGGGAAATAACTGATGACTGCGCTTTCTTCCTCTATCTTTCTTTTTAGCAATGGTGCTATTGAAAAGATCCCGATCAGCGGTTTTCAAAGCAGATCGACCATTTCTCTTTATCTTACGGCAGATCAGTACAGGTAAATACTCAAATCTGGAATTATCACTGATAGCATGCATTCTTAAAACTACTCTACCCTGACATTAAATTGTATATAACATCAAAACATTTGAGGTCAGTAAGATTCTTTAATATTTTTGACAGTCAAATTTATTTGATCAATTAAAATAAATTACATTTATTTGATCAGAAATACAGTTAAAACAGTAATATCCTGAATTATTATTACTATTTAAAAGGTTTATTTGAACCAATTTTCTATTTATATTATTTACAATGTAATTTATTCATGTGATGGCAAATCTGAATTTTTCAGCATTCATTACTCCAGTCTTGTGTCACATGATCCTTCAGAATTAATTATTGTATGCCGATTTATATGCTTGAGAAGCATTTCTTATTAATGTTGAAAACAGTTGTGCTATTCATGATTTTTTTCATCTAACTGTTTTGTGACATAAAAAAAAACTGACTCCAAATGTTTGCATGTACCTAAGAGAGCGAGGTCAACTGCATTTACATTTAGGGACTAAATTTGCAAATGTAATTCTCCATAGAGTGATCATCATAAACAATGTTATTAATCTACATGAACCCACACAGATCTGCATGACATCTGTTTTGTGACATTGGAGAATCAGTTTAATTTGTAGGTTTTTACTCCACAGGGTCATTGCTGTTTATAGGTCGAGTTCTGAATCCAGCCGAGATGTCTTGAGATGATACATGCTATCACAACTTCTTCAAATGACAAACACACACAGGAGACTTGTGTTAATATACATTTGTATGATTTTGCCAACTCAACACAGCCCTCCTCCCTCATTGGTGGGGGGTCAGAGGGATATCTGAGGACCGTTAGGAGGGTCCACTGACACTTCAGGAAGAGGGACGAGACTTTTGTACATATCTGTAAATAAAATTTTATTACGTCATGGCTTTTGCACTTCAAAGTGTCTGCTGTAATTTTTTTCCAGTCTGCCCTCAATAAATTTCCTCAATACCGATGGAAATGTTTGGTTACCATCAGTTACTGATTTCATGGATCTCAGAAATAAGAATTCTGCTAAGTACTGAGCCACACATTTGATAACTGTTGAAATCTGAGATCTAGAACCAAAACTCCCCAAGTAGCTACAGCTGTCTGTTTCATCAGTCTATGGTTTAGCAAGAAAGAAAGAAAAAAAAAAATCCCATGACTAGCCACTTCAATCTGTATCCCTGCAAACTGATGGATTTAAGTATATAGAAAACACAATGAACATGGTAAGATTTGTAATCCTTTTTAATGACATTGTGCCACTGAGAAATTAATGACAGAAAAATGTCATTTATTTACATGACTATTCACAGTGTAAAATAGACTTTATTCAAATACATACAAAAAAGGCTTTCCACCAAAACATTCTTAAATAATATTTTCAATGTCACCATGTACATATATACAGCATAATAAAAATACTTTTTAAAGAAGCCTTTCTCCTTTATCAATAACACATATGGCAAAGATTTGGTCCCTACATTAGGGTGCAGGCTTAAGAGGGTGAGATACACAAAGACAGACAAAAAAATAACATTACGAGCTAAGGGATACTGGATATTTGGCAGTAATGTAGAAATACATTAGCAGTAACTTCCCATGTCAATGAATAAGTGGCTTTTAACTCCATCCTGAATGATCAACTTTACATCGTTTGGGTGTTTTATTATTATTATATCCTTCCGGTTGTTGCTTCTGTAAATCAAATATGGTTATTCAGTGCAGAACTGTCATTTGCAATTTTTAGTCAAGAGAGCAAAAGTTCAGAGAAGTGATATAGTCCATTTTTCACAGACGTTTGTCATGGTTCTGTGGTCTGAAAACTACATGACATGCTACAGAAGGTCTTTTGCTAAAGGCAAAACAGTTGGTTGAAGCCATGCTTAATAATGCTGGGTGGTTTAAAAATAAAAGTCCAAGTGGCAAGTTTGTTTTTATAGATAAAAAAAAAAAACACTACACTTTTGTGAAAGGAGAAAGCTTTTTAAGAATATTGGGAAAACAAAATTCCAGAAAGATATTCCTCTGCTGCTAAACAAATGCTAAATCTTCTGCAACATCATTCCTGAGGAGTTATTTAACAAACAAATGACTTTTGGAGTGTGCATGTCTACATTTAATTATGAAACCTCAAAGTCACTCAGAATTGCTTGGTAACTCGCCTTTTTATTGGTGTAGAATATTGCTGATTTAGTTGCTTTATTAAGAGATCCAACCTAACAAATGTGATTTTCAGTAAATCGTCTGTCTTGTCTGAGACTGAATGCAGCAGTGAGTTCGCAGAGGTGCAATTCCCCACTGCAATTAAAGGAAAACATGTTTATATTGGTGATCAAAGCCACGTGTCAATGTCGAAGGGGACTGGGGGAAATTCAAAAACGCAAATGAGTGGAGGAAGCCAATGCCATTCAACCAGTCCTCTTTGGCACAATTAGATGGGAAAAAATGCCTTGTAACAAAAAAGAAAAGAAAAAGAAAGCAGTGCGTGCGTATGACCATTTGTTATAGAAAGAGCAACTTTTCCCCATTTCCCCCAATCCTGAGGTTTAGCGACAACCCATCAAGTCCTCATTGATAAAATCAACTGGAGACACACAAGTCCAAAATAACATTACATAAATAGTGCAGATATGTGCATGAGTCCTTCAAGTAGGACAGATGGAGTGCTCAGAAACCGTCCAGATGATTCATGCTGTTGGCTCTTAAGTGAATCTCCTCTAAGAAGTTCTCCAGCTGCTCAATCAAGACCCTCTTCTTAAACCTGCGCGCACACACACCGCATACAAGTTAATTAGCAATTAAGAGAGATGTGTCTATGAAAACAACATGGGGTTACTTGTATTAATAAAAGAAGCATAATTTTGGGATTACACATTAGGGCCAAAGTATACTTCAGTTTTAAATGCTCATCATATGTATACAGCTGAACACGAGTTGTGAAAATTAGAATGCTAAAAAAAAAATAAAGTAAACTTGGGGCTTTAACCTTCATACAAATACCAAGAGGTAGCATCTACTTCAACAATCTGTATTTGAATCTGGAGTTTACCTGGCAGCCTCTTTGATTATGCTCTGCAGAAAGATCAGACGTGTTTCCAAACTGCCCTGGATTTGCTTGAGGAGGTAGAAGATTTTCTCATAACCTGCATTAAGACAAATGGGAAAAAAAGGACATTGGGGGAGAAGAAAGATTTGATGTATGGTGTTATGAGCAATGACAAAACAACTGTAAAACCACAGGAACAATAGAATTTCAAAAAGCATATAAATGTTCTTTACAATGTAAAATTAAAAATGACAAATGAAAAACAGCTGTAACAATGTTACAGATTTGCACATGTAGCAAAAGCAGCAAGCATGGCCAGTTGATTTCACAAGGCTCAAGACAAAGCGTTTGTGGGAGGTCACCCCTCCTTCGCTTATTGGACACCACCCAGGAAAGAGCATCAGGAGAGGAAATGAGAGTCAAGCAGCAGACATCTGCACATGTATGTGTGTGCTGTGACTCACGTCTGCCAGGCTTCCTGATCTCCTTGGTGATGAGTACTCGGAGCTCAGTGTTCAGTTCCTGGCTCTCTTGGTCTCTGATCTTCTTCAGTTGGCAGGGGGAAGGGTAACGGCACGGGGCCTCCTCTTCACCCTCGCTGCCCAGAGATAACTCACTATCGCTGGACTGGCCGTTCTCCTGCACGCCGTCCTGCTGGTTCTCAACCTCTTCCGGCTGAAGGTGGTTCCTCTGCTGGATCAGTTCAGACTCGGATGCAGAACTCGGCTCCTTGTCCGAGTTGCGGTCTGACTCAAGATGGTTATTGATGTGATTGCCCAATTCTGTGTCGTCATTATCTGGAGCTGTGTTGAATCAGATATGAAACATGCATACAATTGAAGATTCAAAGTTTTGCTCACAGAATAAGGGAGAGTAAATGTAATTTCTGAATGACCTGCTACTAAAGGGGTTTTTCTGCCTGTGTGTGCTGGTTACTTACTTCTAGGTGGTGTTTTGGGAGGTGTATATGCCCGTCCCAGCCGAAGCAGAGGAGACATACAGCGCCTGCGTTTGGGGACCCCGCCCCCAGCAGGACTGCTTGATTCTCCAGGACGTTTGCCTTTCCCTTGAGTGCCAGTAACGAATTCATCTGCCTCATCTACCATCATCGCCTGACACAGAGAGACAAAGTTATTTGCCTGAAAGTCAAATCTTTATTATGCTTTTTAAAGTCAGAGATCTAAAGGTACCTTCTTGTCCAATTTGAAGGGGTTACCAAAGGTGTGCAAACGTTTAGGCTGATCGGGGTCTGCTTCTCTCAGAGGGGATGGGCAATGCTTCAAGAAATCCTGATAGTTGCCCATCTGAGCAATAGGAACACTGTGCAGCTGATCTAGAAAAATATTTATTATAAAAATATATAAATAACATTCAAAATGTACCATGTAAACAGCATAACCATATTAGACAAAAAGTCTCAATTCTTTTGGAAACCAGAAGCTAAATTTAATTGAGCAAATCACCCAGATACTCGGGAAAATGCTCTAAGAAAATCAATAACCATTCATGGCTGTCTGAGCGTTACCTTGATCTTGACCTTTCAGAATACAGAAGCTGGCGTGCAGAAGGTTCCGCCTCATGCGGCTCAGCTGGTCTAGCAGATGAGATCTTGGGATATCATAGGGGTTCCGCAGCCCTTGTGGTTTTAATGCCTGTGCGAAAAGAGAAGGAAACAGGAGATAAGTGATTTGGATTTGGCAAGAACTGAACATGGATGCTTTGCTCAACTGTGTCCTGTTGGAATAATTGGTTAGGCACAAAACATGACTCTAAAATGCAAATGTGCCCCATGTAAAACACCTGTAGTGAATTCCAGCCCTCAGAATAAACATTAAAAATGAATCTCACTAACTTGATTCACATTGAGCAATAATCATGTACGTGTATTCTTTGTGGATCTCCTGGTTTTGATGACATGAAAACAGTAAGAAACATCCACAAGGTGTACTGTATTTACAGTTTTGTATATATGCATACTTTATTCAGAGCAGCTAGCTGAAAGCCAGCAAACTCCTTGGTGTTTGCCTCCATTGGCAGAGCGGGCCCATCTCCCATGATACTGTGCAGCAGCTGCGTGAAATCCTTCCTGTGTGCCAGTGAGAGGGCGGCGCTTCTGCAGCGAAGTTTAATCCCACCTTCTAGTGACCCCTTTTTTCCTACTGATGCACAAACTCGGTCTGCCTCGATCTTTGCCTGTAATATACACAATTTGATATATAACTTCATGAATCATGTTTAAGAATAAAGACTATAAAAACAAGCTGTGTTAGAACATACCTGCTGACTGAGCTTTTTGAGATAAGACACAACACTATAGCTCAGACCGTATTCCATGGTGTCAGCCAACAGGTTTGGAGCTCCAATCATTCTTAGTGCTTTCCGCAGGGCCTGCGTGAAAAACAAAATGACTTGAATGCATTCCAAAAGATACCATCACGATGTTGTAGTGTCAAAGTTAATTACTGATTACATTACTTACAGTGATATAGTAGGGCGGGACTGTTTTAAGATAGTTCTCAAAAGATTGTCGCCACTTTGCTGGAGGCTTGAACTTATGCACAGTAACCAAGTCATCTATAAATGATAAACAGTTATATATGACAGTTATATCCATTCACATTCAAAGAAAACTGGTGTCTAGTTTTATTCTAGTTTGGTGGAATAAAATATCAAAAACTAATTGCAAAGATTTTAAAGACAAGACAGAACTAGAGAAAAAATCCTTTCTCCTTTAGAGAATTCCTAGAGAATTATTCCTTTCATACCTCCGTATGATAAATTAGATGGTACTAATGAAGCTTACCAAGCAAAGGCAGCACCACAGGGTAATTATAGGGCATGGCAAACAGGTTGACACAGTTAAGAGCTGTGCTGGCCTTCAGATAACCAAACGGCTGCCCGAGTTCTCCATATTTAGCACTGTTACACACAAAAACCTGAGAACGTATAAAACAGCCATTAACACTCAGCCATAGCGGGAGTACAAGTTAGTGCAGTCTGAGAGAACATACAGCCTATATGTAACCTGACCAGTGTGTATAACTGTGCTTAAAGATTGATACGAGCAGTACCTGCCAGCAGGTGTGCGGTGATTTCCTCTCCAGTATGTACTGAGTGAGCGGAGAAGGCTCTAGCTCGTACTTGTCAAAGGGCACTTTATCCACCACCATGGGCTCTGAATCAACACAGGAAAACTTCACCTGCGGGTGAGCTGTACGTGAAGGCTGCAGAGGAACAGAGTCAAATGAGCAGAAAGTACACTTGCATGGCTTAGTAGTTGTCATTACACTAGAAAAACCAACAGAGCAAATACACATTACATTGGATAGAAAACTGACTGAACAAAGTTTTTTTCATACCAAAGTAGGAGAGTTCTGGTCTGGCCAAAAGGACTCCGGGATAGGCCAATGACCAACAGGAACACCCGTTTTAGGGTTGGGTCTGACATAGATCATCTTATGACAGCTTTGCCATGATTGAGGTCCATACTTCATTTCTATTGGGCCATCTGGGTAAAACAAAAAAAGTAGTGTCATTATTAATGGCCTGGTTTAAATTTTTTGTAAAGCACTACCATTCATTTTTGTTTGTTTTTGGAAAGAAACTAATACTTTTATTCATTAAGAACTTATGAAATTGATCAAACATGACAAGGACTTTGAAATTGTTACAAAAACCTGAAAATTTAGATTTGCAATCACAGGAATAAGTTACATTTTAAAACTTATTTTAAATTTTTATAATTTCTCAATATTAGTGGTTTTACTGTATTTTTGCTCTGTAAATTACATAAAGTCTTCTGTGACTGAAAAGTGTTCATGTTTGAATACTAAAATAGCAATCGTCACCACTGGATTTATAAGTATCCATCTATCCACCCACCTATATTGGTCACAACAAAAATTGATAAATAGCATAGGCACTTGAAAATATAACTACAAAAACCAGAACCTCCTTTACCTTCAGTAGGTGGAGGATCAGGTCCAGTCTTTTCAAAATTAATGACCACACCACTCTGGATTTTCTGCACCAGAGACTCCAGACATTGGTTCAGCATTCTCTGGGAAAATACACTGTACGAGCGGCCTAAACACACAGCAGAAAAAACACCATCAAAAGACATTTAGCAATTGCCTCTGGCATATGAGCTTTAACTTAAGGGCCTACATGTAAATTTTATCCACAACTATTCATATTTGAAGGAACTGAATACTGTCTCTGGTTTAAGATGAAACCATTTTCTGTGGCCTTTTTTTCTGGCCAGTTCATTGGCAAGCCACAGCTATTCACATGCGTGCACGCACGCACACACACACACACAGCCGCTCTATTGTGTTTAGTATTTTATCAGCATGAGAGGACAGACGTTGTTCCTCTCTCTATAGTGAAGTTCAGCTCGTCTCTATTCCACAGCTGTATTAGTCAGCACACACAAGTCCAGCAGAATCTGCCCTTAACCACAAATCAGCAATTCTCTTCAATTCACAATTCAAACACCATTTCACAGCACTTAAACACCACCCGACAGGTACAACTTGACATTTACTCAGCAGGGCATGTAGAGCTTTTTAAAGAGCGGCCTAAATTTACTCTGTAACCTCAAACCTATAAATATCCAATTCAAAATGTTATTTTAAATGCAAAAAAGTCGAAAGACAAAAAAATTAATCTTGTGATCGTAAACATGCTTGTTCGTGAACAATTCTCTCTCAAATTCTCACAGAGGGGCTATATAGTAGGGATGTTAATTCTTCATGTTAACATTCTTTTCCGAAAATTGATTCTTTTGGACAGTTTGCTCACGTAATCATGCAATGACGTCACATATACCAACTCTATTATTAAAGCACCCAATAATTGTGTGAAGTGCAGATGTTTTACATGAAACACAAATTGGTGAGTCAAGAACTGTTGTAGCCATTCACGAACTCATGACTCCAGAGAGAATCGCTATTAGTGTTGACTCTAAACTGCTACCATCAGACCACTTTTATAGTTCCTGTTATACCCTTTTCTTATACTTTATGCAACTTATCAAAAGTTAAAAATGTTGCCCCCTATTTTGAAACCTTTAACAGAAGATAAAGATGATAAGATAAGGTTCTCAGTTTAGTGTACGGTTGGAGTAACTGAAGTGACAGACATCACTACTATAGTGAGCAGCAGCAGACTTCATTTGAGTTCATTAACTTTTCTATTCCACATTTGTCTTTCAGCAATAAAATTTCCACTTATAAGTAGTTAAAATGCATACACACCCCCAGTGACCTCACACATGGGCGTAATAGGGGATGGGTCAAGTGGAACTCCACCTATTGGTTCAGGGTCAGGAGAGGCGTGGCCTGGAATGCGAAGCACTAAAGAGAAGAGTCGCTGGTCCCATCGGAAGGGCTCTTTGGTCAGCTCACTGCCAGGCAATGGTGTTGTCAGGGGCAAATGTAACTGGAGCAGAGAAAGAGAATGAATTAATTCACATGTCAGCATATAAATAGAAAAACCCTGGGGAAAAATTTCTGTAGGATACATTAACTATTGCTCATTTTATCAGCTACTTTTACAGATCTGCAAGTCATTGTCAAAGAGAACAATGGATGTTAGATATGGAAAGGAAGGAGTGTACTATAACAAGAGGAAAAGTTTAAGTGGAAAGAACAAGCAGGAAATAGCAAGTACAAAACAAAATAGGAAACTCATGACTAGACAGGATGGCCATCACAGAGGAAATCCTTAAAGTCTGGCCCATACTGACAAATAACCCACCTCATCTTGTACACCAGAACTGCTGGTTAGCTTGCTCCCATCAGTAATGGCCACAATGATAGCAGGCTCCAAGAAAAAAGGGTTCCTACCCTGCAAAAAAGACAAGACAATATAATCATTACAAAACAGTAAGCATAAAAAAACCGAGCACCAGCAGTGGAGCTCATTCGAGAAAGGCATAGCTTGAAATACACCCACTGTTTTTGATGTTAACTATATGGTAGTTACACTGCTTTTATTACACAAACCAAAAATATGGCACATATGCACTGATAAAATAACAAATAATCAATCATTAAAATGCTCTGCTCTTTCAATGATTATTACACTTAATTATATCTTCAGCAAAGTGCAGTTATGGATGAATCATTTCTGAAACAGATACATGAGCCAGAAACCAAGAGAGATCAATTAACATGTATTCACAATAATATAAGGAGAGAGTTTGTATCTAAATTTACCACAGGCAGCCAAAGGAAAGATTTAATGACCCTGTTTTTCTTGTGTCATCTCACTACATGCAGCTCCATTACATGCCAATAATAAACTTAGGAACAGTATATATAATCTAAATCATAACCATGGCATATATCAGAAATTCTCCTATTCGGTCTAAATAAATAAAATAAAAATAAAAAAGACAAGCAAGCAGGGAAAAATTACTGGAGCAACAAACAATAGGGTAGGAAGACTAGATTGTTATAGGCATTGTTTGAGAAAATCCCCCCCAAAAAGTTCAAAATCTCTGAAAAATTCCTGATCACGCAGATTCCTATTGCAATGACTGGATTTCACCTGTAAATATGAATGGTAAAGGAACCAGGGCTGTGAAAAATGTAAATTACATGACAGGTGATATAATTTGATTCAATTAATTAGCATATATATATGCCATCAAATGAAGACAGTAACGTGCTTAAAACGAATAAGAACATTTAGTATCTATCTGCAGAACACCCTGGAAACCAGCTAAAACACCCTAGAATCATGCATAAACATGAACCACTCATATTTGAGTGAAAAAAGTGAAAATGTAATAATACAATTAATCTTCCATGAGTGATCAGTCACAAATAGCCTCCATAACTTTTATCATTACATCTATGTGAGGTAATGTTGAATCTGTTGAACTTTCACAGCTCAACATGCAGAAATACAAGAACTGTCCTTTACAAAACTCTTTAAACTTTACAAAAGAATACAAAGAACAGGAAAAAAAAAAAAAAAAAAATCAAAGAAAGCACGCAAGCACTACAAGACCTGCTTTTCAGTTAGCCATTACTCTTATTTGCATCCAAGATGCAGTTTAGTTGTTACTACTGTGTGTCACCAGGGGCTCTTGGGAGTGTGTTGGCACAGTTGTGAGCCTATTGGGTGCTTATTTAACTGTGAGGTGTTGGGGATGGGCTCATTGGGCTAGGCCATAGACTTTATACCAGTCCCTGGTTTATAACATACCTGTCCATAGTTGTCTATCCCCGTAACTAATCTATTGAGATTGAGCAAATCAAAAGCGGTCCGTAAAGACTGGCCGATCGATGTCAATCCAACTGCTTGCAGGTTCCTCAGCTCAGTCATAAAAGTGGCGTGACTGTCCTTCCATCCAGCCTGAAATATCAAGACAGAGAAAATGATAAGTTATGCCTTTTAAGAGATTCTCACATCTGAATTCTTCAGAAAGATGTAGTGATCTGAATTTTGCTTTGAGGTATTAATGTAGAGGGCAGTGAAGAGTCCTCACTCTCTCTCTCTGGGTGGGAAAACTAAGTTAAGCTACCCCCCCAAAATCATCTCTCTTCTCTCAAGCACACACACACACAGAGCTCTCTGCTGCCACACTGAACAAAATGTCGGCCATGTTTAAACACACAAATTCATGCTGGACAAAATGTTTTCACACTACAAATTTAGCCGTGGTGTTTTGAAACACAAACAGACGAAGCAAGCGCTGAAAGTGTCTGGAGTGAAATAAATCAGGTTTGGAAAGAAATAAAAGAGTTTGTACCTTAATTCCAGCCGGTGCTTCCTCGAAACTCACTAACATGTATCTGTCTCCCCTGCTGGCCGGATCTCTGCTCCTCAGCTGTGGAGAAAAGCGAACAGAAACGCAGTTTTTTTTGTAAGTTTTCAGTAAAGTGAGAGTGTGGAGCAGAGGTGTGTATTCATTTACCTTCAGGAAAGTCTCAACTGCGCCCTTCGCTATGTCCAGATAGCTAGTGCCCAGATGGGAGCGCTGGTTCATGGAGGCGGACGTGTCTATCAGGAAAAGTAAAACGGGCATTGTGTTGAAATCGCCCCTTCTACATGGACCGAATGTCAGTGCAAGCGGACAAATGCAGAGCAATCTTTTGTTCGCCTCCTGTCGCTGCTGTCAGCACGCTGCTAGCCGGCTAATGCTAACTGACTCGCGCATTCTTTCTGTCAGAGTGTAAATGTAGTTAGTGTTGAAAAAGAGCGATGCCTTGTAAACTTAAGCAAACCTCAGACCCTGGGGGGGAAAGGTTGTTGATTTACAAGGGAAACGGGTGTTGTTGCTGTAATTTGAAAGAAATGCCTAACTTTTATCATGGTAACTTTCTGTTTAGTTTACGTCCATGATTCTCCTCACACTGAGGTCTGCTCGCGGGCTGCAGTGGTTTTATTCTGCGTTCAGCGCTTGACTCCGCCCCCTGAGCGCTGCCGGAGCACTGTGCGTCCAAGCGCCTCAACTGATTGGCACCTGAAAATGAGTGATTAGCATATTCTCAAAAAAAGAGAAGCTAAAAGGGAGCATGCGCATTTGTAGATCTAATGATTATTATTATTATTATTATTGAAAAAAAAACATGTACTTACGCTCAAATCTACATACAATGAACATTAAACACAATGCATACAAAACAACAAGGAAAAAGGAGAAAACAACTGCATAAATAAAGTTACAAAATGCCAAAACTAAAAAATCAGAATAAGAAACCAATCTTTAATAGCCAAATGTGCAGCCTTACTTAAGCCAACAAAACCATAAAGTTGTTTTTATTAGTACATTTGCGTTTATGAATGTGAAACTTGGTCAGAAATAAAAGTAAATTAATTAAATAAAATCACTTTTCATTACCTGTATAATATTCTGTATTTTAAATACAGCACCAAATAAACACAAAGTGGTTTTATGATAGTTATTACAGAAAGTACAGTTTATATTTATGCATTTTTTTAATTTCTGTAATTTATGATTTGTTGTAAATAAAGATAAATCTGTGTATAAGATAAAATGAGTTTTTGTTTCCTTTTAAAACTTTATTTCTAATATGAAACCCCTGGTAATAACCACACATTTCCCAGCAAATCACTTGTCCATTCAACAAAGAGTTCCAGTAAAATCTCATTTTGAAAAATTACTATTTTTATATTATTGTTTTATTATTATTTTCTTATTTTCACACACACACACACACACACACACACACACACACACACACACACACACACACACACACACACAAGCAAGCTAATCAAATTAGGTGCTGGTACTGTGCAGGTACTGTGAAATATATGGGATTTGAAATTACATACTATGTAATTTCAAATCCCATATATTTCACAGGGTTTATAACCAATGAAAGCAGCAAATGCATCGAGAAAATACTTTTATTTATTTGCCAGTTGATTGATTGACAGTTAGCATTATTGGTCTGAGTATTAGCACTTTGACATGTAACCTACCCAAGCAATATGAGGAACGTCTAATATTAATAATAATATAGTGCATATAATGGCATGTATATTGGTCACATAATCTGCAAAATTATGTGTCATTTAAAATTGGTAAGGAATATGAAACTAGTAAAGCAACAACCAAACTAGTAAGGAATGCAGAACCTACAATAGTTCTGTGATGTCTGTCTGCACATGATAAGGCCAAACTATATATAGAACAGTTTCCACTATGTGTGTTTTTGTTAAGAAAAACAAAGTATTCATTAAAAAAGTTTAAGTATTCAGAAAAAAAGAAAACAGTATATACTTAACTGACATAAAGTGTTAATTTAATTGTTTCAATTGAACGAATAGCACAATTGTACAAAAGCTGGTGCTGTGAACCTTTGTTCATGCACAAATGTCAATCAAATGGAAAAATAAATGACGTTCAACTTCCGGTTCTACAAATATGTGTTCGTCAGAGTCAACGCTGCGCATCTCAAACGCATGCATCTGTGATTCATTCAAGAGTCGGATCGTCTGTGTCCGTGGAGAGCGAGCGGAGAACACGCGCATGGCTTTAGGGAACATGGCATAGAGATCGTGTTTGACTGTGACCAGCACGAGCTGCGAGAGCTGATCAGCTGACCTGCAGCATCCCTGACCGCCAGCAGGTCTGATAATCGACCTGCGCTCAGCGTGTTATGCTGCCGAGAGAGGACTCAGGTGACGGAGAAACTACGGCGCCATGGCGGCAGAGATCCATCCCCGTCCGCAGACACGAAAGCCCGTCCTGCTGAGTAAGATCGAGGGTTTCCAAGATGTGGTGAACACGGCTGTGATTATCCCCAAAGAGGACGGGGTTATCAGCGTATCTCAAGACAGGTTAGCACACTTGAAACCCACAATTAGGCTATTAGAATATATTTAAAGCACCTTATTTGTACAGTGATGTTATAAGGCACATTAATAAATAAATTGTAATATAAAATGCATGTGACATGCACAGTCGATGAGACATATACTTAAACACTTATCTTTTTTTTGGTTTAATAAACGATATTCGGAGTGGTTTATAGTTCGTGAACGAATCGATTACAAGAATCGTTTAAGTGAACGAATCAATTTCGTTCACTGAAGCGTCCCCTTTGAAACGCGTGACTACCTTTTCCTGCCTTCAGTAACTGATACAAACGAACAGAAAGCATTCAGGTCCGGACTGTTAAGTATTTCATTAATAACCTACTGAACAAATACAAACAAATACCCCCTTTAATGAAAAAGTCGCTGATTTGAATCAAAAGATTCGAAGCGGAATTGAACGAGACTTCTCATTCGCGAATGAACTGGAAAATCTCGTTTACAAAAGGAGGGGAAATGGCAAAATAATTCGGTATGTGTAAAATGATCAGTGACAATACACAAATAAAATTACATAGGGTCTTTTATTGAGACTCGACATTTAGTTAGGCTATTGTTATGTTCTTTCTATATTATTTTGGTTTTCTATGCAGTTCGGTGATATGCGAAACGTGCATTATTGTGAGTCTCTTGGTAGATTTGTAGGCTCGCAATTTTAATAAAGAAGAAATATTCAGAAAGTGCCATTAGTGGACTCAGTAAACAAATCTAAAGTGTGTTTTTTTTTGGTGAACAGATTTAATAATAAGTTAATAACACAGCAGTACTCCTATTTCATGCAAAAAAAAAAAAAAAACGTAGACTACAACAATGTAGTGTCTTTATTTATTTTCATGTATATATATATATATATATGTATGTGTGTATGTGTGTGTGTGTGTGTGTGTTATCACTATTGATTTCAGTACTTTAGTTCCAACTGAATTGTTTTGCAGCTCAAAGTAATGAGTGTCATATGATTGGCTTTGCAAGCACACCTTATGTTCATGCAAATAAGCACTCAGAGGTCATGTCAACATCAGACCCATGACAACTTCTGCTACCAGCCAGGAGGAGAACTCACAAGTTATTTAGTATGCTGTACTGTGTGGGGAAGTATACAATAGGTTATTTTAAATATATTTTACATTTGAAGGGCTGAATATGCGACTGTGGAATGTGCATGAGTAAAGAGCATTGTACAAAAATATGTCTATGCATGCACAATTGCACATATGTTTTTTTTTTAAAAACAAACTAAATGTGTTAAGGTGTTTTTATGTAGAGAAAAAAAAACGAAATATTAAATGTTTTAAAGTATTTTAAGCTTTTAACAGCCCCAACAATTTTTTTCTAAAGTCGTCATTTTTGTTTTAGAGATTTGTCAAAGCAAAACCAAAATCCTTTCTTCACTTAATACATATGTGGCCCAACATTTTTTCCCAGCCCTATGATTTTGAATACCCTGATCCTGGCAATGTTTTTAACTTGGCAACCAAATTTAGTTTGAGTTCTTATTATGTCTGGCGATAAGGTGATTAGGACTTATCTTAGCCAACGACATGTATTCTTAGATGTGTGTCCTGGTAATTTGTGTACTGTACTGCATGTCACTTTGGTAAGAAAGTGTCTGTTAAATACATGTATGCTAATATTATAATCAAGATTATTATTTATTATATTTAATTATTTATTTTAATTTGTGTTAGGACAATCCGTGTGTGGTTGAAGAGGGACAGTGGTCAGTACTGGCCCAGTGTCTTTCACACAATGCCAGGTGAGTCCTCAGTCCAACACCGATCCTGTGCTGCTTTCTGAGAGCAAAACAGATCTAAACATTATGGGACATGCAACCACATAACTTCAGGAATTTTACTACAAATGTAAAAGGGTGAAGTGAAACCAGTATGAACATGAACTTCAGTTTGTTTTCCCGTTCAGACAGGAGTTTCATTTCTCAGTAATGTCGTCACATTTTTTGCTTGCTTTCTAGTTAACTATTGTAGACTGTGGGGTCACTGGCTCTTAGTACAGGGTGTTTATTTATAGTCAAATTCTGATCAATGGATTTTGTTGGATAGATTCTCATACTCATTGTCTTTGTCTTATGTTGCAGTGGCGTGTTCATGCATGTCATTTAACCCAGAGACAAGGAGGATCTCTGTAGGGTTGGAAAATGGCACTGTATCGGTATGTTATTTAAATACTGTTCTTACACACACCTGTTTTCTATGTAGTAATATGTCACTAGCAGGTTCGTTACTAAGCTTCATTAAGCCAGGCATTTCTCTTACCAGGAGTTTGTCTTATCGGAGGACTACAACCAAATGACTCCTGCACGAACATATCAGGGTGAGTCACAAATGCAGTCTCAAACAATTAAGTTTGTTTTCCTAATTTAAAGGGATAGTTCACCCAAAAATGAAAATTCTGTCATCATTTACTCACCCTCAAGTAGTTCCAACCCTGTATGAATGTCTTTGTTCTGCTGAACACAAAGGAAGATATTCTGAAGAATGTGGGAAACAGAGCAGTTCTGGGGCACCATTGACTTCCATAGTATTTTTTTTGTCCTACTATTGAAGTCAATGGTGCCCCAAAACAGCCTGATTACAAACTTTGTTCAAAATATCTTCCTTTGTGTTCGTCAGAACAAAGAAATTCATACAGGTTTGGAACTACTTGAGGGTAAGTAAATGATGACAGAATTTTCATTTTTGGGTGAACTATCCCTTTAACATAAATCATATGAACATGTTCAAGCATCACAATCTATCTCTCCCTGCCATTTGATATGTCAGATATAGTAATATTTCAACTGTTTTATTTTGTTGATATCCTTGAAAATGTTTTTAATCAAATTCATCCAAATTTCATTTTAGAATATTTAGGAAATTTTATAGGTTTCTGTTTAAAGTAGCTCAAGTATGGTTTTTGCAATGAAAATGGCCAAAGTGCATTAATGATCATCATATATTAAAATGTTGCTGTTATGAACCATTTTTTTAGAAGGTGATGGAACTTTACTTATATATCCTTATATTTCTGGTTGAACAATCCATTTAAGTGAATCTAAATAGTTTATTTCTTGATTTTTTTTATGTTATTCTATAACGTAGAGAAGATATATATTCCAGTTCCATTTATATACATAACTGAGTATACAGTGCCCTCCACTAATATTGGCACCCTTGATAAATATGAGCAAAGGCGGCTGTGAAAATAAATCTGCATTGTTTATCCTTTTGATCTTTCACTCAATAAATTCACAAAATTCTAACCTATCATTGAAGTAAAACAATTGAAAGTGGGGGGAAAATCTCATGATGAAATAAATGTTTTTCGCCAATGAATGTTGGCCACAATTATTGGCACCCCTAGAAATTCTTATGAGTAAAATATCTCTGAAGTATATTCCCATTCATATTTACATTTTTTAGCACACCAGGGTGACTAGGATCATGAAATTGTCCAGCCATGACTTTCTGTTCCACAGGATTATAAATATGAGGAACACAAAGGCCAAATTCCCTTAATCATCCATCACAATGAGAAAAAACAAAAAATATTTCTGATGTGAAGAACAAGATTGTTGAGCATCACAAAATAGAAAGTGGTTGTAAGAAAAGAGTTAAAACATTGAAAATCCCCATTTCCACCATCAGGGTAATAATTAAGAGGTTCCAATCAACTAAAGATGTTAAAAATCTGCCTGAAAGAGGATGTGTGTCTATATCGTCCTAATGCACGGTGAGGAGGAGAGTTTGAGTAGCCAAAGACTCTCCAAGGATCACAGCTGGAGAATTGTAGAGATTAGTTGAGTCTTGGGGTCAGAAACCTAAAAAAAAAAAATCAAACATCCCCTACATCACCACATGTTGTTCGGGAGGGTTTCAAGGAAAATTTTCCTCACTCATCCAAAAACAAACTCCAGCAAATTCAGTTGTCAGACACGACTTGAACTTCAAATGGCACTGGCTTCTATGGTCAGATGAAACTGAAAAAAGAGCTTTTTGGCAGCAAACCCACCAGATGAGTTTAGTACAAACAGGGATAAAAAAAGTACCCCATGACCACGGTTAAATATACTGCTGGATCTTTAATGTTGTGGGCCTGTTTTTCTGCCAGAGGTCCTGAACATCTTGTTCAGATGCATGGCATCATGGATTCTATCAAATACCAACAGATAAAAAATCAAAATCTGACTGCCTCTGTTAGAAATCTTATAATGGGCCATGTTTTGATCTTCCACCAGGACAACAATCCAAAACAAACATCAAAATAAACACAAAAATGGGTCACTGAGCACAAAATGAATCTTTTACCATTGCTGTCTCTGTCCTCTGACCTGAACCCTACAGAAAATGAGTGAGGTGAACTGAAGAGAAGAAGTACTAACATGGAGCTGTGAATCTGAAGGATCTGGAGAGATTCTGTATGAAGAAATGGTCTCTGATCTCTTATCAGGTGTTCTCCAAACTCTTCAGGCATTATATGAGAAAACTCAGAGCTGTTACCCTGGGAAAAGGACATTGCAATAATTGGGTGCCAATAATTGTGGCCAACATGAAATAGTGAAAGCATTTATTTCACAATGAGATTTTCCCCCCACTTTCAATTGTTTTACTTCAATGATAGGTTGGAATTTTGTGAATTTTTTGAATGAAAGATAAAAAGGATAAACAATGCAGATTTATTTTCACAGCCGCCTTTGGTCATATTTACCAAGGGTGCCATTATTAGTGGAGGGCACTGTATATAATTTTACAAGACTTTTGCCACTTTGTTAGTGTTTGTACATCCGACAAGCCATGGCGCTCTCACGCTATACATCATGTTCTCATGCAGTGAAAAATACATTGTGGAGCAAAGAGAATCTGACAACACGCCGAGAGACAAGACAGAGTTAATTTTTTTAAATTCCAAAAATAAATGGCATTTTGTAGCTCTTTAATGTGTCATGACAGATCATTGTAGCACCTCAGTTCAAGCGGCACATGAACCGATCATCTCTTCCTCTTTACTAGTTATAGCATGAAATAAACATGAATGAACATCAGAAGGTATCTTGTTTCAATGTAGAAAGATGTCAATACACACCATTTTTCAAGTTCAAATCCAACAATATTAATTTACTCTCCTGTCTGGTTTATTTTTCGGACAAAAATGGCAGATTCGGCATTATGATTGGTCAGATTGCCTGTCAATCAAACTCCCTGTGTAGGGTCAATTCAGCCATGTACAGAATGGTCAGGTCAGGTCAATTCTGTACAGAACAATATATATGCAGGGCAGCTTTATTATTATGTACTAAATCTGAACATTCAGCTCCTAGGGTGTTGTCATTGCCTAGAATGGCATTAATGTGAAACAGCAAGCTAACCTTCTTTAAAACATGTGGCTTATGTAATGCTTCCAACAAAGATAAATGATACCATTATGGATAGAGATACACACACAGAGTATAAACATGAAGTATATTAAGTGCTGTGGTTTGGGTTTGCTCCTATGTTACTGAAATCCAACCTCTGTGATTATTTGACTTTCTGCTGCCTTGTTATTTATTTATTATATATGTAAGAGCTTAATTGGTTGTGCTTTTGAATGTGCTAAAGTGATCCCTCCCTGCTTTGCTCATTGTGTCTTGTCTTTTGTTTGTGTTAGCTCATCAGGGTGGTGTGACCGTGGTGCTTTTTGTCTTAGAGATGGAGTGGATTCTAAGCACAGGTCAGGACAAGAGCTTTACGTGGCACTGCTCAGAGAGCGGACAGCAGCTGGGCACATACAGGACCACAGCATGGGTGTCTGGACTACAGTATCCATTCATACGTCACTCCTGATCTGAAATATCTCACAAAAAAAAAAAGTTTATAGTCACAAATCAGTCATTGCACTCTCCGTATTTTGTGAGTAAATAATGACCGAATTGTCATTTTTGGGTGACCTATCCCTTTAAATACTGTAGGAATGTGGTTTCTAAATGTATTAGCGCTTCTCTGATGACTCATTTTGACCGTGTCAGTGTCTATTTCGTGCACACAGCATAAATAAACTAGAAGGGGTTAACGTCAGCAGTATGGACACACTTCACCATTACCACAAATATCCTAAAGTGGCAATATGTAAAATTGGTTTGGCTGAAATATCAAGAGGTGGCTAGTAGCCAAAAAAAAACTTTACTACGACTGGTTTAATTTATTACCTTGCAACACAATGCCCTGAAGAACATAAAAAGTTAAATTATCCAAAATTAATTAAAGAAACTTTATTTTAGTTTTTTGTTAAATGAAAACATCTTATATATTAATGTAAAAAAAAAATATTTTGGTGCATTTTACTGTAATCGTGTAAATAGATAACATTCAGGAGGGGTTTAGAAGTTATATAGCATTGGCTTCTTGACCATCTGTGTAAGATTTGATGTGGAAACCAGACATGCCTTCGTTGGAGATCATTCCGGTCAAGTGACAATCCTAAAGCTGGAGCAGGACAACTGCAGCCTGGTCACCACCTTTAAAGGCCACACAGGTGCGTACGCAAACAGCACTTTACAAATAGACACACAAAAAAATACAGTATTTAGCCCAGATACATTTTGAAATTGATGGTCTACTGAATCCATATGTAGAGATTCACACTTTAAACAGGTAAATAATATAAATACTTAATTGAGCTTCTCAAAACAGCAGAAAGCAAAAAAAAAAAAAAAAAAACTTTCTTAGAAGACCAAAAAAGTGGTAGCATGAAAACAAGCATCTTAGCATGCAACAAATAGGTTGATACATTAATCATTAACATGGCAAAAAGGGAAAGCAGTTGGTCAGCACAAAAAAGCAAATTAACCAACAAACAAGACTTAAGTGTACCAAGGGTTAACATTTAAATGATCTTCTTCAATCATTTTAGTGTGGATGGCGTCCCCTGGTGGTTTTGATGACAATAATGTAATTTCCCCCCCTGAGTAGCCTTAAAGTCCTCATAACCTCAGGATACACAAATATATTAATCTTCATGCCTACATCCACAAAATATTGTATAAGGGAACAAGTATTCCATTACTTGCGCCTGAATCTGATTCTTTGAATGATGACTGTGTGTATGTGTGCAGGCAATGTCACAGCCCTGTGTTGGAATCCTGTGCAAAGGGTTTTATTCTCTGGAAGTTCTGATCATTCAATCATCATGTGGGACATTGGAGGCCGTAAAGGCACAGCCTTTGAGCTGCAGGGACACAAGTAGGACAGATGAATTGTTGTCATGTATTTAAGATATGAGAATAAGCAAAGACACTTGTCAGATCTTAATATTTGAGTGTGTGTGTGTGTGTGTGTGTGTGTGTTTGCGTGCGCGACAAAGTGATAAAGTGCAGGGTTTGTGTTACGCTCCTCACACCCGTCAGCTCATTTCCTGTGGCTCAGATGGAGGAATAGTTATCTGGAACATGGACGTCACACGACAAGAGGTGAGAGAGATACTTTATAGAGCAAGGATGAAGTGTCTAGTACAAAAGGGATTGCCTCGTGTGGTATTTATGTTAGTTACATATGTCTGTTTACATTGTTTAAGCATGTCCTCATCTGTTTTGTGTCTCAGACTCCTGAGTGGCTTGACAGTGACTCGTGTCAGAAATGTGAACAGCCCTTCTTCTGGAATTTTAAACAGATGTGGGACAGTAAGAAAATTGGCCTGCGACAGGTACAGTGAACAAAACCACTGCAAAAATAAATAAAACTAAAATTAAAATAATAATCAATTTATTAATCAATATTTTGTCTTGTTTTACAGTAAAATCTAAACATCCTTAAAACAAGATAAATTTAGTTGAGAAGCTAAATTGTGTAAGATAAGACTTTTTTAGATAATATTATGCAATCATTCAAATATTTGGGGTCGGTAAGATTTTTTTATGTTTTTGAAAGATGCCATGCTCACCAAGGCTGCATTTATTTTATTAAAAATACAGTAAAATGGTAATACTGTGAATTATTATAAAAATTAAAAAATACTATTTCCTTTTATATTATTATTTAAAATTGTATGTATTCCTTTGATAGCAAAGCTACATTTTCAGCAGCTATTACTCCAGTCTTCAATGTCACATGACCCTTCAGAAATCACTCTAATATGCTGATTTGGTGCTCAAGATACATTTCTTATTATTTTAAATAAGTAAATATCTTAATCATCAACTTTGATAATATTGTGCTGCTTAAAGGGGTCATATGATGTTGCTAAAAAGAACATTATTTGGTGTAATGCAATGCGTTTACGTGGTTCGAGGTTCAAAAAACACATTATTTTCCACATACTGTACATTATTGTTGCTCCTCTATGCTCCGCCTTTCTGAAACGCGTCGATTTTTACGAAGCTCATCGTTCTGAGAAGCGAGGTGTGCTCTGATTGGCCAGCTATCCAGTGCATTGTGATTGGCCGAATACCTCAAGCGTGTGACGGAAATGTTACGCCCCTTACCATGTTGTGATGCCGTGTCCCGGCGCGACAAGACTAAAACAATAAAACCCATTATAAACAAGGCATTTGTTGCATTCAGTGAGGACATAATTACTGATTATAATTACACATTGCATTTCTTTAAAAAAAAAAAAAATCTTGCTGACCCCAAACTTATATTCCGTAGAGTAGTTTTAAAATATATCTTTAATCAAGTTTAAATATACATATCTGGAATTATATTTAAAATATCTTACCATAAAATATATTTATACGAGAACTGCAAATGCATTATGCATTAAGACCTATTTTCAGAAAAGTGCTTCTGATTAAGTTTGCAGTCCTGTATTCAGCCTTCAGCCCACACTTTAATCTCATATAAAGCAGCTTGATTTGCTCTTTCCCAGCATCACTGTAGGAAGTGTGGCCAGGCCGTGTGTGGAAAGTGCTCCTCTAAATGCTCCACTATTCCTCTGATGGGATTTGAGTTTGAGGTGCGGGTTTGTGACAGTTGTCACGACTCCATTACAGATGAAGAGTAAGTCAAATTTTGATAGTCTTAATGTTTTGAGTCTCTTACATGCTAGACTCACCTAAAGCTTTCTTTTTGTCCAGACGGGCGCCCACTGCAACATTTCATGACAGTAAGCACAGCATCATACACATGCAGTATGAGCCAACCAGGGGCTGGCTGCTCACCTCCGGGACAGACAAAACCATCAAGGTCAGTACCTGTTACCAATTGTGAGTGTACTGTTTGCTAAAGAGATTGTTTTAATATGTGGTGTGTTTACATTCAGCTATGGGACATGACTCCAGTGGTATCATGAGAATCCTGTGTATCGTCTGAAGGCAGGAACTAAGAATCAGTGCTGAACCTGAACTGAGAATCATGTGCTTGTGGAAAACATTCAGAGTTCAGGTCACTTTCCATGGGCAGCTTCATCTCATGGAGGAAAAACTCAAGGATTTCATGACACTGAACTGAGCATGTGCATTTGTATGTATTTGTGCATGTGCACGAGGGTTATGGGAACAAACGTGTAAATATTGTCCAGTTTAAATCTGCTTAGTTCAGGTTGTTTATATAGACCTAAACCAGTGTTGTTATGTTGTCTGTGAAACTCTTCGCACTCTTTCTATCATCATCTTATGTCTTATCCCAACACAAATGAATCCTTGTTACACTGCATCAAAGCATGCTGGGACTGTTTTATATTCAAGTGCCTATACTGCACCTCAATCAGTGTTTTTTGGCATGGGAAAATAGTCTCTGCTATTGCCTCCTCGTCATCTATTTGTCTCTTTAAATGTAAGCACTTAGTGTTTCAATACCAGTAAATTTAATTGGAGGATTTAATGTGAACATAATCATAAATGTTGTTGTTTACACAGGGTGAAATTCAATAACGCTTCATCGTAATAATATTGTGTTTGATATTATTAAAGCTGATGTTCATAGACATCTCATTACTTGTAAGAAACATTCCAGATATTTCATTCTTTCATTGGATCAGAAAATATTATGGTGGTGGTTTAAAACAAATTGTGACTTTATTTGTCAGGCATATTTTTTGCTGCATGTTGAATCAAGCAAGTGGACATTAGGGCATTGTTAATAGCTCATTGTAAAGCCACAGTGGGTAAAACATTACAGCGGAATGGTCACAGGGTACGGATAAGTAAAACAGCAGGAATGGCACAAAATAGAGATGCTTTACTTTGTAACTGTAACATAAAAGAGTAAATTTTTTACATCAAATTGATGTATGGTTTGTTAGGATAGGACAATATTTGGCTGAGATACAACTATTTGAAAATCTGGAATCTGAGGGTGCAAAAAAAGAAGAAGAAAAAATAGCCTTTAAAGTTGTCCAAATGAAGTTCTTAGCAATGCATATTACTAATCAAAAATTAAGTTTTGATATATTTACAGTAGGAAAATTACAGAATATATCTTCATGGAACATGATCTGTACTTAATATCCTAATGATTTTTGGCATAAAAGAAAAATCGATAATTTTGACCCATACAATGTATTGTTGGCTATTGCTACAAATATACCGGAGCTACTTATGACTGGTTTTGTGCTCCAGGGTCACAAATGATTTGTTGCTCAAAAAAAAAAAAGTAATTAATGTAATGTAACGAAAACAGTAAGTGCTGCTTAATATTTATGTGGAAAAAGTGATACATTTTGTGGGATTCTTTAATGAAGAAAAGCATTTACTTGGGAAAGGAAATCTTTTGTAACAAAAAATGAATAAAAGTATTGATTTCTTTTAAGAATTAAAAAGTCTTACTGACCACAGACGTTTGAGTGAAAGTCTTTATTCATTTTGAAATGAAAGTATTGTTTTTTTTTGTCACTGGAGCAACACTGTAATTCTTTTATTGTTTGTAATGGTTCTTTAATTCTATAAATAAAAACCATTTCAAGTCCTGTGGTTTAGTCTCAGCTACCATCTCATGTAAACATCATGAACACAATTTGGATTTTATCAGTTGTTTTGGTCAAAAAAATAAATGTTAATAAAAATGAAAACATAATAATGCCTCCCCTCAAAGACTGAGACCGAGAGATTAATTGTTCATTATTATATTTAATTAAGAATCATGTCAGTCGTAACAAATTGACAAAAATAAAAAATTATTTATAGTTAATAATTGGCTAGTTAACTACAAACTAATTTGTAAGTGTATATAAGAGGCAGGTCTAGAACATTTCTTCATATTTATCTTCACATTTATTTGTTTAATTTGAATACGAGTTATATGTAGTGCTGCATAACATGTTCTCTTATTGCCGAGTCTTGATGTCAGTTAGTTTTTTTGGAATAGCAGTTTTAGATTTATGAATAAAATAATCTGCTCCTGATTCATCAAGCATGCAAACATTTCCTTGAGCTTGTTCTACTCATTTAGCACAGCAGCTTCAACATTCATGTTAGAGGTAAAACTGTAAAAAATTAATGCAGAACATTTGCATAATGTTAACCACAGATGTCATTTTACTTAAAAATAGAGAAATGTAAAAAACCACCATTGCAAAAAGTGGATGTACTAGTTTCTTTCCTCAAGCTAGTATAATAAAAAATGCTTAGGAGTGTAGGCTATTTGTTCAAAGAACAGACAATAGCTATTAAATATTTCAGGTTGTTTTGGTTAGCTGTTTTGTTACAGTATTCATGAGCTTTTCACATCTCTGCAATTCTCACTGTTGTTGAAAATGAATATCACAGTCTGTGTTTGGAATGATGGCTTCTTTGAATTTTGGCTGCTGACCCAACCAGTTAACAGTTGAATTTCACAGCGAGCTCCTCCAGCTTGCTCATCAGATTCTGGTCTTCAGCTGGAGAAGACCTGGAGGAGGCCAGAGGCAGATGCGTAGAAACCGCTTGTCTGTCTGCAGATGAATCAGTTTGAGAAACAGAGGTCAAAGTTCAGTTACATGTTAAAGAGAGCTTTAGGGTGCTTTCACACTTGGTTCGATTGCCTGGTCCAAACCAGATTTTGATTACTCCTCCCTCCCCTGTTGCTTGGTAACGACGGTTCAGGGGAAGGCTACAAAATGCATAACATTGCTCTCCTCACTTTTATATATTTATGTTTTTGAACAGTTGGTTTTGTTTCCAAAGCTTCAGTATATAACAGCACTTACCTCTGTCTCATGAATGCTATAAAGAATGCTGAAGGCGAACACAAATGAAATATACAGCTCTCTGCTTGCAGTGCGTTAGTTACGCTTCTCAGGAAAGTGAGAGAAACTCATACACAACCACACATTTTATTAAATAATACGTCATTAATAGCGGTTCACGATTTGGTATGTTTGCTCGGATACGGTTCGCAGGTGCGCACCCGAGTTCGGAAGACAGCGGTCACATCATCCAAACCAACCGAACTTTTAACGTCAATCGAACCCAAGTGTGCACCAAAAGTGCTAATGTGAAAGCACCCTTAGTCTGCTATGCAGAGACATGTTCAAATACTAAAGCACATTTTCACATTTCATAAAGATGCTTGACCTTGAAAGAAGAGGCCGCTGGGCTGTCTGCTGGCGGCATCTGATATGGCCAGCCACACCACTGTGTCGGCACCTTGAGCTTCAGTACGGAGTTTATTCTTCATTTTCGCATGAAAATCTGGCATGGATGACTGCACCGCTGTAGATGAAACCCAAAACAATATCTTTGTGACTGAGACTGCAAGATTCCTTTATCAATCGATATATTTCCTTCCAGCTGATGTACACTACACACACATGCTGCCCACCTGGGGTGTCTGCCCAGCCTGGGTGCATGGACGAGAAGTGGATTTCTTTGTGCTGAGCTGCCCATTGCTCTGTCATGGTCACCTGTTGCCTCTGAGAAAGGTCACAGTTAACATTGAATAACTCCAGATTCTTTACTACAAACATCAAAAACAATACGCTAAATTGAAAAAATAAAAATAAAATCTGCATAAACATGAGGACAGTAAATCAGGTTACATGAGCGTCAAAATGTTTACCACAATGACAATTATAATGGTTAATGTAACAAAGGCAGAGTGGTGATGTTGCTGGAATCTGTGCCACTGTATGTGCTATTATTTTAACAGTGAATGATGGACTGGATTGGTAAGCCACCAAAAGCATAACGGCTACATTTCTGTATGCTTTGTAGTTAATTTTTTAAGCCAAACAATATAATACATATAAAATAAATGCCGCAGTGCAAAGTTACTTTACTGATTTAAATTGTGAGTTTATGGTTTATAGTAGTACCTTGTTCTGTGCATAGGCCATGGTGCCGTCAAAAGAGCCTTTCTCAAACTGAAGGTCCTCTACATTTAACTTCTGAACCAGCATCCCACCAGATGACACAGTGACCTGTAATAAAAAAATATATAATTCATAAAAATAATTATAAAATAAAATAAAACAATAAAAATAAAAGAATAAAACTATATAAAATAAAATAATAAAAATAATAAACTAATGTACAATAATAATAATAATAATAATAATAAAAGTAAAAAAATAAACTTAATGTACTAATAATAATAATAATAATAATAATAAGTTCTGACAATTCTGAAATTAAGAGATTCATCTGATGAATTTCTGATGAAATCTGAGAGCTCTCTGACCCTCCCATGATCCTTTCATGATCAAGGTCCAGAAACGTAGCAAGGACATCATTAATATAATCGATGTGACATCAGTGGTTCAACCGTAATTTTTTGAAGCATCAGAAATATCTTAATTTGTGTTCTGAAGATGAACAAAGGTCTTATGGGTTTGGAACGACATGAGGGCGAGTAATTAATGACAGAATTTTCATTTTTGGGTTAACTATCCCTTTAAGTCATGCATTTCTGGTAACATTGTGAGTGTAAATGTGTTTGGAAACAGTTATTAACCATGCATTAGGATGCATTCCTTCACACTCACCACTCTGGGATTCTCTGACTTCTTCAGTGTAGGAATCAGCGCTGTTGTCAGTATATACGTCCCTGTAAAACACAGAAGATGAGTGAGCTGACTAGTCACTCTTATCTCTACTTATCCCTTGATTTCAAGAGGTGGCACTAAAAACATTCTCTACCACAGGGGTGGCCTGTGACCTCTGTAACTCAATAGTATAAAACAGGCAAAACTAAATTAGTGCAGTAAAAGCCCATACTTTGTTGTCCATATTGGAAAAAACATAACATCAGATCAGAAAAAACATGAATTAACTTTCCTACCTAGTGTGTTTGTCGCAAAGTTTTTCTCCAGGCCATCCTCAGTCAGTTCTCTCTGATTGACCATGCAACCTGCATTATTGATCTACGGTAATACATCACATGAAGATAAAAAACAAAGGGCTGAACAATACAAGCATGACAATGTACGTCACAGTCAAAGCAGTTTTAAAATGACCATAAACAGACATGAATGTACATGCTATATTACTTGGGGAAAGATGAAATATCAGTTTCTTTTTAAATTATTAAGAATAATTTAAAATGAGGAATTAATTACTGTAACAGTATACAATTGATTGAACAAATTTATCAGTGCAGTTACCCGCACCTTATAACAGCAATATCCATGTGCATTACCGTGATTTTACTTTGTGCACAGCCTCTCGTGGCTTGCTTCAGCTTATTATTATTGATATGTTGATATGACTTAAACCTGGAATACATTTACCAGAACATGTAGATTGTGTTTCTGAGAGAATCCACTAGCAAACTCCCACACTTTCCTGGGGTTGGACATGTCAACTAGGTGAACATGGATATTCTGAAAGCAAACGAGAGACAAACTCAGACTAGAGTTCACGGTTTCTGTCCTAGAAGCATGTGAGATAATTTTCATAGTATATAAATGTACTTCTGAACATATACCTCATTTTTACTTTGCTCCACAATGTCTTTTCTTGCCTCATTTGCACGATCTTCATTTCTGCACAGCAGATGTACTGTCCCACCTAAAGATAAACTGTTTGAATGAACTTTGAATGCTGTTTTTAACACATCATTTGCCAGTAGGAGTCACTGTTGCGTCCCTTTTGTTGGTTAAACTTTAACCTAAATGTCATTACAGGGTTTTGAGGGAATGTACAAGAACTTCCAAGTTGACCAGTAATTGAAGGACAAACTATAATCAGAAGTCTGTTCTGAATTAACAAAGCCATGTTTTCTCACCTCTTTTGGCGATTTCGCAGGCGGTGGTTTTACCGATGCCGCTGTTCGCTCCGGTGATGATGAACGAGCGGCCGCTTATATTCACCTCTAGATCCGCCTCGTTAAAGCGCCTCGCCGCTGCCTCATAGCCGCCCCTGAGGAGGGTTAAACGACATTTTAAGCGGTGCACTGCAGACATTTTCAATGGTAAATGACCCTTTATGATCTATGCTTATCAAAGTGTTAGGCTAGCTGAAATGAAAATACAATTATGATGACTTACTTCGTATATTCCTGTAGACCTTTCAGGAACCAAACTGTGTTTCGGTAGAGAGACATCGTAACAGTTCCACTCGTTTTCACTTAAGACTGAAGAGAGTGGTGGTGTAACATACTAGCACATTGGAAATCAGAGCCACGCCCCTGTGGCGTTTAATAACAGATCACATGTTGAATGTGTTGTAAGCGCAGATTACAACACGCATGCGCAGATCCTTTGCTACGCTTGCGCGCTTCATAAAACGATAAACGTTCTTTTCTCAGTGAAAACCTTAATTATGTGCACTTATTTGAAATAGTTTCTAAAACATAAATGAAAAACAGAAATATTTAGATTTGAATTCTATCATATACTGGCGTCGTGTTTTATTTAGGGAAGTCAAATGTACCAACCTAAGTATTTTTCAAAATTTGAACAGGCGCGCACGTTTTTGTCGTGTACAACATTTAAGAAAACAAGATTAACTATTTTCATTAATATAGATAGGGGCAAATTTTCTATCGTTTCTTAGTTGTCAGGATGGCCGAGTGGTCTAAGGCGCCAGACTCAAGGTTCAAACCTTCCCAGTAAAACATGGGTCTTCTGGTCTCCGAATGGAGGCGTGGGTTCGAATCCCACTTCTGACAAGATATTTTGTTGAAGTTGATTTAAACTGGGTTTCCATTTCTTCGTAAAATATATTTGATTGTGGTTTAAACTGTAAAATGTACCCAGGACAGGCAAGGTAAGGTTAAAAACATCTGTGTAAAAATAGTGTTTTATAATTTAAGTGAATCAGAATTTAGGTAAGTCAGGAACGACAGCAATTTCTCTCTCTCTACCATTGTGTCAAATTCCACTTTAAGTTTTCCAATAAAAATAATTTATTCCTGTTTTAAGTGTTTTTATTATGCTCTTTCACGTGATACAATCAGTGGTCTTTCTCCTCACCAATTCTTTCATCAGTTTTGAGAGACAAGCAGTCATGTTTGCGAATGTCTTTAATTTAAATAATGAGTAATAGCCTACAACTCCACTACCAAGACAGGTCAAGCTATTATCCGTAAGTTTATCACTATGTACATAAAGTAGCTGATAAAATGATGCTCTGGACTGCAATGACTTCGAAACCCCTTGAGATGGCGCAAGACAAACAATGGCAATTAAATTTGACTGCATATAAATATCTTGAAAAATGAAAGTGTTTCTGTAACGCCCTGAGATCTGAGAAAAACAGAGAGAAATAATCACGAGTGATGCTGTGATGTTTCCTCAGTGAGAACAAACTCTCGTGATCCCAGAAAGTAAATCAAGACATAAGCAGTCAATCCCAGACTAATGGACCAGGTCTCGTTTGCCGATCACCGCCTATTCGAACTTCCTTGTAATAAACACAACCAAATAAAACAATTAATTAATTGACTATTTCCCCATTCCATTTCCACCTCTTTCAAACACAATTAATGTTAAAACGAAATTACTTTGTACATTGAACAGAAATTACTTTGCCTTAATGTTAATGTCTGCTAGATAATGTAATTAATACAATGAATACTACCCATTACATTTCATAATAATATTAATACTTCTACTACTAATAATAATAGTAATAATGCATATATGTTAAAACATTCAGCAGGTCACAATCATAGGCTAAATATCATGGCTTTAATTTCCACTATTACCAAATGTTTTTTTTTTTTAATCGTGTTCACTTAAATGTAAGGTGTGAGAAAAATTACAAAATACTTTGCTATAAATACAAAAAATCGGATTGTGTACATATCAAAATATTTTACGTTTAAAGGAAAATATTAAACTAGCTGAATATAGAGACAATAAAAAATAACCAATACTGATTCTTTTTCTTGTTTAAGTTAAACAGAGAAAATAAAAACGTTTGAAGCTATTAAAGGGATAGTTCACTTTGAAATTAAAATTTGGTATCTATCAGCTTACCCCAAGGGCATCCAAGATGTAGGTGTCTTTTTTTCTTCAGTAGATCCAATTTTGATGTTTTTAGGTCAAACCGTTCTAGTCTGTCAGTCATATAATGGCAGGTATAGGTCACTGTCTCTATAAGAGGGAAAAAGAACATGCACAGAGAAATTCAAATTAAACAATTCCCCATCGTAACTACACATTGATGGCCTAAGACACGAAACGAGCGGTTTCTGTGAGAAGACGAACAGTATTTATATCGTTTTTTAACTCTTGTACACAACCATGTCCAAGTGATCTGAGTGCGCACACGCATCCGGTGTGTGACGTGTGTGTGTGCGCGCTCTGGCTCACGCTGCATTCACACGTGGCGTCGGCGTCAACGCTTGACGGAGGGCGTGTCTGAATCGTGGTGCTGACGCAACTTTGTGGTATTTTCTTGTTGGAAGGCGCGCACTGTCATCGCTCGTGTCGTTTCTGAACTGTCTACTCTAGGATAATGATGACTTCTTTTAAGCAGACCCGCTTGCTGTCATGCATTGTATTTCTATACGAGCGCTCCATGTATCCGTTTCATTCATCTGTAACTAGCCAAACACACATGCCGCAACTCCACCCTCCTCACCCTGCGTCACTTCCACCTAACCATGTAAAAAATAACAGATCCAGGAACAGTTTATTGAGACATGACACCGGCGAGAAAAAAAAAAAAGGAATCTTACTATGACGAAGGATTAGTCCATGAATAATATTTGTGCCATTCCGAAATTAAAGAGCCATCATTTTGTACCAAAAGGAATATACATAACCGTATATAATAATACTGTCAAACAGTTCAAATAATTTTTTAAAGCACCACGCTTCAGACACGCCCTCCGTCAAGCGTTGACGGCGAGCTACAGATGAATGAAACGGATACATGGAGCGCTCGTATAGAAATACAATGCATGACAGCAAGCGGGTCTGCTTAAAAGAAGTCATCATTATCCTAGAGTAGACAGTTCAGAAACGACACGAGCGATGACAGTGCGCGTCTTCCAACAAGAAAATACCACGTATTTGCGTCAGCACCACGCTTCAGACACGCCCTCCGTCAAGCGTGAGCCAGAGCGCACGCACACACACGTCACACACTGGATGTGTGTGCGCACTCAGATCACTTGGACATGGTTGTGTACAAGAGGTAAAAAACGATATAAATACTGTTCGTTTTCTCGCTCGTTTCGTGTCTTAGGCCATCAATGTGTAGTTACGATGGGGAATTGTTTAATTTGAATTTCTCTGTGCATGTTCTTTTTCCCTCTTATAGAGACAGTGACCTATACCTGCCATTAGACTAGAACGGTTTGACCTAAAAACATCAAAATTTGATCTACTGAAGAAAAAAAGACACCTACATCTTGGATGCCCTTGGGGTAAGCTGATAGATACCAAATTTTAATTTCAAAGTGAACTATCCCTTTAAGGGGCCGTTCACATGTCGCGCCTAAAAACGCGTGGAAAACGCGCCGCTTTCTCCTTTTTTTCCAAAGCGCTTGAGCGCTTGCGCTCCCGTGGCGTCTGCCGTTGCTAAGCAACCATGACCTGCGCTCTCCACGAAGACGCAGAAGTTTCAGAAAAGGATAAATGGATTTCCAGCACTGAAAATCGCTTGCAGTAGCTCTGCTACTAAATGTATTTAAAAAAGACTATCCCTGTACAGCTATGATCAGCTGTTTCACCATCTTGGCTGAGCTTTCAATGTTGTTACAGGAAAGGATGAAGCTGATTGGTTGGTTCTTGTCACATGACCCGCGGTGCGCTTGCGGCATTCTGAAAAGTTGAAATGTTTTTATCTAGATGCGGCGCGGACGCGCCTGGAAACGAGCGTGTCGCACCAAGCGTGCCTGCCGCGCGTCTACATTTGAAATAACGAACTTGAGTGCTCAAAAGACGCGATATGTGAATGGCCCCTTACACTCTAAATTTGAACGAATTTGGATTATTTTTCTACTTGTTGTTTAAGCACGTTTCTTTAAAATCATAGCCTACTTAAACTAAATTAATCCAGGTGAAAAAATCGGCTTGCAATAAATCTCGGCCACTCACTCTGCTACATCAGCCACTATTTAATGCGACTTCCATGAACAGATCGCTTTAAATACAGTCGTTTGGTTTCGAGGCAGATCCTGTCTGTCAACTTAGCCTACTACACGAACGAACGTCCCATTTCTCACACAGAAAAGGGTGGAATTTAGGCGTGTCTACTTCGAGGCTCGCAGGTAAAACTCCAATGGATGGGAAACGCGGAAGTTCGCAAAAACTGTCAGAGAGCTTGCACAATCACAGTTGGTTTAATGGAGATGAAGTGAACGCGACGGGTCACCAGGGATGCTGAGCGCGTATCGGGAAATCTTTTGTTTACTCTTTCGATCTGATGGTTGGATTTGATCTCAGGTAGCCAGGAAAACCAACCTCAGCACAACGATCGATAGGCGATGCGTCTCTGATGTGAATTCAGAAGCTCTTACTTCTACTGCGTACCTACTTCAGACCTTTAAATCAGCAGTCAGGCTCCAGAGTCACAATGAGCGCTGCAGCCAGTGAGGGTCAAGTGCCCTCCATCTCTACTGGAGATCCAGAGGGACTCAGTGTAAAGGATGTCAATCAGTTGATCATGGAGTTCCTGATGTTCATGATGAGAGCGATTGTCCTGTGCTATCCCGTATTCCTGACCGGCTCGCTCGGACTCAGCATCAGCTGGATTCTTCTGAGCATGCTGATGTGGACCATGTGGAAAAACAACCGCAGGTGGAAAGATCAGAGGATGGATACAGCCATTGACTTTTTGGAAAACGAGAAGGACGTGATCAGCACTGAACTCAAATCCATGAACATGCCAGCTTGGGTGGGTGGTCTTTTTGGAATCTTCACTGACCTGGAATAATATTAGTTTAAGTGATCTGTGGAACATGTATTTTAATCAGTTGTAAAGATGTAAACTAATTAGTATGTTGGTGGGAAAATACTCTACTGTACTTGTTTATATGCATACTTAGCATCTAGACAATACTAGATGGTATTGAACTGTAATAGGTGTGGCTTCTTGTTGTGTTGCTTTGGGAACATCATGCACAAAGGTGTCAGCTTGAGTTTCTAAATTCAAATACCCAGCCCTTTTTTAAAAGAGGAATCTGACACACCCTTTACTAAAGTTGAAAGAAATATATAAAATGGATTATGCTGTAAAACCATTTTATTGGACCTGTAAAGTTTCATTTTATAGTATCCTGATTTTATGTTGCTACAGTTCCCAAGATTTCCACGTTTACAAACTCCAGTATAACCATGAAGGGGTAGTTGAAAATGAAAACTCTGCCGCCATGTACTCACCCTTATGTCATCCCAAACCAGTATGACGATCTTTCTTCTGGCAAACACAGGAGATGTGCTGCTGTTAGATATTGGAAGAATGTTAGAGACAGACAATTTTGACTTTTTATTTTGGTGTGAACTATCCCTTTAGCCCTTTGTGACCAAAATCGTCAAGCTGTTTCAGGTTCTTAGGTTGCTTATTGTCTTCTCTGTAAAATATCTGGGTGATATTGCATATCTGATCTTCAGAATTGATTTAGATATAGTAGATTCAAGGCCACAGATATGCATGACACCATAACATAAAATTAAAACTGCCCTTTGAACCTTCTGAATATTTTTAGGGATTGATCTCATTCATATTTCATAAAAAGCTGAAAGGAAAACAGAATTATGTGGAATTTGATGTGCTAAAAAATAATTCTTATTTAAGCAAGTTGCATGCAAGTGTTTTTGATTTCTAAACAAGTGAACCTTAATTTTGTGGTGAAATGTTCATGATTAGTCTGTTATTTATTTATTTATCTCTCTGATAGATTCACTTTGCAGATGTTGAGAAGGCTTCTTGGATCAACAAGGTAAGATTTCTGCCTCAGATGTTGATTTGCACCTGTTATATGCTGACAAATCTCATAAATTTGTCTGCCTGTGGGAGTTGTACATTGTACTGTTTCAGTATTTTTGCTGTTATTGCATGTCTATAAATGTGCTTGTTTGTTGTAGATTCTTCAGCAAGCATGGCCGTTCTTTGGCATGTACATGGAAAAGCTTCTCGTTGATAACATTCAGCCATCTGTAAGAACGTCCAGCCCCCATCTGAAGACCTTCACCTTTACTAAAGTTCACATGGGACAGAAGGTACGATTCCGTAATCTGAGGCTCGTTGCCCCTAACTGGCAATAGACTGTATTAGCCCATTATAAATATTTCAGAAGTCATACAGAAGCTTACAATTGTGTATTTGCATTTCAGGCTCCAACTATTACAGGGGTACGAGTGTACACACATGAGCTGGAAACAAGAGAGGTCATCCTCGACTTCAACATTATGTGAGCTATGACATCAAACTTCATTTTGACAAACTTCATTGCTAACCCATATGTGACTGATATAATGCATGGTTTTGCTGCCTTCTCTTCCTGAAATATTTGAAGGCTCTCTTTTCCTTTTATCTCCTGTAGTTATGATGCTGATGTAGACATTGATGCAGATGTTAAACCAGCCATCAAAGTAGGAGTCAAAGGCCTTCAGGTTAGTGAAGGAAAAATTGAATTTAATGATAATAGATGGGATTTTCTTCAGTTGAAATTTAAGAGTTGCCTTTTATGTCAGGCAAGGTCACATTTTTGATTTACACTAACTTACACTAAAAGTTTGGGGTCCGTGAGAAGTCTTTAAAGACTTATGCTCACCACGGCTGTATTTACAGTATTTGCTCAAATATACAATAAAAGTAGTAATATTATTGCAATTTAAAATAACTGTTTTCTCTTTAACTATTTTAAAATATAATTTATTTCTGTGATGGCAAAGCTGAATTTTCAGCAGATATTACTCTAGTTTTCAGTGTCACATGGTTCTTCAGAAATCATTCTTTTTATACTACTTTACTTTTCTTCTTTTTTTTGTAAGAATTTTTTGATGAGCAGAACATTCAAAAGAACAGAATTTATTTAAAAAATACATATTTTGTAACATTGTAAATGTCTTTACTGTCACTTTTAATCAGGGTAATGCATCCCTGCTGAAAAAAGTTGCTGTATTA
The DNA here is from genome assembly GCA_027422415.1 of Schizothorax lantsangensis. Lineage (NCBI taxonomy): Eukaryota > Metazoa > Chordata > Actinopteri > Cypriniformes > Cyprinidae > Schizothorax > Schizothorax lantsangensis. The sequence goes on from CM049848.1 coordinate 21,160,649, forward strand.
ATTTCCTCCCAAAAAATAAAGAATCAATCAATCAATCTTGCTGAGACCACTCAGATCATTAGGATAAAGTCAGTTAGGTTTTTAAATTCCTTGTTTTATATTGTTGTGATTACTTTTTAATGATTATTTTAATTCCTTTTATGTAAAGTACTTTGAATTACCATTGTGTATGAAATGTGCTATATAAATAAACTTGCCTTGCTGACCTTTACTGAGTCCCCACAGCACAGCAAACTTAATGTATTAAAACATTACTGAATATGCAATTAACAACTATAAATGTGTTTATTTTTTCTTTCAGCTTCAGGGAATGCTACGTGTAATTCTCGAGCCTCTGGTTGGCCAGTCACCCCTTGTAGGTGGAGTCACCATGTTCTTCATTCGTCGACCTGTGAGTATGGACATTACATGCAATTGGCTAGTTTAAAATAAAAAATAACAAAAGTGTCATGAGTTCATTAGTTCAAAACATGAACATTTTAAACTAAATTTCCAGGCTCTGCAAGTCAACTGGACTGGAATGACTAATCTTTTGGATGGTCCAGGACTAAGGTATGTTCATAGATTATAATTATTTTTGATTGTGACTCAATAAACAGTTGAAAGTTCCATGCACATTTGTTGTATTTATGATTTTTTGTAGTAGTTAACAGTTCTCAATACACATGCTATCTTATAAGGGTCAAAGTATTTTTATCACATTATTTAATAACTTACTTTTGTCAGTTATGTTTTAAATTTTGTGTTATCAAGCAGTCAACCTTGTAATCAGCTTGAGCAACTCAGTCACGTTGAAGCTGGATGGGCTAAACAAAACAATGGAAAAACCAAACTAGCTAGCCACACTTCTTTAAAATTGCTTCAGGACATGGAATGTTGTCATGCAAGTTTACATATAGACAAATGTGTATAACATGAAAGCCTCCTGTGCAGGGAGGGATACATAGTACAGGATTATTAAAGATTTTTTTCCATCAAGTCAAAAATAAGATGACTTGGTTTGTGTTCCTGAGACATTATTAAACCTCTCTTCCTGTCACCCAGGATAGATTTTACCTGTAAAAATCTTTCAATTACAAAGTTTAGTGGCCATTGAGAAATCCAGGGATATCTCAATGAGTTAAACTAACGTGATAATTAGTGTTCATTGCCATGTAAATCTGACTCTTTATTTCCTCTCTAGTCATATGTCAGAATCAGCCATTGTGGATATCATCGCCTCTCTCATGGTTCTGCCCAATCGCATGTGCATCCCTTTGATTGATCAAGTCAAGGTTGACCAAATGAAGTTTCCTCTTCCTCGAGTAAGACTGGGAATAATTGGTTCCCAAAATCAGTCAAAAAAACGTTCTGTTTTTAAAATGCAGAATAAGTTACACCATGTGAACATCTTTAGGGTGTTGTACGGGTCCATGTTTTGGAGGCCCGGGATCTTGTAGCAAAGGACACATACATGATGGGACTTGTAAAGGGCAAGTCAGATCCATATACTGTGCTGAGGGTCGGAAACAAGCAATTCAAAACAAAGACCATCAAAGAAACTTTGAATCCTCGCTGGAATGAAGTTTATGAGGTAATTTTGAGCAATCCTCAGTCTATCGGTACAAAGTCATTTCAGATGGGAAATAGTGAACTCATTAATATTTGTTTTCAATAGTTTGTCATTCATGAAGCTCCAGGGCAAGAGTTGGAGGTGGAACTTTATGACGAAGACACGGATGCTGATGACTTTTTGGGCAGGTAATGATGAGTTTGCTCAGATCATAGTTGTTATTTTGCCCATTTCATGTGATTTTGTGTGAGATGTCGTATTGTCTGCCACAGGTACAGTCTGGATTGTGGGGATGTGAGGAAAGAAAGAGAATTAGATGAGGTGAGCTTTAGAAAGATCAGAATTGCCGTGCTTCTTAATTGATAGTTGAACAAAGACTTTATCAGAATTTCTCTGTACATCGAAAAAGTGCTAAAATATTCTATAATATAATATGATATAAGAATATCATTTTTGTTGTTGTCGTTGTTCAGCAAGTTCTGTCTTTGATTTGCAGTGGCTCACCCTGGAGGACATTGAGACTGGTCAGATACATTTGAAATTGCAATGGTTTTCTTTGCACACAAACCCAGCACTACTGAAGGAGGTAAGCTTATTATAATAGAGTAGATAATTTATATGCTGTGCCAGATGGTTAAAATACCTGCTGTGATTTAAGTGGTGTATTGTCTAATAAAATGTGTGTGTGTTTGTTTCAATGTGATTATTATGTTTAACTGTAAAAATTCAACTGGGATGAATGTAAAGGTGTTTTAATGGATTTTTATTCAATTTCACCTTTCAGACCAGAGATGGGCTCGCTTGTGCCATGTTGGCTGTATACTTGGATAATGCCTCTAATCTGCCTGTGAGTATACATGTACAATGAGAGCACAACTAAAAAACTGTCAGCCTATCATAACACAAACACAGCATATGAGAACAAGAGTTATTTTGTGACAGATCTTCTTTCTTTCTTACTTACTTACCATTTTTCTTTGCCTTCAGAAAGACCACCGTGAATTCACCCATAATGAAAAGCATGGAAAACCACCCAAAGAATCTCGGGTAAGAAATGGCCACTATTGTCCTTGACCTTATGTGGGAAGAATGAAGTGCATTCAAAAACCTCTCAGAATCAATACCAGCAAAACTATATGGGTAAAATAATAAACTTTCCAGATAGTTTTAATGGAACAATGAAAACGCTATCATCATTTGGTCACCTTTGTGTTGTTCCAAACCTGTATGTTGTTATTTTTGCAGTGGAAAACAAAGGTGATTCATAGTTACTAGCTCCGAAAGGGTTCCATAAAAGTACACCATAAACACCATAAAAATACCTCATACCATACCAAACGTAGTCTTCTGGAGCCATATGATAGGTTTGTGTGAGAAGCAAACTGAAATATAAATTATTTTGCCCTTTTACGGCAGCGAGTAAATGATGACCAAATGATTTTAAGTGATTTATTCCTTTAAGCCTTTCTGGAAAGTTTGTGTATTAGGCTTCCTCAAAAACAAGGTGAAAAAATCTCTTTCTTTTTCTGTTGTTGGGTCAAAAAGCTAGATGTCTAGGTATTTCACTCTAATTCCATCTCATGCATCTGGAATGCAGTCTCCTGCCATCTTGTACTGAATATAGTGCATTCCAGAGATTATATCATAGCATTTCAGCTGTAAGCATGATAATGTCAAGGCGCAGGTTTTAGTTTCTGCTTCTCCGTAATTGTAGCAACCTGTTCAACTGGTTTCTACCACCGGTTCAACTATGAAAATGATCACGTTAACCGCATATACATCATGCAAATTAAAAGGTGAAACATTAGGACTTTTTCTTGGTCTTTTTCATAGTGCTGTATTTTCATATCACACCTCAGTGTCAGTTGATTACAGACCTATTAGTGGAGTAATCTGCTGGTCAGGGCATAGAAGTGAAAAACATTTCCTGCGCATAATCTTTGAATTCTCTCCTCAGTCAAAATTAAAAAAAATAGTTTTTTTTTTGTTTTTTTTGCAGCTGCTAGAACGACTCTTGGCATAATGTGGAGTTTGTTGCACCACTAAATCATTTGTGAACTGCATTGCAATCAAAATGTTCAACTTTTTTTGTCTCCCTAGAGACATTTTTACACTAATATGCATAATTGTTTAAATATATCCTGTAATCACAAATGACTGGAAAGGTCATGGGAATTCATGGTCATGACCATGAAAATTCATAGGAAGACAAAAAGTTTGGGAACCATATCTAATGGTTATTTATAATATAATGTCTATGACATTAATGAGCTTTATTTCCATTTGTGTCCATTTTAAATTGCAGCTCACCAGAAGAACTAATGATCCCAACTCATATGTGGAGTTTTCCATTGATCAGCAAAGTCAAAAAAGCAAGGTATTTCGCTTTATGGAATATCATTTTAATGTTAATCCTCTCTGTTTCCCAATTTTTAAACACAGTGAATCAGACATTTAGAAGCTGGAGTGTTTTCATTTGTATTTGTATTTTTTCTGAAAGGTTGTGTTTGCCTCAAAAGACCCGACTTATGATGAATGCTTCACATTCTTTGTGCACAGTGTGAATCAAGTGTTGAATGTTGAGGTAAACCTATCATAAAAACATAACCTATTTTACAATATTAAAGAACAAACTATTCATGTTCCTCCATACACAAAACTTGATAAATATAACAAACACCAAGAACTCATGGTATTATTATATAATATATAGAAAATAATGTTTCTCTTTCTTTTATCGCGTGGCCTCAGGTAAAAGAACACGAGAAAAAGTCCTCACTGGGCAAACTCACTCTACCGTTGGTCCGGCTGCTCAATCTATCCGACATGACCATGGACCAGCGCTTTCAGCTTGAGCGCTCCGGAGCCAACAGCCAGATCAAGATGAAAGCTGTTCTCAGGGTGAGTGAGTGAACAGCAGCTGTTTTTATTTTCTTCAGCACCTGGATTTTACAAGCAATAACAATAAACATAACAGCATTTATTTAGGTTACTAACAAAATTTCAACATTACAATTTGCATAAGTTACTTAATATATTTGAATGAATATAAATTAAAAATGAACAGTAGTATATTTAAGTGTATTAACCTAGATTTATAAATGGTGTAAAAAATATTTTCAGTGTTAGTTCATAATACCTAATGCATTAACTAATTGTATAAAGTGTTACAGTCATATTTGTAATTTCTACAATACATTGTGGTTGGCACAAACAATGCTTATCTTTATTGCTAGTAGTGAACATATATATATATATATATATATATTTAGCTTATGTAATATCATGGGCAATTCCATGTTGACATCTGCCTAACTTTACTATCTTCCAAGTAACAGATGATTTTGATCTTTGGCATCAACAACTAAAAATATCAGGGGTTTTTTCCCCCTACATTTTAAAAGTCGATAAGTCTATTTATTGTGCTATCTTGCCATCCACAACCCAATCAGAACAGACCTGCATCCCAAGTTTGAGTCACAGCTCACCAGTTTAGAACCACTGAGCTGAAGGACAATGAAAGTTTTTGATGTATATATTTAGGTGTTTTATTGTTTATCAAGACACAAATTATAATATATATTATAATGACTATAGTATTGTAATATTTGCTGGGATAATGGTTAACAGAAATTACTTTAAACATGTGGTCTCAATTAGATTCTTGCTTTGGAGAAACTGGAACCAAAGGTTGTCGATCCTCCAAATCAGGCTAAGGAAAAAGTCTCATCTCCCCAAACTCATCCTGAGCCTCAAACAGTTCAGCCTGGACTGAGCAACCCGATAGAAAAAGTGCCCGCTTCATCTGTCCCACTCTCCAGAACACAGACTGTTCCTGCACCGATGCCATCTTCAGTCAGCTCCTATAATGAGCTCCAAGCGGAATATCCTCACTACCGACGGGGCACAGAGCCGCTGCGTTCGACCCCCTCCACTCCCAGTCAAATGCGTCGCTACGATTCCAACAGCCTGTTGTCAGAGAACTCCATAGCTTCTTCTCGCTTTGATCTAACGGACAATGCCACTTATCCAGAGTAGGTACAATCTGGTGCTGCTTACAAATGTTGTGTCCTACAAAAATCTTCAGATTTAACTTATGAGTTCATATGTTCATTAAAGGGCCATCCTGAATCATCAGGGCAGCTTTGGGCAGATTCAACTCACATTGCGTTATGCTACCTTAAGGAAGCGGCTCATTGTTATTGTCAGCTGCTGCAAGTGAGACACATATCCCTCCTTTTTTATTTAACTTGTAATGATTTGACAGATCAAAGATTCATCAAAGCTATTATTTTGCTGCCTAGGGATCTGTTCTCCTGCAGCGAGAGCGGCTCTGATACTTACGTCCGCATGTATCTGCTGCCTGATCAGACGTGGAAGCACCGCAAGCGCACTCCAGTCAAAAAGAAGACCGTGGACCCTGTCTTCAATGAGACGTTAGAGAATTTTTTCACCATTTGAAAACCAAGCATTATCTTTTGTTAGTATTAACTTTGTTAGAAATGTTTCAAAGATTTCTAACATAACTCTTCATCTCAGATTTGAGTTTGCCGTGTCAACGGAGGAAGCAAGAACAAGAAAGCTGGATGTTGCAGTAAAAAATAATAAAATGCTTCACAAAAGAGAGCGAAAGGAGATTGGAATGGTAAGTAGATAAAGAACATGGATTGACATGGACATATATGAAGAAAAACATAGATAAAAAACATGTTCTAATTATCAGGACTGTCACTTAAAAAATTTTTTTTTATTATTTTTCAAAAGGTTTTGATTGATATGTCTGAAATTGATCTGATCAAGGGATCCACAGAATGGTAAGGAAATTAAATGTGGTCAGTTGATTTTTTTTGTGGCTTTTAGAGTGCAACAGTTGAGTTCCAGATATAAAAACGTAGTTTTCTCCATAGAGAAATTGATTTTGAATGACAACTTATGAAGCTTTAAAGACCGTTTGTGAGCTTAGAGGTTGTATTCAGCTCATAGCTGGTTGGTTTGGTTCATGGCTTATAATGCTTTAAATAAGACTATTTAAAAAATCCTTATGGGAAAAATTAAAAGAAAAAATACTTCCAGAACCCACACAACTAAAAGTGGGCACTTATGCACTCTGTTGCACAGCTGAATTTTTAATTTGTAAGGTTTAAGTAAGGTTATACATATGGTTTATGTATAACTTTTTTTTCTCTGATGAACAGGTATGAACTCACTCTCCCTGGACTAAAGAAGACAAACTAGCAGAACTAGTCACAAATTAACTGAGCAAATTTATTATTTGCTTTGCTTTTCTTTTTTTAGATGAGACAGACTAAGCACTTTGACACTGACTTGGTGATTTGAATACATAATTCCTAATTCAACAAAATATTTACTCATCATTTTGTGTCTCATTGCTGATGTTGACCTCATGCTATCATTTTTTTTTTTTTACATTCATTTTCACTTAATTTGTGTGTGTGTGTGTGATGCATTAATTCTTGAAATGACATGAGGTGATATGACTTTCAATATTTTTTCAACCTTTCTGTCCAGATGTATATACAATTTGGAGTTTTTGTTTATAAATATTATTATTAAGACACCTATATAGACAAATATGATTTTAAAACTTAAAACACAAAGTATTATTTTGATTGTTATAATGGAATTCAAGATTCCTAAGATCAATTTTTTTCCAATATATGTCTGCTTTCTGGACTAATCAGAAATTTAACTGTATTCATTTATTTTTATATTTGTAACCAAGATGTGGAATAGCAAACATACTTGTAGATTGTGCCTATAAACATTTTTTGAATGCCAAAAGTATCAGTTGTTTGTTGTATAAGGGTGTAAGAAATAACAATAAAACAAGTTTTGAAGATCTTTATTTGCAGTGCAGTTTGTTTACATATCCCTGAAGATTGTGTTGTTTGTGCATAGCTAGTGAAAATATTACCAGGATTAACAATTTTGTAAACTTTACAGTAGAAATAGCAAAATTAATTCATTATAAGGCACATTTAGGTTCCGTAATTAAAGCTCTTTTAAATTTTAATGATTCAATAAGACACGTTATGCTTCAGTTTCATTTTTAAATATCATCTCCCTGATTGTATCTGATGTGGACTGTGTAAAATGATTTATTTTCAGTGACTAAGTGAAAGTGATTAAATATTCAGGATATGCATTATCATCTCGGAATACCACAAAAATGGTCGGCGCATTAGGGTTGTCCACAACTGTGTCGTACAGGTCACAGTTGGGATTTTTTGCAGGTGGCACAATCATCCCTGTTTGTCCTTTAGTGCAGTCTCCTGCAAGGACTCTGCAGAGGTACATGTGTTTTTGTCCCTGAGCATTAGGCACTGAGTATGTGTTGCTAGAAGAGTAGCTTGCATTGAGTGCAAAGTAAGTGCCGTTTCCATACGCTGCAGCTGAAACAAGAAACAGAAGAAAAAAAAAAGATGAAAAATTAATATATACACCACTTCAAAGTATAATCATGGAAGGTGAATTGTGAAAATTAAAGTGATTGTAGTAAATAATTTACCATTTTTTCCTGCATAGCTGCGATTAAATCCACTCTTTTCAATGTGACTGATAGTCTGCTCACTGGTTCCATGAAAGAGTCTTTTCTCATTGTTTTGATGGCCATTCTTTTTTTCCATGACGCTTTTGTTATTCTGGTAGTTCTTCCACATGCCAGGATTCTGGATTCGTTCGATCTACAATCAGAAAACAGGAGTAAAAACCAGTTAACATTCCAATAATGGATATAAGTATGAAACTGAGTTGTCTGTGATGTTGCCATGTGTTTATTTTCTGGTCATTTACAATGTATTGTACTGCCTGTCTGGCTCAAAATAATATTTAAGGAGAAAAAAAAACATTTCAGTTAGCTAAAGTTTAATGTTCAATCCTGTAGACCATCTGATAAGAAAAAATAGATTAATAAAATACAATAATACACATACCTTAAATACTTTGTTGTTAGGACAAGTGGCCTGAAAGTGTTTCAATACATCTTTGTATTCTGTGCTGGTAGGTTGCAAATTAAACTTTTTGTGCAACTCGTTAGGCGCCATTGCATCCCAATGCTGTGGAATATCTTCAGTAGCTAATGGAGAAAACATCTAGTAATTTAAAGTGGTTGTAAAATCTACAAAATTAGTTCTAGTGCAATTAGACCAATCACATTCAATTAACATATTTTATGTATTACAATAATAATAATTTACACACTTATTTTAATTAATTTGTATACATGCATTTTGTTTTTCTTATTGATAAATGATACAATTCAGCAAATACCTTTCAGTTTGTCAATGCGTCTGATATTCATCTGGTTTCCACCAGTGGTGTTCACCGCAGGACCCTCAGGCAGTGTGACCTGATAAGTTTGGCCTTGGAAGGAAATTGTGACGTCTGCACCTTGTCTACCAAGGGCCTTCTCTAAATCTAAATTTGTACGTTGATCAAAACTCTTATATTGGCCACCTTGCTCATACTGCCAATCAACAAGCTCACTTGTGTAATCCATTTCTCTTTTTAGTATCTCATCCTCTTTGGCTGTTTTGAGCATGTCTTGGATTTCCTGTGTGGCTTTTAGAACATCTCGACTGAGACCTTGTACTGTAAGTGTGGCCTCTCCAGGGGTTTCTTCTGAACCTTTATGGGCTTTGTATTCCAGCCTTATAGTCACATCTATAGTGCTTTGCAGGTCCTGGATTCGCTGTTGGTCTTTATCTGATAAGGCAAGTATCGCTGTGTCTGTGATGGGCTGGAACACTTGTTCATCATTGATTGTGTCCTCTAAGAAACGCTTTGTTTTGTCCACTTCTGCTTGTGATGGGCCACAGATAGAAAAAAACACTGGATCTACTTGCACGCCTTCGATGACAAAGTCTTTGCCACCATGTTGTTTTATTTCTTTCTCCCACGATCCAGCGAAGAAGGATTTAACACTAGCAGCATATGCTGCAAAATACACAAAATTGGAATAGAGAAATATCTTTAGCCAAGTGGCATTCAAAATCTTTGTTGTGAATGACCTCATGAAAATGTATTCCTGAACTATTCCGTTTTATCAATGAATGGTTTAATGTTTTAAAGGCTACTCCTAAAATTAATGTTCTATAAAATTAGGTTGAAATGAAAGTGATTCATACTTTTGATTTTTGACCAGGTACTCTGCTCTTGTTTGGCCGGTCCAGTTTCTTGATTCTGCATGCTTTTGTGGAATTCAGGGAGCATTTGGGCCTGGAACACCACCAGTCTGATCAGCTTCAGAGTGGACTGGGGATTTTTTCTGATCATGTCCAGCATGCCACCCATCATGGAGTCAGCTACTTGACCCGGAGACAACCCTGCTTGTCCTAGGAAAAACAAAGTCATGTGACTAAAATCTGTGTTTATGTTTTCAGTGAAAGTTTTGAATTGACAATATAAAGATAATGTAACAATTTGGGCTGCTAAAGTTAATGTAAGGTGAAAGCTCATATATCACATTTGTGACCCTGGACCACAAAACCAGTCATAAAGGTCAATTTTTCGAAATTGAGATTTATACATCATCTGAAAGCTGAATAAATAAGCTTTCCATTGATGAATGGTTTATGATAGGACAATATTTGGCCGAGATACAACTATTTGAAAATCTGGAATCTGAGGGTGCAAAAAAAATCTAAATATTGAGAAAATCGCCTTTAAAGTTGTCCAAATGAAGTTCTTAGCAATGCATATTACTAATCCAAAATTAAGTTTTTATATATTTACAGTAGGAAATTTAGAAAATATCTTCATGGAACATGATCTTTACTTAATGTCCTAATGATTTTTGGCATAAAAGAAAAATATATAATTTTGCCCCATACAATGTATTTTTGGCTATTGCTACAAATATATATAACGCAGCGACTTAAGACTGGTTTTGTGGTCCAGGGTCACATTTTATAATAAGCACTTATTTATTTATAATGCTAATCCAGAATTTGAGATTACTCAATTAAAAAAAATAGAATATTTTATAATACATTTGTTTTGTATAAATACAAGTGAATTTGTTGTCAAAAAATAAATAAATAAAACTAACATATACATTGTATTCATATATGTTGTATGTTGTCTTTATACGTAAGGACAGTCATTATTATTTGACACAGATTAATGACATTTGAGTTTGTTCTCACCTGTACCAATAGCTGGGATTGCAATGGAGGTGAACTTGTTCTTGGCACACATTTCTAGAGCCTTTCTTACATGTTTTTGGATCCTAACAGCATCGCTGTGTGCTGCAATGTGGATGATCTTTTTACACTGCAAATTCCCTGCTTGAGTCATTATCAGTCCACTGTTAGCCTGGACCCCTGGCAACACAGGAACCAGAATTATAAGACACCACATGCTCTCTTCTGTGTGCTGAAGTTTCTTTATGATATTTAATACAATTATTTTTTAATTCTTATTAAATATTTTAGTTTAGATATTGAAACATTCTTCTCACCGAGTTGCTGGCACTCAGTTTCTACATTTGGACCAGCCTTATCCAAAATAGCCTTTGAGACACCTTGACAATTTGAGATAAAATCAGTTTTATTTTCTCTGTTTTAACTCTCAGCTCAATCATTCCTGTCTTATAAAATGAAGCAAAAGTCAGCTTATAAAAAGGATTTACAGTCTTCTACTAATTCAGAATTAGTAACTTTACCTGATTTCGCTGTAAAATCTTTATTGCTGGAGTTCACAATGACATCAGTTTTCTCTAAAGTAATATCACCATTCAGGACCTGTAGCGTTACTCCTCCCACTGTAGTCTCATGAATCCCAGATTTTGTTATGACCTTTGAGAAGGGTCCTGTAATTTCATTGTAAAATGCAACAGAACTAAATAAACATTAAAGAAAGGTATATCAAGGGGAATTGACTGACTTAATTCATCTACTAAAATGAACTTGAGACCAGTTAGTTGGCAGTGATTTCATAAATGGTTTGGGTAAGAAAAAGTGTAAAAGGGTAAAAAAAAAACAAGTTTTGAGCACCTGTGCTCTGTGGCTGTGTGGGGTTACTTGCTGAGGCAGAGGCAGACTGGCCCAAAAACCTTTTGCTAAACTCATCTGTGAATACCTGTTGTGGATGACATATATTGTTACAGAGGTGAAAATAACTCATTATTATTGTAACAAGTGTCAAAAATATGCAGAATGTGGAATTCCATATGGATCTAAAAAAGACTGATATGACATCATACATCAGGTACCTGTATGGTTTGTGTATCTTTGGGGTGAAGAACAAATACCACTTCCTTCACATGCTTTGAACCTCTTTTACTGCTAAACTTAAAGGCAGAGTCCAGCATAGTGCAGACCACCAGTGGCTTTGGAAATCCCAGGTTTCCTGTGCCAATGGCAGAGAATACAATGGAACTCTGCTGACGCTGCTCTGCCAGACCCAAACACTTATCCATGACATCCTCCAGCACCTGCACAAAGAGAATAAACACGTCATTAAAAGCATTCAATTTTTAACTACTAATCACTAAAAATCAATCAAAGAGTATTACCTTCTGCTCATTTCCTTGCCCCTGATTCCAGTGGGGTACAACAACATGGAACACCAGTTTGTTCTTCAGGTTTGCACCGGCTGTTTCAAAGACTCCTCCATTATTGGCAGAGCCTGTGACTTGCTGATTGAGCAGAACCTGAAGCTGAGGACCAGCTGCTTTGAGAAGAGCATTTGAAATAGCTCCTACACTGAGATTCAGGTCACTGCTGAGTGTGTTCACAACAATGTCCATCTGTACAAAAAGCAGATATTTACAGATGGTTAGTCAGCTCAAATCATGCTCCAATATTTTACTTAAAATTAACAAAAACTAAAAAGGCAGATGGCCCTTTAAAACTTTTGGAGATGAAAAAAAAATATTTAAAAACCACCAACCCCTATCAAGTACATCTCAAGACATTTTGATATTTCAAATAAAAAATGAGACACCAAATAATATTAAGTATAATTATATTGAACTCACTGTTGTGTCCTCAATATTTCCTTTCATAAGGGTGATGGTTAAACCTTCTTTTGTCTGAAAACTTTGTGATGCTCCTTGAAAGTGTGCAGCTATCTGGTGTTGGCTTGGAGAAGAACTTGCTTGGTTTTGGTTTTGCTGCTGGCTGCTTGAACTGCTTCCAGAAGCCACGCTATGGGTAAGTGCACTGACTCCATACACTTTCTTCACTGCAGCTTCTAAAGCTTGAACTGTCTTTTCATTGTTGTCAACTAGGTGAATCTTCCTCAGTGTATTCCCCTCAACAAAATCACAGAACTCTTTTATAGCTTTCACAATGGTGTCTGCACAAAGGTCCAGTGGGAAACCAAATACACCAGAACTAATAGCTGGGATTGCCAATGACTGGAAGCTTTCTTGATCTGCCAAATTCAGACTCTTCTTCACAGCTTTTTTCAGGAGCTTTACAGACTCCTGAGGATTGGAAGGGTTATAATGTGGTCCTATTGCTAAAATGACATGCTTGCATCGCAGCCGCCCTCCTGCATCGAGGAGAACAGCATCACCTGTTGTTAACTTCCGTTTTTTGACAATCTGGTTGCAGTCATTCTGAAGTTTAGGACCAGCAGCATCTGAGAGGGCCTTTACTAAACCTCCATCCAGTAGGAGGGTCCCTTTGCATGCACCGACCACTGCATCCACTTGAAACGAACACATGTCAGCTTTGTTTACTGTAATCTCCATTCCTTCATGTGTTTTACATTCATAAATAGACTTTATTGTCCGTGATTGAACTGTGTCATGTGGGTGGTCATGCTCATCTAGTAACTGGACCAAACAATTACATTTTTGTCTTGGCATATGTAACACACATTAACTCTTTCTCCTTGAAAAACTTCTTTGCCCCTGGTTTAACTATTTTCATGGTGCAGTGATGCGCAGATCTAAGTAAGTCCTCAAACAGAGGCACACACTTAGAGACATAAAGCCTTGAGCCACTGATGACAATCTCTTCATCTTTGAAGTCCACATTCACTTTACCTTTCACCTCTTCAAACCAATCCTGCTTTTTGTGATCCTTTATGAATGTGACAACAGTCTTGTGAGCTTTCAGAGTTTTCTCAAATTGAGAGTTTTCCTGAACAAACGTATATAACTCTTGTTCAACATCGTTGATGGAATCTACAAAGCCAGATACCACCACCTGGTTGATAGTTGTCTGTACTGTAACATTTGTGACTGTGCTTTTTATACGAGAGACAAGGCCATGCCAATCTGATGTTCCTAGAAGACTGGGATCTTCTACATTGAAGCTCAGATGACCCAGATCTGTTTGCAAATGCTTCTCACCATCATTCAAGGCCTTGTGTGTTTTCCCAACAAGCAAAACTCTCTTTCCATCAGCTTCTAATGCAACATAGATTCCTTTGTTAAAAAACATATCTCTAGTTATTTCCTCTAGATCCTTCTTCTGCAGAAAATCTAAAACAGATTGGTGGAGCTCAACTGGTTTATGAATCAAATTAAGGACAGCCTGCAGTATTTCGTTCTTTGTTTCCAGCACCTCATGTTTTAGACCATAGAAAGTTAACTTTTGGCTGTGCACATCGTATGTTATGTTCATTTCTGGAAATTTGTCACAAATTTGCTGCTCCAGACCATCATGGAGAACAAGATTGTAAATGGATGGAGTCATATTGATTTCATCTGTCTCACTGCCCTTCTCTCTTTGAATTCTTTGGGTGATTTTCTCAACAGTTTCCTTCAGAATTCCCTCAATCCTGTCCACGTCTTCTTTCAGGCCGGCTACAGCTATTGTTCCTTCATCCACATAGGGAACCAGTGTGACAGCCTCTCCCACTACTGCTTTTTCAATTTCAGGTTGTATGTCTGTCACATCCTTCTGAATGTGGAGCTCAGTGGATTTAAACTTAGATATTGATGCTAAGAACACAGATAGGGCATCTTCTCTCCATGTCTGAATGAGTTTTCTTGTCTGCACACCATTGTTAAGTAGGGATTGAGAAGGACTGATCTTCACTGCTGAGGACTGAAAATCCATCTCACAAAAATGACTGGACATAGCTTGCTTGATTAAATCCAGAGATTTCCTGTTTTCCTTTAAGTGTTGCCATATAGTTCTATCAATCTTCTCAATAAATGCCTCTGGAAGTGTCAGGGTGGGTCTGTCTTTACCATATAGAGCTGTTTGTAGCGTATCATAGTAAGGCAGTACTCTGAAAGGCTGTTTTTTAATTTGATGTTGCTCTTTGAGGACTTTTTGCACATCTGAAAAAAAACACATTGTGTAATTTTATGCATATGACAAAATTAAATTCAACTAATAAATCAAATGTAACCACTTTATTTACCTTCAGGATTTTTAAAAGTGATTATTGCTGACTGATCCGTTTCAGATATTACCCCATCATCCTCTACTTCTGCAAATTTGTCAAAATAGAGCATGATTAAGTCAGAGTTTGAGTTTGGAGGTAATCCTTCAGCTTTCACCTTTGAAGTCTTCTCAAGCAATCGGACTTTCATGTTTTTCTTCTTAATAGTTGGATTGCTTGGAGAGGATACAAAGAAATGTTCTGCATCTATGGAATGAAATATAAGTAAAGGAAAACAAGCAAGGTGATCAACACTTAGACCTTAGTAAGAGGATAGTATTTTGCATGTACATCTGAAGATTACAGTGTGTTGGGGGACAGAACACATGACTTACACTTGCTTTTGGAAAATGTCACCACAGCACAGTTACTCTCTGGTATTGTTTCAGTGCTGAAGTCCTGTGACTCAGCAGAACATCCTTTCAGCACATTTTCCACCAGCATAGTGAGAAACTCTTGACCAGTTTTTTGGATGTTTTCAATTACAGCTGATGTAGGGGTTGTATCTTCTTCAGTTTCCTCAAGTGGCTCAACCTCCTCCTCTTTTTCTTCTTCACTCTGTGGTTCACCTTAATGTAAAAACACCATTTCCATTTCCGCATAAAACCTTAAAAAGTGTATTTAGTGTTGACGCCTTGTGGCAGGGGTGTGCGTTATGACGATTTTTGATCGTGGTCTCCACGATCTGCTTTTTTTTTTTAGAAATTTTGTAGTGAAACTAAACAGTTGAAAGGAAAATGGATGCATGCCTGTATATTAGATGCATGTCGGTCTTAAAGCGACAGCAGACTTTTAGTACTAAACGCAGCTTGTCATTAAAGTACAGTGGCAGAGAGAGCTCAGTGCGCTGCAACTACAGAAAACACATGCAAAGGAAAAGCACCAGCAAATTAAGAAAACATCATCAGTTTGACAGCACATGTGCTGCAAATACTTGTAACACAACCAAATACAGAAACGACCTGCAAAAACAGAAACGCGCTACAAATGCTCACAACACAAACAAATAAAGAAACGTGCTGCAAAAACAGAATTGTGCTGCAAATACTCAACACAGCCAAATAGCTACAAAAATATGCAAGTAGCAGAGACAATAACAAAATTACCCAAACAAAACAAAAATTAACCACATGTATATATTACCATTTCTATAACCACAGTTGTACAAATACCATGGTTAAACTATGGTTAGTGTAGTAAATGTACAGGTGCATCTCAGAAAATATATTAGAATATGGTGAAAAAGTTCATTTTTTCTTGTAACTTATTTCAAAAAGTGAAACTTTCATATATTTTAGATTCATTACATGTAAAGTAAAACACTTCAAAAGGTTTTTGTTTTAATTTTGATGATTAGAGCTTACAGCTCATGAAAGTCAAAAATCAGTATCAGTAAAAAATATATTAGTACATGACATGTGTTTATTAATTAATTATTTTAATAGTGAAACCATCGGCTATGGTTCATTTTTGTAAGTGAAGTTGTAAAAGTAAGTTAGCCAGCAATCGTATGATCAGGATGTTAAATCATTGTTGTATGTCTGTATTTATGTAGCACCGTGGTCCTGTGAGGCACGACATTTCGATCCACTGTATGTCCCCACATGTAGCGGAATGACAATAAAGCTCAACTTGAACTTGAACTTGAACTTGAAAATAAACAAAAATCTCACCTTTCAGAGCAAATTTTGATAAATATGCCATCTTCTTCACTTTGCCGTTTCCTCACATTTCCAATGTGGCGTGTGCTTTTTTATGCTGCGTGTTTCTGTTTTTGTTTGTGTTGTGAGAATTTGCAGCACGTTTCTGTTTTTGCAGCACATTTCTTTTTTTGGTTGTGAGCATTTGCAGTGTGTGTGTTGTCAAACAGATGAAGATGTTTTCTATTTGCATGTGTTTTTTCATTTGCAGTGCGTTGAGCTCTCTCGGCTCTCTCGGTAAAGGGAGTGTTCACCCAAAAATTCAAAAGATAACAAAATATATTTTGAAGAATGTGGGTAACCAAACATTTGCTGGACCCCATTCACTCATTCAGGTTTAAAACAACTTGAGAGTTAGTAAATGATGACAGAATTTTCTTTTTTTTGGGTGAACTATCCCATTAATTTTAATAAAACAAGATAAAAAAGAGAATGATCACTCACTGCTCTTGACTGAAGAACTTTAGTGGTTGCTTTAATAAGAATCCATATATAATTTATACACTGAAATGTAGGCTATAAAGTGTTTTTTTTTTAATTTGTTTATTAAGTTTCTTGAATTTTGTATATCATCTGGGCAACTAACTAACACTGTTGTCATGAACAAATGAGTTCACCGAGCAATCCCACTGGCTTATGTATTTATGATATATAGTCTTAAATTTATGTAAATTTATGTAAATTATATATTACTAATAATGTCAAATATTCTAAGCTATACATTGTAAAAATAAATATTTTGTGTTCTTTAACTGCTCAGCATTGTGGTATAGCCTACTAGTTTATTAAATCTAATATTGTCTTTGATTTTTTGATCAAAAGATAAGAACATGCAAATAGTAAAAAATCAGATTTTTAATATTTACCGTGAAAAATATAATTGGTTAATACAATACAGCATGCAACGTTAACACACTGTAACAGAGAACAATAGACTGTAAAAAAAAAAAAAGACAGATGAATCATCTCCACTCCCTTTCACTGGTAAGGCTGCATGGTCTCGTAGACCATCTCATTCTAATGTTTAATGCTGAGCAGGACATGGAAGGACTGGTCTAGAAAGGATGCATCCTCATTAGGGTGCATCCTTCCATTTGAGAAGCACCTAAAAAGTCCCAAAAATGGCCACTGCTTATTTTAAGTGTAATTCTTTTTTTTTTATTTCCCCATGGGTTTATGACCTTTACTGCAGCCAGCAAACTTGGGGCAATCAAAACATTTTGGATTTACTTTTCAGGATGTGTGCACACTTGCAGAGTGAAAGAGAGTCTATTGTGCATTTATCTTTTGAATAACCCTATTCATCTTTATTTTGGTATAAGATGCCACAATTTCTAAGTGTTAAACTGAATTGCAGCCTAGTGCGATAGATGTAATCAGTTTTACTTCATTCAAATTAATATGATTTTTCCAAAGAAAAATCATATTAATTGATAATATGATAGTTGCACTATCAAATACAACATCGGTGTCAGACAAGAAAGGGAGAAGAGTGTGGATATGTATAGGTGCATCTCAATAAATTAGAATGTCGTGGAAAAGTTCATTTATTTCAGTAATTCAAATCAAATTGTGAAACTCGTGTATTAAATAAATTCAATGCACACAGACTGAAGTAGTTTAAGTCTTTGGTTCTTTTAATTGTGATGATTTAGGCTCACATTTAACAAAAAAACACCAATTCACTGTCTCAACAAATTAGAATACTTCATAAGACCAATAAAAAAAAACATTTTTAGTGAATTGTTGGCCTTCTGGAAAGTATGTTCATTTACTGTATATGCACTCAATACTTGGTAGGGGCTCCTTTTGCTTTAATTACTGCCTCAATTCGGCGTGGCATGGAGGTGATCAGTTTGTGGCACTGCTGAGGTGGTATGGAAGCCCAGGTTTCTTTGATAGCGGCCTTCAGGTCATCTGCATTGTTGGGTCTGGTGTCTCTCATCTTCCTCTTGACAATACCCCATATATTCTCTATGGGGTTCAGGTCAGGCGAGTTTGCTGGCCAGTCAAGCACAGTAACACCATGGTCATTGAACCAGCTTTTGGTACCTTTGGCAGTGTGGGCAGGTGCCAAGTCCTGCTGGAAAATGAAATCAGCGTCTCCATAAAGCTTGTCAGCAGAAGGAAGCATGAAGTGCTCTAAAATTTCCTGGTAGATGGCTGCGTTGACTGTGGACTCAGAAAACACAGTGGACCAACACCAGCAGATGACATGGCAGCCCAAATCATCACTGACTGTGGAAACTTCACACTGGACTTCAAGCAACATGGAATATGTGCCTCTCCACTCTTCCTCCAGACTCTGGGACCTTGATTTCCAACTGAAATGCAAAATTTACTTTCATCTGAAAAGAGGACTTTGGACCACTGAGCAACAGTCCAGTTCTTTTTCTCCACAGCCCAGGTAAGATGCTTCTGACGTTGTCTCTGGTTCAGAAGTGGCTTGGTAGCCTTTTCCTGAAGATGTCTGAGCGTGGTGACTCTTGATGCACTGACTCCAGCTTCAGTCCACTCCTTGTGAAGCTCTCACAAGTGTTTGAATCAGCTTTGCTTGACTGTATTCTCAAGCTTGCGGTCATCCCTGTTGCTTGTGCACCTTTTCCAACCCAAATTCTTCCTTCCAGTCAACTTTGCATTTAATATGCTTTGATACAGCACTCTGTAAACAGCCACACCTTTCAGTAATGACCCTCTGTGACTTACCCTCTTTGTGGAGGGTGTCAATGTTCGTCTTCTGTATCATTGCCAAGTCAGCAGTCTTCTCCATTATTGTGGTTTCAAAGAACAAGAGATACCCAGAATTTATACTGTATGGATGGTCATTAATTGAAACTCAAATGTAAATATTCTAATATTTTGAGATACTGATTTTTGAATTTCATGAGCTGTAAGCTCTAATCATCAAAATTAAAACAAAAAAAAACTTTTGAAATGTTTTAATTTACATGCAATGAATCTAAAATATATGAAAGTTTCACTTTTTGAAATAACTTACAAGAAAAAATGAACTTTTTCACGACATTCTAATTTATTGAGATGCACCTGTATATCCCGGAACAAAAAGTGTCCAGCAGAGGGCAGGAGAACAGAGTTTATTATAAAGCCGGTTGACTCACCCGCTGTGGTTGCGTTGAACGAAGAGGCTGATTCCTAAAAACAATGTTTAATTTTTACTCTAAGTTTAAGTATTAGTCGTTCACGTTATTCAGTTGTTATATTGAAGACTGACCTGAACTGAGGCCTCTGATGGCGGAAGGCTCACAGTGATTTTCACTGTTGTTTGACCAATCTTGAGATCATGAGTTTGTTTGTTCAGAACCCGCTGTCTCACTAAGACAAATATAAAAACATATATGAGTAAACAAACATTAACATTAACATTTGTATCATTACATTAATATCAAACATTAATTTAATTTGTATCTTTAAGCAAACAAATTTGAACAGTTTCGTTTCTTGGACTCCTCCCACCGTCCATACATGTTTCGAGATAAGCTATACATATGAGATTTAATTGGCTATTAGGTTTCACTTAACGCTTTGTACATGATAAAGGCCTACCTCATATGTAACAGTTAGGCTATAGAAGTTTAGGCAACTTTACCTTCCTTAGATTTGAATCGAACAGTTGCTGTCTGCCCGTCAGAAACACAGTGTTCCACCGCACAGTCGCCTCCGTCGGATTTTTTACTCTGGAAATAGATGACAAGTTTGTTTTTTAGTTTAGCAGTGTGGGGGTCCCACTGGCCCTCCACAAAGAGAGCGAATGGGAACTCATCAGTAGCCATGTCCGCCTATCCTCTGACTGAAATGTTTGTTGAAAAGACTTAACTTTCACTTTTGATTGCAAGTGGTCATGCATAAGGCGGGGTTTTCCACACCACAACATAAAAACCGCTTCAGCTTCAAGCGGAAACACGTTTAAGTCTCTTCTTTGCGAAACGTTGAGTTGAAACTATATCTATTTTGGAAAAACTAAGAACGTACTGCAGTATAAGAAATAGCCTAATAAAAAGGTGAGTCAACAGATTCTCGTAATGCTATTTCGGCCTCTGTGCGCATTTAATACAGTTTCTCTTTCGATTTCAATTAAACGAAAGTTTTATGTGTTTTTTGGCAGTCTTTATTGATGTGCCTGTCTTTACAGAAGTTTATCAAAATCAAGGTAAGATTTGTTTCTAACTTCAAAGACAAGGCTACTTCAGTAGAGATCAGGATTTCTTGTGTTGTAGGCTAGCTAAATGACATGTTTCAACATTACTCAAACACGGATCGTTGTATAAAATCCTTACATCAGTGCTTGCAAAACCAATAACTTAAACTAGTAGGCCTATAGTTTTTAATCGATTAGTTTTAGTCGATTTTCAGTATTTTTCCGTTCTTGTGATGCGGATTTGCAATGGTAAAAGTAAATAAACCTGTTTGACATCTTTAATTCTTCTGTGAAGCCTCAGTCACCACTTTCATTGAATCTTTTTCCCCCCATACAATGAAAATTAATGGTGACTGGCTTTTAAAATCTCCTTTTTCAATTTGAATCAGTTTGTTTTTTCTAGCTGTCATGGGCTATATTCTGAGCTTTTTTCCTGAATTAACTGCATTTACTATGTACAGATAAGTGCAACGGTAATATGTATTATGTTTATTGTTCTTTAATTCTAACATTATTACATGAATTGCAGTGAAACTGTTATACAGTTGAATTTATTTATACCATAGTCCCACAGATTTACACTATTTGTGGCGGCATATATATGCAAATTCATTCTCTGCCAGCGTGAGGCGCTGTTGGAGCGGGAGAGCTCGAGGTTTCCCCGGTAACACTGTACACAAAACAGAGCTCCTCTCACAAACGCTGCTTTATCAGATATTATATGCAAAATGAAATGAAAATGACATCCAAAATTTTCTGAAAACAGTCGATTTCCATCAGAAATACAGTGATATAAGGCACATCTAGGCACATTAGTACCAGCAACTATGGCAATGGTCTCTAAAAAAATATGGAGCGAAATTTGTGCCAATATTCATCAAACAAATCCAGCATTTTGCAAATAAACAATCTGCTTTGCAAAGAAAAACTCGACTTTCAAACAAACGCAAACTGATTTGCAAATACAAAACTGTATTTGAGAGAAAATGCAGAGGTATAGACAAATATGTATTGTGTGTTACAACTGTGAGACTCATTTGCCTTTTTATGACCAAATGTGACTTGATTTTCTCACAAATGCGTGCAGGCAGATTTTCTCACATGTGTTCAAACAGATTTTCTCACAAATGCGTGCAGGCAGATTTTCTCACATGTGTTCAAACAGATTTTCTCACAAATGCGTGCAGGCAGATTTTCTCACATGTGTTCAAACAGATTTTCTCACAAATGCGTGCAGGCAGATTTTCTCACGTGTGTTCAAACAGATTTTCTCACAAATGCAATCCAAACAGCAGATGGCGCTGTTGGTCAATTTACGCAAAACACCTGTTTACCTTTTCAAGGAATACAGCAGACCAACATGAGTGGGGAACAGGTGAGTTTCTGTCTTACTATTTCTATAATTAATCATTTAGCCTAGGTGTTTTCACAAAGCTTCCCCACTACAATGTTAGTGAAATTCACAGTAAGTGCTGTAAAGTTGTTAACATGATTGATTAGTTCAAAAATCATTAGCGACATTGCTAAACATTTAAGTAGGTAGTCTCTCTCTCTAAAAACTGATCCATTCTCTGTACCTCTTAAGGCCAATTCACACAGCACAGACAAACGCCAACAAACTCCAACAAACTAGTTGGCTCAAGTTGGCTGTTGGGTTTAGAATCTTATGAAAAATAACTGTCATGTTCACACTGCACCAACAGACACCGACCAACTCTATATCTATAAGCATGTTCAGTTGGGTGAAAACCAACTCCAACCAACTCCAACCAACACCAACCAACGCCAACAGGGGTAACACACTGATCCAACAAACTCCAACAGACTAGTTTGTTGGAGTTTGTTGGCGTTTGTCTGTGCGGTGTGAATTGGCCTTTATCCTCTGTTGGATCGCAGGATATAGAATATATAGGCTACATACTGTATGTTGATACAATTGTTTAACATTCAAAACAATGCAGGGATATAACAATATATTGTGTCACAATATATAGTAATTTTAAAATGCAAATGTATTATGGATAGTGACAATATCGTGTACCAAAAACGAAAGCTTAGACAATTTAATTTAGTATCAGATATAGTAATATCACCCAAGAGGTCATTAATTATTAACAAAAAAATTTTTGAAAACCATTGAAATCACATTATTTAGTGCAATATCTAAAACTTTTAAATGTTATAACACTGTGCAATCATTTGTGTCTAAAATAATTATGTATTTTTTTTAGCTAAGCAAAATTATGAATATTTATCTTCTGGTGTCACTCTTGTCCTGTGAATTGGGGAGAAGGATTTAGTTCACGCTGATATAATACTAAATTCAGCGTTTTAATAAACAGTGGTTTACCAGTATTTCAGAATGAGTTTAACAATGGAATGATTAGAAAATAATCTTTGGGGTCGAAGACCGTGGGCTTTGTCATGTTTTCATGATGACCACGAAAATAACAAAAAATACAGATATGAGTATTGCATAGTTTTAAACTGCAAAGGTTCTACTTTTATTTGTGTATAGTCTTAATAATAACAGAACAATGTGCTTTTGTAAAATAAAGAAAACATACAGGGTGCGTTTCTCCTGTAATGTGATCCCGCCTCACACTGAGCACTCTGTTCACATGTTAATGATCTGAGATCAGCCAGATAAATATGTAGATGCCCCTGAAAATGGCATCAAAATGTCAAGCTTCATCATAGAATTTAGCCTACTTTCTTTTTCTGCGCGTTGGATGATGGCATGCTACATGGGTGAAGACATACTCTGGACAGTGAGGACTCTTTTTGGAGTGACTCAGATGACGAACGTTTGCATTTTGAAGAGTCACTAATATAAATCCTGACAGTAGCCTTTTATTCTTAACTTCTTGAGTTAAAATGTTCCTCTGCTATATATATAAAAAGCTACATATTTTGAGTTGGACTTTTCCAAACAAGCTATTGTCAGACTAAAATCTGCCAGTATTCAGAGTAAAATTTTGGTTGAAATATGAAATATTTCCTGACAGGCCACTTTTAGTTTTAAATATTGTATAAGGTGTGTATATAAACTAATGTATGCTATATATAAACATAAATATGATAAATTATGATATCCCTTATGAAAATTAAAGTTGGTTTTACTATAGTAAAAGTGTGGTAACCATGTCTTTTTTTTTTTTTTGCAGGTCACCATTTCTGTAATGACAGCTTTTCTGCAAATACCATGGTATTTATTTAGTAAAACCATGGTTAATTTTGGAAAGGGATATCGATGTTTAGATTATATTTCGGTACATTTATATAGCTGAATCACAATAAAGCTCACCTGAACTTAAACTAGTTTGATTATAGTAGCCTATTTGTATAATTACTTTAGCCTACTCCTTTCAGTAGGTTGTCTGTAGTTTTATACTTGTTTAAACTTTTACTGCAGAGGCAGCCTACAACATTTCTCTCCACTGTAGGCTATGTCTCAACATATATAGCAGAATGACAATAAAGCTTACTTGACCTAACGTAAAAATAAAATTCATTTTTTTGAATGTTGAACAATTGTATCATCATATGTAGCCTATATATTCTATATCCTGCGATCCAACAGAGGATAAGAGGTACAGAGAATGGATCAGTTTTTAGAGAGAGAGACTACCTACTTAAATGTTTAGCAATGTCGCTAATGATTTTTGAACTAATCAATCATGTTAACAACTTTACAGCACTTACTGTGAATTTCACTAACATTGTAGTGGGGAAGCTTTGTGAAAACACCTAGGCTAAATGATTAATTATAGAAATAGTAAGACAGAAACTCACCTGTTCCCCACTCATGTTGGTCTGCTGTATTCCTTGAAAAGGTAAACAGGTGTTTTGCGTAAATTGACCAACAGCGCCATCTGCTGTTTGGATTGCATTTGTGAGAAAATCTGTTTGAACACATGTGAGAAAATCTGCCTGCACGCATTTGTGAGAAAATCTGTTTGAACACATGTGAGAAAATCTGCCTGCACGCATTTGTGAGAAAATCTGTTTGAACACATGTGAGAAAATCTGCCTGCACGCATTTGTGAGAAAATCAAGTCACATTTGGTCATAAAAAGGCAAATGAGTCTCACAGTTGTAACACACAATACATATTTGTCCATACCTCTGCATTTTCTCTCAAATACAGTTTTGTATTTGCAAATCAGTTTGCGCTTGTTTGAAAGTCGAGTTTTTCTTTGCAAAGCAGATTGTTTATTTGCAAAATGCTGGATTTGTTTGATGAATATTGGCACAAATTTCGCTCCATAAAAAAACCTCTTTCCAATATACTTCCAAGTCAGGCAAGACCATAGAATTGGAGAGTCCCTCTATCCACTTTACATCTAGGACAGAGCTCTGAGTAGGAGCTTTTAAAGGAGTGCAGTTGAACTGGGGTATAATAAACTCCCATTTTTGAGCATTTTCTGAAAAACGACATGCCCAAATAAAAATGTATGTAGCTCTTGAACCCTATGGTCTATGTTCACAAATCTGGTCTTGTTTGAAACTAGACACTTGAAACTATGTTAGCCAAGAGTCATAATAACTCAAAAGTAGTGTAGTAACAGAGTAAAACATGGTAAAATATTCATGAAAGTGACTTACAATTTCTTTGAATGAACTTCACCAAGGGAAAAAATGATTAAACTTTTATGTCAAAGGCCTGAAAACACCACAAGGATAAAGCTGAATCTCTGACCATGTTTTGATTCAAATTTGAGGATGATACTCCTAAAAATGTAGCTTCTGTAAGCTTTTTTCCCCAAAAAGTCTAGGCGTCCTTTCAAAAAGGCCACTTGGAGACTCCAATTGGATGAGTTTATGATGGCTATTGATAGAGAAAGTCTGAGCTTCCTCACACATTGTTTCCCATTGAACCCCGAAGACGAACGTACGTTCGATCTGCAGATTATCACATGAAACGAAACAATATCCAATCAGAAAGTGAGCTGACAGAAGACAGAAGCATAACAAACGCAGTCATGGCGCATCACAAAAGGATTTGGACACTATCATCGCAATTTCTTCCTGCCATTACCAAAGACTGGGACTTTGCCATTACTTTAAAGCTTTAAAACTATTCTTTGAATAATTTGTAATTATTTATACTTGTTTAAGGAAATTTTATTTCTTATTGCTTTTCCTTTTTTTATTTTTTTTTATTTTTTTATTTTTTATAGTTTTTTGTTTGTTTATTATTGTATTTGATGTAATTTATATGTTATTGCCCTTGTATGTTCTTTGTTCTAAAATTGCAATTTAAAAAAAAATCTTGTTTATTCTCAAGTCTCCTGAGATTTTGCGAGATTTCCCGTGTTCACAGTCGGGACTCTGGTTGAAAATCTGTTGGTGTGTGGTGTGCTGTCTTTGTCACATGCAGCAGAGATGGAAACTCGAGTCAGAGACTTGGACTCGAGTCGCACTTAAGTCGCATAAATAAAGACTCGAGACTTGACTTGGACTCGTGAACAGCTGACTCGAGACTTGACTTGGACTCGTGACTCGTGAGACTCGTAAAAAACGAGTCATTTGGTATAGGAGTTTATATGAATGTATCTCTGAGGGAAACCGGCTGTCTTAAAAAAAGTTTAGATGGTATTTTCTTTTCATCTTGCCTCCGTGTAATGCATATTAGTGTTCATAACCGCAGCACTGCTTTGTTTACAGCGGTAACCAAGGAAACGATGTTTAATTGATGTTCAAGCGCCACCCGCTGGCAGAGAGTGAATCTGCATTAATTCAGCCTGTCTTCTCTGTCTGCTGAACAGATGGTTTATGTAGAATAGTTTCACAAAACTAAAGTCAGACCATTTTGTTTTTGCTTCAAATTTCGAAATTATACAATCCAATTTAGATTAGAAACTGCTCATGCTGGATGTACAAGTACATCTCAGAAAATTAGAATATGGTGAAAAAGTTTTTCATTTTTTCTAGTAACTTATTTCAAAAACTGAAACTTTCAAATATTTTAGATTCATTACATGTAAAGTAAAACACTTCAAAAGTTTTTTTGTTTTAATTTTGATGATTAGAGCTTACAGCTAAAGAAAGTCAAAAATCAGTATCTCAAAATATTTACATTTGAGTTTTAATAAATAACCATCCATACAGTATAAATTCTGGGTATCTCTTGTTCTTTGAAACCACAATAATGGGGTGTACATGAGATGATTACATGAGATGTACCTTTATGCAGTCTCTTTGTTTGGATTGAGTTGTGTTTAAAATACAGTGGTTGCCTCTAATTTTAAATTGAAAAAGAGCACAAAGCCTTAGTTTGTTTATATGAGATTTATCTAATTTGTGTAATTAATTTGATTAATTGGGGTTTGTTTTAAAATTTTGTTTTGTTGTTTGACATTTCAAGTTTTTTTTTTTTTTTTTTTTTGAGAAAATCATATTGTGAAATCAGTATTTCAAAACTGATTTAGCCTCAATAACAAGCTGAAAGAACTGTTGCTAATAAATAGAACAAAGACTTGAGATGTGACTTGGACTCCACAAAAAGACTTGAGACGTGACTTGGACTCCACTTTAAAGACTTGAGACTTGACTTGGACTCCGCTTTAAAGACTTGAGACTTGACTTAGACTTGACCTCAAAGACTTGAGACTTGACTTGGACTTGGACCTCAGAGACTTGTGAACATGTCTGCATCGCAGCACACCACACACTGTAGGAGCAAAACGGTTAAATCTAGGATTTTTTTTGTCCTCATGTTTGTGGTCTCTCACATTTTGAAGATCTTATAAGATTTTAAAAATCATTTAGTGTGTACCCAGCATAAGACAAACAACTGAAAACAACGGAGGACCCTGCGAGTCTAAAAATGACGCTAAAGTGGTACCTTGAGCGTCAAAAAGCGACGCCAAGTGGTCCTGACCAAGCTTCAATATGTGACAAGTTGGGAGTGAGAACGTGTTGTTCTGGCGTATCTGGTCCCTGCTCTGGGATTTTCTTGAGAATGTATATTATAAAATTGAATGATTTTACTTTTTCTTTTTTCTTTTTCTGGTGCTATCGCCCTTCACTGATTTCTTGAATTACAAGCTGATGGATGATTGTATATGCTGCCATAAGACACCTACACCACTGTTTTGTTATTGTAAATTAATAAATAAAATTAGTAAAAAAATGTAGTTCTCAGTGGGACTATTAAGATTACCAAATGGAATAAAAGCCGCTAGGGCATTAAAAGGATTTTTAAGAAAATAATTCAGGATTTTGAAACACGAGTGGTTGTGATGTCCCTGAATTCTCCAGCAGCAAGATGTTATTCCAAAACAACTATTAGGGATATGATAATCATTACACAATATTCAGTAGGACTATAAAAAGTAAATACAAATGTATCACTTTATCTATTAGCATCTTATTTTATTTTTTAGTATGTAGTATGTTTTTAAATTAAGTAAGAAATCCCAATAGAAAACCTGTACACATTACAATAGGATATTTTGACTAATGAATCTGTGGTCAAATTGTTTTGTATATTGATAAATACTTTATTTCCACAGAGGTCTGTGTCCTGAGGAAGCTACGAGCCATGAGTGATAAAGAACAGGATTTCATGCCACTGGTTACAGAACAGGCTGCCATTCTAGGAAAGTGTAAAAGTGCCTTTTGTCATGCTGTTAAAGAAAAATTTAATTGCACAGCTGTTCTCCAAAATGTGGAAGAGGCTGTCTCCTTTGGTAGCAACACAAGTGGTGCCTGGCGTGCTGAGAAGAGATACTCCACAAAGCTGTCCAGCAGAGTTGAAGTATCAGTCTGGAAAGATGATCTTACACGTCATAAAGTGGTTGCTGTGGTCAATGCAGCCAATGAGATGCTAAATCATGGAGGAGGTCTTGCACAAGCACTGAGTAATGCTGGGGGACCAATGATACAGAAATGGAGTGATGATATTATACAAAAACACGGAAGAGTGAAAACAGGCCTCGCTGTACTCAGTCCTGCTGGAAATCTCCCATGTGAATGTATTATACATGCTGTGGGTCCCAAAGTGTGTCAAAATCCATCCCAGAAGGATATTGATCGAGCTGCACCCTCGTTAAATGATACTGTCAATAGTATCCTAAAAATAGTTGTAAATCAAAACATTTCCTCTGTTGCGATTCCTGCTCTGAGTTCTGGCCTTTTCAATTTTCCAAGAGATCGCTGTGCAGACATTATTGTAAAGGCTATAAAGCAGTTCCAGGAATTTGGAGGGTTTCAAGGCAAGAACCTAGAAATCCATCTGGTCAATAATGATGAACCCACAGTCCGAGAGATGGAGAGAGCCACTAGGGCGATTTTAGATCCAACCAGCACCTCTGCCTCATACAGTGGTGCAGTGAAAGGCCAAAACCAGACTATGACTTCTACTTCAAGCAAAAGTTTGCAGTTTGGGAACATAACACTGTGCCTTAAAAAAGGGTCTATTGAAGAAGAAAAGGTAAGACTGAAAGTACTCATAGAAAAAAGATGAGTGATCAGTTACAAAGGTCTGAAGTTCAAGGATCAATGGTGTATAATTTTGAGTAACAATTTATATATATATATATATATATATATAAAGTTTGTTTGATATAAAAACATGGAATTGTAAGAACAAATGAATTTTTTTTTTTTAAATTGTGGGAAAAAAATACATTTTATATTGATATTTCATCTTTTTCTTTTCACTTTGCTTCAATCATCAGGTTGATGTAATTGTAAATACCATTGCACCAGACTGTGAGTTGTCCCAGGGGCTGATTTCAAAAGCAATTTTGTTGAAAGCTGGCAGCAAGATTCAAGATGAGATAAAAAAAAAACATGCTACCCCAGGTTTCACAAGAGTTCATCTCTATGTGACAAAAGGATATAATCTGAATTGTGCAGTGGTTTTTCATACTGTATGCACACATAGGTCCGAGTCTAAGGCCACACAGGTAGATTTTATTTTTATCAGTAATTTAGAACACTATCTGTACTGTCCCACTTTCTTAATACACACAGTATGTCTTTTTGTTGTTGTCTGTAGATTCTTTACAATGTGGTTAGGGATTGTCTGAAGAAAGCTGCTTCAGATTACAAGTCCATCTCTTTCCCAGCTATTGGTACTGGTAATCTGGGCTTTGACAAAAGGGAGGTTGCCAGAATCATGACAAATGCTGTGGCAGAATTTGCCAAACAAAACACAAAGAAGAAACTGGATGTATATTTTGTTGTGTTTCCAAAGGACAATGCAATGATGGAGGTGATATATGTTAATTATCTATACTCTACTTTTCAGTGTTCAATATTTGTATACTCATTTTCATCTATTGCATTATAATTATTCAATCTGTATTTTTGTATATGGAAAAAGTGAATGCATAAATGTTTTGTGCAGCACAGTTATTAAAATTAATCACGCACAAAAGCAATTCAGCAGAATTTTTTTTTTTTCATATATTTGATTTCACTGTAATGTTTAGGCTTTCGAAAAAGAGATGAAAAGCAGGAAAGGAGAGGCAAAGTCCCCAGAAGTATACAATGACATGACAAGTGAGCAAAATATATAATGAAATATATATGACATATACTGTTTATATTTACTAAAAATGTTGCCACTTTCACACTTTTGCCCAGATTGCAATAATATATATATATATATACTCATGAAAACTACTGAGATAAATGTTGTTACCTCACTTTCAAATGTTTTCAGGCTTTGGTTCTGCAGCCAAAGAAACCACAGAAAATGAAACACCTACTGTTGAGTTCATCTCCAGTGACTCCAGAGAAGCTCTGGGAGAGGCAAAATCATGGATGCTTAATATGCTAAACCCATCAGATAACATGACAATAAAGAATAATCATGTCATATATCTTGACCAAAGAGACCATGAAAACCTCCTCTCTCTCCAAGCAAAGTTTCATGTTCACATCAAGGAGTTCTTCAGGAATGGTAATGGTGGAATAACCATCACTGGAAACCCTCCAGCTGTCAGTTGTGTGGCATTTGAGGTGGAGTCCATGCTTTGTAAGGCCCAGGAGGACTTCACCCGAGCTGAAGAATGTGACATGCTGTATTCTGTGGTTCGCTGGAGCTGTAAAGATGTACCTTCGATACAAACACCTGAAATCAGTGCAGATTTGGAGAAAGCATATTTGGCAGGGAACGAGAACCATGTGTTCAATAACCTCAAAGTCAATTTGATGTCCAGGACTTTGGTTGACGACTATGGGAAAAGCAGGAGTGTGGAAAGGACATGTATGTTCAAATATTTAAACTGTAAATAAATTGTAGTTTAATAAAAGTTTAATAGTTTTCTCAGTACACTGCTGATATTAAGTTCATGTCTCATAACATCTGGATGACCTGATCCAATCTTTCCACCTTTACAACACAGGTCTGATTGCTCCTTTCAAATCTCTTGACAATTCATTTTATACAAGAGTACCTGTGACCAGGAATGATTATGCTGGAAAAGAAACAAGTAAACCAGTCATTTCTTGTGGGCTTCATGTTGTAAGGGTGAGTAAGCTAATATCCCAGTCACAATGCTACTTTTTTTTTTCCTGAGAGAACATCACTGTCGGCTTTCCTTATGTTTCTATAGAGCAGATATTGTATGTAAACATATTGTAAGCAATACATTTGTGACTAACAAATAATGTCTCGCTTAATGTAGTCCATGTAATTTATATTTGCTTTTTTCTTCCTCTCTGTTCAACTAAAAATACAAAGGCAACAATGAGGAAGTTTAGCAAGATGCTGTGAAACAAAGAATGTAATGGCATGTGGTTGCACTGGTTGTTACAGATGGAGAAGCTAGAGAACATCGTGCTGAAGCAGCTGTTTGAAATGAATATGCAGAGACTGAAAGACAAACCGAAGCGCCTCTACCAGCGTGTGTCTGCACAGATTTGTAATCTCATCTGCAGAGTAGGCTTTCAGAAAGAGTTTGCACCTCCTGCAGGTAACAAATGTGAAGACATTCAGGATAATAATAAATCTTTCCTGAAAGCATTTCTTGTAAAGGTGAGCTTACTATGTTTGGCATCAGGTTACAATGTCTTCATTAAAGATGATTTTCTTCATTTCTAGAGCAAAATTATGGCAGTGGAATATACTTCAGCAGTACAGTAGATGGAGCCCTGAAGCTGTGGAAGGAGCAGGAACATGAGCAGTTCATCTACATCATTCAAGCCCAGGTCCTCACTGGGAAATCCACAATTGGTTCTCCACAATTTATTTTGCCCCCTCCCTTAAATGGAGACCCTTTGGATCGTTTTGATAGCTTGTCTGACATGGGGCAGAAGCATGTCATCTTCAACGGACAGCAAGCTCTTCCTGAATACCTGATCATATGTGGCAAATCAACCCATGTGTAGCTGCTCAGAGCAATATGCAAAAACAAAGCACATAAAAAAATAATTAGGGCACATTAGTGGATTAATATGTAGATTTCAAAACACTAATTTTTACTGAACTTCTAAAAAAGACGTCAGACAGTAAATACTGTGCAAAAATAAAAATAAGGAATAAAGGTCTTTGTAATAACTAGCCTAAATCACTTTTTTCTTGTGTATTGTACCAAACCTTAATTTAACCTGCTTTGACTAGGACTGCTCTTTCTTTTTTTCTAGATTGTTCCCCAGAGGTGTTAATTGCTGTACTGTTGGTACTTTTAAAATAGTTACATGAAATTTTTTAGCTTTTAATATAAAGACATTTATAAACATTGGTGTTAGATGAAAATAGTACCTTTTTTAAGTTGTTTATGTTATGAGATACCTAGCCTTATCTCCAAATGATTATAGCCCCATTGACTCCCTCTGCCAATGCATTGATGAAATTAACAGTTGGATGTGCCAAAACTTTCTTCAGTTAAACAAGGAGAAAACTGAAGTCATTGCATTTGGAAACAAAGATGAAGTTCTCAAGGTGAATGCATACCTTGACTCTAGGGGTCAAACAACTAAAAATCAAGTCAGAAATCTTGGGGTGATTCTGGAGACAGACCTTAGTTTTAGTAGTCATGTCAAATCAGTAACTAAATCAGCATACTATCATCTCAAAAACATTGCAAGACTTGGAGAAACTTGTTCATGCCTTTATCACCAGCAGGGTGGATTATTGTAATGGTCTCCTCACCGGCCTTCCAAAGAAGACCATTAGACAGCTGCAGCTCATCCAGAACGCTGCTGCCAGGATTCTGACTAGAACCAGAAAATCTGAGCATATCACACCAGTCCTCAGGTCCTTACACTGGCTTCCAGTTACATTTAGGATTGATTTTAAAGTACTTTTACTCGTTTATAAGTCACTCAATGGTCTAGGACCTAAATATATTGCAGATATGCTCACTGAATATAAACCTAACAGACCACTCAGATCATTAGGATCGAGTCAGTTAGAAATACCAAGGGTTCACACAAAACAAGGGGAGTCCGCTTTTAGCTATTATGCCGCCCGCAGCTGGAACCAGCTTCCAGAAGAGATCAGATGTGCTAAAACATTAGCCACATTTAAATCCAGTCTCAAAACTCATCTATTTAGCTGTGCATTTGTTGAATGAGCACTGTGCTACGTCCGAACTGACTGCATTGTATTTTATGTATAATCCTTTTCTATTTAACTGTTTTAAATTTCATTTTAAATCAATTTCTATATCATTTTAAAATTCCTTGTTTTATTATTTTTAATTCCTTGTTTTTATTGCTGTGAATGATTATTTCACTTTCTTTTATGTAAAGCACTTTGAATTACCACTGTGTATGAAATGTGCTATATAAATAAACTTGCCTTGCCTTGCCCTATGTCAACATGTTTATCAGTTGCTCAGAATAGAATGCAAATGAGGGTAAATAGATTTTCTGGTAAGTTTATGGTTTCATACTATGTTTAAATTCATTAATTAATTAATGCAATACAAATTAACTCTTTTTTAATTTTTTTATTAGTAATTGAGGCCTTTCTATTCATGTGATGTGATTTGTAAAACCGAATTATACTGAATGCTTTGACTCGAATAAATAAATGGCAACATTCAACTAAAATTTTGTTCATGATGACATTTATCTATACAATATTATGAGCTATATACTATTGAACTTTTATTCAATTTAGAATAGAAAATATTTATTACAGAAATATAACAACCATAACCAGACATTTAACATTTGTAGTGTAAAGAGTTGCTCTACATATTACAAGATGAAATACATCATGGTGTTACTACAAACTTGTGTTACACACACAGACACACACACACACACACACACACACACACACACACACACACACACACACACACACACACACACATCAAAATAATTAGAATATAGTGAAAAATTTAATTTCAAAAAGTGAAACTTTCATTTATTCTAGATTCATTACATGTAAAATAAAACATTTCAAAAGTTTTTTTGTTTTAATTTTGATGATTAGAGCTCATGAAAGTCAAAAAAACTATCTCAAAATATTACTATATTTTATTTGAGTTTCATTAAATGACCATTCCTACAGTATAAATTCCCGGGTATCTATTGTTCTTTGAAACCACAATGGGGAAGACTGCTGACTTGGCAATGATCCAGAAGATGAACATTGACACCCTCCACAAAGAGGGTCATTACTGAAAGGTGTGGCTGTTTACAGAGTACTGTATCAAAGCAAATTAAATGCAAAGTTGACTGGAAGGAAGAATTTGGGTAGGAAAAGGTGCACAAGCAACAGGGATGACTGCAAGCTTGAGAATACTGTCAAGCAAAGCTGATTCAAACACTTGGGAGAGCTTCACAAGGAGTGGACTGAAGCTGGAGTCAGTGCATCAAGAGTCACCACGCTCAGACGTCTTCAGGAAAAGGGCTACCAAGCCACTTCTGAACCAGAGACAACGGTAACAGGTAAGCATCTTACCTGGGCTAAGGAGAAAAATAACTGGACTATTGCTCAGTGGTCCAAAGTCCTCTTTTCAGACAAAAGTAAATTTTGCTTTTCATTTGGAAATCAAGGTCTGGAGTCTGGAGGAAGACTGGAGAGGCACAGAATCCATGTTGCTTGAAGTCCAGTGTGAAGTTTCCGAAATCAGTGATGATTTGGGGTGCTGTGACGTCTGCTGGTGTTGGTCCATTGTGTTTTATCAAGTCCAAAGTCAATGCAGCTGTCTACCAGGAGATTTTGGAGCACTTTATGCTTCCATCTTCTGACAAGCTTTATGGAGATGCTGATTTCCTTTTCCAGCAGGACTTTAGCACCTGCCCACAGTGCCAAAACCACTTCCAAGTGCTTTGCTGACCATATTAATTTGCTTGATTGGCCAGCCAACATGCCTGACCTGAACCCCATATGGAATCTATGGGATATTTTCAAGAGAAAGATGAGAAACAGTGGATCCAACAATACAGACGAGCTGAAGGCTCAATAGTGCCTCAGCAGTGCCACAGGCTGATCGCTTCCATGCCATTCCTCACTGATGCTGGAGTTTGTGCTAAATAAGCCCCGACCAAGTATTGAGTACATAAATGAACATACTTTAAAAAACTTGAACTTTTCTGTTTTGCAAATCCTTTTTTTTGATTGATCTTAGGAAATATTCTAATATTTTGAGATACTAGATTTTTGACATTCCTAAGCTCTAATCATCAAAATTAAAACAAAAAACTTTTGAAATGATTTACTTTACATGTAATGAATCTAGAATATATGAAAGTTTCACTTTTTGAAATAAGTTACAAAAAAAAAACCTTTTCATGATATTCAATTTTTTTGAGATGCACCTGTATATATATTATTTACATTTAAATACAAATCAAATTTTCATTCTACCAAGGAAAAATATGTAACTTGATTCAAAGAAATATAGCTTGATTCATATATAGATTCTAATAATTTTTCATTTCAATCTCAACATTGTTCCATACAGCATAACATGATAAAATATTTCACATATAAGATAATTTTTTCAGAAGGAAGCTGATGTCAACAGGGGACTAGCATGTCACATCACCTTGAATTCACCAGACACAAAGCTTGAATGACAGGAAAGAGTAATCTTGCTTGTACCAAGGCCTTGAGCCAAAGTGTCTCAAAACACTTTGAGTGTTAAGTCACATAAAAGTATTGAACTGAAAAATATTGTACATTCTATTGAATGTTATTGCTGTAGTCTGACCCTATTTTTGGGTCAGTGGCTGGTCAGATTGGATCAGATTCTCGACCAAATACTCAACAATTACACATGTTCACATTTAATTCACGTTTAAACCTTTTGACCACTATGCTTATGAGAAGATGATTGTGCTACCTCACAAAGAATAACAATTTTGACTTCAATCTTGTCTAGACCTGACAATCCCATCATATCAAACTATCCAGTAAAGGTCCAGGGATCTTCACGTCTTTTTGTGTCACAGATAACTGCTCTGATGATAAAAACCAAACTCACATGAAATTGAGAAATTAACCATTTATAGGGTTAAAAACCCCTATCCACTGATGTTATGTGAGGTATGTAGCAATAAAAGTACACCGTGTTTGTCTCTTATGCCTCAAAATGGTCCATTACTGAACCAGCACATGCTGATCGGCGGTCACAATTGAGAACATGATATCCCAGCATCCATATATACTCTTCTCGTGAGGATGGATCATTCAAACACACTCACACACTCATTCACACAGATCACTCTGACTCTGAGATTTCCATGCCATCCATCAGCAGCGTGTGAATGATGCCATCTCGTTTCTTGCCGCTGCTCACAGCCTTGATGCAGCAGTCGTGGTCGCCCAGAGAGAAGTGCGTCTCTGTGCCGTCATCAACAAACTCACCCTGAGGGAGAATGAATGTTTTTCTCCTGAATGAATGGTAGTTATGGTAGTCACATATGTTGTGGAACTGGTATGTTTTGCAGGGCTGTGACCACATCTACTTTGACAGCGTCAAATATCAGTTACTGTGAGAGAAAAAAAATAAAAAAAAAATAAATTCAAAACTATTTTTGTTTTTATCTTTGCCCTGTTGATTTTGTTGGGGCACTTCATCTAACTAGCATCAGATGGTAGAGTTAAAGTTTTATTTTGCTTATTTTATTACAGGTAAAATGCACAATTTTTTTTTTCTCCACAGTGAACAAAGACTGCAGTATATATGATGTGTTGCTGATCTAAAACTGAATTAAAGCCTGATCAGCTGTTGTTTACTGTAGTCACACTCACTTTTACTCAAAGAACAGGACCTTTATTAAGTGGTAGGTTGCGGTGATCTAATGTGCTAAAACTAAGACCTCGGTGGGGGTTGTTATTATTTCTTACATGTACATAAGAAAATAATACATTATAATAAAAATATTAAGACTGTACATTAAGGTTTAATTTGTTAACATTAGTTAATGCTTTGGGTATCATGAACTAACATGATATTTTAAATATGATAAAATATATATTTTTTTATTCTCATATTAAGCTATACACTTTTTAAATTAATTAAATTAATTTGTTCTTATTAAAGTTAATAAATATAATGTTTATTGTTAACCTACGTTCACTCATAATTCATTACCTAATGTTAATTTATACAACTTGAACTGTTAAAAAGTAGAAATTAAACAGAAGAAATTAAAATGGATATCAGAAATCAACATTAACGTAGACCAGGGATACTCAAATCTGGCTCACGAGATCCACTTTCCTGCAGAGTTTAGCTCTAACCCTAATCAAACACACCTGAGCATGTTAATCAATGTCTTCAGGATCATTAGAAAATCACAGGTAGAGGAGTTCGATCAGGGTTGGAGCTAAACTCTGCAGGAAAGTGGATCTCGCGAGCCAGATTTGAGGATCACTGACGTAGACTAATAAATGGTTAACAAATATTGTTCATTGTTAGTTCATGACATGATGACAGACATAAATAAAAATGAATGAATGAATGAATGAATGAATGGATAAAGTAACTGCTGGACTTACAGCCGTTTCCATTTTCTGTCCATTGCACCATATATCCATGGTATCTTTCTCTGTTGAGGACAAAAGAGTTTATAAGTGATCAATTAGCAAGTTGCAGGATGAGTGATAAAGATAAAAACATCAATATGAATCCTACTTCACCATACTAGTCTCACTGACTCACCTTCAGTGCTCTGATCTGTGACTTACTGTAAATCTAGGATCTCAGCATTAACCTGTGTGTCTGCCATCGTGATTACATTCTTGTGTCTTGTGCTGAGCTTTTCTTGTTGGCATTTGACTTGTCTTTTCAGCCACATTAGTTGTCAGTTATGAAATACGCTAACTGTACTTTACTATTGTTTAAAAGCATAAGCCAAATTACCACAGGTAATGGTTAACCTGAGTGGCAGGTGTGCAAACTGCTACACAAAAGATGTTTTAATTTTAATAATCAATGATGTTATTAAAGTAAAATTATATATTAAAAACATGCAACTGGGAGGAATTAAAAGCACAATACTAAATTATTCATCTGAAAAATGGGGAGGTCTCATTCTGTGTTGGCTGTCACTCCTATTGAAAATGAAAGTGATCTGATATTTTATTTGGACGTTATACTGACAGGTTCAGCAGGATTTGTGATTAATAACTTAGTGGCTAGTCTATAAAAAAATCTGTCCTTGCCCACCACTCGTTGCTACACCCCTGATATATAAGCCATATAAACACACAAATCAAAGGTCTGGAAAGTCCTTGGAAGTTTCTCTTTGATAGTTAAAAGTGTTATCTAACTAGGTAGGTCATATGCTCTATTGGCATGATGGGCTGATAAAAGTGCTAATGTTCACTAAAGCTTGATGACTACTCACTAGTGCCCCCATGAGGTTAACAAAACTGTTTGAAAACATTTGTGTTTTTATTACATTGTAAAGCTCCTCCTAATTACTTAAAGGGATTTGTATTTTTTTTTCAACCTTCATTTAACCTAGAGTTAATCACTGCTGCTGTGTGGCAGGTCACAGAGGTTAAGTGAGGAAAGGATTTCAGCATTTTAGAGAGCAGCTGTACTGTATGAGCAAATTAACAGATTGTGTTATTT
Organism: Schizothorax lantsangensis; assembly: GCA_027422415.1. Taxonomy (NCBI): domain Eukaryota; kingdom Metazoa; phylum Chordata; class Actinopteri; order Cypriniformes; family Cyprinidae; genus Schizothorax; species Schizothorax lantsangensis. The sequence continues at coordinate 21,199,436 of CM049848.1, forward strand.
ATTGTGTTCATTGTTATCCACTTATACCAATGAACACAAAATTAATCCTTGCTTTTGGATTCTACATTCTAGTAAAATACAGGAATCAGTATTGTCGGGGGAATGAGAGGAAAAACTTCATCACAGACCAATAAAATCACATATTTATTTGAGGAACCTGTGACCAGGTATTTCTTACCCAGAACCACTCTGCAGTCGATGCCATCAAGGTTGAGGAGCCATGTGCTGGTAACTTTGGAGCGATTCTCCATGTATTTCTTCAGGCTCTGTCCGTTAATCTCGAGAGTGTATTCATATGCAAAGCCACTCACTGCATCTATGTTAATAGTGGCCTTTGTATTTGTACCACCCACATGAAAAGTCTCCTTTCCAACCAGTTTGAACATCCAATCTCTCCTTACCGCCTCCTGGGAAAGTTATGAACAAGCCTGTGAGGCATCAGCACTTATTTTCCCATCATTATAATGAAAATACTCATGTCACATGAGTTTTCTACATAGATTTTCTTCAGTAAATTCAACATATATATATATATATATATATATATACACACACACACACACACACACATATATATACAGGTGCATCTCAATAAATTAGAATGTCGTGGAAAAGTTTACATTTATTTCAGTAATCCAACTCAAATTGTGGAACTCGTGTATTAAATAAATTCAATGCACACAGACTGAAGTAGTTTAAGTCTTTGGTTCTTTTAATTGTGATGATTTAGGCTCACATTTAACACAAACCCACCAATTCACTATCTCAACAAATTAGAATACTTCATAAGACCAATAAAAAAAACATTTTTAGTGAATTGTTGGCCTTCTGGAAAGTATGTTAATTTACTGTATATGTACTCAATACTTGGTAGGGGCTCCTTTTGCTTTAATTACTGCCTCAATTCGGCGTGGCATGGAGGTGATCAGTTTGTGGCACTGCTGAGGTGGTATGGAAGCCCAGGTTTCTTTGACAGTGGCCTTCAGCTCATCTGCATTTTTTGGTCTCTTGTTTCTCATTTTCCTCTTGACAATACCCCATAGATTCTCTATGGAGAATCAGGTTCAGGTCTGGTGAGTTTGCTGGCCAGTCAAGCACACCAACTCCATGGTCATTTAACCAACTTTTGGTGCTTTTGGCAGTGTGGGCAGGTGCCAAATCCTGCTGGAAAATGAAATCAGCATCTTTAAAAAGCTGGTCAGCAGAAGGAAGCATGAAGTGCTCCAAAATATCTTGGTAAACAGGTGCAGTGATGTTGGTTTTCAAAAAACACAATGGACCAACACCAGCAGATGACATTGCACCCCAAATCATCACAGACTGTGGAAACTTAATACTGGACTTCATGCAACTTGGGCTATGAGCTTCTCCACCCTTCCTTTAGACTCTAGGACCTTGGTTTCCAAATGAAATGCAACACTTGCTCTCATCTGAAAAGAGGACTTTGGACCACTGGGCAACAGTCCAGTTCTTCTCCTTAGCCCAGGTAAGACGCCTCTGACGTTGTCTGTGGTTCAGGAGTGGCTTAACAAAAGGAATACGACAACTGTAGCCAAATTCCTTTACACGTCTGTGTGTGGTGGCTCTTGATGCCTTGACCCCACCCTCAGTCCATTCCTTGTGAAGTTCACCCAAATTCTTGAATCGATTTTGCTTGACAATCCTCATAAGGCTGCGGTTCTCTCGGTTGGTTGTGCATCTTTTTCTTCCACACTTTTTCCTTCCACTCAACTTTCTGTTAACATGCTTGGATACAGCACTCTGTGAACAGCCAGCTTCTTTGGCAATGAATGTTTGTGGCTTACCCTCCTTGTGAAGGGTGTCAATGATTGTCTTCTGGACAACTGTCAGATCAGCAGTCTTCCCCATGATTGTGTAGCCTAGTGAACCAAACTGAGAGACCATTTTGAAGGCTCAGGAAACCTTTGCAGGTGTTTTGAGTTGATTAGCTGATTGGCATGTCACCATATTCTAATTTGTTGAGATAGTGAATTGGTGGTTTTTTGTTAAATGTGAGCCTAAATCATCACAATTAAAAGAACCAAAGACTTAAACTACTTCAGTCTGTGTGCATTGAATTTATTTAATACACGAGTTTCACAATTTGAGTTGAATTACTGAAATAAATGAACTTTTCCACGACATTCTAATTTATTGAGATGCACCTGTATAGCCTACAGTCAGGTCCATAAATATTGGGACATCGACACAATTCTAACATTTTTGGCTCTATACACCACCACTATGGATTTCAAATGAAACGAACAAGATGTGCTTTAACTGCAGACTGTCAGCTTTAATTTGAGGGTATTTACATCCAAATCAGGTGAACGGTGTAGGAATTACAACAGTTTGCATATGTGCCTCCCACTTGTTAAGGGACCAAAAGTAATGGGACAGAATAATAATCATAAATCAAACTTTCACTTTTTAATACTTGGTTGCAAATCCTTTGCAGTCAATTACAGCCTGAAGTCTGGAACGCATAGACATCACCAGACGCTGGGTTTCATCCCTGGTGATGCTCTACCAGGCCTCTACTGCAACCGTCTTCAGTTCCTGCTTGTTCTTGGGGCATTTTCCCTTCAGTTTTGTCTTCAGCAAGTGAAATGCATGCTCAATCGGATTCAGGTCAGGTGATTGACTTGGCCATTGCATAACAGTCCACTTCTTTCCCTTCAAAAACTCTTTGGTTGCTTTTGCAGTATGCTTTGGGTCATTGTCCATCTGCACTGTGAAGCGCCGTCCAATGAGTTCTGAAGCATTTGGCTGAATATGAGCAGATAATATCGCCCGAAACACTTCAGAATTCATCCTGCTGCTTTTGTCAGTAGTCACATCATCAATAAATACAAGAGAACCAGTTCCACTGGCAGCCATACATGCCCACGCTACCACCACCATGCTTCACTGATGAGGTGGTATGCTTAGGATCATGAGCAGTTCCTTTCCTTCTCCATACTCTTCTCTTCCCATCACTCTGGTACAAGTTGATCTTGGTCTCATCTGTCCATAGGATGTTGTTCCAGAACTGTGAAGGCAAGGGACTGCTCATGATCCTAAGCATACCACCTCATCAGTGAAGCATGGTGGTGGTAGCATGGGCATGTATGTAGGGCTGTGACGGTCTTTGTGACAACCGCGTCACCGCGGTGGTCGGTCGTCACCGCGGTTGTCTATTGCCACCGGCGGTAGTGCACGTGACGTCACACTTTATAACAAGCATAATACAAAGTTTTGTATACAAGTGTAATATAGTAACGGTTGCAAATTGTTTTATTTAGACTATAAATCTATGCTAATTCACAAATTACCTCAAACGCCATACACGGCGTTTCCTTTAGATTGGCAGGTTTGAGCGCAGGAAAATACAGTTTATTCTGCATTCAGCAAATGTATTTTGAGCGATGGACCTTGTTGGGAAACCAAATACTACTTCGCCGATCTGGAATCATTTCCATTCGTGTCACCCATCCGCGTTTGTACAAGTGTCTTCAAGTTCACGTGATCGCAAACGCCCGGTTGGTCAGGTTTGTGTTGGTGAGGCTTTCTCCAAACTGGCCAAATACGAGCGAGACAACGGTAAATGGAAGATGCCAACAAGAAATGTGGCAACATACGCCGCGAATCCTATTCCACAGAGAGCGCGTGCAGACCAGGAGTTAACGCTCCCGCTTGCTTGGTGGCGGAACAGTGAACCGTGCAGTGTTGCCAGATTGGGCGGGTTCCCGGCAGTTTTGAATTTGATTGTGCGGGTAAATATTGGCTTGGGCGGGTGGACAAAATTTGGACTGGTTTTTGGTCAGTTTGGCGGTTTTCAAAACATATAAATTGTATAGGATAATTGGTTAACAAACAAGCCCAAGTGTGCATATATAGCCTACTGCATGCATCCAATCAGTCATCACAAAGTTACTAAACACACACGCACGCTGCAAAGAGACTGGTGCTGATGTTTTAGCCAATCGCAGACAGACGTGATGATTCATGAGTGACGGGTTTTTAGCGCGATAACGGATCTGATTTTGAATGTATAACTGTAAGTGATCATAATGCCTAAATATAAGTTTGATGGTAAAGAGTGGAGAGTGTTTCAAAACGTGAATTACACCTGTTGCGGAGATGACATGAAGGCTGTATCACTGCAACTCCGAAATCAGAGCACAGTTAAATTATTTAATCAAAATCTATTTATATCTATACGATCCTGTCTTTTATCTTTTAAACGGTCCAGATTGGTATCCTTTAAAGATGCTGGACTTAGTTTTGACTGTGCAAAGTTCTACATATGAACTTCATGAAAGACTTCTGTGTGAAATTATAGAGCAACACAAAGGTATTGTTGTTATTTTTTTTTTATTGTCAGATTATCATACAGAATGACAGCTTTGACTGTCATGTGTGCATGAACGAGTGTGAAATACCTATAATTACGATCACTTATATTGGGCACTTGTTTGCATTTAAATTCTGACGGTTGACATTGATTGCCGTTTTGACAGTGTCTGCTTGCATATTTTAATCATATTTGGTAGTTCTCTTTAATGTATTTGCCCCGATTTGATCCATGGGAAATTTATCTAGCATTATATTTATATTATTTTGTCGTCATTATTTCATTATAAAGGAGTTAAAAATGGCTCTTATCAACCTTGATTTACATTATATCACATTATTTTGACAGTTAAAGTTTTGGGCGGTTTTTGTGAGCTTTTGGGCTGGAAATCATCCATCCAATCTGGCAACACTGGAGCCGTGTCTAAACTGGACGCCACGTCGCAACACAACAGGTTGAGTCTGTCTACAGAACATTTGAACTTTGTGTCAGTACATCATAAATAGGACGAGGCAGTTTACTGTGAGGGATTTGTCATGTTGTATCGCGCAGCATCTAGTGTAGACAGCATCACTGATTAGAATGAGTTCTCGCCGCGCCGCTCGCGTTATTTAAGGCTACTTTCCTATTTAACTGTATTATTTCTTTGATATTTATTTTAGTGTTTTGCAGGCTGATTGTTCACTGACAGAAGTGCTAAAATAAACACGTACGTTTTTTAATAGATGATTGAGCCTCATTTATTTATGTTTGTGTTTCAGAATTATATATATATATAAATATACACAACACCGCACCACCGGCGGTTGTTGGTCCATTACCACCGCGGTGGTAAAAATCTGCCACCGTCACAGCCCTACATGTATGGCTGCCAGTGGAACTGGTTCTCTTGTATTTATTGATGATGTGACTACTGACAAAAGCAGCAGGATGAATTCTGAAGTGTTTCGGGCAATATTATCTGCTCATATTCAGCCAAATGCTTCAGAACTCATTGGACGGCGTTTCACAGTGCAGATGGACAATGACCCAAAGCATACTGCAAAAGCAACCAAAGAGTTTTTGAAGGGAAAGAAGTGGACTGTTATGCAATGGCCAAGTCAATCACCTGACCTGAATCCGATTGAGCATGCATTTCACTTGCTGAAGACAAAACTGAAGGGAAAATGCCCCAAGAACAAGCAGGAACTGAAGACGGTTGCAGTAGAGGCCTGGCAGAGCATCACCAGGGATGAAACCCAGCGTCTGGTGATGTCTATGCGTTCCAGACTTCAGGCTGTAATTGACTGCAAAGGATTTGCAACCAAGTATTAAAAAGTGAAAGTTTGATTTATGATTATTATTCTGTCCCATTACTTTTGGTCCCTTAACAAGTGGGAGGCACATATGCAAACTGTTGTAATTCCTACACCGTTCACCTGATTTGGATGTAAATACCCTCAAATTAAAGCTGACAGTCTGCAGTTAAAGCACATCTTGTTCGTTTCATTTGAAATCCATAGTGGTGGTGTATAGAGCCAAAAATGTTAGAATTGTGTCGATGTCCCAATATTTATGGACCTGACTGTATATGTGTGTGTATACATATGCGTGTGTATGTATATATACAGAATATATATATATATATACACACACACACACACACACATATACATATATACATATATATATATATATATATATATACTGTATATATATATATATATATATATATACACATACACATACACACATATATATATATACACACTATATTGCCTAAAGTATTGGGTCACCCCCTTCTAATGAACAGGTTTGACTACTTTAGTAATTTCTATGAGTACAAATCTTAATGTTTAAGCATATAATGATATTCTAGGGAATTGTGTGCTTCTAATTTTATAGCAACAGTTTGGACAGGACCCTTTTCTATTCTAACATGACAATGCCTCTGTGTATAGGGCAAGGTTCAAAAAGAAATGATTGATTCAGTCAGTGTGGAAGAACATGACTGGTCTGCAGAAAGCCAAGTCCTAATCCCAGTTTAACACCTCTGGTGTGACTTTAAATGCAGACCTTGAGCCTAAAACTCATCACCAAACACCAATGACTTGTACATTTGGGTTCAGTCATTTTAGACACTTCCAAAACTGTTGCAACAGAGATGGAAATACAATTTTTTATTATGTTTCCATCTATGTTGCCACAGTTTTGGAAGTGCCTTTTTCTGTTCTAAAGAAGGGGGTGTCACAATACTTTTGTCTATATAGTGTATGTACAAGTCATTGGTGTTTGGTGATGAGTTTTTGACTCAAGGTCTGCATTTACAGTCACACCAGAGGTGTTAAACTGGGATTAGGACTTGGTTTTATGCAGACCAGTCAAGTTCTTCCACACTGACTGAATCAATCATTTCTTTTTGAACCTTGCCTTATACACAGAGGTATTGTCATGTTAGAATAGAAAAGGGTCCTGTCCAAACTGTTGCTATAAAATTAGAAGCACACGATTCCCTAGAATATCATTATATGCTTTAACATTAAGATTTGTACTAATAGAAATTACTAAAGTAGTCAAACCTGTTCATTAGAAGGGGGTGACCCAATACTTTTGAATGAATGAATGAATGAATGAATGAATGAAGCATTTATATAGTGCTTTATTGTGTATTGTTGTACACCCAAAGTGCTTTACAATCATCTTAGGGGGTCTCTCTTCAACCACCACTGTGTGACCAATCATTTTGGCAATATGTGTATATATATATATATATATATATATATATATATATGTATATATATATATATATATATATATGTATATATATATATATATATATATATACTACTGTATATATATATAAAATAAATTGTCATTGGTAGATTCTACAAGTATGACTGAACTTCAACAAGTATTTTCCCGAGTGTTAGCTTTTTGTACTAAAAATGTGTACCTTTCCATCAATGTAAATGACCCGTTTTCCTGTGGTTGTGCCATGTTCAAATTCAATCCTGTGCACACCATCACTCAAAGACACCTCCCACACAGCTACAAGATCTCCTGACATCTTCTGTCCTCCAGTGCCTAACAGAAAAATCAATATAGATAGATATGACTGAATTGCTCATAATGGCTAATAATAGTAAACATAAGAATAGACTAAATTGTTTTAAGAGCAGAGGCAGAGCAGAGAAGATGAATAGTGTACAGACAGAGGAACGTTTAAGAGAAAGCATGTATAAAACATATATAACGTCATATAGAAGAAACGACCGTTATGTATAGATGTAGACATCTGTGCTTAGTTATTAATTATTTGACTTAATTTACTGCTGTGAATCTTTTGAACGATGAATGATCTGTTAAATTTACAAAACAAAATCACTGGATTTTGAGCGACATATCTTGTTTCATAACCAATAAATGCTAAACATCACCTATAATAATAAAGATTAAAACACTGATAGCATTATCAAACGCATTGCGTAGAGAAGGGAAATAATTGTGCCCTGAAAATGATTGGTTACACGATTTTCTATGATAAGAATACTTTAAGAAATCTTGACAAAGCAGGTGGTTGGCGATGTGTCAGAGCGATCAAATCTGTGAACCTGAGGAAGCTGTCGGTCATTCAAAACACAAGAGTCAGAGCAGTAAAGACAACAATAAATACATGTAACGTTAACGTTAGTTACCGATCCAAATCAGAGCAGAAATGAAACGCGTTTGTGTATATTTGATTAGCTTTTCCTCAAGGCAGAAAATAGTAACACAACTGACGCCAACAACATCAACACAACTAGCTCCAAATTTAGCCAACAACAAATCTGCTCCAGCTAACAACCGTTACTATGGAAACAGTTTATTCTTCTTCTGTCCGCATTTATGTCGGTTTGAACGCCACCGTAGACTCTACTGACATCTGCTGGCTTTAAAAACAGAGCCTGCGTCCCAATGTGCGTACTATCCATCCTAAATTCTATGTGATAGTAGTAATTTTCAATACTATTTAGGGCAGATAGGGTGGATAGTATGCACATTGGGCCGCAGGGAGAGCTGTTAGGATAAACTACGGGATGTTACCCATTGAATGAATGCTACACATTCACTGAACTTTTCAGTGCACACGCTTACACATCCATCTATACACGTATGTGCAGAGTCTCTCAGAACTAAAAGGTGGGCATGACTGAGGTTCACCAATCTGTGAAAAACTGCATCTATAAATTGTGGAACAACAACAGAATTCAGAATAATGTTTCTCAACATAAAATTGCAAAGACTTTGAATATCTCATCATCTACGGTACATAATATCATCAATGGATTCTGAGAATCTGGAGAAATCACTGTGTGCAAGAGACAAGGCCGAAAATCAATACTGGCTGCCTATCTTTGAGCCCTCGTTGCACTGAAAACAGGCATACTGTAATGGATATTGCTGTACGGGCTCAGAAACTCCTCCAGAAATCATTTTCTGTGACACAGTTCACTGTGCCATCCACAAATACAAGTTAAAGCTCAATCACACAAAGTAAAAGCCATATGTGAACATGAGCCAGAAATGCCGCCATGGAGTAAGCATGCTAAATACACATTTAAATCAAAGCTGTTTCCATGTAGCAAGGCCTACACTCTAAAAAATGCTGGGTTAAATACAACCCAGCGCTGGGTAAAATATGGACAAACCCAACGATTGGGTTGTTTTCAGCCAACAGTTGGGTTAAATGTTTAACCCAATCGCTGGGTTTGTCCATATTTTCCCCAGCATTTTTTAGTATTGCTGATCACTTACATAAACTTACTTACTTTACATATTTTACTTACTGTACATACTTTAACATTGTATTACTTTTACAGAACATAGTATGTCACAGCAAACTTAATGCAATCACATCAGTGGTATGTATTATTATTTTTACAAATAAGAGAACTGCATAGGCCTACTTGGAATTTAGAATGCAGGTTCATGTTTTTCATTTGCAGAACAAAATGAATGACAAATTTTAACTTAATGAAATAAAGATACAAAGATGTGTTAATGCTAAGAAACTCTTTGACAAAATTACAAAAATAAAAATGAAGAATGTTTGATAGGTATAGCACATCTCTTATCATGCCTTAATAAGCACAATCATGGCACATGTTGCAATCAGTTTTTTAGAGCAGAAGCACAGAACAACAGTGCAGCCATCAATAGAGCTGACAGGATGTTGAGTCATTTTAAAGGTTTAGGGAGAAAAATGTTTTTGCTTATTTGATATATCATTCATCATTCATTCATTCATTCATTCATTCATAAAAAAAAGTATTTTAATCCATTTTTCATTTAATATATAAACGTATGGTTCCATTTTAAGCGATACATTTATAATGTTAATAATATGCATTTTATTGAATATTTAATAATATGAAAATTAATTTTCAAGCATTAAAGAAAAATGTACATTAAGCCTTTGAAAATTATCAGTAGTTTTTTGCCCCTTTTGTTATTAAAAAAAGAAAGAAAAAAGACAATTGCTACAAAATCAGTTATGAGGAAAACCAATATTATTATTATTTTTTTCAAATTGTCATAAATGTATATATTCAGACAGTAAAGCATAGTCCACATCTTGCATCACTTGGCCCACCTTGCATCAAAGCTGGAGCTGGGCTTGCAAAATAACAATAATATTTATTTATTTATTTATAAATAAGAATACATTTTCATTTTTATTTATTTATAAATATTTTTTATTTATTTATTTATTATTATTTTATTTTTAAAATGTATTTATTTATTTATATAAATGCCAACTTGTAGCCGATGCACACTTTTTAAACTGATGCATCGCATCGTCAACTTTTTATGCCGATGCACCGAGTGAATTGGGGAATCTTCCCATCCCTAATACTACAGTCAATGGAGCAATGAAGCTGTGGGATGATCAGGAACATGAGGAGTACATCTACATCATTCAAGTCCAGGTCCTCACTGGGAAATCCACGACTGGTTCTGCAGATTTTATTTTACCTCCCTTAAGTGGAGAGACTTTGGATTGTTTTGAAAGCTTGTCTGGGGCAGACATATGTCATCTTCAATGGCCAGCAAGCTCTTCCTGAATACCTGATCATATGTGGCAAACCAATATGGCTGCACAGAGCAATATGCAATAGAAAAACTGCAATCAATCAAGGCAAATGTTTGACTTATAAATTAGACTTCAAAAACAGTAATTTTTAATCAACTTCTTTAAAAAGTTATCACACAAATAATACTGAACTATATAAATAAGGAATAAAGCGCATTGTAATCATTAGTCTAAATCACATGTTACTGGATGAAGGATGAAAATAGATTCCAGTGAACATTTGATAATAGACGCAAGTGATTCTTTTTTATTTTTTGATGTACTAAATCTGAATGTAACCTGCTTTGACTAGAACTGCTCCTTCTTTCTTTCTTTCTTTCTTTCTTTTGGACTGTATCTCATAGGTCTTGCGTTAACGGCTGCACTGTTGGTACTGGTAACAGTTACATGCAATTATTTTGTTTTTAATATGAAAAAATAACCTCTGTTAGATAAAAATAATATATATATATATAAATATTAAACAGATAAATATGAACTTATTACAATATATTGTAATAAGTTCATATTTATCTGTTGATCAAGAATGCAAATGAGGGTAAATAGGTTTTCTGCTTAAATTCATTAATTAACACAATAAAAATAAACAGTTTATTTTTATCAGTAATCAATGCCTTTCTATTCATGTGACGTGATTTACACAGCTGAATTATGCTGAATGCTATAATTTCTATGATGACATTTATCAGTACAATATTATGAGATATATACAATAAAACTTTTTATTATGAAACTTTTTCATTTTTTTTTTTTATTCAAGCAACATAAAATATATATTTTTGTAAAACATCAAGTATGAAACATGCCATCATGCATACAGCACTAAATAAATAAATAAATAAAAATCAGAATAATTTGTTAAGCTGTTCTGTTTTCTCACAGAAGGCGTAATCGCGCTATCTGGTGGCGATGAGGAGCTATAGGTTCACATTTTGGACCTATTAGGGATAGTAAATAGAATATTTATTTTTAAAGATATTTTTAATCGATTAATTTAGTTATTTACGTAGTGGGTAGTTAAATTGTAACATTTTTAATTTTGTTCGGAAACCATTTTATTGACTTACAAACATAAAAAATGTTTATTTATATTTTATTTTTGTTTAATAGTTCATTTTTAGTAGTTATAACGATGGTGATAATGATGATGATGCTTATTATTATTATCATTTGATGGCTTTATTATTATTATTATTATTATTTTATATATATTTTTTTACATAAATTGTGGTGGAAGACTCTCAACAATATAAATACAATCATACGACAACACACAAAACAAAATAACATGAATGCAATAACCAACTCCAATACGTCTATAAGAAATAATGTATTTATCAAATTAAACGACTTCAGTGCTCTATAAGTTTAATTTTGGCCAGGGCTTTTATCATATTAAGAAACCACATGACGCACCGATGACGCAAAACACCCGCGACGCGACGCAGAGATCCTTCGGCGACATTGAGGACCGTCAGACTCACCGGAGTTTGTGAAGTTTCGCGATGGCGTTGCGGTTATTTCGGCTGGTTGTGCCCTCGGGTGCAGCAGCTTGGAAAGCAGTATCGCCTGTGTCGACGGTAAGATTGATAAACAGCCTCTAAACTCCAGACGAAAGGTTGATCTGTTCTGTGGGGCCTCATGTAGTCCAGACTGAAGGACAACAGCAAAACTACAGCTGTGAAAACCACTTCTTACGGTCACATTAATGCATCTGTTCATATGTTTACCTAATCAATGTCACATTTATATAAACGTGCATTCACGTTGGTTCAGACATTACTAGTATTTGTACATAACAATGAAAACTCCGTATGCTGCTCACACTAGTTCTGTCAAAACAAACTGTTTTGTATTGATAAACCGTGTCAGCAATTATTAATGGCTTGACACTATATAGAGAGATATTGCAGCTGATCATGACTAGTTTGTATACGCAGTCAAACTACATTACCCTATTTGCAGGAATAAATAATGTTTTATATCCTTAAGGCTCAAATCCACACAAGTGCGGTCAGTAACCTGAGGTATGGATGGTGGGCTTATGCTCTGGGGGAGAGGACCACCTCCCGCTTCAAGGAAAACAACAAGATCATTTCCATAGACGGAAACTTGGCATCTGGAAAGGGAGCACTTGCACAAAAATTGGCAGATAAACTAGGTAAGACAGTATCTGGCTTCCTCTGTTTTAAAAATGTTCTTTTATATATGTAAAGTGCCTGTGTGTGTGTGTTTGTATGTATGTGTATGTAAAATAAAATGATTAAATGTTTCTCTCATCAGGAATGCTGTACATGCCAGAGCCAGACACACACTATGTGGACAAAATGACAAAGGAGAAAGTTCCTCTAGACAAGGCTTTTAATGGAAACTGCAGTCTGGAGAAGTTTTACTTGGAGCCCAAAGCCAGTGACGGTAACTCTTACCGCCTGCAGTGTTGGATGTACCTCATGAGGCTGCTGCAGTACTCTGATGCTGTTGAACACCTGCTCTCTACAGGTAACCAAAGCTGTTTGAGACTCTATAGCTGTTCACTTGAATAACACACAGTTTGATGTTGTGACTGAAAATGAAAACCTTACAGCACAAGCATATTTTCTCTGTTTCCCTTTTTCAGGACAGGGAGTTATTCTGGAACGCTCTCCATTTAGTGACATTGTATTTTTGGAGGCCATGTTCAAAGAAGGCTTCATCCGAAAGCAGTGTGAGTGATTATGTCCGAAATTCATAATATAAAATAATGTAAATGGTGAAAAAATTGCTGTTGGTCATATTACAGCAGATAGTATATCAGAGCTGTTTATTGAAATGAAAATGATGTGATATATGCTGCTATTCTGCAGGTGTGGATCACTATAATGAGGTTAAGGGCATCAGTATCTGTGAGTTTCTGCCCCCTCATCTGGTCATCTATGTGGATGTACCTGCTGAAGAGGTCCAGAAAAATCTCAAGGCATCAGGAAAGGTTTGTGTGAGGAGGCGAACACACTTATTAGACTATATGTTGGTCAAAATAATTAATCTTTTGATTTTAATGTACAAAAATAGAAACACAATTTTTTTTTTATTATTATTTCTTGATTTGTTTGCCACATGGGAGTTTGCTATATATGTATAATTGGGGAAATAAATTACAAAATATTTTTGTGTTAGTCAACCAAGTTATGAAGCGGATCTGTTTTTCTATTTCAGCTTTCATGCTAAAACTATCTCAGGGACTTCTCTGAGTGAAGAATTAAATATTTTTGGAGATTTTGATGAATGCAGGATGCGATGATTGTAAAATGGTGACAGAATGACCAACAACACATGAGTGAATTTAAATGTTTATCGCCTTACACAGTCATACCTCCAGAATGTTCCTTTAAGCTACCTGAAGAGGATTGAGACAGCGTACAAGAAGAACTTCCTTCCTAAAATCAGGTCAGTACCTAATCCACTACAAATGTTTCAAATTTGTAATTATGTATACGTATAATATGTTATAATTAATATATGTACTGTTTATATTATATAAAAACGTACTCAATAGTATGTGTTGATACACACACTGGATATGAATATATATATATATATATATATATATATATATATATATATATTTATAATATATACACACACACACACACACACACACACACACACACACACACACAATTATTTATATATTGTGACAATTATATTGCAATGTCAGTATTGTAATATTTGTTTTATAGTATCATTAAAGATATTTTGCTTATAGAATTATGAATTATTGTTTTATTTTAATTTTACAAAAAGTAAGTTGAAAGTAGGTGCTTAATCTGTATATCAAACAAGTTTTCAGTTTTAGTTTTGAAAGCTTGTATCTGATTTTCAGTGAAGAGGCAGAGGTTCTTGCCTATGACGCAACCCAAGCCCAGGACATTGAGAGGGTAAGGATGGAATCTGTATATGGAGGGCATTGAGGCAGGCAAATTTCACTGCTCTGACTCTATTTTTCCTTTTCAGGTTGTGGAGGATATCGAGTACCTCAAAGTTTGAGAAGGGCCCTTGGCTAGAGCAAGATGACGTCACTTTCCACCATATGCGAATGTTGTGAGTGCTTTATTTATTTACATTTCACATTTAATTTATTTACATTTCACATTTGTGTGTTTTTATTTAACATTTGGAGCAACACATTTTGTAGGAAAATTATTCATAGAGATATATTCCCCTCTCTTTCTCCCTCTCTCGCTCTCTAGTATTTATATATATAATATTATATGATTAATTTCATATTTTTAATTATGATTTAATTATGACGACCAACCTAATAAATGATACCAACCATCTGAATCTAACCATGTCATGTCAGTAAATGGAAAAGTGAGCCAGCTCTTTATCTCAATTATTGTGCCTTTAGCATCAACAGCAAATACAAACAGTTTTTCAGTAACGGAAGAATGTCAATTTAGTTACTTTGAACAATACTGAAAAACATAAAAATATATATTAGATTGGTTTAGGAGCAGAAAAAACTCTGCATTGCTGCCTCTTCAAGAATCAGAAACATTTTTCATGTGTATAGTGAAAAGCAGAGAAAGAAAGGTTCTGCTGTAAGTTTTTGTGCCATCTAGTGGTTCAAAGAAAATGAAAGCAAATGTGCCTTTTCTCCCATTTTTCCTCATTCACTAGCGTGGAGGACAAGCAAAGAGTAGCCAACATGACCTGCATCCCCAGATATCTTCCAGAAGTCACAGTCGGTGCTCATGAGTTTGATGCTGCCTACTATGCTTTCAAATCGGTATGTACCCTCCACCTACTATGTAAAACACACATGATTAAACCACATATAAAATCGGTTCACCCAAAAATATTCTGTACCTCAAGTTGTTCCAAACTGAAATTTCTGTTCTGCCAAACCAGGCTAAATAGTAGGAAAAAAAAAACTATGGAACACATGTTTCCCACATCAGAATATAAACAAAGACACATATAACTCGGATGCATTTTTGGGTGAACTGTCCTTAAGACCTAATATTGGCCATGTTCAACTGTGTCTGAGCTCTCTTTGCTATTTATCTTATTTTATCAGTAGTGACAGGTGATATTAACTCCATTTATTACAGAGAATGGAAGCAGTGAGGCTTTAGGTGTCTCAGTGATGACAGATCCACCTTAAATTATGTTTTTGTCAGATACATTTGTGTACAAGTTATTGTGTGTCCAGGAGCCCAAACAGTGTCCCAACAAGTGCCTGCATAATGATTGAGTGTTTTTGCAAAGCAGGAGTGTCACCTGAGGACATTCAGTGATATCGGTGGCATTACAAAATCAGGAGACAGATAGACTTCTGGAGTGGGTGACAGAAGCACTTTGTATGGCCATTAATGATTCTTGGCACTATTATATTGATCTTGGGGAGTGATGAGCTCCTTGTCCTGTTCAGCCATCAGATTTTTCATCTGCTCATCTTATCACTACCTTGTCAGTCCTTGCATTAAAACATAGGGAGCTTTACCTCAGCCGAGAGAACGTGTGGAAGTGGAGCTCATGAATATAGATTACGCGTCTAGTCTTTTACTTTATTTTATTTTCAATGTATTTCTTTAAAGGTCATGGCAAAATATTGCCATTGCACACCGGGGCTTTAAAGAATCTAACATGTGACATGAAAATCTCTCCTTAGCTCCCAGGAAAGAAGTACGCTGAAGGTTATAATGAAGACGTCGGGGACAAAGGCATCTGGCTGAAGTGAGAAACGCTGTTGTCGCTGGAGGGAAGGACATCTGAAAGACAGATTCCTTGTGGTATTTCAACCGTTTGTCCATGTTTTGTGGGAAAAGATATATTCTGCTCTTATGCAGCTGAAGATATCATTGTACATTGCTATTAAATCATTTATTGTATATGTTAAAAAATGTTTCCTTTCATTTCGAGTCAGTGTTGTTCTTGGGTGGGATCTTGAGGTCATCTTAAACTCTGGTTCTAAGGTCATGGTCCCATGAGGCCCCTGGACACATCTTTGGAGACATTTTTGATCAACTTCCTTTGGCAATGACAGGTAGTCAGAGGCCCTTAATTCAGCCATGACTGACTATTCAAACTAGATGCTAAAACAGACTAATACATCTTACAGCTCTAGTAATAAATCACTAAACATTGTTGTTAATAATTTTATATTGGAAAAGTGAAAATGGTGCAACAAATGTAACATCTAACTAAGGAAGATTTCTGTAAGGACAAACAAAAACATCTGCCCACCAATATTTTTGTTTCATTGCGGTGAGACGATGACTAAACACCCCAATTAAAATGTACTTTAAAAAAAATAAAAAATTGAGAAATGGCTCAGTGCGAACTGGCCACAGCTCATTAGACATCCGAAACCAGTCGTTTCTCGTCACTCAGAGATGAGAGGAGATGATATGTGTCTGCGGCGGGTTTGCGCTGCCGGTGCCGGTAAAGGAGCGGCTCGCGGATCCAGGAATAGCGTTGCCTCGCGCCGCTGCTCATTTGTTCCTGAGTGCCTCTCATATTACCATCATTTCTCATATTCTGGCCTTTATGGCTGATTATTCACCAAAATCTCCAATGACGCTGAAATAAAAGTGGCTGTTTAAACAACGCCGGCCCTCATTCCCTCAGCTTTCATCTATATTTACAAACCTCTGAGTCCCTCTATAAAATGTAACGGGATTCCATACATTTACATTTACATTCTTTTAAAATTGAGAGAATCTGTTTACCTATAAAGCTCAAAAACCTTCAACGGACAAAATGAAGAAAAATACCTAAAAAGTGTCTTTTCAAAATTAGTACCCGTGGAAATCCAGCTCGAATGTAAGTACAAGTTTATTTCCCTTCAAAATGACTAACACTATCACTGAGATGTGGTTGTGTTCTTTACTGTTTATGTTGTTAACCTTGTCAAGTTTGGCGTTTCAAATTTGTCATTACAAGTAGTTTTGGATGGAAACCATCAGAGGGCGCTGTACATCCTGTTTGTCTGGCTTTGTGTTTGCCACTAGCCCTTATTATTAGGAACAGTTCACCCAGAAATGAAGGTTCTGTCATCATTTATTAACCTCCATGTCGCAGCCTATGATTTTCTTTATACTGTGGAACACAAAGGAGACAGTCTCACTTACAATTCACTTTTATTTATGTGGATATAGATGCAATGAAAGTGAATGGTGACTGATGCTGTCAGTTCTAATGATGCCTAACATCTAGAAAAAAATGAGTTATATTGGTTCGAAAATGAAGTAAATGATAGAATGTTAATTATTGGATGGCTGTCCCTTTACTTACCTGTCTTGCATCCCTCAAGAGGGCACTGTTGTACCTTCCATCTTAAAGAAACCAGCCTTGTAGTCTCTTATAGATTCACGTCTCACAGACAGAACGCTTGCCTTTTCTCCTTCACTTGTTTCTTGTATATCTGTCTTTATGAGGCTTTTATTTTGACAGCGCTCTTTTAAATGCATAAATATTTCATACCCATAGATCCTTCCACAGCTGTTATTATATGTGCTCTTTTAGTAGATGCTGCAGTGCAGGTCTGGTAATGACTTGGCAAGGCAAATAGGGCTCTGAATTTAAATTTAAAGTGGTTAGAAAAGTGCATAACATTTGCAAAGTGCTAAATTTGAATTAAACTACATTAATGCATTTTCAAAAATGGTTTAAAGAGGCTGATTTCAAACGGTTA
This sequence comes from Schizothorax lantsangensis, assembly GCA_027422415.1. NCBI lineage: Eukaryota > Metazoa > Chordata > Actinopteri > Cypriniformes > Cyprinidae > Schizothorax > Schizothorax lantsangensis. The sequence goes on from CM049848.1 coordinate 21,217,562, forward strand.
ATTGCAGTGAAGTTGCTGGATCTGCTGTGGATGAAGAGCTATGAGTTGTCAGTTATTGGTGGTGTTATCAGGCAGCTTGGAGGGGTGGTCTGCTAAATGAGGAGGATGGAAAGATAAATAAAGCTATTGTAGCAGTGCTGACAGACAATGTACACACAGCAATGGCCTGAAGCAACATGAATGGATGTAAAATGAATTCTGAATAACATCAATAACAAAGCAAAATAAACAGAACCAGGGAGATAATAGTTACTGCTTTGACTTCTGATTATACTCTACTTCAGTTTACATGTGTTTTCTATGATGTATACTACGATTCAAAAGTTTGGAGTCAGTAAAATTTTGTTCATGAGAATTTTTTTTTTTACCAAAGATGCATTAAATTGATCAAAAGTGACAGAAATCTTTTGTAACATAAATGTCTTTATTTAAAAATAAATGCTGTTCTTTTCAATTTAGCCTACTATATTAAATAATCTATTACTGTTTCCACAAAAAATTAAACTGTTTTCAACTTTGATAATAAGAAATGTTTCTTGAGCAGCAAATCAGCATGTATTTTCTGGATCATGTGACACTGAAGACTAGAGTAATGGTGTTTTGCCATCACATGGATATATTACATTTTAAAATATATTAAAATAAAAAAGTTTCAATAATAATATTTCCCAACAATTACTGTTTTTACTGTATTTTTGAGAAAAAATCTTACAGACCCCAAACTTGAACGGTAGAGTATTAAGGTAAAACCGATGATTTTTGCATCTAATCACTGGCATTAGAATGAATGTATTGCTAAATCAATACATTATTCAGAATATCTGATATTATTTAACCTTGACGTTGACTAAACCATTCCCATAAAACATGACACAAGCAATATTATGTTTTAAAATACTTTATTTTAATACTTTAAAGAATTTAAGAGCCTAAGGTCACATTTAGTTGCATTCATCCAGAAGTTCTGTGTCCTTATCCAAATATTCTCAATGTAATTACATTTTTTGATAGTATGAATTGGCTGGAAGATATGATAATAGCCCATCTCTGGCTGGGATCTGCCACACCTGAAGGTTCAAGACCTTTTGTGTTTCTCTAAAGAGAAGCTTTCACACTGTTTGAAAACCTGGGGCCACAATTTCACAGTCGGACCATCACGAGTGGGTCTCCTTTTGACAACTCTGTTTTGCCTCATGTGACTTTAATCAGATTTCACACACCATTTTAAATGAATCATTAACATGCGAGGAGAGAACATGATTTGCTTTTATTATTACTCATGTACTCTTGTCAAAGTGGTCACTGTTTTTTTTCTGTCACACTCTCAATCTGAGATAAATTGAGAACTTTTCATTTTATGATGTTTTAACAAGTTTTTTTTTTTTTACTTCCATACTTACATCTACCAAACAGGTGTAGAATTTGTATACTACCACAGTATTTAATGAACGTTTAGAGAAATAGTAATGCAACAAGGCTGTCGCTAAACTTCACTGAGCCCTAGATCAATTTTTATGTTCCTGCAAGGATAATAAAACCACAGTTTCTGTGATGGTTAACCTAGTTCTGTACAAAAACAATAAATGTCAAAGGAGTCCCTATAATGGTAAATAAACTTGTGTGTCAGTTAAATAGTTGAATTTTTGAAAATTACCTACTAAATATGGTAAAAACTCACCATAACATTTACCATTTATGAGTGAAAATGATGTAAGTGGGAGAAAGTTCCTCTAAAACATGCTAATTCAAATGAGCATCTCATGACAACATACAAACTAGCCTCTCAGTAATTGCTTTAATGGTCTGTCTACTTATAGGTTATGCCATCACCTCTGAGAACGCTGTCAGAGTCTAGCATCAGAAAACTCACTTTGATGTCTCTCAGCGTCCATCTCTCATGTTAGGAGTCAGACTTCTTCTTAAAATTTTCTACTGCGTTACATGGGCGCTAAGCTGCCATGATGAAAACAGCTTTCATTTGACATCAGGTATTCTCACCTCATCTTTTATCAGATAAAGCATTTGTCAAAAACTGTTCACGTTGAGGTGCTTTCATGTCAAATATTCAATTCAGGTTATTATGCTCGGCTGAGTTTTTTGTCAGACCTTGAAGTCACTGATATTAAAAACAAGTGCCTGTACTTCAGCTCCCATTAACAAGCACTTTCACATAATCAACTGGGCTTTAAATAGATGTTTTAATCATATTTCCATATGTTAAGCACACTCAATGGGAAAAAATAGGAAGTTTCTTGAGGGAATCTCTGGAAATCCAGTTAATTTGCTCCCTGGCTAGAATTAAGCCCGGAGCCATCATAAATTACCATTTCATTAAGATTCAGAAGCCAAACACATTTAAATATTCATGGATTCCCTCCTTTCTCTGATTAGATTTTAATTACACGATATTGTCTTAAACAAATGAGGGACATCCGCGTAAAGGAGCTATTTGTTTTGAAGGATAATGAACACCTGAAAGGTAGAGCTGCTTCAAAGAGCAGAAGCATTTACCCACCGAGACACAAAGGGCCCCTCCGAGCCCTGTGTTTTGTCTTGTTTCTGTCAAAGAAAAAAGACAGAAGGAAAAAAAAGAGTCTTATACCCCAAGCACTCTGCGTCATACCTGGTCAGAACCTTCCCAGTCTGTTCTTCAATCCATTCATTCATTTCCTCCCTGCCTTTGTTGAAAATTTAACGATCTCTAGCAATTATTTAGTATGTTGCGATATGGGACTCGTGAACATGATTTTTTATTTTTTTTATGATGCAAGTTACACCCATTAGCTTTTAGGTTCTTTCCCCCAATGAGTATTCAGATATGCATGTAAATTTCTCCATTTTAAATTCAAGGCAAGAGAAACATGATGCACCTGTCGTGACCAAGGTCAATGTAGAGGTTGCTGTAGACACAACGTTTGCAACAACATTAAGTGCATTTACTTTCTGTTACCAGAACAGTGTGATTGTTCACTCTTTGTATTTTTTTTTAATAAAAAATATATTTCACTTCCCCATTGGAGCCGATTAAATATTTACAAAGCTCTGCATGGCCATTAATTCGTATAATAAAATGCCTTTTTCTGGTGTCATTTCAGCTTGTTTTTCAGGCATGATACTGTGACGTCAAACCAAAAGCAAACTAATGAACGCTTACCGACTTTTACTGATTACTTTGGTTTGATGCCAGGCTTCACACAAGCAATATCCAAAGGTTACAAATAATTGCTGTGATCCAGCATTTTCATCTTACTACCATGAATACCTCTCTTCACAACAGAGATGTCAGCTCTTCGGTGTAATGGCCTCATTAAATTGACTTGCAGGTGAGCAAAGTGTACAATGCTGTGAAGACATATCAAAGCCGCAGCATGTTTGCCACAATAACGCTGTCCAAAAACGCGAACGAGCATGTAGCTTGTTTAGAGCAATATTTATGAAGTGTTCACACAGAGCTGAATGTCCAGGGCGGCCACATCCACCCATTACAGTACCACTTTCCCAATAAACAAACAAATCACCTGCTCTTTTCCATAAGGCGGCTGGCTTGCCCGGCCAGCACTCTTGGTTTTAAGGAATAATAGGCTGTGATGAGCGGAGATAAATCAGCTCATTCAGGTAATTGTGCCTTATGGGGATTTGCAGCCCCTGTGTAATGGCCCTCTTAAACACACCGCATAAGATGACCATGGCTGACTCATCAGGTTTGAGCCAACTGCACACATTTTCTTTCTCAGAATTTATCCTCTGCTTGAAACTGTAAGATGGTTTTACTGCACATTGTGTGCTTGGAGAGACTGTGATTCATGCAGAGCGAGTGAGAAGGTGGATACTTTGAGTTATATGTTGAGAGGCTGTAATGGACTTTAGTTTACAGATGTAATTCCGTCATTTTTCAAGATAAGATCCGTACAAGTGTTATGAGGAACCTTCACTAAGAATGAATTGTGGCTGTTAAGGCAATACTTTTTTAAGGCAAAAATACTTTTTTCATAAAGTGCTGCTACAGATTAGTGGTAAGAAAATATCAGAAATACACTTTTAAGTGTTTATTTTATTGCAATTAACCTATGTGTGTCTGTATAGATTTCAATTGCAATACATATATTCAAAGGTTGTTTTCTTAAAATGAGTTTAATGCATTGAGTCAGAAATCTCCACTAGCAGAACTTGCATGTAAACTTTACAGATTTATTCCTATCTATATTGTGAAGGTTTACAGAGGGGTTTATTCTTTTTTTTATATATCCTGGTTTTATACAACATTTTATTTCTAAAAAATATAGTAAATTTTAGTTTCTGATAAAGATAAGAAGAGATTTCCAAAATCCCCTTTGTAAAAACCTTTAACACATCAACAAAATAAAACAAATATTTTGAACCTGTCTTTATCCAATGTTCAGATTTTCTTCTGAAAATGTATGCAAATTATACTGCATACTGCATTATACTTCATTTGCATATTTAAACAACAAACCTTTCCTAACAATTCCTAATGTGTTCTATTAATTACATTTTTTACACTATTCATCTGGGGTGTCTTAATAGTTTGCATGTGCTGTCTACGCTGTTTTCAGTTCACTTAAATAATTATGCAAATTAGGCAATGATACAAACATGGGCAAAAAATTTGCACAAGGCAATTTGTGATCTGAGTATAAGGTTAGGAGGATGCAGCAGACTACTGCAGTTGAGATCGGGTTGATACTTAACAGTGACTGAGCATCGCACCGCCACTTGAATCAGGTTTTTTTTTTAAATGACAAAAGTGTGTGCTCAAATACATCATACATCCATACATGGGCAATTCATTGGATCATTTTTTGATGAATTATGGCTGCCATGATCAACAGAAAACGTGTGTAAACCAGTTTTGGACCAAGTAAAGATATATAAAGAGACGTGTTTGTGATAAAAACATGCCACTGACTTAATTTAAATGCAGCAAAGCACTATTTGTTAAGATGGTTTGCAGAATGTTTTTTTTTTTTTGTGATAAAATATTGGCAATTATTTTAGAGTTTAGTAGCCTACATTTGAACCTACACACCTATGTTTATGGTATCTTACTAATTCATTACATTGGACCCTCTTTTGAACAAAGAATATATGGCCATTCTTTGCCTTAAAGGAATAGTTCACCCAAAAATGTTAATTCTGTCATCATCACTCACCCTCATGTCATTCCAAACCTGTAAGACTTTCTTTATTCTCTATATATATATATATATATACATACATACAGAGCCGATCCTCCCTATATGCAGAATACGCAAGCTGCGTAGGGCCCCTGAAACACCAGGGGGGCCCCTTGCTCTCAAAAATTGTTTAATTTTATTTTCATTTTTGAATTTGGCCAGCAGTTATGAAAACATGAATGATCATTTCTTTTAATGCGGTGCGCTGTCACCCTCTCTACGTAACAATCAGTCAAATCAAGTAACTTGAATGTCGTACAGTCTCTTGCTCGAGACTAAAAAAAACGTAGTTGAAAGTGTACCGAGCCGTGTTTCTTGTTTCTTGAGTGCTTTCCGTGAGCGCGATTCCAGACGGAGTGAAACACGGACAAAAGCGTTTCATCCATTCTTTCATCCGAACATATATTTGTCATCCATACAATAAAATTGAATAGTTAAATGTAATCAATATCTCTGAAATGACATGAGGGTGAGTAAATGATGAATATACTTTACAGAATCACTTTTGGGTGAACTTTCTCTTTAAATATAACGTCAGTACTTAAAATACTGTCATAAAGAACCCAAAAGTTCTTAGTGCAGTGAAACCTAACCATTCTTCAAGAAGAAATGGCTACAGTTTTTCGAGGTGTAAATCTGCTTTAGAATGCCTATTACAGGTTCAGATCTGGTCATTGGGGAGGTCAGGAAAAGTTCTTTTCTCAACTTGGTGCTTATAAAACCAAATTCGAGGTTTTTATGGGGGCACCATCGCACTGGTATATTGGAATATCATGAGGTAACTGTGTTAGGAACATATCATGTACCTGATCCTGTAAAAACCTCATATTACTTGGCTGAGCAAACATCAGATATAATGACTTTGCCAAGATGACTGCCCACACTAGTACAGAGCCCTCACCACATTTAACAGCTAACATCCTTTGTCCAGACGTAAACCTGTCCGGATGTAGGAAACAGCCTGCGAGCCTTGGTTACAAACGGTTTCCTTTTTCATATTGTGTTTATGTTATTTCATACATCCCCATACTGTCTAATGATCTGTGGTGAGCAGTTTGTTTCCTCAAGAGAGTTAACACTGTCCTAGAATGCTGACTCGATATGGAAATTTCATCAGGCGTTTACAAATGGCACCGTGCAAGTGTCCTTTAAGGACCATTGGCTATTTCTAAGTATTTCCTATCTCAATTTGTTTCTGAAAAGATAATAAAAGACTGCCAGAGAATCACTGTCACTGGCATCATTACTGTGATTTACAGTAAATATCTGCACACTGAAGATGACTGTCATTTGCAGCAGATTGTTTGCACTAACAGGGATCAATATGACTTAAGTTGTGTATCTCTGTCATAAACATTTTTTTTGACAGGAAACAGATGCAATGGATGATGAGGACTGTGTAGAATATTTTCACACTTTTTGCATAATTTGATAAAATTACAGCTGGATTGGACAGGACACAAAAATTTGATTTTTAAAAATAAGTGAAATTTACTATGCCTTGATTTCTAGTTGACATTGTTGTCTTCTTGCTAAATTATAAAATATATTATGTTAAAAATTATTAAACATTTTGTGATAAACTAATATTGAAATGGTTTCTATTTGTTTTTATTGTAATACTCATTTTTAAAATGGATTTTTTTTAAAGCTTAAGATTGAAAATAAGTAACAATTAAGTTTAGGGACCAATTCTCACTATTAACTTGCTTCTTAGCATGCTATGTTATTAACATATTGGTTGTTTATTATAAAGCACATATTCTGCATGACCATATTCTACATCCCTAATCAATACCTAAACTTAACAATTACTTTACTAACTATTAATAAGCATTAATAAGCAATAATATATTAATAGTGAGAATTGGACCTTAAAATAAAGCATGACCTAAAAATCTACTAAATCTACTAAACACTGAAAAAACTTCAGAAATTATAGATTTGATAGTTTTTTTTAAATTATGTTAAATTATTAAAAATGGTTTAATAATATATTTTTTATATATTTATAATTTTGTAAATCATACATGCACAAATTAATATTAAAAGGGGTTAAATATTTTGAGTTTAAGATTGAAAATCTGCAAAAACACTCTTAATAAAATAACTAAAATAAAGTATAAAAACGTGTTTGGTTCCCCAAAGAACCTTTTTTTTGTGTGTGAAGAACATTTTAAAGATCTAAAAAGAACCATTTTCTACTATAAAGAACCTTAAAAGTTCCATGGATGTAAAGGTTCTTCATAGAACCATCAATGCCAATAAATAACCTTTATTTTTAATAGTGAAGGGTAAAATATGATCTATGCATGTGAAATTTTAAAAACAAAATATAACTAATCTTTAGATAAGACTAAAAATAAAACAAGTCTAAACAAAACATGACAACAAGAATATCATCAAAACCATCTTTTTCAAAGTGAAATACCAGTTGAGTTCATGCGTTGCCCTTTGATCATCTTGATTTGAAAAACAGAACCAAAAAAGATTAATTTCATTCATGTCTGATAAGCTGCTCTCCACCAACCTGAGTACGTATAAGTCCTCTGACAGAGGAGGAATCAAAGCACCTTGGCTGTGGATTTAAGCGAGTTCAGTAAACGGAGCCAGGCCACGCTCTCCTGTGGAGCTGCAGAGGGCATCAAGGTTGCCCAGAGTCACAGTCATTTTCAAGATGAACAACCTTGTCCTCATGCTCTAAATATATCTGCTGGATTTCCAGTTGTGCAGAGCAGCTCCCTCAATCCACCCCACTAAGGACAGATGTCAGCCTTCTGTGCCACAGCTCTGACCCTGCCAGTGACACACAGCTGGATGGAGCCAGCAGATCTGGAACAGTCTCTGCTGAGCTGTGGCTGGAGATGCTATGTTGTTTTCAGCATTATGTCAGAGAGGAAAGAGTGTGATCCCAGCGCACCGATGGCTGAATTCAGAATGAGGAGGGGAAAGTAGGTTAATGGAAATCATAGTGTACTTCACCTCTCATTTTCTCTTCCTCTCGCTCTCATACAGGTTTGTAAATACATACAGTGTGATTCATTATGGCTACATTTACTCTTACAAATCTCTCTTATTTGAAACACTGCAAAATGCAAAGTTTAGAGATTTACATCAGAGGATGTGTGAAGCCGTCTGAAGCCAAATGCAGCTGTTTTGCTGTCCAGTCAGTCAGTGACTTCACAGGCAGCATGCTTGTATGAAGGAACCTCCTAGGGAAACTGCTTCAGACAGACTTCCATGGTGCCATAACGTAATGTCTAATGACCAAGAACAAATTCAAATTTAATTTAAACATCCGCTAAATGACGTGTTGGTTTATGGCAGCAAAGGATAAATCAATGGTGCCTTCAAAAAACTATGAAGGCATCTTAATAGAAAAGGATATTATGAAAACTTTGGATTCATACTTGATGCCATACAGATACAATCAGACAGTTCTCAAAAGCCTATTTCTGCAGGAGTTAAATAGCATCTCAGATAATCAAAAATATGAAAGGAACCATTTTTAGTCTACCATTTAAAAGTGTGGGGTCGGTAAGATTTTTTTATCGCCGGAAAATAAAATAAAAAGATTGCTGAAAGAAGTCTCTTATGCTTACCAAGGCTGTATTTATTTGATCAAAAATACAGTAAAACATTAATATTGTGAAATATTATTATACATTTAAAGAACTGATTTCTATTGTAATATTTTTTTTTAATTTCCGTGATGCAAAGCATTTCAGCATCGTTACTCCAGTCTTCAGTGTGACATTATCCTTCAGAAATCATTCTAATATGCTGATTTGGTGCTCAGAAAACATTTCTTGTTAATATTAATGCTAATAAAACAAGTTGTGCTGCTTAATATGTTTGTTATACAAATATGAATAAAAGTACAAAAGCACATAATTTAATTTGAAATAGAACTCTTTTTGTTACATTATAAATGTCTTTACTGTCACTTCTGATCATTTACTGCCGTTTACTGACTCCAAACTTTTGAAGAGTATAGTGTAAGTACCCTTGTGGTAAAAAAGAGCAAACTTTACAAACTTTTGAAAAAGATGAATTGGGAAAGCAGCTGCAAATAGCAAAAGCCTCTGTATTGAAGCTGTCGCTTTGATATTCAGCGCTTGTGAATTTAACAGCCTGTCAAGCTTTAAACTCAGTTGGGGACGGTCTTGCGACTTTATTCCCCTCCAGTGTTATTTTAGTAAAATCAAAATGTTACAAAAGCAATTTGTGCTTGGCAAGAGCTACTGTACTTTATGTGAAGAGAGATTCTGAATACTCAATCATCAGAAATGTCACAGAGGAGCGTTCTGCTTGAAAAGTGGAAAACTGATGTGCTGATGGCTTCTTTGTGTTCATTTGACGTAGTTTCTGTTCACTTTTGTATTGTATTCTTGACAAATCCCTGTCTTATTTCAGGTCTGCTTGACTTCCGCACAACTGAAAAAAGCTGCATTATTGACGTACTGCTCATTGCAGTAGATCATTTCTGTCTTGTCTAAATATGCTATGTTAAAGTTACAGGCTTTTCAGTCTAATATTGGGGAGAAATGCACATTTAAAATATAGCTACACAGAAAACTGCTGCTCTAACTTTTCAGGGCAGGTCTTAGAAAATGACAGCCAGGTGTATGTTAAAGGAACAGTTAACCTCGAAATGAACATTTGCAAGAAATGTACTCAGCCCCCAGGTCATCCAAGATGACGTTTCTTCTTAGTTCCTTCTTCATCACATCAGATTTGGAGAAATTTCGCATTACATCACTTACTCACCAATAAATCCTCTGGAATGAATCCAATGACTCCAGTCCATCAAGTGATGTATCGTGAAGCGAATAGCTGCATATTTGTAACAAACAAATCCACCATTAAGATGTTTTCAACTTAAAACCATTGTGTCTGGGTACGACTCCTATATCCATGATATTGCTTTTTTTTTCCAGTGAAAAAGGTGTACTGTCTGAATCAGGATAGAAATATGCTCAATAAAAACAGTTAAAACAGTTTTAAACAAATATGTCAGTAGATTTTGATGTGAGAGGACAACAGAGGATGGACTTTTTCACTGGAGGAAGCGTTATTATGGATTATTGACTATTTTAGGTATTTTTGCCAGAAGCTATGGTTAACATTTAAAAGTATTAATTATGGATTTGTTTCTTATGAACACACAGCTTTTCACTTCACAAGACGTTAATTGATGGATCGGAGTCATGCTATTGTTGTTTGGACTCTCATTGTAACGGCACCCATTCACTTTCACAGGATCCATTGGTTAGCAAGTGATGTAATACTACATTTCTCCAAATCTGTTCCAATGAAGAAACAAACTCGTCTACATCTTGGATGGGCTGAGGGTGAGTACATTTTGAGGAAATTTTCATTTTTGGAAAGTGTCAGGTTTGCCAGATCACCTCAGGCTTTCTGTTGTGCTGTGAAACAAACAATAAAGGGGGGGGGGGGGATCTTCTTCTAGCCTTCTTATTACTATTCCACTTCTTCTAGCCTTTTTGAAAGCATATTTACACTTTTTTTATAGTTCGCTGTTGTCAAAACTCTGGGAACATGTTTAAAGTTTCAAATGTTTTCAGAAGCAGTTAAGAAATGATGAAGTGATGTGACTGTAGGAAACACACATTTGTGTTGGAGCATTGTGGGAGGTGATAATTGTGTCCTCATGCACACTTCACTCCTGTTTGTGGATGATTAATCATAGAGGTGTCAGTGTTGATTATCAAAATATAAGTGATGACAGGCAGTCTAGCTATTACACAAAACTGTCCTTTCAGATGTTAAATTCATGTGAAAAAAAAATGCAGCAGAAACCTTTAGTGGTGGGGTGTCATTAATCAAGAGTGTTGGACGTAGGAAGAGGGGGGTGAGAAGGTGAGATGAGATTTGGTGCTCAGGGCTTATTTTCAGCCTCCATCCTTGAAGCAAAGAATTAATCAAAAGAAAAATATCTCTCACTCGTGTCGGATTCTCGCGGTGTAGCTCACCTCCAAAGTGTCTGGCATTTTCATTTTGTTGCATCAGCATCTGTACTGGCCTTTGAATAACATGTACATTTTTTGGTAAAAATCTTCCAGAAGAGATCTCATTGAAACATGATATATCACGGTACGCATCAACTCAAATCATATTTATAGCACTCCACGTCCCACTGCCATACGAACTGTTTGCATGAGATAATATTTCAGTGTTTTATTTGCACATTCTGGTTTCCCAGGAGTGAATAACGCAACACCTGTACTAATTACTCCCCCGTGAAGAGGAACTGAAACTATCAATGTCCCGAGGCCTGGTTGTTTGATCCAAAAATCACTAAACTGAGCACAGCATGAGCTCTCTTTACTGCCAGTTGCTGTGAGCTTAAAGGAAATAGTTCACGCAAAAATGAAAATTCTGTCATCATTTACTCACCCTCACGTCGTTCCAAACCTGAATGACTATGTTTTCTCTGTGGAAAACAAAAGATTTAAGCAAAAACAGCACCATAAAAGCCTCATAAAAGGACATATGACTCACACACTGTATTCAAAGTCTTCTGAGCCATTTGACAACTAAATTTAACTAAAAATCTTGATTGACAGCTATGTTTACTTTTACTTTATAGTAAAGAGCAGCTCAGACAATATGCTATAAATAAGAAAGTTTTGAAAGACACAAAGGTGAGTAAATGATTACACACTTTACATTTTGGGGTGTACTATTTCTTTTTCTTTCTTTCTGTCTTTCCTTCTTTCTTGACTTGTGCTTTTTACTTCACAATACTAATACAATTGAGAAATTTAAAAACAGGCAACTGTAACAACAACAAGCGATATAATTCATTTTATTTGTTGCCAAAAGCAAGATGAAATTAAAAAGTTAAGGCATCTGAAGCAGATACATTTCTCATTTATTTACTCCACTGACTAACTCTAATACTGCTTCTTATTAGAAAGCAACTTTATTAGATCAGTCTAACAATTAAATCTTAGACATTCTTACAATTTTTCCCCCCACAAGCAGAAAAAGTAGTTACATTTAAAATCACTACAGTAAAAACAGAACAATGTACAAAAGCTTCAAAAGGAACTAATATGTGCCTTTTAGGTACTGATATGTACCTTTAAGGTATTAATATGCACCCTTTAGGTACATGGTTTATTTTAAAAAGGTACCACCCCAGTGACAACCTTTTGACCCTTTTTTTCTAAACGTGTACACTCTAAAAAATGCTGGGTTAAATATAACCCAGCGCTGGGTAAAATATAGATGAACCCAGCGATTAGGTTGTTTGGACCCAGCGGTTGGGTTACTGCACAGAAGTTTGGGTTAAACATTTAACCCAACTGTTGGGTGAAAACAACCCAGCATGTGTTCGGTCCAATATTTACCCAGCACTGGGTTGTATTTAACCCAGCATTTTTTAGATTGTATGTACAGTGTCCTCCACTAATATTGGCACCCTTGATAAATATGAGCAAAGGCGGCTGTGAAAATAAATCTGCATTGTTTATCCTTTTTATCTTTCATTCCAGAAATTCACAAAATTCCAACCTATCATTGAAGTAAAACAATTGAAAATGGGGGGAAATCTCATTGTGTAAGAAATACTTTCTCTAGTTCATGTTGGCCACAATTATTGGCACCCAATTATTGCAATGCCCTTTTCCCAGGGTAACAGCTCTGAGTTTTCTCCTATAATGCCTGAAGAGTTTGGAGAACACCTGATAAGAGATCAGAGACCATTCCTTCATACAGAATCTCTCCAGATCCTTCAGATTCACAGCTCCATGTTGGTGCTTCTCCTCTTCAGTTCACCTCACTCATTTTCTATAGGGTTCAGGTCAGAGGACGGGAATGGCCATAGCAGAAGCTTGGTTTTGTGCTCAGTGACCCATTTTTGTGTTGTTTTTGAGGTTTGTGTTTGGATTATTGTCCGGTTGGAAGATCCAAACATGGCCCATTATAAGATTTCTAACAGGGTCAGTCACTTATTGATTTTTTATATGTTGGTATTTAATAGAATCCATGATGCCATGTGTCTAAACAAGATGTTCAGGACCTCCAGCAGAAAAATAGGCCCACAACATAAAAAATACAGCAGTATATTTCATTGTACACATGGGGTACTTTTTTATCCCTGTGTGCACCAAACCCATCTTGAGTGTTTGCTGCTAAAAAGCTAATTTTTTAGTTTCATCTGATCATAGAAGCCAGTGCCATTTGAAGTTACAGTCATGTCTGATAACTGAATATGCTGGAGATTGTTTTTGGATGAGCTAGGAGAATTTTTCTTGAAACCCTCCCAAACAACATGTGGTGATGTAGGGACTGTTTGACAATTTTTTTCTAATGTTTTCTGACCCCGAGACTCAACTATATTCTGCAATTCTACAGCTGTGATCCTTGGAGAGTCTTTAGCCACTCAAACTCTCCTCCTCACCGTGCATTAGGACGATATAGACACACGTCCTCTTCCAGGCAGATTCATAACATTTTCTGTTGATTGGAAACCTCTTAATTATTGCCCTGATGGTGGAAATGGGATTTTTCACTGCTCTAGCTCTTTTCTTAAAGCCACTTCACTAATTTGTGAAGCTCAATTATCTTTTGCTGCACATCAGAAATATAGTCTTTGGTTTTTCTCATTGTGATGGATGATTAAGGGAATTTGGTCTTTGTGTTCCTCATATTTATAATCCTGTGGAACAGGAAGTCGTGGCTGGACAATTTCATGGTCCTAGTCACCCTGGTGTGCTAAATTTTTTTAATATGAATGGAATATACTTCAGAGATATTTTACTCACAAGAATTTCTAGGGGTGCCAATAATTGTGGCCAACATCCATTGGAGAAAAACATTTATTTCATCATGAGATTTTCTCCCCACTCTCAATTGTTTTACTTCAATGATAGGTTAGAATTTTGTAAATTTTTTGAGGGAAAGATCAAAAGGATAAACAATGCCGATTTATTTTCACAGCTGCCTTTGCTCATATTTATCAAGGGTGCCAATATTAGTGGAGGGCACTGTACATATTAATATGGATAAGACATATTTCTGCCTCTAATAACACAGTGGCTTTTCCCTCACTGTTTTTCCTATTGTCCAAGTAAAGATTCTTTAAAGCTGAACTGCTGAATAACTAGTTTTATGGTCTGGGACAAGTGCAAGACAGTTGAGATCTTGAGGCCATACAATCAGGCAACACCAAAGCTATTTTCATCTTTTAAAAAAATAAGATGTTCTTTAAAAAACGAACAAACTTCTTAAAATGTAACTTCTTACTTAAGAAGATATTTATGAATCTGATACCTGATTCTTATATATGTGACCCTGGACCACAAAACCAGTCATAAGTAGCAAGGGTATATTTGTAGCAATAGCCAATAATACACTGTATGGGTCAAAATTATAAATTTTCTTTTATACCAAAAATCAGGATATTAAGAAAAGATCATGTTCCATGAACATGAAAATCTGGAATCCGAGGGTGTAAAAAAATCAAAATATTGAGAAATTCAGATTTTTTTGCACCCTCGGATTCCAGATTTTCAAATAGTTGTATCTCAGCCAAATATTGTCCTATCCTAACAAACCATAAATCCATAAATCTAAATCATAAAAAAATTGACCCTTATGACTGGTTTTGTGGTCCAGGGTCACATATGTCATATACAGTAAATAGGATGTGAGACCAATTAATTTCACATTCTTGTTTTATAACAGTGTTGATTTCTATGTCTTCATATATCACCTATCAGAGACTTTCCTTCCCTTCATCTGAACACCATCTCATTCTCCTGAGCTGATGTTTGTTCAGACACTCAGCTTTACAAGGAGTGTGGCATATTCTTTCATCTGTACTCAATATTACCTCTTTTTGAGGAACAAATAAATATAAACGATCTCAGATATTGAAATATAGAAGAAATTTCACAATACTCTTCGTGTTTGTTTCTGTTTGTGGGGAGCTCAGTCAGTTACTTCACTGCTCCAGCAAACAGGATTGAGGCATCATGTGTGCCTGTAGGAGTTTGTTATATGATGTGTATAAAGGGCCAGCTATTGTGTCTCATATGAAATACTCTTTCTTGCTCTCATCCATGGCATCCTGCAGGGCAGGGTCTCCACGCAGAGCAGCGTCTGCTGTCTCTGCGAACTCTGTGCCCTTGGCCTCATTGGTATGATATGTGCCCTTGTGCTTGTACATGTATCGCAGAATGACGGCCAGGAGGAGGAGCAGGACCAGAACCACCACAGCAATGACAACTAGAACACACAGACACAGAGAAAGAGAGGTTACATTAGAGGATAATCTGTGGGATGCAGCTATAAGGTGAGACTGAATGTTCTGAAATAAACTGACTACACTGTTTTGAGTTCAGAGGAGCATTGCTGGCTGTATGTGTTTGTCAGTGGTTGATACAGAAAAGGGTTTTTAAAAGGATTATTCTGGGATCGTTATCACAATAAATGTTGATTACCACAAGAAGAAAGTTAGATAATCAGGAAATTATTTCTTGTGGTATTAGTCAACAACATGCCACAAAAGCTGTTGATTGAGCTTAACTAAATCTGAAACATATTTCTGATTCAACAGCTGATGCCAATATCAATTTTTAATGGTGGTGTGATGGTCATAAGTATTATATAATACAAATTCCTGATTTTATTTTTCAGTAAATAAGATGTACACAATTTACATAATATTTATACAAAAAATGTAAATAATTTTTTTTTAGTTTACTAAAACCATAAAAATTTGAAAAAAGAAAGAAAAAATACTTACTTAAAATAAATTAAATAAAATGAAAAACTATATAGATGTTTATAAAAACTAACAAACAACAAATTAAAAGTAATTCAAATATTAATTAAAAACTATGATAATGAAACAGAGAAAGACTTTGCCTGGTTGGCCGATTATGTTAAAATAGCCGAATATTGGATGATTAAATTCCAAAAATTTATTAGCCTATGTCTTGGTCTATAACAAGTTTTTGTACTTTTATTCTCAACCCAACTTATCTTTAGCTATATTCAAGTGGAAATTTAACATAAACCATGTCCAACATCATTATATTAAAGTGTGAGGACAGGGAAATGCGAAAACAGGATGTTAGATTCAGGTGTAAATTTAGCTAATGAAAATGACTTAACCAATGAAAGCTAATCTTCAGAGTGCCCTGTCTGTAGAGAACAGCACTAAATCACACAGCCCTAACAAACTAATATGCACAATGAAATACACAAATTTTCTCCTGATATGCCAGACCAGTTTCCTGGAAAAGGTTTTGAGGGCATGTATCATTAGAACCCTGCTGAGGTTTACTGATTCCAATTACTTCAGTGTTGAGAACAAACCCACACACTGATTATTCATGTGTAAATGAGCTGAAGTGAGACCACTGTGGTACTGGTACTTTTTTTCTGATCTTCTGAGGCCAGGAAACATCTTGTGCACAAATTACCTCTCATTTGTACAGAAATCGTCCAAGCCTCTCTGACCATCATCAAAGTGCTGTTCTCAAAATGTTCTCGTAACTACACACTCTGGAGGCAAAAAACATCTTTCACCACTGACAGCCATGCACTTTGAAGAAGTAACATATTGCTAATATGTCATTATCATATAGAAGATATTTTACCAGTGCCCAGTTTTACTCTGGAAAGCTTTTGAAATGGACTTGATATTTGGAATTGAAAATGGATATAATCCTCTGCCTGCTGCCATTTATACTGCTGTTTAGAATTGTTGTTTTGGACTGTCCGTGTCCTGTTTTGTCATCTACCACATCATTTTTCTGTGCCTCCAGAGTAATTAGTCACATGACATTTACAGCTCAGGTGATTGGCTCAAAAAACAACTGTGTCCAGACCTAAAAGCCCATAAGCTTAAGTAGATTGCAGAAACTATTGACACCAATGGTCTCTACCTAGGCTTTAAGATGCTCTCGGGAAAGCAGCCCTGACAAAAGTAATATTTAACAGGTCAAATTACAGTAGGTAGAAATACTGACTTAAGGTAAAAGATGCACAGTATTGCATCGTAGTGAGATTAAGGCATATTAGACGTGAAAGTCTGTGAGCTGCTACACTTACCTCCAACTATGGCTTCAAAGTACGGTCCTTCTAAAGACAAGAAGAAAATATTCTGATGAAGCAAAATTGGTTATAGTATATGACAAACTGAATTTTATTTTTTTGAATAAGAATGCTCATATCACATATCATTACATGTTGTCCATTTTGTAACATGTGCCAGTTCTACTATTAGCCTCCACTGATTTTAAGCATAAAAGTCTCTACATTTTATCAAAGCTAACGTTATCAACGTTAGCTCTGTTCGATCTCTTCTAAATGGCTAGAGCTCTGAAACTTTTTTAAGATAAGTGCTGCAGTGCAGCCATGCTACTCTACAACAAGATCCTTCCTGCCTCACTGATCCCTCACAAAACACGTACTGTTGACTTTCCTCCTGTGTTATAATAACACACGTGAATCTTTCATGATGCTTTGTTTTTATAGACAGCTGTCTCCCCCCCATTGTATTGCAGCGAGACTCATTCTCTCCGTCACCATGGGAACAAAAAGCTTGTTAAAGAAAGTGATTGAAGATAATCATGAATTATTGCAAAGGCAACATCTGCTGCCTTGACTTGACTTTCACTGAAGGACAGGCAAATCAAACATGTTGCTTTCAAAATGGAGATAGATCTAGAGAGACCCCAAAACTATTTTTAAACAGAAAGGATAATGCAGGTTTGACCAAGCAGATGACCCCCAAACATGAACAATTAAGCTCCCTCATTAGTGTCTAATAACCTGATACATTGTGATTAAAAGCTCATTGTGATATGGTGTTTACAGCGTGATTATATTTGGAGTAATTAAGGAGACACAGAACATTCACATTTGGGTAATGTGAAGGGCATGAAGGTATGTTTGAAGGTATAACAACCGCTCATGAGATCTTTAATGTCTTCTTATGAGTTCAATAATTAGTTGTCATTTAAAAAAGGTGTAGTGATATGAAAAAAAATAAAAACGACAACTTCACAGAGGCTCTCAGCCAGTGAATTATTTGTAAATCAATCAAGTACTTCCAGCTCCACCAAGGTTCTCTCTGCAGCATCTTTCCTCAAAACTTTATTAAAACTATGAAATATCTCTCTAATAGAGAGTCTGGTTTGTTTCACAAAGTAGTACATGCTTTTACTGTGAGTCTTCATCATTATAGCATGCAGATGTGTGACCTGCTAACCTCAAAACTGTCCATAAAACCTCTCTTAGCTTCCTCTGAGAGCAGTGAAGTCAGTAGTGACATCTAAAGAAGCCAAAAAAAAAAAAGAAGAAAAGTTGTACATCGTACTGTCAATTGTACTTTGAATCCTCAGGAAAATGGACTCCTGAACATATTGAAAGACATATTTATTTAAACAGTTGGAGAACAGTGTGTGCTGTACACTCTGAGCTCTTCCAGAAAATAAAGACAGACGCCTTTTCAGTACGATTATTAAAGTCGGAATGGCATGAACAAGTCTATTTTCTAAATGCATGCTTTTAATATTATTGAGAACTATTCATCCACTTTTTTTTATTAAAATATCATAACTTATTCTGGTGAAACGAAGACTTCTCTCCGGTGACAAATGCTGGAAATCCCACTGCTCTCTTACAATCGACTACAAGCTCACATTCAGATCTGCCTTCATCCAATCAACAACCAAGACTGAGTCTCTGTCATCCATTTTAAAATCTTTCAATAATCCATTTCACTCGGATGTACGTCACTCACAATCTGTCGCTACTTCCATTACATCACAACTTGTGCACTCCTCATTTTTGCTCATTAAAAAGTTTTACAAATAAACGCAATAACCATATTTACAAAATAAATAAATAAAAATTTAAATCATATACACCAACATGAGTTGTATGAGCAACCTAATAAAAGCTGTTTTTGTATATGGAACAGGCCACCTCATGGAGGTCATGACTGAGGTCACGTGATCATCACGTTTTCTTACTATTCCCGTTATTGGACACTTTCCTTTCCCAAATTTCCACTTTCCTTTCACTTTCACTTTATGAAACAAATTAATCATGGGTTGGGTGACTGTAAATTTCTTCATTAACATTGTTAATTGAAAACCTTTGCTTCTGTAATGCACACCACAAGACCAAGGTCCAGCAACATTAACAAAAAAAAAAAGACCTAGTGCACCTTTAAGAATGCTAACGTGCTTTAGCTGGTAGGAAAGTTTGGAAAGTTGAATCATTCAAAAGGGGCATGAAGGACACTGTTGTTTATATATCTCACAGGTCACGTTTTCGTTTCCATTCAGTGAATAGAGAAGCAAACTGTTGAAATCTATTTAGGACTTGAAGCTGAAGTGTGGAATTTCTGCACCACTGGCTTCACCGAACCGAATTGCAAAAATATGGTCGCTTTCAAACAATTTTGCCACAAACTCACCACTGGCTGAGTCGATGTTACTCTATCAGATGCTGAAACAAACCAAGCAATGTTTTGATAGTGTCACAGCACAAATGGCTTACTGTTAGCCGTCTCTGCATATTAAATTAAGATAGTAGATTTTTAATTATACTCTTCAGCTTTAAATCTATGACACGCTGATGTGTGGCACAGGGAGATCAGAAATTTCAGGCTAAAATATATGATGGATAATGGATATAGTTCTTATTTTAGAGCAGAAATTCTTGGTATAGTGGATGTTAAGCCCGTTATAAAAGATCTTTCTAAGTCACACTCAGCGTAGAGCCACAGCACCCCAGGACGGATTAAATCTCTGCTAAATTTGCCATGCAAACACGAGGGAGCCTGTCTCGCCTGGAGGCGTCCCCTCGTTAGCCTCGTTAGTGAAATCCACCAGCCGCTGTGACATGGAGGAGGACATCTGTGCTGCGTGGCCAGATCTGAAGAACAGCTTCTTTTTTTTCACAGCCTGCCATGAAAGCCGACGGGTTGGACCTGAAAGATGATGAGGGCCAAAGGCATTCCACCCTCTCTCTCACTTCTGCCACACAGACCCAGGGCAGAGCAAACCCAGCAGCAAGACATTTGCTTTCATCACCTTCCCAGAAGTGGAGCTAATCTTGCCCAAAGCCGGCTTTTGAAGCGCACTGGTAATTGTCTCCCGATTGGATGGGCCACAAAACCAGGAGCCAGAATGAATTCCAGTCCCTTCAGTTCTTGGGTGGGAAACGCATTAAGCTGATAATTTTCCAGCTTGAATTAATGCAAATTTCTCATTGTTGCTCTGCCCAGTGCCCAAACTGTAAATCTGTCCAAATTTCAGCAAATTGGAGAACTACCAAAGCAATGGCATTTAGTTCTGATCTGAACATTTTATTCACGGGGACAACCAATGATCTGTCTCTCACCGTTAGCCTCACACACACTGGATAACTAGGTTAAAAGTAGCCCTAAATAGCCTACTTTTAGACATATAATGTAGTTGAAATTAGACTTTATCAGTTCTTGAAGAAGACCAAATATACAGCTTCCTCTTGTAGTGCAGAATCTATAATTTTTTCATGCTGATTCTGCCGCTCTCTTTGCTTTCACTAAATGTACCACAAAAGTCCCATCATCTCCCTAGGCAGGCTCTATAGTACATTGTCAAAACCGCTGGAATAGAGGTCCTTGTCTCATCTCTAAGGTGATGAAGTGTCAGGGCAGGCCTTCATGTTTCATGTAGAGAATTAACAGCTCTGATGTCTGTCAGGAAAGCACTCGACTGTGGCCAACTGCCTGTGCCAAAGTAAGAGTGAAAACAGCCACTAAACGCCTCGCTAAACTCGCTCTTAGACACTCCTTTCCTTTCCTCTCACTCTCTTTCTCTCTCACTCACTCACTCCTCAGATGATTGGTTGTTGTTTACTATTCATCATCCTTTTAAAAGAGCAGCTTACAAATGGACAGACGCAGCAGGTGCACATGAAAACTGAAAGTCCATCTCACTTAGGCAATCTCTCTAATGTGTGTGTGTGTGTGTGTGTATATACATATATATATATATATATATATATATATATATATATATATATATATATATATATATATATATACACATACATACACATACATACACACACAGAGATATTTGTTTTCAGTGAAAATCAACCCAGCGGCTTTCTTATAATTGCCACTGAATATTATAGTAAAAAATATTAAAAAATTGAACAAATTACACACTTCAGCTTTAAACCAGCTGGTTGTAAAATGTAAGCCCAAATCCTACTATGTGAAGAAGCATTAAAAGTTAAGCAGCTTCCTCTTAAATAGCCCATTGCCAGTAAGGACATTGACAATAGATGATAACCTGAGGGAGCTGCAGAGAAGCCTCAGCTTATAATGAACCTCTAACAAACCATACAAATGCTCAGTCCTAGTTAATCAACATATTTTAATTAGATACATTTTTCTGTGGTGCAGCAGTCACAGTGAGGAAGAATAAGGCCACCACATAGTCTAAAGTCTATGTCGAATCCTCCAAAAATTCCTAATGGATTTTACACTGTTTTACATATTTTCTGCTCTTCAGAGGAGGTAAGAATGAGAATTCATTCCCACAGTCCTTTAGTGCAAGGTTGTTCAAGAGAGTCCGATGGGAATGTTGGGGAGTCCTTGTAAAAGTTTAGTCAAAAGTTAAAAAAATAAAAATAATTTATATTTCTTATTTAAAAACTGGTAGGATGAAAGCATGGAAAGTGTGATACAGTATATTATAATTATCTGATAAATAAGATAAACATGATAAATAAGAAAGATAATTGTCTTTACATTTAGGCAAAAAATCTTATTTTGGATCCCATGTCATGATCCCATGATCTCCTCATTCCTCCCATCTCACAACACTATGGAATTAAAAAGTTTGAAGGTTTAAAGTACAACTGACCTGCTGTCTTCACAGTAATATGTTTTATGTATTAAGCTCAGAATGACTTGTGACCCCTTATCAGACTTGAGATTGTAAAAAGGAAATATTGATCATCACATTATTTACTATGTCTGCAATGCACAGATCCACATCAAGAAAGCCCTAAAAACAGCCTTGAGTGAAGGCATGTAAGCCCATCAATAAATCTCTCATTTACTGGTCAGGAGCTCTTCTCAGATTCCTCTATGCCACCAAGGCTATTCAGACCTTTAAATCCTCCTCTTAAACAGGTTTTACGATAGTCATTTCTATCAGACTTGAGAGGACCAGTCACTGTATTGTTGGTGATGTGACTGCCCTGCAAGATCATATCAGAAAATTGATGATTGAGGAAGCTTGTGTCAAGGCCAAAGGATGCTCATCAGCCTTCCCATGTGATGAAGAATTGAACCAGAAATCACGGACTTACACTGTTTTGTTTGTCACATTAGCAAAAGTTTGTGGGCAAAAAAGGTCTATTGTCTACTGTCAATGTAGTGAAGCACAGCTCACACAGAAGGCACTTTAAACTAAGCAGATTTCTGTTTGCATAATCAACTTTAACCCATAGGGAAATCTTTCACCATCACTCAAAATTCCTGATTGCATGGATTCTAATTAAAATGACTGGATTTTGCCCACGAAAATGTGCCTAACTTCGGTAAATGTGATGGCACATATATACAGAAACAAACTTTAAAACATTGCTCGGCAGTGAGATAACATGTTGGGTGGCTCACACATTAAAAAACAACAACACAACACAACACAACACAACACAAAACACAATCTGTACGTATATTAGCTTGAGAAACAAAAAAAAATTGCATTAGAGATGTGACCCTGGACCACAAAACCAGTCATAAGGGTACATTTTTTGAAATTGACATTTATACTACATCTGAAAGCTGAATAAATAAGCTTTCCATTGATGTATGGTGTGTTAGGATAGGACAATATTTGGCCGAGATACAACTATTTGAAAATCTGGAATCTGAGGGTGCAAAAAAAAAAAAAAAATTATGAGAAAATTGCCTTTAAAGCTGTCCATATGAAGTTCTTAGCAATGCATATTACTAATCAAAAATTAAGTTTTGATATATTTATGGTAGGAAATTTACAAAATATCTTCATGGAACATGATGTTTACTTAATATACTAATGATTTTTGGCATAACATAAAAATAATAATTTTGACCCATACAAATATACCCGTGCTACTTAAGACTGGTTTTGTGGTCCAGGGTCACATATTGGCAGACAAAATATCTTATTTTATTTTCTTGTCTTATTGCAAGTTTTTTTTTTTCTTGTTTTAAGCATACATCTTATCGCACAAAGGAAAATTGTGCCAATGCTGTAAGAATTTTTTCTTCTCTAGTAAATGTATCTTATTTTAAAAATGTTTTTACAAGAAAACAAGAAAAGATATAATTTTTTCTTACCATTTTTCTTACCATTTTCTTCAATGCAAAAAAGCTACTTTTATTTAACGTACTTCAGTTATGCAGTATTACTCAGAACCTGATTTTACCAGATAGTTGACCCAAAAATTGAAAATTCTGTCATTAATTACTCACCCTCATGTCCTTCCAAACCCGTAAGACCTTCGTTCATCTTCAGAACACAAATTAATATATTTCTGATACAATCCGAGAGCTCTCTGACCCTGCATAGACAGCAACACAACTGAAATATTCCCAGAACCAGAAACATAAGGACAAAGATAAAGTAGTCACATCAGTGGTTGATCCTTAATTTTACATGATTTGAAGACGTGATTTGGAGGAGAATAACTGTTGAATAAAGTCGTTATTTTTGTTTTCTTTGCAAACAAAAAGTATTCTCGTAGCTTCGTAAAATTACAGTTGAAACAGTGATGTGGACTGTTTTATCGATGTACTTACTACTTTTGTGGGTCTGGGAACATTTCAGTTGCATTGCTCTATGAAGGGTCAGAGAGCTCTCGGATTTCATCAGAAATATCTTAATTTGTGTTCCGAAAATGAACGAAGGCCCTTTAAAAGTTAGTCATCTAATTTTTAATTTTGGACATAACCTTTTGAAGTCAGTTACATAAAAATGTAGATTGGTCTAATTTTAATACAAAAAGTAAGACTGATTACCACTTAACTGCTAGTTGGTCAAACCACTTAAGACATTGTCTAAACAAAGTACTATGTTTATGCAACCTGCCCATTATGCCCATGTATAGTTCATTAACTAATTTAATTCTGGGTTAGAAGTAAGTGAGTTATTCATTGAGTCAGTAGGCCAGCGCTGAAGTAGCATAAGAAGGTTAATCACATCAAGCTATTGCATCGATTTGCATAATGCAACACACATACAGCTCACTGAGCACAGACAGGGCAGCCACCAGGACAGCACAGGTGCAAGCATATATTACACAAGAGCTCAATGGTGATTATAACCCTAAATTCATAACCGTACTGGGCTGAGATGGAGGAGACAGAATGAGGAAACCACATGCTAGTCTCCCTCTATTCCTAAAAGAAAAATGAGCCGAGTACAGAAGACAGGGAAGGAAACGGGAGTAATGGATGTGACTAATGGAGTGAGATTTCAGCATGTCTTGGAGGAGGAGAGAGGGAAGCATGCTGAAAGCTTGTGCTATTACATTGAGGAGGGGAGAGAGGGACAGATTTCTGTTATTGAGCTGGGCAGTCTCATAAGGGAACCGGCGCTGTAGAAAATTTTATCCTGCCCAACCTCAAAACAGATCTGCTGAAATTTCAACTCTGTTGAGGATTATATAATAGCAGACGGTATAACACAAATATATAATATTGATATTTTTTAACCCTGTAACCCCACCCCTCAACCATATTGCATAATGCCCTGTTCACACCAAGAACAATAACTATAAAGATAACAATAATGATGACTACTGTATATTAGCACCCATCCATCGCTCTGTTATTATAAGTGTGTGCTGCACTTTTGTCATCTGCTTTAAATGCTCATGGTCTTTAAAGTTGGATTTATTCTGATGGGCTGTCAATGTTTAATCGGACATCAGCTATAAAGAAAAATTAAACTGATTCCATCAATATTGTTCCTCTGTGCTGTTGTCATTATACAGTGGTTGTGGGACTACGCTATTCTCATAGAACTGGAATGATTATTAAAACTTATTATGGATACAGATATCATTATTATAGTCCTTGGTGTGAACAGGCCTTAGTATATAAAACACAAAAATAACCATCAAAGTTGTCTATGTGGCACATTCCAACATATTCCAAGTCTTTTGAAGCAATATGATTGTTTTGGGTGAAGAAAAGTTTTTCACTGAGAATCTCCACTGCAGTTCGTTCATTTATTCAAATGTGTCATAATCAGACACAAGACACACAAGAGCCAATGGCATGTGACACTGTTGACATCAAAACTGTCGAGCAGCCACTTTCAAATGCTTCAATGAGTATGAACAAGATTTGAGAGCTACCATTAAAGGGAAAGATTTTCAGAGAATAATGACCTAAAAGTTTCATTGTTAAAGCTTGACTGCAAAAAATAGCTGCAAAAAAAACTTGATGTGCTTTCCACTGAATAAAGAAACTCATAAGGGTTTTGAAATGACCAAAATAGAGTGAACACAGCAGAAGAGTGATATCTGAGAGCCAGTTGAATATGACACAAGATTGATAGTGGTGCATTTCCTTATAGGCAAATTCAAACTGCCACAAAAAACTGCTAAATGTTAGAACAGTTTGGTACAAGTGTAAAAACACTGAATTATGCCCTCATTTTCTGACCCATGACCCAGTTTTTAGTGCCATTAAGCAGGAAATCATCCTGTTTGAACTTCATCTCGCTCAAGCTAAAAACATCCAGAATATACACTACCTTTCAAAAGTTTGGGCTCTGTAATTTTTTTTAATGTTTTTAAAAGAAGTCTCATTAGCTCATCAATGCGGCTTTTATTTGATTTACAATATTCTGAAATATTATTACAATTTAAAACAACTGTTTTTTTAAAAACACATTTTAAAATATAATTAATTCCTGTGATGGCAAAGCTGAATTACTCCAGCCTTCAGTGTCACATGATCCTTCAGAAATCATTCTAATATGCTGATTTGGTGATCAAGAAACTTTTCTTATTATTATCAATTTTGAAATTGATTGATCAAGGTAAAAAATGTCATAATGAGTTAAATAATCTCTTATAACTATTTTTTTTTCAAATAAAACTAAATAGGGTTACACTTCATTTTAAGGTATCCTTGTTACGGTGTAATTATACATTTAAGTAGCCTGCTGAGTAATATTAATTAACTACATGTACTTACTATATGGTTAGGGTTAGGCTTAGGGCTACTTGCATATAATTATGCATACTTTGTTGTTATTATAAT
This sequence comes from Schizothorax lantsangensis, assembly GCA_027422415.1. Lineage (NCBI taxonomy): Eukaryota > Metazoa > Chordata > Actinopteri > Cypriniformes > Cyprinidae > Schizothorax > Schizothorax lantsangensis. The sequence continues at coordinate 21,244,076 of CM049848.1, forward strand.
AGTAAGTACATGTAACATGTGTAACAAGAACATCGTAAAATAAAGTGTTACACCTAATAGCATATCCTGTAATGACAGCGACAGTTAAGTGCTAACATACTAAACCATCAAAACACAAAAAACAGTTTGATTTTAGTGTTTGTTGGTACAGTGTGCACTAGCTTTATGAAAGAGTGCTGGTTTGAAAGTGGATCCACCCTAACAGCTGTGCAACTAAGAACACAAGCAGCTCAATCTTCCACCCAATTACACAGCCACACGTCTCTCTTTACTTCTATAACACCCTCACTTCCTATCTATAATCTTTACACAGACTCTGTAAGACTCTGTAAGTGGCCAGTAACAATCATTTATATTGTACATTGACATCTATAGATTAGAAATGTCAGTTGCAGTTTCTCATTTTGCTAGCATGTCTGTATTTTTACTCTGGTCATAACAGGTCACTTGGCTTTGTCAGCGTCCCAAAACTCTTGACTCCTTTAACCCTTACATAAGCTGGTGTGAATCGTCCTTGAGAAACTGAACGCACATCAAAGAGCGAATCCAACATTTTCCATTGAACGGTGACACAATGAATTTGAATGGCCTCTGCTGCCTAGATGGCTTCATTCATCATCTGGCTATGCCTCACAATGCCATGTGCCATAATCAAAGCAGCATAATTATTATTATGATATTCATTTCTATAGACGGCACTTGCCCTTGAGAAGGTCAGTCTATCATCTTTGGGACTAGGACATCTAATCTTTGCGAGCGATTGAGAATCGCAGAAAAATATGTAAGAGAAGGAAATTGCAAATGACCCCGAGGTCACTTGGCCACAGATACAGTTATTCAGTGGCCCAGAAATCAGATTGTGGTGCTGAGGGGGAGGAAAAATCAAATTGAGAAAGAGGACTGGAGGCGACAGAGTGCACATCTATGAAGATAAGAGGAATGTGGAAATATCCACAGGGACCTAAACCTGAGTGTACAGAAAGGGTTTTAAAGTTTTCAGACTTTCCATTGCAAGTTTATAAATACAGACATGACATTACCATCTTCATCCGCCTGTCCTGCAGGTAAAGGATTAGCTGCTTCACACCACAAGCATCAGCAGAGCGTATGTGAAGCAGCAGCATAGCTGCAACAGCATAACTTTTGTGCCTCTCCTCCTCATAGATGCAATAATGAAAACCTCTGTGAAAAACACATTAAAGCTGAAAGTACTGTATACTTCCCTTGTTCACGTTCAGCTCATAGACAATCCGCATGACGTAATTTTCAGCTGATTTTCAAGTTATTTAAGCTCCCCAATTCAAAAGGTCCACTAGGTTGTGTGCATGCACAAAACGTGTCCGTCTGTGCTCACAGTTAATGGAACAATTTTGGTGTTTGCATTGCGAACATCGATTACAATTTTTGTGGGTGGAGCCTATGGTGGCAGAAAATGACAATTTAAAAGTAGCAGTCTATGGAAGCAGTCTACTTTTTCCTCGCAACTGAAAAATAATGAAAAAAATTGAAAAAAGAGAGAAAAATATAATATGTTCTTTTAGCTTTCACTTTTCAAGCGAATCAGCTTTTTGTATGTAGATCTACACAATTCTACATACAAACTTGTCATTTTATGCATATTTATGTCATTTGTAGACTTTCTGTGTAACAATGTGTAGCAATATGAAAGGAAAAGTTTACCCAAAGCCTGTCATTTACTCAACTTCATGTCAAACACACCCCTAGGGGGCGCACCACAAACTTAATAATACTTAAAGGGATACTCCACCCCAAAATGAAAATTTTGTCGTTTTTCACTTACCCCCATGTCGTTCCGAACACGTAAAAGCTTCGTTAGTCTTCAGAACACAATTTAAGATATTTTGGATGAAAACCGGGAGGCTGTTACCAAGTAAATTGCACTGTCAAGGTCCATAAAAGTATGAAAAGCATCGCCAGAATACTCCATCTGCCATCAGTGGTTCAATCATAATGTTATGAAGCGACGAGAATACTTTTTGTACAGAAATAAAACAGAAATAACGACTTTATTCAACAATTAGGCACCGTAATGTCTCCTCTGTGTCAGCGTAGCGCCATTTTGGAGATTATCCCCTGGACGCAAAATGCGTACACTCTTCTGTATCAGCCAGGCCACAAGGCTGCGCTGTTTGCGTTCAAATCAGAGCGTAAATCGACGAAGAAGATGCATCCCTGTGTCGAGGCTGATACAGAAGACTGAGACACAGAGGAGACGTTACTGTGCCTAATTTTTGAATAAAGTCATTATTTTTGTTTTATTTCCGTACAAAAAGTATTCTCATCGCTTCATAACATTATGATTGAACCACTGATGGCAGATGGAGTATTCTAGCGATGCTTTTCATACTTTTATGGACCTTGACCGTGCAATTTACTTGGCAGCCAATGGGACAGTCATAAGCCTCCCGGTTTTCATCCAAAATATCTTAAATTGTGTTCTGAAGACTAACGATGCTTTTACGGGTTCGGAACAACATGGGGGTAAGTTAAAAAAATGACAAAATTTTCATTTTGGGGTGGAGTATCCCTTTAATAAGGGTAACGTAATAAATACATGCTGCTCATGTGACCTTAAAGGTGGTTAAAGTCACCTGAAACGGAAGTGAAAGATAATTTCTTTCATATTGCGACTTAAATGCAAGTGAATTTTTGAAAAATAAAAAAGAGTAGGGCATTGACTGCATCAGTCAGGTTTGAGGGATGTTAAAATGTTGTTTTCCTCAACAATCAAATTGCCTTTTCTGCTCATGATATTCAATATTCCTCCAAAAAAATTCTGTCAGTTCCAACACATCTTGACCATTTTTTTTCAAACTTAAAATGTATTAATGGATGACCATACATGTCATTCCATCTATCCCCAATACAATCTATAAACAGAAACCAAAAGTCTATTAACATCTTACTATCCTCCTTCTGCCACCGCTGTGAGGCTCATCATGACCACAGCACTGAGTTCAAGCTCACTTGTTTGTGGGGCTATATGAGATTCTGAATATGCCACACACACACACACAGTCCTGTGGGAGTCTCAGTTAAAGAGCTCTTCACTATTCCCTTCTCTCTGCTTTTCTGCAACTGATTTCCTCAAACAATCTGGCGTTTCTCTCCATCTCTCTCTTTCCTTCATGGCCTGAGGTCACATCTGCCTGGGATTTGAGACTCAAGTGGTAACCGTTCCTATCTCACCCAACCATATGTCACGCATCTCGCCTCGAAAGAATACCTCTCCCTCTCTGTTCTCCACCACACTCTCAGATTCCCTCATTCAAGCTGAGAGTCAGTGATTCTCTGTGAGAAAAAGCCTTTTCAATGAGTTTACTAATGGGCATGTGCTCTCATGAGCCAGTCAAGTGACTGCAGGCCCACTGAGGTTGATTATGGGCAGCTGGTTGAGAACAGTGCCTGTTTCCGTCAGTAATAATATAAAGAGCCTGCTGTTGATTCTCCAACATTCCTGTGGATGGACATACACATATCACATACAGGAAACTGATACAGAAAGCTGGATTTCATTCCTAATGATGACATGCTGGTTCAAAAGACTCATAATAAAACTGAAGAAAGCAGCTTAATTAGCGTACTGCATTGCATCAGTGTTTTAGCTGTTTTTTAGCTGAACAACTTTTTTTTTGTCAGGTTTCTCAAATTTGTTTATTCAAAGAGTAAATGGTATAAGCAGATTTTAGAAAATTTTAATTTAGAATACAAAGAATCTTGTAGTCGTGTAGCCAATACTTTTGTTTTTTAGTGGTGTTAGAGATTTCATATTTCAGTATTTTTTATCACTATCAGTGTTTTTTTTTTTTTAATGCTGAGTATTTGAAATAGATCATTTCTGTAATAGTAATGATGTAAAAACATAGACAAAAAAATATTTTTGGCGTATTTTTTTAAAAGTTACAAAGTTTCAAAGTTTATAAAAATCATAAAATCAATAACTAAAATTATTATTATTAAAATAAAATTATTAAAATATTATTGAATTATTCTCATTATTTTTGAAAGTTTGTAAAACATAACCATCCTTGAACTTGGCATAACGTAAGATAAAACAGTCCATTACTAGTTTAGTAACCTCTGTGGTCCATTACAGCTACAAACACAGATGTGCAGGCTGCCCTTCATTTAACAGTTCCCAATTAAAAACAATGTCATGGTGTAAGTGTCAATGCAAGGTGAATGCGCATGCAGCTGTTGGGACTGCGGCGGGATACAGACCAACAAGCGTTTTGTTTGCTGTGTTTTCCATCACATACTGGGGGACTTGGATGCGAGGGCTTTCAGAACAGAAGATAAATCAACACTTTTGGCTTGCTGTTTTGTTGCTGTGAGGAACACATACACACACTCACTCAGTGTTTGTCCTGTAGCTGGAAAACATCTACAACCCCTCTGGTTCTAACTTTGTTTCATCCTCCACCAAGAACAAAGCAATGTCTTGTCCTATTTCCCTTATTTGTTTTCTCTCTTCTCTTGGCTTAGCTTTTACCTCTAATGTTTGAGCCATCTTCTTACTTGTTGGAGATCTATTTAATTATCTCTAAAAAATGTAAAAACTTAACTTGTCACATCAGTAAGTCATCAGTTAGCATCAAGATTGTACTACTCTCATCCGTCTTCACAGACACAGCTTATGCCCTCTTTTGAATGTTTATTTAAACTCACCACTATGCCAACACTCAACAGGTGATGACCTGCTGGCTTCTTTGAAAACTGATCCTAAGCCTGTGATCTAAAATACAACCTTGAAACTGGTCACGGATCTGTGCCATGACTTCATCACAATGCACACAGCATCTTTTTAGAATTACAAAAAAGAACAACAGAAAAGTATATCAAAAGATGTTAGGGATAGTGATTTTTCCTGAGGCTTGCATGAATCCTTTTCTAATAGTCACTTGTTTTTTTGTCACGTTGGAGTTCAATAAAAAGTCAGTATTTCTTCTTTTGTGTTTTTTAAGCTCTTTTGAGTCTTAGTTTTCATTATTTTAAGAGACAGCAATCAAACGAAAGAAAGATGCAGAGTGGAAGTTCATTTCAAGTGCTTTACAACATCTATGAGGTTCAGTTTTTAAAACTTTCTTCAGTTTGAAATATCCATTAAAATACCACAACATACTGGGTATTTCTAGAAACATCAGAATGCATGAATGTTTGAAATGCCACCTATAGAAATTTATAAAGATTAATGGGGAATAATGAATGCCAGGAAATGCCAGCCCCAAATCTTGTTGGCTTGGTCTGGAAGTTGAACATTTAATGTAAAGATTCCAGGTCCTTAATTTAGTTTGCTATGTATTATTAGACATAATTATGTTAAATATGATTAAATGTGTCAAAATGTAAGTAGTATAAGGTTTCCCATTATGTAACTTTTAATGGACTACAGCATTTTCTGATACACTTTGATCTGTTCTGATGGCTATTTTAATTGTTTTAACAGGGAATAAACAGGCATAATTACTCAACCTCAATGTTTTGGCAGAGTTTTTCTGTCATTTAACTTTATCATCCTGTGTGTGTGAACAATGCAATTCAAATTCCAACTCAATTTTGAATTTTGTCTAACCTTGTTCAGAACATTATTCATATGGATTATGATATATGATGCCCTTTTCAATTGCTTTTTGCATGTTTTATCTCATCCCTTTTTTAGCATCAAGTATTTCTAGACACTAACACACCTCCTTTCCATGTAAATTAGCCTTAGGACAGTAAAAGCTCATTCCCAAAACTTGCCAGATCACAGTAGTCTTCTGCAGCCCCCACAACCCAGAACTGGCCTGTAAGATTGGAAATTTCACCATATACACTAAACTCAGCACTCATTTTTTGGGGTGTGTTTTCATTGCTTTCTGATTTGCATAATTATCTCCGGTGCTAAAACAATGTAAACAACATGTGTAAACAAAGGACGTTATCAGCTGGTACAATTCATTCCTGGCAAATTATTCTCAAAGTTTACTAATACTGATTTCTGTTGATTATCAAGAGCCTTGCTATATTTTGACTCTTATGGGCTTGTTATGCTGTCGGCTATGTTTTCACAGCTGGTTGTTCCTGATCTAGTAAACATATTCCATATCTCATATTCAGAGCTGTACCACACCACCATCATGCTTTGCTCTGTCAAACAGATCTCTGGTACGCCAGCAGTTCCAAATCCAAACACAACAGTTAGGGAACAACAAAAGGTCCATAAGATGGTTTGATGTTTCAATTGTTTCACTATACCTTCTTGTGATAAAGCACATTTGATTGAGGGAAATATAACAGAGGTAGTTTTTATTACAGTTTTTTTCAGCTGCTTACACACAGAATCTTTACTTGTCACACAATTTCTGAAACCTGACACTCAAACACCAGAACCACACACCAAATCTGCAAAACCATACTAATACTCGGCCTTTGACTCAGTTTTCAATTTCATAAAACACTTTTTGCAAAACACAACTCACAATTCTCTATGTAACACACAAAAATCTAACAGGAATTAATATTATGGCAAAGGTGTTTGCAAATGTTTGCTTTTGAGATGTGTTTATGATATTTTGAATGTAGTGCTTCATTTTACAAGAGATGTGAGGCATTTTGCATTTTGTGTGTGAAATTTTGGATTTGTGTGTAAAGTTTTTTTAAAAAAGAGGCAAAGTTTTGAAAATGTGTGTAAGCAGTTGGAAAAAACTGTAATATACTGCTCAAATGTTTGGGGTCAGTAAGATTTGGTCAATTTAATGCATTGCTGAGTGAAAGTATGTAAAAAAAAAAAAAAAAAAAAAAAAAATTTTTTTTTTTTTTGGAAAGAAATCAAGACATACTTTCATAGCAATGCATTAAATTGACCAAAAGTGACAGTAAAGACAGAATGCTATCATAGATTTCCATTTTTTTCACACTTTCTATTCAGAATCTTTAAAAAAACGTATCACAGTTTCCACAAAAATATGAATCAGCACAACTGTTTTCTACACTGATAATAATAAATCTTTCATGAGCACCAAATCAGCATATTAAAATGATTTCTGAAGGATCACGTGACACTGAAAACCATAGTAATGAAAGGTCAGCTTTTCTGAATGACATTTTAAAATATATTAAAATAGAAAATAGAAAACGGCTTTTTTGAAACATATACATAGCAGTGAATAATGTAAACTACAATCATATATCATAAACCACATAAAAATATCACACACACATAAACCACACATCCGATGCTACACACATGCTTGCATGTCATTGCCAACACAAACAAACCACACATCCTCATTTCTGTTCCACACGGTGTGTGAAATTCAGAGCAGCTCTTCTAAATGTCACCAGTCCACATCCAAACACACCCATTTGATAACGCTGCACTTTGTCGTCGCAGCTTGTGCTGACACTCATTCAGTATAGTGCACAGAACTACAAAATACTTACGAAAGGATATGGGTGATGTGTCAGGTTTGCTTTCAGTAGGGATTACGCTACGTTCTGTGGAGTTGGCCATTACAGACACGTGAAGGAATATTTGGCGGTGAGATTGAGGGGGACAGCTGTGGGAGAGTGTTCTCAGGGATGATGAGATGTCTGTAGAAAGAGAGAGAGGGCAATTGCTTCACTCCAGTGTGCTCTCAAGGAAACAGAGCGAGGAAATAGCAGGAGAGTGTTGTTTATGTTCCAAGATAAAGCACATAACAGATTACATCATCCAAATCCCAATGTGAATACTGAATAATATTTACACTTGGTTTTCTAATGTTATCCATTATTTACATAAGCTGCACTGCATGTTTAGATTATCATTAAGACATTTAGCATGTTTATTTAGTAAGTTTTACTTTGGCTGATACCGATAATTGTAGGTCAAAGATCTCTATAATGTAAGACATCAGACTCCCAAACACAATGTTTTTCCCATTCAGACCATATAAAGAGAATGTGACAAAAAGGCAGCAAGATGCTACATCTCTAGCCAGCAATGTTGATCTGAGGCTTGTGTGGCTTTATAGCTATTTTATGAATCTATGTTATGAAGATACTTCAAATTTCTGGAAAAAGCTCTGTTTTGTGACACAACAGGGGGTTGATAACTTCCTACTGGCTTTTGACTAGGTCAGAGGAGCGTATTAAAATAATTTGAAAGGACAAATCAGAGGTTAATTTTAAAGCTGCAATTATTATTTTACATGTACATCACTGTAAATCAGTCAAATTAATCTGTGCTTTTTAAAGTGGATGCAACCGTCTTGCAGATGTCAGTGAGTCAGTGGTGGATACTGGCTCACCACCCCCACACAATGTGCCGTCCACTTCTCTATTGCTTATTGGTTTTATGCGACTTCACTTGCTCTACACTATGTAACCATTCGCCACTCTAATTGAAAATAAATTGGGTCCTGGCAACCTAATCTGGGTGGTGTTGAATCATAATGCATGTTATACACTAACATCAAAAATTTGGGTCAGTAAGACTTGTTTGAGCAAGGTAATAAACCAATAAAATGTGAAATTATGTTACAAAAGAATGCTACAAGTGTCCACAAAAATATTAAACAGCAAAACTTATAATAATAAACCTTATAATATCTTATAATAAGAAGAAATGTTTATTGAGCAGCAACTCAGCATATTAGAATTATTTCTGAATGATCATGTGACACTGAAGACTGGAGTAATGATGCTGAAAATTCAGCTTTCCCATCACATAAATAAATTACATTTTTGTTTACCTTAAATTGAAATAATATGTCACATTATTACTGTTTTTACTGTATTGTGATCAAATAAATGTAGCCTTGCTGAGCTTCTTTTTTTAATCGACCCCTAACTTTTGAACAATAGTGTACCATCAGGTGACTATGTAAGGATTTAACCAGGTCTGTTGATAAAGCAACTGAAATATTCAGAATTAATTTCAACTGAATTGAGAGCTTATGAATCAGAATCAAATCAAATTAGAAAGTCATCGCCTTTACCCAGCTGGTCAGCTCTAAATGATATATTTAGGTGCTCTTCTCTGTAGATCTGATATGTTGATGTGTACACAGTGCCGTGTGACACATTCGATTAAACTCCATTAGCCTTATTTAGCCTTTGCTGACTTTTCTGGCAGTTACTAAACAAAGGAAGAGGCCTTTAAAGACCTTGGGCCTTATCACTCACTGTGAAACAAAGGAAACATTCACAGTATTTCCTTCTCTCATCAGCACACAGTGTCCACACCCTGTACTTCCTTCCTGAAACCAGCGATGGATTTATTTTATTTACATATATCAAAAGTATCATACACTGACATTCTCTTGTTTTTAGTTTATAATACTTGCAGGATAGGAGTGCTAGAAACTTCAGTTTGAACACTGTCATTTTAAAAACATGGGTTTGACAAGGCTACTAATTTATAAACTTGTTAGACTCTATGAAGTTGTGTTTATGCCTGCACCTGAAGGAGGAGCTCTCATAAATGTTATATGCGATGATGGAAAACAAGTTCTCACTCTCACTCTCTAATTTAAGATCACTTTTATTTACTTCCCTCTTCATGACTCAGTGCTAGAATCAAGCATTTTTAGCTTGTTTTAATTTTAGCTCTCTATTATTTAAAAACAGCACTGTTAATGTCAGCTGTGCTCAAATATAAGCTTTGTGTACCAGCATGACTGGCTTTTACTCTAATATTTACACGTGAAGCTTTTATACAAGCCTCAGGCAACAGGACATACTAGTCCCTGCATGAGTAGCAAAGCAATAAGGATAGTGAGGAAAAGCAACCAACAGGTGCCCAGTATAAATGTGGAGGAGTCAAGACCATTTAAAAACATCCCAGATGCATGGCACATCATGAAACAAGTTAACAGAATGACCAGAGTGTGCAGATTCAAGGCAAAAGGTGGTAACTTTGAAGAAGCTAACATAGAAAAAAGTTGTAAGTTTGGGTAATAATACAAAATTATTTATACAAAAATATAAGGGTTAGCTGGATAATGATGATTATATAATCTTTTACCCAACCTTATGTCGTTCCAAAACTGTAGGACTTTCTTTCTTCTGAAGAAAATAAAATAAAATATCCTGATGAATATTTAATCTATTTCTATTTATTTAAATGTTTTGGTCCATACAATCAAAGCATTTTCGAAAATATATTCTAGTGTTTTAATTTTTTTTATACAGGTTTGGAATGACAGGAGGTTTAGTAAATGGCATAATTTTCATTTTTGTGTGAACTCCCCTAGATAAATATCATTCAAAAAGTTTACTATCAATGAATTAGAGAAATTGAATATTGTGAAATACTTTTCTGTGTGTTTGGAGTATATTGGAGTACGTGTGCAGCTTAATATAGCAGGACAGATGTCACTTACAAGTGTTTGTGGTTATTTGCTGACCTAGCTTGTTTCATCTCTGTCACTCAACACTTTTAAACTACACACAACCCTCTCGAGGACCAGACTCTCTTTTAGATATGAAAGAAAGCCACAGATTTAGATATGAAGTTAAAATTTGTTCTGATGGGAGAAAAGTTGGGCAGATGTAAATAGTAGAAAAACTCTTGGACAGTTAAAGAATAGTACTTGTCACCATCTAAAAAATCTTTTAACAATAATGTACTATGCTTTATATTTCACATTTAAATCAGCAAAGCAGCACATTTTATGACAGCAGGCTTTATTTTAAATATGAAGTGAAACCTAACTCACCAATTTTTCTTCAACAGTTCTGCAACAAGTTCTCCCACAGCCTGCAAGCTGTTCTCCTGTCCTTTCTCTAGGAACAGAAATACTTCCTCTGCTTAGTTGTTCTTTCACTTTCTAACAGGATGGAAATATTATCATGAATCATATCAGAGGTCTGTTTTTAGATCCGTTAAGTTTAAATGTATAGCACGTGAACTTCCCCTTTCAGCCCACTCCACCCTTAACATACTGCTTTACTAATAGTTTCTTGTGTTCGACCAATGTCTGGGCAGACTCCTCCTCCTGAATAAAGCACAACTACACAGACTCCTCCTCTGGAATAACACACAGCTGTTGTCAGACTGAGCTCAGGGAAGGGGGAAGACAGCTTGGCTGGAAGAGGAAAGACAGAGGCAGACAGCAATAGTTATGCAAGGGAAATGTGCAATTGTGAAATATGCAGTTGTGAAATATTGCAATTTTTTCTATTTATTAATATTTGAATACTAATTAAAATATTAATAATTCTGTTTATTAATATTTTAAACTAAACTTTTTTGTTAATAGTTTTATTTTTGTTATTAATATTTTCAGTGGGACTGTCAATGCATTGGTTAAAAATAGGTAACACTTTAATATAGGGAACAGTTGTCACTATTAACTAATTAGCATGCATATTATGAACATATTGGCTGTTTATTAGTGCTTATACAGCACATATTCTGCATCCCTAGACAATACACTTAACAACTACATTACTAATTAGGAGCAAATTAGGAGTTTATTGAGGCAAAAATCGTAGTTAATGGTTTGCTAATGGTGAGAATTGAACCGTAAAATATTATGTAAAATGCAATTAATGAAGCAAATAAACTATATCACTATTTGCTGAGAAAAACCCACATATTAAGATAATTCAGAACATTATTTTTGTGTTTGTCAGTGTTATTATTTTTTTTTTCAGTACCAATATCATCTTATAAGAAAAAATTATTGTATGAGGTGGCCATTTTGTATGAATTTGAATTAAAATGTTTAATAATAAAAAAAAAAAAAACTTTGGCCAATGACTAACCCTACACCAAAACCTAACCGTTACAAAATTAAATGAAATAATATAAATATATACAAATGGGATTGTACAAATTCATGAGAACCAATCCATAAAACATAAACCACTGATTTAGAAAAACATTAAAAAAAAAATCCAAACCTGACCAATATCCAAAATCCTTCTGTATGCCCTGTATCAGCTCTAGAGAAAGCAGGAAATCAAAAGCTCTGGATTAAGGACTAGACTTCATGAATGCATCCAGTCACACCTGCTCATGTTCACGCCGGCCAACTGCAATCTCACACCCAGAAAAATAAGCTACAATTCATCAGACAGTGACTGTAGCACTTGCCACCTGTCCCTGGATCTATATGCAGGTTTCCCTGTATGTGTGAATTCAGGTGTGTTATCCTGCACAGCCATTTAAAACAGATGACCATGATTCTCTGTATAATTAAATAAATATTTTAAAAAAATCTCTTAAGTGCAGCAATTCATTTGTAGTAAAATATATATATGAGTAAACACTGAAGTGTGCAAATCCACAATAATTGAATACAACAACTATCCCCACACTTAATCTCACAGATAAACCACTGCACCTGTTTTTGATGCTGGTCCACACACACACAAAGAAACTGCACATGACTCTGCAGGGAAAGGAAATCATCAGAAGCACTGATTGGCTGATGGCACCATAAGAACACATCCCAAACTTCTCACTATACAGCAACTATAGTAAGATGTGACATGAAAGACAGCAGGCAAAAGGAAATCATGAGTGCATTTCATGTTTTGAAGAGCTCTCAAAAAATAATCTGTGACTGTATTTACTAAAATATAATTACAGTAAGTACTTGCAGTTTGTATTTTGCTTACAAAAATAATTTTGTCAGAATACTTGGCAACTTTTCAACAGAATTGTGTTACACCATCTACCCAGCCAAACATTGACCCTGCGTCACGTGTGTCTATTGATCACCGCCACCTGTTTCACAGGAATGAAATAACTTTTAATTTAGTCCTTTCATCTGTGATTCATTTTGCTTTTTCATTTTAGAGGGGTCTTTATTTTTAACGATGGTATATACACATCAGACTCTGACTTTAATGTACTTTGAATGAAGCAATTAATTTTAAATGTGATTATTGCGGCTAGTTAAGCACGGTGTGACAATACATAATAAGGGCTTTAATTATTCATCAAATAGCAACACCTAGGACATGCCAAGCAGTTTGTTTAATTTAAATTATTAAATTAAATATATAATATCCTACTGGCCATCCGTCCCCCGCCCCTGGCCTGAGATGCTGGGATAGGCTCTAGGCCCCTGGTGACCCTGAAGAGGATAAAGTGGTTTGGAAATAGATGGATATATCATCTTGATAATACAGTGTGATTAGTATAAATATTCATAAAGAAATAAATTGGTTTCCAATGCATCCTCTTCATTATGTGTACTCAGGAGTCTCAGTGCCATTTTGATTGACTTTGAGACAATTTATGATATGAATTCAACTTGGTTATGTCAGAAGAGACTGGGATTTTAATTGCTGTCATTTTCTTCCATAAAAAATGAGGGGTGACTTGTGACTGCTGGATAGCACATATGCTGTGCAAACTGTTTTTCATTTCTGCTTTGCATGGACCAGATGCTGTCCCATTCTCTCCCTGAACTCCATCAATGACTTGAGAATTTTTTTTCTGCATACGGTGCTATCTTGAGGGGTGCCATATCTGTTTAAAGACTTCTTAATTAATGATATCCTTCATTAGCACAGACAATCTAACACAGAATAAATTAGCCTGACTGTGAAAACTTCCTGACACAAGCTATATGAAAAGATAGTTCACAACAAACAAACAAAAGGTTATGTCATTGTTGGGATATTTCAAGGTTGAACTCAAAACTGGGCCCCTTTGATGATATATCACATACACTCACACACACACACAAAAAGACATGCAATGCCATTGTGTACTTACTGCCATGTTGTTCCAAAATCTGCATTATTTTCTTGTGTGAATCACGAAAGAAGATATTTAACCAGCCTAGGCTCATTGGTAAAACCTGCCTTTGTCAACATTTCTGAAAAAGTACAATACGCTGCTTGCACGTTTTGCAGCACTTTTAAAGTGAAATATCACTAAAAGGGCCACTAAAAAGCATGTTCAGTTGAACAGATAAATGTGAATCTGGCACCCTAAATTTAAACAGTAAAAACAAGCAAACGTGAGACAAAAAAAAATAAATATATATATATATATATATATATATATATATATATATACTATATATGGGTGTTTCTGCAACTACGGGCACTTTTAAGCCCCAGCAGTGAAATTTTAGATTTATGTTCAAATTTGTCATGTGCTTTATAAATATATTCACAGTGTCATTACGCACCTTGACAAAAAATATAATTAATGATTAATGCGATTTAATATAAAATTATGAAGCATTTATAGGGCCAAACACCATTTTTGTTCATGTCCCACAACTCTGGTCACAATATTGAGATACGTGAAATGAGCTAATTGAATTACAATTGGATATTTCAAATGGAATTGTTTGATATATTAAAGCAATAAGCCCCAAGAAAGCCGTGGTTTACAGTGAATGTATAACAGCTAAACCCCCTTATAACCCCCTTAGCTGTTATAAATTCACTGTAAACCACGGCTTCACGGGGCTTATTGTTTTTATAAAACGGTTATTCCATATACATAGTATGGTTTCACAAAATAAAACAGAGCAAATAAAGTGTAATGATATTAATAAAAACAGTATTCTTCCACCAAACAATGTAGTTCCTAAGAAACAGTTGTGGTTCCAACAAAGTGGTTGCCAAGCAACATACAAAGTGAACAAAGGTGTAGGTTTGAAGAGTAATTTACAACAACTCAGAACGTGGCTCAACCAATCAGAATCAAGGACCGGAACTATCCCTTTTATAAATATTTACAGCATCTTAATTATTTTTGTATTATTTACTGATAATTTTTATGATTTTTTTCAACTAAATGTGCCTGTCCCACACTTTTGAGTCCTTACCGCTACAATGAAAAAAGGCTTTTATCACATTTTATCAAAGACAAACAAGTCTAGTTTCTATGGAAAAAGAAATTAGCACGTGAGCACATTGCTGACAGATTGGACCACCTCACTACCTCACTCAAAAGATCCCAAAAATATAAGGTAAATATCATCTTTTCTGTGTCAGTATTTATTTTGTCCTTACCATACTGTCACGAATTGCCTTCTGTGGCGAAACTAGGAGACGAGAGGTAAACTTCAAAATAAACAATCTTTAATCCAAAATGGGGATACACAAGGCAGGGAGGACACACAGGAATACAACATCGGCAATCAATACCAGACGCTAGACTAAGCAAAACACAGGGCTTAAGTAACTAAAATAAAACGAGATAATGAACAAACACAGGTGGATACTAATGAACTAATAATGAAACGAGGACAGGAACAGGAAGATAACCAAATATGGGCATAATGACACAAGAGGGAAAACTAGGAGCACATGGGAGACAAGACACAAGACATAACCCAACACAAGCCTGACATGACACCCCCCCTCCGGAAGGCGCGTCCTCGTGCCATACAACATCCAACGGGGAGAGGGGGTGGGCGCTCTGGAGGCCCCTCAGGACAGACACGGGATGGCAGGCCTCCAGAGCGGTACCCGTTCCGGGACCCATGGCGGATCAGGCAGTTCAGGGCACCATGGCAGAGCAGGAGGCTCGGAAGGCCATGGCGGGTCAGGAGTCTCGGAAGGCCATGGCGGAGCAGGGAGCTCGGGCGGCCATGGCGGGTCAGGAGGCTCGGAAGGCCATGGCGGATCAGCCTCCGAGGCCACAGCCCCAGCCCCGGCTTCTATGGCTGGAGCCATACTACCCCCCAAAAAAAATACTTGGGGGAACTTACGGGGCTGAACTTGGGGATTGGAGCCCTCCCTGGGCTTAATGGGGAATCAGGAGCCCTCCGTGGGCTAAACTGGGGATCAGAAGCCCTCCTTGGGCTTAATTCAGGAACAGGAGCCCTCCTTGGGCTAAACTGGGGAACAGGAGCCCTCTCTGGGCTAGGCTCGGAATATGAGGCCCTCTCAGGGCCGGACATGAGACCAACAGCCCTCCTTGGGCTGAACGTGGTGACTGGGGCACTCTCAGGGGTGATCTCAGGAACCGCGTCCATCGAGGCACCAAGAGAAGCAAGCGGCTTGGGAATGGCCTCCGTGGCCATGACAGGAGAAGCAGCCTGCTTTCGAAGAACCCCAACAGACAAGACAAGACGGACAAGACCGACTAGAATTGTTCCTGTGGACAATACTTCAGGGGACATGACTTGACTCTGGTCAGGGGCTGGAGCCTGCACTGGACTCTGGTCAGGGGCTGGAGCCATTTCTCGACTCTGGACAGGGGCTGGAGCCGACACGGAGCGAACTCCGGGGCTGGAGCCGACAGCCTTTTCCTCCTCCGATTCCTCGTTTGGCTTGAGGTGAGAGACACAGCTGCTGTCGGCATAGGGCTTGACAACGGTGTGGCCGGCGGGCTTGAGTGAGCAGCGGCCGGCGGGCATGACTGACGAGCGGCGCTGGGCTTGACTGACGAACGGACCGGTGGGCTTGACTGACGAACGGACCGGTGGGCTTGACTGACGAACGGACCGGTGGGCTTGACTGACGATGGACGGAACGAATGGGTGATGCTTCTGGGCTGGCAGTGAGGAGACGGGATCCGCTGAGGGACCGAGCCAGGTTGATGTAATTGGGCAGGGTCCACCGGGACCTGGCCAGTGGCAACCATTGAGCGATCCCCTCGTTCCTGTTCGACCACCCCGGAAACAGCCCACAAGAGTCCACCGGTCGAGGGAAACCTGCTTTCAGCAGGTGAGGAATTCATTGATGTACTCCTCCAGGGGGCGGCTGTCTTGATAGACCGAACATAAGCGCTCGAGGGGATCCATATGAAAAATCAAAAGAAAACACGGAGTTAAAACGGGAAAATAAAGCATAGGGTAGATCGCTGCTCACTTTGTATAGGTCCGGTATTCTGTCACGAATTGCCTTCTGTGGTGAAACTAGGAACGAGGAGATGAGAGGTAAACTTCAAAATAAACAGTCTTTAATCCAAAATGGGGTTACACAAGGCAGGGCAGAACCCACAGGAACACAACATCGACAATCAATACCTGGACGCTAGACTAAGCAAAACACGGGGCTTAAGTAACTCAAATAAAACGAGATAATTAACAAACACAGGTGGATACTAATGAACTAATAATTAAACAACGAGGACAGGAACAGGAAGATAACCAAATATGGGCATAATGACACAAGAGGGAAAACTAGGAGCACATGGGAGACAAAACACAAGACATAACACAACACAAGCCTGACACATACAGTTTATTTAATTCATGTATATTAAGACGCTAAGACTCAAAACTAATGTAGTAGTCCTTGCTAGCTGCCAATTAGCTGCAATGTTAGCAAAAATGTCATTTCCACATGTCTTTACCGCAGCAAATTTAGGTGTTGTGGTAAAGACCTTGTGTTGCAGTAAAGACAAGTTCAAGGTTTACTTTATATTAAATTACAAATATTCAGTCTATTGCAGGGGTATCAAACTCAATGTTCTTTCTCCAGAGGGCCAAACCAAAGCTGAAAGAGCACCTCTGCAGCGAGCCCCTGCTGGCAACTCCTAACCACTTTTAGCTGGGAGAGTAAGAGTGATTCCTTTAAGAAATTTGATAAACCTAATTAAACACACCTTGATGGCCAGCTACATACGGGCCCAGGTCCTTTAGACTTATTTGAAAACTACATGGTTTGTGTGTTGGGGCAGGGTTGGAACTAAACTCTGCAGGGCTGCGGCAATCCAGAAACTGAGTTTGACACCCCTGGTCTATTGTAAATTATATTTAAACATGACATTTTGTAACCCTAGATGAGACCAAATTCATCAACAATAAGATCAAAGAAATGCAGAGAGGAAATGAGAAATGACCCAGAGAGGTATGCAGAGTATCTGCAGAAGGAAAAAGAACGTTACAAAAAGAGAAAGGAAAATGGGCAGATAAAGAGTGTCTCCCAGCTGACAAAAAGAGAGAAAAATCTGAAAAGAAGGCAGTGGAGGGTAAATAAAAGAAAACAGAGGGTAAAACACAAAGTACTGCATGCCTCAAATCAGTTTGTTTCAACAAACACATCAACTTTAGGAGATAATATTTCGTAAACATGAAAAACAGTTATTTACTGCAAAACTACTACTATCTTTTACACATGCAATACCTTCCGTTTTCTGTTTATTTTACTGTTGTTCTGTACAGTAGCCTGTTTTTCATTTCATGGCACTTTAACATTGTGTCCTTACCAACACAAGATGTCATTACCGCAGCTCTGCATTATTATTTTTTTTTTCCATATTTTTTTTTTCAATATCAGTATTTACAAAACTGCACAAAATTTGAAAGCTATTGAAATATAAAATTTTTATAGTAATAATAAAAAAAGGATATAATGAACATTATTGTAACGTTGCGGTAAGGACAGCTTAGAGGGGACCATGCCTTTGCTGTGGCAGCTCCTAAATTATGGAATGATTTGCCTCTGCCCATTAGGCAGGCCTCTTCATTGTCTTTATTTAAATCGTCTTTTTTCCTTGGCCTTTGACACCTGATGTTATATTTGGTTATTTATTTTATTTTTCTATGGTCTCTTAATGTGTTTTAATTGTATTTTATGTCTTGTATGAGTTTTATTTTTCTGTACAGCACTTTGGTCCACTTCAGTGTTTTTAAAGTGCTGTATAAATAAAGTTTGATTGATTAGATTGATCAGAAGAGGAGTTGAAAAACATAAAAAATAAACTTGTTCCAGATTAAAATCTTAATGACTCCATGCAGTTTTGTTGACCATTATATAAGTATTACAGACTCTGATGGTTAAAATTAAAAGAGGTTGATTTTTCTAAATTTTGGAGAGTCAAAAGTGCCCGTGGTTGCAGAAACACCCAAATATACATTTGCTGATGCAACCGTGCCATTTTAGCTTGCTTGTAAAAGTCTTTGAGCTCTTTTATCCTGACTAGTGTTTCATGGGACTCATAACGGAGTGCTCTGCCTCACAAGTGCAATGCTGTATACCAGGTGAGCTACAGAGCAAGTTTACAACATCAGAAAAGCCAGATATGTAGCTAGTAATGTGATACAAGCTGGTTATATTAGTTTACAAACTGTGTATAGTAAAAGTGTTGAGGTCATAACATAGTATTTGTGTTAAGAAGACCAGGTACATCCACGATCAACAATCCCTTTCATCATAATGAAAAGAGAAGAAATACTGAATAAATAAAAGTT
Source organism: Schizothorax lantsangensis (assembly GCA_027422415.1). Lineage (NCBI taxonomy): Eukaryota > Metazoa > Chordata > Actinopteri > Cypriniformes > Cyprinidae > Schizothorax > Schizothorax lantsangensis. The sequence continues at coordinate 21,263,188 of CM049848.1, forward strand.
ATGGTAGAACATAAGAGTGAGTAAAAGACAGAATTTTTATTTGTAATATTGCTTTAACCTGTATGACATCAGTGTGACAGTTTACAATTTTACACAGATAATAAATGCGTTAATAGATTCAGTCAGTTTGCTGTGCTAATTAAAAGTTAAATCAGTCAATATGACACCCAAAATGAATACATATTCAAAACTTCTCTAAGCAAGTGCAGTCAGTTGTTTGGATAACCAATCCAAACAACTGGGTATCTTTGTGTTTTACATAAAACACTAGATTACAAACATTTCTTCCAAAGATATGTCCCCACAAAACTCCCCACTAATCCTCGGGTGTATCTTGGTTTTTGCTCTGCTTTTGCCACAGTCATTGTCTTCTATTAGTGAGATGGGTGTTTACAGTAATTACCGAGAACAAGATCCCTCATTCTCTAAGGCAAGATGGTTTAGACAGACCTTTGATTGGCTGCCAGTGAGAATATTACAGCCTCCTGACTCATAGACAGAGAGAAATTGTACAAGAAATTACATTAGCACTTCTATTTGCAACAATGTGTTGATTATTTTAAATGGCAAACATGCTAGCAGTGTGTACTTGTACTGTAATGACCTGAACTTAAAGTGTGCTTATTTTAGGAGCAAATGGTCTGATGTCTTCAGTAGAATTGGTAAAATTTCAAAATATTGGAGAGCATTGTTTCTCCCGTTCCTCCTCCTTAGACTCGATGCTCAGGCGGGTTGCCAGATTGAGGACATGCAACAGGAATATGACTCTGGTCATAGAGCTTTTTAGGTGGATGCAGAGGTTGGACAGAATATGTATCTCTGTCCAATTTTGTTTGCTGGCCTCCCTGACTTCAATATGCTGCGTTCCCTGCCAATTGGCAACACAGGGTGTCAAAATACTATTGGGTAAATTGGAAGTGGGCGGAATCACACAGAACAAAACCAAAATAGACACAAAATGCACATTTCAAAGTAGAATAACTTGCTGTGGCCTTTTTTTTTTTTTTTTTTTAAAGAAACAAGTATGTGAACTTGGCATGTTTCCTAAAATATGCCATGGTATTATGGTATTTTTATGCTTTAGTACAGTAAAAAAAAAAAAAAAAAGATACATACAGCAACTTTAACTTCTTAACAGCTTCTTAAAATATGCATGGGACTAGGTGCTATATAACAGCAAAGTTCCTTTTCAAGGAAAGTCTGTTCACTCATTGGCTATATCTGCAACACCTCCAGGCTGCTATTTCAGGCATCCAGTACCAACTCCTATCTATTTGAATAGGGAAATCCTGAAATCTTAAAAACTGCTTTCCACACTCACATTTAAATAACATATTTCAAATCAGTAAAGGGGTTTTCACAGCAATTATTGATATACAGTTTGTGATGTATTCTGATTCTGAAATTGAATTAGTTAATCAGCATATACATTTAGAATACAATTAAAAATGGCATTTCAGCAAATGTAGCACGTTTAATGCATGTTAATCTACTTTTTAAAATTTGCATTATCTGAATGGAATTTCTCATCCCACCATTCCACATAATCACTACAACCCCCCCACAACAACTAACCTTGAGAGGAAAATCAATTTTAATTGGTTGTGTAGACAAACTTCCTCTCTTGACATTGGTTTGATGGTTTCAATCAAGGACAGTGAAACTCTTTCTGTTTAAACTGCATCAGAGCACGCTTGAGGGTATGTGTACCATGATCAAAAGCAGAACATAAAAATAGCAGCCAAGACAAAATATAATATACGTGCATTGCTGACAATATAAAATCTGTGCAGGTAACACAAGAAGAGACAACCATTAAATTACTGACAGACATGAGTATAAAGAACCAGGAGATGTGCACATGTCTACCAGAGCAAGTCGGTTCATCAGTGATAACAATCCAGGACTATAATGAGGTACTAACTTAAGATTCCAGTACAGGATTTCACCTACACTCAGCTTTTCTGTCTCCCAGCATTGATAGAATCTGGATGATCAATATACATCACTAAAAACACCACAAACAGCAACAATGCAACACTTTACTGTGATTATGCTCCCAGTAGGGGGTGCACTGGTTTCTCATCAGAGAACCATGAGGTGATTGCAACTGTTTTACCAACCTACCAGCCTAACTTAACTATTTTAGCTAACTCTAAAAGGGTTAGTTCACCCAAAAATGAAAATTCTGTTACCACTTTCTTACTGTCATGCCATTCCAAACTGCAGAATTTAGAAGAAGACAGAAATATCTAATTATTGTTTCCCGTACAATGGAAGTCAATGGTCACCGAGACAGTTTGGTTATCAGCATTCTTTAAAAAATCTTCTTTTGTGTTCAGCAGAAGAAAGAAATTCATACAGGTTTGAAACAGCTTGAGGGTAAGTAAATGACAGAATTTTCATCTTCATTTATTCAAACTATCCGCTAAACTATGCCCTTAAAGTCAATGTTATTGATTTAAAGTTACTATAAAGTTAAAGTTGAAGTTAAAAGATAAAAAAAGTGTAAAGCCCACTGTCAACATATTGTCAAGTAGAACAGGACATTTAATAAGAAACAAAAAAAGTAGGCAGGGACATGATTTCTATCACTGAATTGACTGAATCATGAAAAGTGGCTATTATGTACCAGCATGAAACCAGAATAAATGCAAGTTTGCTAAAACAACGCCTAAACAGCTGGCTATTGGTTAACATTACCATTGTCAATGCAAAAGATAAGTCTTTAAAAAATAGAAAGAAATAATTGTTAAGAATTATAGGACATAATTATTAGATTAAGGACTATGAAGACTACAAATGCTTTGGAATTACATGCCTCCATAGAAACACGCTCCCTTTTGTCTTCCTTTTACATATTCCCTGTCCTTTTTTCAGTTCATTCACTTAAATCCCTCCCTGCTTTCAATCCATTTCATTTCATAGTCTCCTTCTCACACTCACAAAGATTCCTCAATCTCTGAATGCTGGAAAGTTGGAACAAAAAGGGAATGTAAATATGCGATGAGGACGAGGAGTCAAAGGGCTAAAGGCAGATGACTGGAAATCTATGATGTTTGTTTTGGCTCAGTGATGGACAACAGCAGCCAACACATGAGTGCCAGCACACACTCCAGACACTGGCTGCTGGAATGAAAATGAAATCTGCCTGTTCCAGGGCCGCAACTAAGCTGTGTATGACTCTGTGAGTGTGGTTTATAAACTAAAATGATCCTGGAAAATGTAGAAACCCAATTAACTGAAAGTGTCCCCACAAAATGAAAAGATTCAGAAGAGATGTCTCCATAAAGATATACATATATACAGGCTGTGTGCACTATTTTCTGTTCTGTTCTGACAGTTGTAAACATCGAGCCATAACAGTTTCAGAAAACAGATTTACTCAAATACTATTAGTACGATGCATCCAATAACTACAATAAAATCAATAAAAATAAAGTCATGAGGCAGATTGTAATGATACAGACCAACAAGTACGATAAAAAGTGTCATATAGCTTATAAAAACAAACAAACAAATAGTTGAAAGTAGTGTAGACTGTTTCTGCGCTACTGGTGTCGCCAAGTGGAACTTCAAAAATAAAGCAACCTTTGCAAACTGCCCACACGTCACACCTTCCCCCAACTCAAACATCACAAACATAGCTCTTACGGGTTTATAAACGTTAAGGCATGTCTCAAAGGGTAAAAGTAGGCTACTTTCTATAAAAGTCAGGAGGAAACTGTGCAAGTTCGTGGTATCGATTGAAACCCAAACATTTCATCAAATTCCTCCACCTCGTACAAACACTACTAGTGGTTACCCTTGTTTTACCCTGTTGTCTGTGCATATTTTGGCAAGTCCATGAATTTTGTGGCTTTCACTTCTGTAACAGAATCTAAATTTCTATTTCCACACCGGCTGAACACCCTTTGGCTCAGCCTCCGACAGTAACCACGCCCCAAACTCTCGCTATTGGCTGCACAGAGGTATGCAAATAGATTGACAGGCAGGTAATACATTCTATCATTGCATTTGGACCGAATTGGATTGGAGACACTTTTACAGAAGACATATTTATATTTTTTATATATAGATGGCTTTAATTTTTTTTGCTATCAGAATGTGAAGAGACTTTCAATCAGTGTGACAAAAAAGTTTTTTGAAAAATTTGTCTATTCTATCCTTAATATTGAATAGGTTATATTTTAGAAACCACAATAACACTCAGGCATCGCATCTCTCTGAGCAAAATGTAACCATGATGTTTTTGGTCCTGACTGAATCGGTGTTTTTAAAAGGGTCATCGGATGCAAAATTCACTTTTACATGTTGTTTGAACATAAATGTATGTTGGCAGTGTGTGTACACATCCACCCTACAACGATAAAAATCCACCCAGTGTTTTTTTTTTTTAATCCCTATAAATAATATCCCCTTTCTCAAAGCAAGCCGTCCTCTGCTTCTTGGCTGTGTGATGTCACACAGACCCAGGCCCCTCCCACGATTGTTGATTGACACTAGCGTTTTACCTTAGACCCGCCCTCAGTGAGCTGTTATCAGTCAGCCATTGTTTCAATGCCGGAGCAGGGGTAGACAAGATTGTCTCCTATAAGCGATTAAGGTATTTAGTTGTTGGTTGTAATAATGAACATAGCAGTTGTCATTTACTCTTGACATCTGAGCCGCTGAAGCAGTGGATTACTTGTGTTTTTGAAGGGAATGCACCCCCCGATCTACCTAAATGTGTCTATGTTCGCATGAATCATTCGTGATCCAGCTTCACCTACAGAAGAAGTGAGTAACTTATAAGGTTCCTTTATGAATCTTTGCAAATCGCCTTTCCTAATAACATGCTAGTTAGCAAGTTCCGCGGCTAAATGCTGCTAAAGTAAACAGTCTCATGAGAACGGCTCGTCACCCCACAGAAGAGAGGGGCGGGGTTAGACTTTTCATTAAGACCCTAAAGAATCATATCGACTTGTGGAAAATGGGCATCCGATGACCCCTTTAAAAGAATAGATTGAGCAAACCAGTGTTTTGACCGAATCAGTTGAGTGAACGAATCAATGACTCACTGATAAATGCTTGTCGACACCTGATGTACTGACGTACTTTAACGAGCATTTCCAAAAAAATACAAAATAAATTTGAGAAGTTACTGTAATCAGTCATATAGTCAGAAAATGTTTACATTTTTATTTGCCATATACTGCATCATTTCATTTATCTAGACCCATTAATTAACTTCTACCTGACTAATAATGTTTCTATGGGGAATACTGTCTTGTTAGTTGCCATGGAGTCTTGTGTCCTTGTGACTATTCAGACTCACCACATGTGTGTTATCTTGTCCAAATCTTTTTGTACATTTACTATCAAACACAATTAGTCAGTGAGTGACAAACACACTGGGTTATCAATCTTCAGACCTGTGAGCTTCAGTTTAGCCACACGGGAGGCAGTCAAATCAATTACAGCATGTGTTTGTTCTCTCTGACATGGCACGGCTGAATAGCTGTGACCTTGCAGAGATACCCTCTGTTCTTTGCCTCTATCTGTAGGGATCAGTAATCATTTAAATGGAAATTTCCTCCCAACAGTGTGTAAAAACTGGGGCAAACTGCTCTCTTCGGTTGACACCAAAGACCACCCAGTGGCTGGAACGGAGTCTTATAAATGCAAACTGCTTGGGTTATCAGTGCAGAAGAAATGCATAGTTATTCCTTATTGTACAAGTCATCTTTTTTCCAGACTAAGGTTCTGATTGTTTTGCACACTAGACTGCCCCCAATATGGGTTAAAAAATCCTTTCTGTGCTCACTCAGAGGGACAAATAATATTGAGCATGTTCTGCAGAATGAAGGGAGGGTGAAACCTTTCATTAGTACTGCACGAGGTCTCTGGAGCTGTTTAACTTCGTGGGTGACATCCTGACCTCAGCTTCCTTTCACTTACAAAGTAATTTCCCTCTTGAGGTGCAGTGCAAAATCACTGCACTAGAGCACACTGAATCCACATGTGACATCCAGCATGATATATTGACTATTCAGCTGAACTTTGGTTTGGGAATTAATTGAATAGCGTGTAAAAGCACAATATATGCTGCAGGAGAAACAACCTTTCACATGGTATTGATTACCAATTAGGTCACAATTGTATTCAGCACTTTGCAGTTTCTTTGAAATCCATTTACCAATGAATAAACTCACCTAAGAGTGATCTTTTCAGCTGCAACAGTGAGCCATATCAAGTCAAGTCAAGTTGAGCTTTATTGTCATTCCGCTACATGTGGGGACATACAGTGGAACGAGATGTCGTGCCTCACAGGACCACGGTGCTACATAAATACAGACATACAACACTATAAACCTATACACAACTAACCTACTGACAGATTTTGACTAAGTATACTGTATATAAATGTTTACCCTATATAAATAAAGATAAAAGATAAAAAATACAAACTATACAAACTATACGAATGCTTCACATAATACTGTACATGTGCAGAGAGAAACATTGTGAGTCAAGCAGCTGGCTGGGGAACAGTACAAGATGATTTGTAGTGCATGAGCATGTAAAAATACATATATTGCTGAGTCTTTTGTGGGATTATGTACACACAGCAGTGTGTGGAAAGTGTCTAGTGCGCATAGAGGAGAGTGTGTTACTACAGGTGGTTTGTACAGGCCCACTCACCTGTGTGTAGCACACTTTGAATTGCACAAAGAACAAAAAACAAAAAAAATTCAGTTTTTTTTTTTTTGCTTTGGTGTGGTAAGGTTGGGGGGGTGTTTGGAGAGGGGGGGTCCATGTTTCAGGAGGTAGGGGGTTTGCATGGGGTTTCAGAGGAGGGCGGGGTGATTTGAGTTCAGGGCTCTCATAGCTTGGGGGAAAAAGCTGTTGGGCAGTCTGGCAGAGCGGGCTCTGATGCTCCGGTACCGTCTTCCTGATGGTAGGAGCTAGAAGAGACTGTGGGAGGGGTGGGTGGGGTCCTTCATGATGCTGTTGGTTTTGCAGGAGCATCGTGAATGGAAAGTGTCCAGGATGGATGGGAGAGGGGCACCGATGATCTTTGCAGCCGTGTTCACTGTCCGCTGGAGGGTCTTACGGTCAGCAGCACTGCAGTTCCCGTACCAGACAGTGATGCAGCTGGTCAGCATACTCTCAATGGTGCCCCTGTAGAATGTGGTGAGGATGGGTGGAGGGAGACTTGCTCTTTTCAGCCAGCAGAGAAAGTGTAGGCGCTGTTGTGCCTTCTTGGAGAGTGACATGTGCACCCCCAGGAATTTAGTGCTGCTGACTCTCTCCACAGTCGAGCTGTCGATGGTCAGTGGGGGGTGGTCAATGGAGTTCCTCCTCCTGAAGTCCGCCACGACCTCCTTTGTCTTCTCCACATTGAGGGACAGATAGTTATCGCCACACCATTCAGCCAGCTGTGCCACTTCCTCTCTGTAGTGCGTTTCATCGTTGTCGCTGATGAGACCTACCACTGTTGTGTCATCAGCGAACTTGATGATGTGGTTGGAGCTGAACTTGGCAGTGCAGTCATGGGTCAGCAGTGTGAAGAGCAGCGGGCTGAGCACACAGCCTTGTGGGGCACCTGTGCTCAGTGTGGTAGTGCTCGAGGTGTTGTGGCCGACACAGACTGACTGAGGTCTTCCGGTTAAAAAGTCCAGGATCCAATTACAGAGAGAGAGACAGAGAGAGAGAGAGAGAGAGAGAGAGAGACAGGGTCACATCACAGTGGAGTCAGCTGTCTTAATCGCGGCTTGTTTGCAAATACATAGGAGCTTCATCACTGTGTCTGTCACGTGACTCTGTTCCCCTTTCGGGCTTGAACTGATGGTAAAACTAACAACATTATTAACTGTCTTTATATTTACTTTGAAAGCTGAAGCTCACGATTAAAGTAAGGGGGGTTACATTTCCGCATTACATATGTGTTCAGCGTCTAGATGTACCTGGTTTAAGGAATTATAAAACATAGCTATAAAGGAGCAATTTTACTTGATATATGTCAGTATATAAAAATGATTACTTAAAGGGGTCATATGATGCTATTTTAAAGATCATTATTTTGTGTATTTGGTGTAACAGAATATGTTGACATACTTTAATGTTCAAAAAACACATTTGTTTTCAAATACTGTACATTATTGTAGTTCCTCTATGCCCTGCCTCTCTCAAACACGTCATTTTCTACAAAGCACCTCCTTCCGACAAGCGCAGTCTGCTCTGATTTGCCAGCTGACACAGTGCATTGTGATTGGCCGAACACCACAATCGCTTCGGAAATGTAACGCCCCTTACTTTAATCGCGAGCTTCAGCTTTCAAAGTAAATATAAAGACAGTTAATAATGTTGTTAGTTTTACCATCAGTTCAAGCCCGAAAGGGGAACGGAGTCGCGTGACAGACACAGTGATGAAGCTCCTTTGTATTTGCAAACAAGCCGCGATTAAGACAGCTGACTCCACTGTGACGCCACGCCCACTGTGTCTGTTGTTTGCTCCTCCCGCCACATATATATATATATATATATATATATATATATATATATATATATACAGTATACTGTATATGGAACTCATGAAGCTCCAGGAAATCCCCAATATGGACAAAGGCATTGCTATAGCTGTAACTGAGTAAACAGAATATATAAACGTTTTGAATGATAAAACAAATACATTAAACACTCGACTACGACAATATATAGTCTATGTGTTATTCAAGCCATCTCTGGTATTTTCAAAATAATTAAGTATATTTATAATCCATTGCTAATCGATGCATTATGGAACATATTTTCTGCCTCGTTCTGTGACAAGAAGCTACATCAGATCACAAAAGGAAGCATTTAACTGGTGTTGTGGACTAAAAAGGTTATAATGTTCTCTTTTGTTGGACAACAGGTTTAAAAACGTGAATACAAGAGAATTTTAGCTTTAGGCATTTTAATTTAAGCTAGGGCTGGGCAGTATATAGAGTTTGTACGATATATCGATATATTCTTTAGAAGCGATATATGAAGCAATACCGTTAATATTGATATACAGTAGTTTGATACGAGCGCATCTGAAAAAATATCTAGGGAGGACATCGACTGAACTGCTGCGGAGAACAGTGCCGATCCTAGAGTTCTGGGAGAAAGTGCATAATACAATTTGTTCTAAACATGTGACAAGCTTTATGAAGGGCTTTAAAAAAAACTTGTAAGATATAGTAGCCTATAGTTTAAAGTTTCAGTTTAAAGTGGCTCGCGCTCTCCCTGTCAGATGCTCTGACAGAAAGGCTGCGTTTGCCGCTGACAGAGACGTTTAATGTGTTTGAGACGTGCTGTTTTCCCTGATACATAACTTACATTTCACAGGTATATTCTCCATCTGTAAACGTTAGAAAGCCATGGAAATATTTCCATTTTGCTGATTCTCCGCTAAACTTCACAGACTTCATTTAGAACGAGCGCCGCCGCGCGCATGCGCGCCAAACAGACAGAGTGCAATGAAATAGGAGCGCAATAACTCTGACTAAAATATACATTTTGCTGAAATATTTGTAGTTGGACAATAAATGTGACGTAGAATTTTAAACCTACAAGTAAGTGTATTTGTATGATAGCACTAACTGTAAAGTGCAATGGGGTAATCAGGGGCGGATTTAGAGAATTGGGGGCCCCAGGCAAATATAGGAATGAGGCCCTATACATTTGCACAGATTTACCTAGATCAAACCTTGAAGTTTCTTTTTTGCCGTGATGCTTGCCGTCGCCCCATTGTGTCCAATGTTTCTACATTTTGCATGTTATAATGGGATTCTTTCATTTACATTTACATTTATTCATTTAGCAGACACTTTTATTCTTTCATGTTGTAGACCATGAAATAGCAATTGATTTACCGTTGAGATACAAGTTTTAACAAAAAACTAAATAAATTATAAAATGATAAACCTCACAATTGAACCTTTAAACCATTTTTTTTTCTTAAGAAAAGGGATGAGTCAGAAGTATAAATTATTATAATATTTAAAACGGGTTTATGTGGGTGGATTTTCGCATTGGTCTGAACAAAAACTGCAGACTGGATTATTGAAAATGCACATTCATTCTGTATTCATTCTCAGTCTGTACTTTATCAGGTAAAATTTAAATTAGTATCTGTTCTAAATGTACCTTAAATTAATACTTTTCAAGTTTTTAATACTTTAATCAACATGGGCATGGACAAATATGGATGCTTTATGCAATATATGTGTATTATTACACATAGTTAACATACATAGAGCATGAAGAGTGGACATATTTCATAGGTCATAGATGTTTTTCAAATAACTTGTTCATGTCTATTAGACACATGAAAAAAAAAGAACATAGAAACTTCTCTTTCTTTGCACTGAGCGATTAACTTACACAAACCTGTTTACATTTTCGCAGGACAGGTCAGCTCTTCTTCTGAACATGCAAAATGTACATTTATTATTTATTACATTTGTTTGCCGCTCTGTGCCATATACTGTATTTTGATGCAGCTAAATTCTCAATAAAACTGTTTTCATTGGTATATTTTTTTCTGTTTCTGTTGTCAGACAACAGAATGAATATGAAATAGTGACTGAAAAGCGACCCATTAAGACTATAACCAGCTCTCCCTTCCAAGATGTTAATCTGCACAAAAATCCTGATTTATAATCGTGCCGTCGTCTGATAAAATCAAATAGGCTACACATAAGATAAAGACAATAGCTGTGCTGTGATTTCGGCTATACTTGCATGTAAAATTAGAGAAACAACATATCTGTATTTTAACTGAAAGCGCAGCTCCTTTCAGCCGCTCAACAGAGCAGACGCAGAGAGAGAGAGAGAGAGAGAGAGAGAGAGAGAGAGAGAGAGAGAGAGAGGCTAGGAAAGAGAGACCTCTGCTCGCGCGGCAGTCAGCGTCAGATGCAGGGCTGGACTGGGACAAAAAATCAGCCCTGGCATTTTTTGGTCCAGGCGGCCCACCACCATACACTACCAGTCAAAGGTTTTTGAACAGTAAGATGTTTACTGTTTTTTTAAAGAAGTCTCTTCTGCTCACCAAGCCTGCATTTATTTGATCCTAAATACAGCAAAAACAGTAATATTGTGAAATATTTTTACTATTTAAAATAACTGTTTTCTATTTGAATATATTTTAAAATGTAATTTATTCCTGTGATTTCAAAACTGAATTTTCAGCATCATTACTCGTCACATGATCCTTCAGAAATCATTCAAATATTCTAATTTGCTGCTCAAAAAACATTTATTATTATTATAATTATGTTGAAGACAGCGGAGTAGAATTTTTTTTTCAGGTTTCTTTGATGAATAGAAAGTTCAGAAGAACAGCATTTATCTGAAATATAAATATTTTGTAACATTATAAATGTCTTTATCATAATTTTTACATAGCATCCTTGCTAAATAAAAGTATTAATTTCTATAATTTGTAAAAAAAAAAAAACTCAACTGTTTTAAATATTGATAATAATAATAATAATAATAATAATAATATGTAAATATGTAAAAATGTTTCTTGAACAGCAAATCAGCATATTAGAATGATTTCTGAAGGATCATGGGACGCTGAAGACTGGAGTAATGATGCTGAAAATTCAGCTTTGATCACAGGAATAAATTACATTTTAAAATATATATATAAAGCAGTTATTTTATATAGTATAAATATTGCACAATATACTGATTTTGCTGTATTTAGGATCAAATAAATGCAGGCTTGGTGAGCAGAAGATAATTCTTTAAAAAACATTCAAAATCTTAGGCTATACTGTTCAAAATCTCTTGACTGGTAGTGTAGATATGTAGCCTATCATTGCATCTAGCTGTTTTGGATAAGAATAGTCAGGTCTGACAATATCGTGTCTTTTTTCATTTAATCTAGATTAATTCGCATTGGCCCATGGAAACCTCTATGAACATACTTGAATTGACTTGGCCAAAAAATCGCAGGGGAAGAAAAGTGTTTGCGTATTCACAGAGCCCTGCACGGGCCTAGAATTTAGGCCCTAGCCCGGCCCGTGTCCGACAGCTCATCAGAATTACCGGCCCTTCTCCCAAAACAGCTTATACTACCGTTTCAGCTATTAAAATAGTTAAGTTTTGTATGAAATGGCAAAGTGATTGTATTTCGTTTCGTTATTTTATTAAGTTAATTTAGAAAAACGTTTGGAGCATTTTTTTATTCGTTAAATGTAAGTTTTTGTTTTTTAAAGTATGACCAAGCGGCCAGCGGCAGACAGCGAGTTGATCATAGCCCATGTTTGATCAATTTAGCTTTCTCAAATCATCACAACTTCTCTAAAATTAAATCTATAATTATAAAACAGCTCCACAATGTGACTCGACAGGCTTGCAGACCTCTAATTCACTCGTGGCACGCGCACACATTAGGATAGGTGAGATGCCTGCCTCCGTTGCGAGTCCCTATCAAGCACTTTACCGATTCAACTACTCTCCTCTCCTCCTCCTGCCTGGCTCTTTGGCCCGCATCACTCACCGCAGAGCAAGCCTGTTCTTGATAAAGCTGCTGTGAAACGTGGGAAAAGCCGACAAGGAAGAAGTTGGGGTGAAGCGATCTTTGTGTATAGGCGGAGCAAAATACTTCATCGATCCGTCTATAGCGCTTTGTGATTGGGTGGTTTGCGCTGTCAATACAGGAGACAAACCAATGGGCCACTGGCTGCTCGCTGTCCCTGCGTGATGTCAAAAAAACAAACATTCTGTCGGCCCCTTAAGTGTGTCGGCCCACCGGGAAAATGCCCTGTATGCCCGATTACCAGTCCAGCCCTGGTCAGATGCATAATATTTTCATTTGCTACAAGCAGGATACAAAAGAAGCACGTTCAACTCGGACAAGCAGACGGTTGTCGTGGTAATAAACACCGTAAACAGCAACCGTTCGCGTGTCCGCCCTTAATGCGCATCTCGTAGGCTATATGAAAAGCATTTTAGGGGGCCCTTGGCTTTTGGGGGCCCAAGGCAGTCGCCTACCTTTGCCTAATGGGTAAGTCCGCCCCTGGGGGTAATCAAAATAGACTTTTTACTCAATTAGTCTGTGCTTTATTATTTTTATTTTTAGTTTAGTAAATTTAACTTCTGCTTTAAAAGCATTATTTTTGTTTTTAGATTGCAATGTTACAATGTTATGCTCTCATTTCCGGAGTTGTGCTTTTAAGTCTGAATGTGAAAACAGCACACTCCCTTTACAAAGATTTGTTGGACTTGTATTATTAGAGCTTTCCTACTTGAGTTCACGTGCATTTTCTCAGTCGGGAAATATTTTTTCACATGCGGTGCCGGTGATGACGCTTCTTACGTTCGTTTCGGAGAAACAAAGGACAAATATTTTAATCGATCGCTCAGGCATGGCACCGAAATGAGAAATCTGCGTTCTGATTCGGTTCTAGTACATACCGGTTACATGGGTACCGATGCCATATTGGTACCGGGTTTCGGTACCCAACCCTACTCTACACTGCGCAAAACTCCGCATTTGAACAGTCAATAGCAAATACTTAAACTAATAACAAAACATACTTACAGTCGCTGATTCAGAAGCGCCAGATTGTCATAGCAAAGTCGGAATTTACCCCTTTTTTTTTTTTTTTTTTTAGAAATAGCCTTTGTGCATAGCCAGCCTTGTACTCTACTAGGTTCACAAAACTGTCATCCATAAATTGCACAAATTCGAACATATGGGTTGTGCTGTTCTGTTGTAAACAAATCTTAATCAATGATTCCTAATTGCATTTACTTTCGGAAGGACAAATAAAGTGCTTTTGCTTTCGCATAGAAACACACAGTGTCTTCCTGACATGGCTGCATCAACACTACTGCGGTTACTGAAACCACGCCTTCTTTCTTTGCGTGAACATTTGGGCGGCATTAAGCAAATATTTCCACATCGTGACATAGACATGTGGGGTCGTGTTTAAATGAGGCGTTTTAGCCCGGTCTGGATCAGCCTTCTAGTTTAGATAGAATAAATACTTTTGTGGGAGACTTTGAGCTTTGTAACTCTGCAGATCTTATACATGCACACACAGCTACATAACACACTAAAGAAAAGGAAAAAAAGAAATCACATCATATGACCCCTTTAAGGTAATTTGTTTGATATATATATTTTAAATCTGTGTATCTCAACTCCACTTCTTATTGCCATTTTAAGTACTTTGCATAGACAAAGTCAGTATATGCCTTTGGCAAGAACATTAGCCAAGAGAAACTTAAAACTGTCCAGGAATGTATTTGAATAATTACCCCCTAAAAAGTGACCTTTCAGTGACTTCATTGAACGGATTTAAGGAGCTGATCCAATCTGATTTCTTTTGATTTCTCACATCAAATGTCATCAGATACTGTACAACTGTTATAGCTGTTACAGACACTGAAGTCACTCTTGCACTCTCAGTTAAACATTGTCTCTGCAACGACTTTGTTAAAAGGAAGGAGGAAGATACTTTACAAGACTTTTAGAAATAGGAGGCAAATCAGCTTCGCTTTAAAAGGTTTCAGAATGTCTGTGTTAGAACAGAATGCCAGAACTAACACAACTAAGCCCCGACAACAGCTAATATGCAGATACAGTATCTCACAGAAGTGAGTACACCCCTCACATTTTTGTAAATATTTTATATCTTTTCATGTGACAACACTGAAGAAATGACACTTTGCTACAATGTAAAGTAGTGAGTGTACAGCTTATATAAGTGTAAATTTGCTGTCCCCTCAAAATAACTCAACACACAGCCATTAATGTCTAAACCGCTGGCCACAAAAGTGAGTACACCCCTAAGTGAAAATGTCCAAATTGGGTCCAAAGTGTCAATATTTTGTGTGGCCACCATTATTTTCCAGCACTGCCTTAACCCTCTTGGGCATGGAGTTCACCAGAGCTTCACAGGTTGCCACTGGAGTCCTCTTCCACTCCTCCATGACGACATCACGGAGCGGTTGGATGTTAGACACCTTGCGCTCCTCCACCTTCCGTTTGAGGATGCCCCACAGATGCTCAATAGGGTTTAGGTCTGGAGACATGCTTGGCCAGTCCATCACCTTTACCCTCAGCTTCTTTAGCAAGGCAGTGGTCGTCTTGGAGGTGTGTTTGGGGTCATTATCATGTTGGAATACTGCCTGCGGCCATGCTATGCTTCAGTATGTCACAGTACATGTTGGCATTCGTGGTTCCCTCAATGAACTGTAGCTTCCCAGTGCCGGCAGCACTCATGCAGCCCCAGACCATGACACTCCCACCACCATGCTTGAATGTAGGCAAGACACTTGTCTTTGTACTCCTCACCTGGTTGCCGCAACACACGCTTGACACCATCTGAAGCAAATAAGTTTATTTTGGTCTCATCAGACCACAGGACATGGTTCCTTAGTCTGCTTGTCTTCAGCAAACTGTTTGCAGGCTTTCTTGTGCATCATCTTTAGAAGAGGCATCCTTCTGGGACGACAGCCATGCAGACCAATTTGATGCAGTGTGCGGAATATGGTCTGAGCACTGACAGGCTGACCCCCCACCCCTTCAAACTCTGCAGCAATGCTGGCAGCACTCATACGTCTATTTCCCAAACACAACCTCTGGATATGACGCTGAGCACATGCACTCAACTTCTTTGGTCGACCATGGCGAGGCCTGCTCTGAGTGGAACCTGTCCTGTTAAGCTGCTGTATGGTCTTGGCCACCATGCTGCAGCTCAGTTTCAGGGTCTTGGCAATCTTCTTATAGCCTAGCCATCTTTATGTAGAGCAACAATTCTTTTTTTCAGTGAGGTGCCATGTTAAACTTCCAGTGACCAGTATGAGAGAGTGAGAGCGATAACACCAAATTTAACACACCTGCTCCCCATTCACACCTGAGACCTTGTAACACTGACGAGTCACATGACACCGGGGAGAGAAAATGGCTAATTGGGCCCAATTTGGACATTTACAATTAGGGGTGAACTCACTTTTGTGGCCAGCGGTTTAGACATTAATGGCTGTATGTTGAGTTATTTTAAGGGGACAGCAAATGTACACTGTTATACAAGATGTACACTCACTACTTTACATTGTAGCAAAGTGTCATGTCTTCAGTGTTGTCACATGAAAAGATATAATAAAATATTTACAAAAATGTGAGGGGTGTACTCACTTCTGTGAGATACAGTATATCAGAAAATTGCGTGGTTTATTGTGAAGCTTACTAATGCATTTTTCAGAATGGTGCTTAAAATTCCCAGTGCAGTGCAAGTAAAAATGTATTCATCTTGCTAATGTGTATGAAATTGGCTGATATGTACTCCTTCCTTTCAGAAAGTCTCTTTTTTTGATTATTACCTGATGTTCTGTGAGATGAGCACTCGGTATCAAAACTGCAGCCCAAAAATGTAATGCTTTTTTTGGCTAAACCATGCGGCATTATAAAATTGGACAGTGTGTTAGACACACCATATGATAATATGATTGAAAGTTACTGCAAAAAAATTACTTCTGTGCCATTACAATTTACTGTCTATTTTTGACTAATAAAGTGTTATATCTTGTACATAAAGTTCATATTCAATATCTACTGATACTGAAAATGATTTAATTAAAGTGTAATAAAACTGCTATTAGTTTTCAAAAAAAAAAAAATGTAGTGGGGATATAGTTGCAAATACTGTTCAGATGATTGGTTGCACAGTTAATTTTTAATACAGCATAGCGATGTGTAGTGTCATGCATTTATGATCATGACATCTGCTCCCTGTGGAGCCTAATATGGTTTTTATAATGATAAAAAAACACTGTATATAGAGAGCAATATGCAGGGCCGCTGCTGGCCAAATGGGTGCCCTAAGCAGAATAGTATTGTTGTGCCCCCTCCCTCAAAAAATAAATAAATAAATTTTAAAATTTTAAAACACCTACTACAACGGGTCAAAATAGAACTTTAATAAAATATAAAAGTAAATAAATAAATTGTAATTAAATCGTATTATTTATTAACTACAATTGTAGCTTTAGAGTCTAGACAGTTAACTATGGCTATGATTTTATTAATACCGTTGTCTGATTGATTTTATAGTCTCAAGCATTCAGAAATCACACAAAATAAAATTAAACAGTTTTATTAACAATAACATGGTTAATTTTGTTGAGGGTTGTGATGTCCACATGTTTTTGTTGAATAAATTAAAGAGGCTGTAGCATTTCTATCGCAAAAAAGGTGGCCAAAAATTAAAATTAAGTGGATAGGCCTATTTGAATTAAATGTTTGGTCAATATTAAACAAGGATTTGATCGTCCTGTAAGTGTAACAGCAGCAATAACCAGGCCTTTGGTGCCCTTTGCAGGCATTTGTAATAATGTAAAATTGTATGTATTTTAACAGTGTTATTCAATGAAACCATATGATTATTATTTATTAACCAATCGCCTCGTTGTTTTATATACAAGTCATGGATACTAGAATATTAAGTCAGATGCGTTGTTGTTGTTGGTGGTGAAATGATTACGTCATTAAAACACATTACTAACATCAACAGTTAAAAAAAAGTTTCACAGGATTATGGACGTAGTTACCTGAAAGTGATGCACAGGCTTCATCGCGGGTTTTTTCTTTTCTCTGAGCCGAGCTGCGCTGATGTCTTTTCCCTAATATAGCCTAGTTGTCCATCAATTATGATGATCATTGTATTCAGCCGCGAACATGAGGTGAGCGCGAGCGCAGATGCGGAATGGCGCGTCGCGTGTGCTTATACTGCCTACTGCGTACATCATAAAATGCATTTTTTTATAATAATTATATATACATAATATATATGTTCATGTTTAGATTTTTATTTATGTATATGTAAATGTTAATATTACTATAGAAAGATTTTTTTTTTTTTTTTTCAACTGGGATGGTGCCCCCCCTGGGAGTTGGTGCCCTAAGCAGACTGCGTACTCTGCGTATAGGGAGCGGCGGTACTGGCAATATGCCTTACATTGATGCATTCCACACAAATTGTTGAAAAAGTGAAATAACTTCACAATGAAACACTTTCTTAATTCTTCATTTCTTAAACGTTTTAAGAAAGTTTTGCTTTTGGAGCTTTAAAACCTTTTGTGCTTGTTTGGGCTACATTGTAGGCAACTGTCTTTTTTTGAGTAAGCTTCCTGTAGTCTCTCCATCTCTCTTTCTCTCTCTCTCTCTCTGTGGGCCATTTTCCCCAATGAATGCTCATATCAGTGCATTCTCAACCCTTTTGATGGAACCTGAATGGTCACTGGCCTGTTATTGGCCACATGGGGACTCTAATAATCGCAGTGTAATATTTCTCCACGGGGGATGAAGGTGGGCTGTAATTTGAGAACTGTCAGGTGGTAGACTCCAGTAAAATCTTTGAGGGTTGTAGTGGGACATAATCTTGTGCACTTCTTATGGCATCATTTTTCTCCGCTCACATGGACAGAACTAAAGGCGATGTCAGACTGGCAAAAGCTAGCGGCCAAAGAAGGTCCATTGTCCATTGTCAATATGAAGCATTGATTGCTCAGATGTTACTTACGGTATAAACTGGTCTGCTTTAAATTTGTAAACATGACAAATTGACATATTCAAAGTTTAATGGATGGGAAATCCGAGTAGAAAAATGTTTCACCTCACAAAAAAAAATTGGTTTGTGTGGATTTCTCTTTGGAATGACTGCATTTTGCCATGGCATTTTGCCATACAAAGGTAAATGTGACTGCATCATCAAGGTGACCTTAATGACCCTTAAGGTGCTGTCACATTTTTCATTGCTCTACATAATTTCATATTGTCATTCCAATATGAATTTGCACGATCTGGAGTTTCACATGAGAGTTTACCATGCTGATTTCTCGTGTTCAAGTTGGTCTTATGATTTTGCAGCGCTGAACAACAGAAAAGCTGCTTGGTTTGAAAGTGACATCTTCTTTATAAAAATGGTATTGACAATGAGCAATGGGCCTTATTCTTGTTGCTGAAATTTTGTTAAAGTGACTGTACCTTTAGACAGTAATGTTTTAAACCATGACAGTAGCCTATATTTTTTGCATTAATACTGCAAGATGATTCACCTTAAAATAAATATTGCCATTATAACAATCGTTCGCTTTTAAATCCAAAAATATTACAAATGTAATTATAATTATTTTAATCTAATGATGCTTACAACAGAAGTTGTAGGTGTTTTTACATTTTTTTAAGCAAGCAGCAAGCTTCTAAAAAATAATTTATTTCAGTATCTCCCATCAGACAGTTTAAAATGAGGCGGAGAATGAGTCAGAGGAAAACACTAGAGAGAAAGTGCAGCAGATCTCATGTTGTTATTTAATGACTTTGGGGCTTGTTTAATCCAAGCACAGCTATGTGTTCAGGTACATCTTGCTGTTTAAGGTTTAACTGACTGTAAATGCCTTGACGATAATTTACTCTCCTCTCATTTTCTGGGATTAACTATAGATAAAAACAGAGGCAAGCTTACTGTATGTTGAATATTTTGCCTAGATTAAAAGATGCCTAGCTAAAAATGATAAATCAGTGCTGTGGTAAGATATTTTCCTGTACTCTTCAGCTCATATTAGGATCAGATTTATCCAACCTCAGTTGTTTGCAGTGGAACAACAGATGGAAACTCTATTAGACAGCTGTCATTTTCTTCCAACGATATCAAAGCCTGCTGCTGTGATGTTTACACTCATGTAACATTGTCCCGGGCTCTGTGATGGAGGGGCTGATGCCCACTAAATGTCTTTATATGAGCTAGGTTTCAGGGAAGATCCATAAAAAGTGTCGTTCTAAGCCTCATGAATTCAAGCGTCAACCCTGTCCTTATAGTCCTTTGAAAAAGACTAAATGTAAGCAAACAATTCCCCTGCTCTTCTATGAAATCTGTAACTGCAGCACATCATAGGGATGAATTCTCTCAGTCCCTCTGGCTGCACTGATGTGAAGTGCAGGCGCACATCAATGAGGCTTATTTCATCCCTGTGCTATTATCTCTCAGAACTCGCACAACAACAGGACTTTATATTTTTCAGAACATCTCTCACTTTGGTAAGTTTTGGAACATGTTGTTTTAACTTCTTAACTGTACACCATATTTACCTTTCACTGGTACTGCAGGGACGTCTGCAGATCGCTGTCTCAATCAGACAGTGTTTATATGTAAGCTCTTGAGTCTGAAAAAGGACTGGGTGGGTTTTCCCTTAAGTATTGCCTCCAAATACTCAATAAATTGTCTCTCAGTATGAAGCCTTGAGAATGATTGAAGTTTTGGGAGACTTCAGTCACCGTGTGCTGTTTCATTGCATAATTGTGCCTGTCGACCCAGACGAACATACTGCTGAAATGTTTGGTTCACTTCTGCTGAGAAAATACTTTGTAAGTCTGCTAGGGTTATAAATATTAAAGAGCTATGTCAGAACATGAAAGACATTGACTATTCCTTCATTTCCATTTTTAGGCATGTAATGAACGCACTGTATATTTTAGACTAAAAGCCTAATTAATAATGTTTATTGTGCAGTGTGAATAGGGCAAGAATTTCAGTGAAAAATGTATGAAATGTTGCAAATTCTTGAAGCAATAGACAAAAAGGTATAATTTATAAAATATTTCTTATCATTATTATTAGCCTTCACATGTTAATACACAGTATTAACATTTCTAATGTTATTCCGCAGATTAAATCAATGTTAATATCTGGCTACACTGAAATGTCTTTAAAAATCATAAAGCACAATGTGAGGCCGATGGCCATAACAAAAGCTACAATAACCTTCTTTTTATTCTTAATAATAGCCGAGATGCTCCTCATCAAAACACTTATGCACGCAAAGGGGCTTTTTGTGCATTCTATATGGGCTCCCAGGTGGAAGTTCATGCTGAAAAACAGATGACCTTTTTCTCTTCACCTTTATTTTCCTTCATTTTTTGCTGACAGAAAGCTCTTTAACTCTGTAAGTGCTGACCATTGGGATGTACTTTGCTTGGAGTGTGTTGTCTGATTATATGGGTCAGCAAATTTCCATATAAGCATACCTCTAGATAATAGGAAAACTGCCATTAGAGATTCCCAGGTGGCCTGTCTGAAATGGTTTGCCGTGGAAAGGGAATCAACATGAGCATACATGGACTGAAAAGCAGGTGAAGGATGATTGTCGGAAAAGAAAGTTAGAAGGAAAATCAGTTATATATCTTTGACAAAATATATAATCACTTATAATTTATTTACATGTCCATTGTATATTATTTTCCACGTCGACTGTGCTCTCTGTGTTGAGACTGAATCTCTTCATCTGGATTCTGTGTGTGGAGCCGCTGCCACTCTCTGCTTTAGTGACAAATGAGGACATCTCTCTACATGAGATCTGAGCGGCATTAGGACTACAGCGTGAGAGTCACGCTTGATAAACCCCGGTAAGAGGTGGTCATTTTAAAGCCTTGACACTCGGTGGACCATCACTGATTAAAGACTGATTGACTGTCACTCACAGATTCATCACATGCTTGCACGGAGCCCTCATGTGAATTCCTGAGAGCTGACTTGATGAGGCAGTAGGGCTTTATTTAATAATGCAATAATGTCAAGGCTTAATGCACAGTAACAATTAAAACACTTTTGCCATCTTTCACTGAGTGAGTATGTGCCTCAAAAACTGGTGTAACATTTGCATTTGACATATACAGTCGGCAGATAATAATCCATCCAAATATTACAGTTTTTATTGTATTTTTAATCAAATAAATTCAGCTTTGGTCGGCAAAGGAGACTTCTTTAAAAAATATACCAAACACAACATTTTGCATTGTAGTGTAAAATGAATTATAATATTAACTAAACAAATCTAAAATTAATGATTATATTGCATATATCACTCAGAAAACTCCATCCCTAAACAGCATGTATGAGCAAAACAAACTGTGATTGATTAACTTAAATAACATTCATACTGCTCCTCCTGTCTAAGTGGGTCAGAGTAAGCTGCAGTATCACCAACCCTTCTGTTGTTTAGTTCTTGTTACGTGAGACCACACAGCTGCAGACAACACTTTTATGAGGCTATGCCATTATAGTCTAGAAAATCAAAGAAAGAGTTGTTCCTCTTGTAATTTGTCTACTGCAGAAACACTTTGCAGTAAGCCAGCTGGAAATTACACCACATGAGGCAAATGAAACTTTAACGATACATGTTCCTTTTTGTAATTATTCTTATAATTCTGCCATCGATTTTCAGATCTAGACTAGTCTTGCAGTTTAAATTGCATATGGAGAATGTATAAAATAATTGGGTATCTGCTTCATATGAAACTGTCATTTTGCTTCTGCTATTATGTGAAAAATGCCTGCCATTTCTATATTCACCAGCTTTGGCAATAACAATTTTCTAATGTGGGGGGAAAATCAATTTATCCCCACCATTTTTCTCTCCAGGTAGCGGAACAAATGATAGCATATGCATCATACCACTGAGCCATTTTCTCTCTCTTAATCCATTTATTGAGTCCTGTGGATGTTTTGATCACTGCACACCTAAATTTATGGGCAGATTCAATCTGAAGCCCAATCCCTAATGTGTGGTGCTTGTTTCGCATCTGTATTTATTTTCAATGATTTATAATAAGCTGAAAGCTCACATTTATTGAGCTTTCGCCATCTGACACATTAATGGATATCTCAGTGATATGAGAGACACAAATCTAGAATTGCTATTCAGGAGATCGTTTACCTGGGACACACATATTCAGTTTACTGGTCGTCAAATTTCACAATTGACCAGTTTTTGTGTGGAATCATTTGTTATATTTTCCATCATATTGACTGGCAATGGCTTCACAGTTCTGTTCACTGTATGATATCATACAAACATTTTTTTGTCTCAGTGACTTCTTCATGAATACCCAACATAAAGGCTTTTTCACACACTTCTGTGCTTTCTGACCATCTGTATGAAATAAAATTTACCCTATCTATTTTCTGAACGTATATCTTATTGTGAACAAGCCATCCGTGCCTACATTTCAACAAATCCAAACACTGCTGATCTGGCATGGATTGAGCCCAATTCATGAAAAGCAGATTCCTCACAAACTATCCACATCTCCCCTTGATCTACATTCAGAGTTAATACCTGCTGTGGTTGTTCACTCCTTAGTGGCCACTGACTCATGTTAAATTAGATAAAGATATTCTTCAGGAGAGAGAACAGTAATCATTGCGATCACTGACAGTTTTATTGTGGAGTGCTTGGCTGCACTGCATTATTGGTCTCAAAGGACAGATCATGATAAAGCCAAATGTGCTCTTCAGCTGTTTCATATCAGGTATGCAAATCCTTATTTTATTTTTTTCATAAAGCATTATCCATTAACAACATTTTATATAAATATACACTACTTTTATTTATTTTATATATTTGATTTTATTTTTATTTTATCTGGACCAATAACCAATAGTGAAACACAGCCAATAAGAGCCCTTCATACTCCTTTAAATCTTCAAGCACTCTAAAGCATGCAGACTGAATGAGAGACTGCAGTGTTTCCTGTTCACCAAGTTATATTTGGCGTTTAAATGATTTACTGAGTGTTAGCACCCAGAGGGAATAATTACAGAGTTTTATTGGATTGTCATTGGGAAGGGATAAGGCAGATAATAAGATAAAAAGCCAAAATTGTCCTTCAAGCTACAGTATTTATTAAATAACCAGAGGTTTATAAGATGGAGACATCTTCATCAGCCATCACTGCATAATTAGCTTAAAATATAGAGAGAAATGTTGGTCACCCTGGCTCTAATTTAACTGAGAAGTTCAAATGTTAGACAATTTTTAGTGAAGGTACATTTCCTGAATTTGAAAAATGGCCCCACTCACTGTGTTTCTTTGAAATATAAAACAAAAATGAAAGCACAGAGGATTTATCAGTGTCCTAAATTGCATTTGGATTTTTAATTGCTTTTTTAATGATGAAAGAATATTAGCAAATGGGAAATGATTCCATAATCTAAAGCCGTCAACCATAAAAACAGAAAACAATGTGCCCAGTCAAGTGCAAATAATACATTTCAAATAAGAACATGAAAAGTTCAATTTTATTTTTCTTAATTTAATGGCATGTTCAAATCTGCTCCAGCAGCCTGGTCTGTGGTAAAACAATCACATATTGTGTATTATGTAATGTCAGTCACAACTGCCTATCACACACTGCATAAACCTGAAACCAGACCAATATGTTCTCAGCGTGAGTGCACTCTCATGTATTCGTGAAGTCGTGGCTGCACACTATTGTGACAAACTCCTGGGGAAATTGGTGAAACATACTTAATAACGAGTCATATGTACAGTACTGGTCTGAAAAACATACAATGTTCCACTGTAAATCCCTTCGAATATAAATCTTCACACATGGCGACTTGTTTGGAACAGCTACAATCAAACAATCAACTGAGAAACAAGGGACTTCCACATTTCATCATGTTATAGTACACTGTGAACATCTTTACACACATGCAGTATTATAGAGCTTTATAATGGTTCATTTAACCCTAAATTGTCTTCATCAGTTTAAAGAAAGTTATTCAGCTGACTGTATTTTATCCACTGACTGACATATCACAAGCTGCTCAGCAAAACATGTGCTATACACACCCCCATTACAGTTAATGAGGCAGAAAGCAGGTGTAGTGAATGCAAATTCTCCTCACTTTGACGGGAAAGACATGGATTTGACTATACATCTCAATCAAATCGAATGGTTAGATTGAATACAGAGGTTGTCATATGCAGACTTGCTACACAGTAAATGTACCATAAAGGAGATTTTTCAGATGCAAATAAAGGGGTGTCTGCCCTTTACTGACAGTCCTGACCAATCAGAGTGAAGCACAGCATTATTTGCCAAAACAGGACAATGTAAGCATATTCCACGATTGTGGGACACGCCACATACATTGCCTGGATTTGTATTCTGTATTTGCTTACAGTTTGGCTTGCAATTCAATAAAAATGTTTCATATTTCATTAAATTAAAATCAAATAAGGTTACTTGCCACAAATTCATGCACAAAATTGAAAACAAAATTTTTCTAAACTGTAATTTTTTTTCTTCACATTTATAAATATAACAAAGATGATTGGAGTGTTTTACAAGAAAATACTATTTTAGTTTTTCTAATTCAAAATTTCAAGTTTAATATGATCGGTTACTTTTTAAATATTTGTGAAACTTACTAGCAATTTCTGAGTGAAAATTGTTTCTACAACATTTTTTTTTCAATGTAATGTTACAATTATTAGTGTTAATAGCTTTGGGTTGCAATGATCGCTCATGACATTAATTTACACTTATAGATAAATTAACATTTTTAAACTATTTTAATTCAAAGCAGAGGTATATGGAATATTATATCAAAACTTCACATATAGCACAAAAACCACTCTGTTACAGACATTGAAACAAAATCTGTTACAACATTCTTCCCTTGAATTTCCATACATTTCCTATTTCAATTTTACTAACATATGAATATATAGGTTAGAGCCTACATGTTCAAAACACAAGTTTGCTTACATATAATATATAAAACAGATATAATGAAAATGCATAATAAATTGCAAGAATCCATGGCATTCATCTCATTTGCATCTTTTTAGCTTGTTAATAAAACTTACAATTCCATGGCGAAACACAGACTGGGAGAATCCAAAACACAGTAGATTTCCCAAGCTGGACATTGAGCAGAATATCATTGTGACAAATCTATTGGGATCAATCATTTCGAAGAGGTCTGTTATATAGAGGAAAGCAACTGCTATAGTCCATAGGCTGCTGGGCAGAAAGAGGGCTGCCTGTACCATGCCTGTTACTGTGACCCGCATCTGGCTCTTCTGCTGGGGTTGGGAAAAAGATTCACCGGTCTGTCCCATCTTTTTCATATGTTCACGCAGATAAACAAAGGTTTTACCCCAAGAGAATAATAATGTGAACAGCGGACAGGTGCAATATAGCAAATATGTAAAATTAGCCACATGAAATAAATACAAGTCTGAGTCTAAGTTTTCTACTGGAGATGTTTTGTTTAGTTCAGGTGAAGTGAAATTGTTTGGGACAGGCCCGAGCAAAACATACATTACTGTTCCCATAGACAAAGAAATTAGAAGCACTGTTTGATTCAGAATGAAGCCAATATATAATATGGCGTTAATATTCCTCTTAATCCAGATAAAGATTGGATGTTGTTGAGGAACAATTGAAATGTAGTAGAAAATGCTGATCCAGGCATTGCATGAGAAGTTGGCGCAGAAAAACTGATAAATCAAAGCTCTGGTTAGCGTTTGAAGCCAGAAAGGTGCATCAAAAAGCAGCATAACAATGCTCAACACAGTCACCAGTTGTTGAAATGTTGAATTGAATAACACAACAATTAACAAGAAGCGCAGTGGATTGCGAAGCGTCACTCCAGCGACTGGTCTCATTAGGCAAAAAGAGAAGACGATGTTGAAAAAGGTTGCTGTGAGGCAAAGGGGACTGGAGAGCAAAGCATATAGCCATGGCTCCATCTTCACTGTTGCCTCGAATCAAGTTGTGTCTATGCAGACAGTCCTGCTGTTCCTGATACACCCCAGCTTTTATTACAACCAATAAATGATATAAGGTCAAAGTAAAATAGGTTGGTAAATGAAATGTGGCTTGACGGCCAACCATAAACAAATGACAAGCATTCTTACATGGATTAAAA
This sequence comes from Schizothorax lantsangensis, assembly GCA_027422415.1. Classification (NCBI taxonomy): domain Eukaryota; kingdom Metazoa; phylum Chordata; class Actinopteri; order Cypriniformes; family Cyprinidae; genus Schizothorax; species Schizothorax lantsangensis. The sequence goes on from CM049848.1 coordinate 21,289,941, forward strand.
CTATCCACATGCTCATCTTCAAGTGTTACGTAATCAATGCAACTGCAAACATTATTTGAACGATATTCTCAAACAATACTTCATTTATGAATAGCTTTATTTATTAAGTATACTTATAGATTGTAGTGGTTTATATTTGTACTCTCTTAAGACTCCACTCTTAAAGGAATAGTTCACTCTAAAATGGAAATTTGCTGAAAATGTACTCACCCTCAGGCCATCCAAGATGTAGATGAGTTGTTTCTTTATCATAACATATTTGTAAAAACAATTGGCATTAGATTCACTCACCAGTGGATCCTGAATGGGTGCCATCAATCCAAACGTACATAAAAGTATGACAACAATCCACAAGTAATCCACATGACTCCAGTTCATCAACTAACATTCTGTGAAGTGAAAAGCTGCATGTTTGTAATAAACAAATCCATCAGCGATTTGAACTCTCTAAGTATGAAATACTAGGTCAGTAAAAGATTTCTGCCTGGTGGACAACAACAAAAACATAGACTTTATTGAAAAAGGGACCCAGGCTGTATATACTGGAAGCCAAGCCACCCACAATACTGCAGCATAGCGGGGAGTCCTGCACAAGTAAGCACTTCATTTTTTTTCTTTTTCAGAAAATGTAATACCTTGGAAATGACTATGTTCATCACCGTAAAACCTTAAGACAATGTTCATCATTGTTACTCATTGTTCAGTTTTGCATATGGATGATGCAGCTGGGCTCCTGTATCAAAACGCTTAATTAGCCATTAACCAAGATTATGCAAACCATTATGTGATATTTGCATTGGTTATGATGCTGCATATTGTTTTTGAGTGTCATCTTCATACAGTATGTAAAAGACAATTGCATTGGGGTTAAATGAAATGTCTACACACGCACAAAGATCATTTGAATTACTCATGGAATTTTTTTTTTTTTTTATAAAATTAGTTTATTCTGTGAAAAAAGAGAACAAGTTTATCACTCCTTATGTGAATAAAGGAAATGAATAAAGAAATTAAAGTAATTATACTGTGACAGCAACTGTGAAATATGAAATGAGAGTAAACTACATTACAGGCTGGAGGTTTTAAAGACATATTACTGTGCTGTAAAGATAAAGTGCACAGTCATTTTCACATCAACTCTCCCATTTAATGCTCTTGAATTTACTTCTGTGCTATACAGTACAGAAACCTATTGAGAGAAATCTACAGATTCAAGAAATCTTCAAAAGCCATCTGAATAATTAAATTAAATTTTAGTAATGAATACTTACTCAAAAATGTGGTGCAATAATGAAAAAGTCTCTTTTTTATTAAACATGTATTTACAATATAGCTGTACATTTACATTCATACAAAACAGCCCCTAAAATAATGAATATCAATAGAGGTACAAAATAGTTTGAGAGAGAAATATATCAAAGGACACTTCAGTTTCCAAAGAGAAAGAGAAAGATCTGTCAGTCCAGTCCTACATAATACAACTATCTCTGTATTAGCTGGGAAAAAGAACGAAAGCTCATCTGGAAAAAATAAGTAATACAATGCCACTTACTGTACGAAGATTATCTTGTGTATTGGAGTAAAGAACAGTTAACACTTGTTGTGTTAATTTGATAGACTTTTAAGGAAGTGGTTGTTTTTTAACAACCACATGTATAAACGTATAAGCATGACAAAATCCTTGGTAGCGCTTTATTTTACAGTCCTGTTCCACATGTACATGCTATGTAGTTTTTATAGTAATTACAATAACTGGGTAATAACTATAGTAGGTACTAACCCTGAACTTACCCCTAAACCTAACCTTAATCCACGTAGTTACATTTTATTACCCAGTACTTTCGTAGGTAAGTACAATGCAAGTACACATACTGTAAAACAAAGTGCAACCATATCTTTTGTTAAGAGTCAATACTGATTTTGTATTACAGGCAAATGTTAAAGGACTACCTGCTACAGTTATGACCTACTCAGAATTGTCTGTGAAGATTCTCGGTTATCCAGCTCAGTGAAGGATGTCTAGTGTTATTCTTGTCATTTAGATGCTGTGAACTGATGGTGGAGATTCAGTGGCATTTACAATTTTAAACAGGAATGACAAAGACACCTGATATTATCATCCGTCTCGGGTGATCTGATCTCTGATCGCGAAGATGATTGGATTTCAAAGGAATGGTCTCTGATTTCTAGTGGAATGTGCAATGTATTTTAGTCAAACTTCACATGCACTTCTGTGTCACTGCATGTTAATGTTGAGCCTCCAGAAACAGATGATAATAGCAGATGTAAATGGGGTCAGATTGTCTCAGGGATGGGAGGACAGCTTATGACACCAGTTTCACCCCAATTTACATCTGTGATCGTGATTCACACCGTTAGTGTAACACAGCAAGGTTAAATACCGGGAAATTTCCCTCATCAGTTCACAACTCATGTCAAAATAGACACATATCCAGGTAACTAGAACAGCTCAGTCAATCTAAACACTCACACTACTGTTCAAAAGTTTGGGGTCGGTAAGATTTTTTTTTTAATGTTTTTGAAAGAAGTCTTCTATGCTCAGCAAGGCTGCATTTATTTGATCAAAAATACAGCAAAAACAGTATTGTTCTGTAATATGATTACAATTTAGAATATTTTTGTTATTATTATTTTAATATATTTTATTAAAATAATATATATACAGCTGAATTTTCAACAGCCATTACTCCAGTCTTCAGTGTTACGTGATCCTCAGAAGTCAGTTTAATATGCTGATCTGCTGCTCAGGAAACATTTATTATTACTATCAATGTTGAAAACAGTCATGCTGCTTAATATGTTCCTGGGAAGTTTTTTTTAGGTTTCTTTGATAAATAAAAGATTAAAAAACAGCATTTATTTGAAATAAAAATATGAATATCTTTACTGACACTTTTGATCAATTTAATGCACCCTTCCGGAATAAAAGCATTAATTAAAAAAATCTTACTGACCTCTTAGAATATGTTCATTATCAATATGGCAGATATTTCACATAACACAGACAGGTAATGTTACATTAGGAAGAATCATGTTTAACTCTACAATATTTCTGCAAATGTTTTCAATTGAGTCACTTTACTGAATGAGTTTGGTCTGTTAGCAGCTTCTTCGTGAAACTAAAATAATTTCCTAAAGGGCAATTTAAAATTGTCCTGCATGTTTAGACATGGACACATTTTATTCTTAGCTATCAGGCAGAGTAACGTAAAATTATAAATCAAGTTTGGACAGGCCTGAAGCATTATATTATTTAGATAATGTACCAGGACTTCCTCTCACAATGTTGCCACTTTGAAGATGTTTCTGGCAACCTAAAAACATTTCACAGGCTTAAAATATGTGTGTTTAGTTTGCTTTGTTAACAGTATGATTAACACTTCAGAATCTGCATCTGCATTCATGCACTAAAGATGACACTCTCCATTTCAGTTTCTATCCAGAGGGCATATTACTGAATTAATACAAACACCTCCTAACACACCACTCACATCCCATAAATAACCTAATGTTGATTAATCCAACACTTGGGGCAAGCACTGTGAAAACTACAAGCTACTACTTACACAGATCAGAAGCTTCCACTGTTCCCAAAGCGAGGAAATCTCCAACTAACTGTCCTTACCGGATAGAAAGGGCCTCACGACACGTTTGCTGAAGGAGCCACAGGAGGAACTGATAGCTGAACCGAAAGCTACAAGACTGTCCATCAGATGTAGTACTCTTGCATGCTGTCTCTCATGGAGTTGTGAAGGTGAAACTCTGCCTTGTAAGCAGCTTCAAGGCTACGTTGGTGTTCCTTTTCTTGGAGTCTCGCAGTTCTTTGAGCTTGTCGATGTTGGTAAAGGAAACGAGTCATCACTGCCAGCACACAGAGGGTACTGAAGACCGCAGCTGTCACCACACCTGCGAATCAGAACGGACACTCAACTTATAAGGTGTTTTGAATTGGATATGGGGCCATTCACACAGAACATTTATTGCATTTATAAATTTATAAAAAGCACAATTGAGCAAACCAAAATTTGTCAGGCATTTTTTTTTAAGTTCTTGAGATAAAATAAAAAAATAAAGAAAGAAAATCAGGTTTCATGGACTACAATTTAGAAAATGATTAGAAGGGTTGCATCTTGTTTGAAAGTCCTATGTTCAATACAAGTTCAGCTTGACAGGATAAAATAAAATAAACTAAAAATATACATTAAATGCCAGTGAATGCAACACTCCCACAGTCTCACACATTCTACAAACTCTATTTCTCATTTAATGGAAAATTTATGCTGCCAACAAATAACTAACAGTGAACAATCCCTTGTGACAGTTTCAATGGAGATTTTATTACCATGAGTTACTGCGCACAACAAATTACCAATACAAAGTCATTACCCATTTCTGAAATAAAGAGAGCAAAAAGGAAAGATGAACATAAACAATATGTGTGATAGTGAAAGCTCATTTCATACTTCACTGACTGTTACGAATGAAACAATGAAGCAGACCGAGGTGGTAAAACAAACCTCCGATTACAGCTGAATCAGGCTGGCTGTCGTCTTCGTGATGCTCGTTATCTTTTCCCACCTCCTCTCCATGATCTACAGAAAGGTGACACATGCATCACACAGAAATACAACACAGTTTAAACTGTAAAGAGATATATGGGCAAGATGCAGTTGTTTTACATTTTAAGGGTCCAACCCTTCTGTGTTTCACAATGCTGATTATCCTTCCTTTTCACTGCATTATATCTTCGTTTATAATTACCTCTAACATTCAAAAGTGAAAAGTTATTTTTGTTTCTAAATCTATTAATTTCTGTTACAAGGTAGATTAGTGCTATGGTTGCTTGGCAACTCTATGTAAAATGTTTTTCAAATTCTGCATAGATCTCCTCATTCTCATATAAAACAAATGTTTCTTAAATCAATGATGACTTGTGCATTTTATGTTTTTTTTTAAAGCAATAATATTATAACAAATATTATAAACCAGTTTGCAAAAAAAAATGCATAAATGCTCAGTACATTTTTAAAGAAATCATTGAAAAGATAAATAATGGCAGATAAAATAAACACAAACTATTCTGGTTCCCATATAAAATCACATTAGTTTTTATATGAAATAAAACTTGGACCATGCTCACTGCAACTATTTCTTAAGTGTTCGTTTTATAAATTGCATCTATTTTTCTCATAACTAACCCAGCCACAGGACGTCTTTATTATGCCTACAATAACTATAAAGGCACATGAGCCATTCAAAACACAAAAAGCACACCAGGTGAGTGCAATACCTGTCTCATTTCATTAAAGCAGACCTGTGACCCACTGTTATCACAATTACCGTGGTGACTTATAAGGCAACTGGGATATGTTTCCTACCAAACACATATTTTGATGCCCATTCTTTTCAAACTGATATTTAAATTATGAAAATGATATGTCTGACAACATTCAATCCTTAAAATATTCCTTAAATTGTACAGCGGTGAAATGCTATGCATATAAGTCATTCAAAGGCAAAAGTTTTCTATTCTCAAACAGCTTAATTATTTTTGTATTAATTTCCAAGAACTTACCTAAACGAGATATAGAGGTTGAAAGGTCAGCTAATGCTCCACAATTTGATTCCAATAAATGTCCTCGTATGCTGACTAGAGAGCTCCCTCGGTTCAATAACGCCGCTTTCAGAGGAGCAACGTGGTTGTACTGGACAGATGAGAAGCAGCCAATGAAGCCTTTGGATCCAGCATGAGCAACCTCATCATCCAAGACATCACTTCCTGTTTGGAAAAAGAAAAGCATGTATGTTAGAGATTCTGTCATACATATTAACAGTAATTACTCATCAAAAACACTGTGTACAGCTATTGTGAGCATTTATATCAAAAGTTACGATTACAGACAGGCAGGAACTCACAAAGTTTCACTAGTTTCAAACCCCTGAATATTTCAGACTCAAGCACAATCCTGCTCATTCACCGTTAATACATGTGTGTCATGACTGCTAGACACTTTGAGAGACTGAAAAAAAGATAAAAGGTTTCAAACAGTCAGCCTTCATTGTTGAATCACCCTTGTCTAATGTAAGAAAAGGGGAAATTTCAGACCCATCAAGCATCATGACAGGTTCTGAAAAGTCATGGCGCGATGTAGCGGGAAAACTTCAGGAGCAAAACAACATAAAGATGAGTATGAATGAAGATATTTTGAATCTATATTACAGATAATGTGAAAAAATGCTTTCTTTGCTACTTTTCTCCCCTCAAAGGATTTGATTAGTCTTTTTAAACAAGAACAATTATATTCATTACCTGTGACTTTTCCCAAGGTCAGTGACTTCATAGAGTTAAATGCTGCATCATATGAAAGGGTGTACTTATTATTTTCATGGTCAACCTAAGAAAAATCAAGAACAATTGAATGAATACATGAGAAATTGCTTAGAATGCGATGAAATTATAATGAGCTACTGTAACTGATTCAATAATCAATGTACAAAACAGGCTGTTTTTCAGAACTATCTATGTATTGATCTCATGTTTCAAACAAATTCAGTGTAAACACGCATGTTTATGCATGTTTCATGTATGTATTGAAATATAACACCTGAACAAACACGTCCTTTCCCTCCCGCTGGATGTGAACTCTATGCAGCCGTCCGTCTGCCAGGCTGCTCAAGATGGGGATGAACACATCCGGTCTCTTCTCCTTATGCAGTTGGTACCAGATCTGTAAACTCCCTGAGAGGAACAGATCAATGCATTAACGTATTTGGCAAAAGTTACTTATAGCTGTAGTCAGAATGATTTTTTTGGGAGCATGTTGTAAATCATTGTAAAAATCCATTTTATTATCCATATGGTACTTGGATTAGTCAACCAAAAATTAAAAGCATGTAACTCCAGTCATGGTGAATTATGTATGTTCCAATATAATTGTGAGTCATCCTGTAGCGTTCTTACAAAGCTCAGCAGATGGACTTCACAGCTCCAGCTCCCAAGAAGAGTCTTGCATAAGTCTATGAGACAACGCATTTATATATAGACTATGTAGAACCTTAGCAGCTGCTCTAAAAAATGTATAAATATTAATTCCCTGGCAGCCTCTAGCCTTTACTCTGTATTGAATTTGTCAATACACATTTATTTGACCCTCCTACACACATATAGTGCAGATAAAGGGTCAAGGTGTAGGTCGTGCTGAAATTCCCTCACAAAGTTGTTACAGTTATATTTGAGACATCTCTTGACTTTCTTTGTATGCCAAGGATTACTGCACTTAACACTTTTTGTCAATATTTCTAAAAAGCATTGTGTGATTGGATTTAGCTCAACAAGAATGTGGGTGGTACTATTATGTAGGAATGAGTGTTGCACAATAAAAATCCATATTCTGGTAAGCTGGGTGAAGGCATGATTGATCTTAAAAGCACAGCTCTTTACTCTGCCTTGTGTTTCAAACATGTAAGATTTTCTTTCTTCCATGGAACACAAACCTTACAGTGCAAAGTTCATGCTGCTCATTTTGGTGCAATAAAAATAAATGGTAACCAAAAATTACAAAAAGTATCAGCATTCCATATTTTTTTTTTTTTTACTATATTCTGATGTATATATACACACACACACACACACACAGTATATATACACAGTATATATTTCTATTTCTATTTTTATGTTTATTTCACTTTTAGTATTTTAGTTTTTTTTTGTCATTGTGGAGCTTGACACATTTTGGTCACCATTCAATTTCAAAGTATAGAAAATATAAGTATACTGCCCTAACAACTCCACAATATCATATGGGTTTGGAATGACATGGGAATGAATAAATTGATGACAAAATTGTCATTTTTGAGTGAACTGTTCTTTTAAGAGTTTTAATGCAAGCCTGAAATTAACAGCTTTGGTAATATAACAATGTCTTATCTAGTTTGGGCTGTTAATGTTTTGCTAGTTAATTGTGATTTACTATGATTCTAAGACGTCTAGTGATCTGCAAGGCTGTAAAACTGACAGTTTAAGAACCAAATGAGCAGGATTAATCAATGGCCTTGTGACCTAAATCTAATTAGAGAAAAACACAATCAGAGAACTATAACTTTTTATGTTTCTTTAAATTTAATCTCGCAGTACAGTATTCCAGATAATAGGGGACATAGGTAATTCATTTAGTGCTGCAATATCCCTATTATAGACATATAAACCTTTCATTAACTTATGACATCCAGCATTGAGAATGATATACGTTTGCACAGCCGTCTCACCGTTCCGAGCTAAGATGATGGCCACATACTGCTGGCTGAGGGTGTTGACTGTGAGCAGCATGGCAGGACTCTGTGTGGTTTGGAAACTCAGTGCCATGTTGTCTCTGGTCTTGCTGTACTGAGAAGGGACAGACAGCACTGCGGCTGACCGGTTCTGTATGACAGAGAATGGCTCCTGAAAAATGTAGGTGACCGACGCTTCTCTTTCAAAGGACATGGACACCTCTGTGGACATAAAAAAGACCAGATGGATATTGTCACTGGCAATAAATCTAATCGGAGTACACATGATTTCCTACGAGTTTTGTTTAAACACTTTGAACGGGGGGGTATGTGACTCTTGATAATGCATACTTTTATATCAATTGATTCTACAAGCAAAGGCCATGCATAATTTAGTAAACAATAAAAATCTCTACAACCAATTTCTCAACACTTTGGTCACTTTTTCATAACTCTTCACACAGTGAGCACAACTATGTGGGCTTTCTGGGCTAAACTGTGGATCATTTTCCAATACTTTGGCAAAATATATGTATAATGACTAATTTGTTCAAAGTACATAAATTGTTTTCTCACTCAGACACAATCACCACCAAAAGTCTATATATCTACAGGTCAATTTGCACGTTTAAATGCTCTTTTCAAACTGTTAAACTTAAAGTTCAAAACTTAAAGTAATACAGAACTGAATAATACAGCAATTGGCTACATTTCTACAGTAAAACCATATTTAAATATATTCTAAATCTAAAAAAATGATATAGCTGAACAACTGCACAGGTGTTAGTCTATCCATTTTATGCCCATCTGTACAAAAGGGGACAACACTTTAGAACAATTTGTACTGTAATGTGAACATGAACCATGTAAATTATACTGAAGTGAATTCTAATTCTCACTATTACTACTTGCTTATTAGCATGCCTATTAATAACATATAGGCTGTTTGTTTAGTAACTTATAAAGCACATATTCTGCATGACCATATTCTACATCCCTAAACCTACCCAATACCTAAACTAAATAAGCACCTTACTAACTATTAATAAGCAGCAAATTAGTAGTTTATTGAGACAAAAGTCGTTGTTAATAGTTTGTTAATAGCGAGAACTGGACCTTAAAATAAAGTGTGACCGCGACCTGTTGTTAGTGTAAGTGCTTTTGTTGGGTGACAATCTTTGGTGGTGTTATGGAAGAATGACTTGATTGCAGACATGTATGAAGTGTTTTGGTAGTTTTAGTGCATTTTCAATGTGAGATGAACTGCTGTGCCAAGTTGATTAGGAGAACTGTGTAAAGAGTTCTGAAAAACTGACATAAGTATTGAGAAATGTGTCCTAGTGCTTGTTAAAAAAAAATGGAAATAATTAGAAAAAAAATCTGTGAAGACAAATTCTGAGTGTTAATGTTAAACGTTTTAGGTTTGCTAGAAGTTAGAAGTTTTATCCTTCAAGTTTGCAGGCTGGTCAACAAGTTAACAAGAAACATCAGTTGCAAGCCATTTTCCGCAAATGTGAAACATTTTCAAGTGAAACAGGAAAAAGACAGACAGACAGAGAGATAGACAGAGAACATACGGAGATGACAGACAGAAAGACAGACAGACAAAGAACACACAGAGAAGATTAAAAATTGAGATATTAAACATTCCCAATATCATAATACGTCAATGACTATTGCAGCAAGAATCAGAAAAAGTACTTTGGCATTTATAATTACATTTTTGTCTCTGTCTGTATTTGAATAATGTGCATCATCATAATGGCAGGCTCTATTAGATACAGACTATCAGACAGACAGACTGAGGCAAGAGAACAGAACAGACTTTCTCATCTCATCCTCAGTGCCTTTGATCAGCACAGCTCATCAGATCAAACTAAAGAAAGGCAGCTTAACACACATCTGACTTTCTGATGTCTTCATGAATACAAATGTCTAGATTTTCCCTTCTTGTTTACAGAAAAAAAATAATAATTGAGGTATGTTTTCAAGTATGTCTGCCAGAATGGCATAACTTTCATTAACAAGATGCTAAAACAAGCCACCCACACAAGGAAAGTAGCAAGGTTAAGATAAGTCATTATACTTTGTTGTTCTGTCATAATGGAAGGGCAGCTTTTGTAAACTGAAGAAACGTCTGTAAAAAGTAGCTTTGTTTCAGATTCTGTAAATCAAGATGTTCAAAAATCCCACTCAACACATACGCCTCTGAGACTTCTGCGCCTTCAGTGCTCATACAGGCAACATCAAAGCTCTCCAATCCAGCATCAGAGAGCCTTTGATAGAGCAGAGTTATTCAAAGACTGGCAGCGCTTGCCCACTGACATATGGCTAAATTATTTTTAAGGTACATTATGCTAATATATAGACGTCACTAAGTCATCCATGAATTCATGTCACATATTACATGGCAGTTTCATCAGATCCGAGACAAAGATGATTCTGTTGGAAGCATTCATTATTGCTTAATAACTGTCTGCAAAATAATTCTATTTTAGATTCAGGATTTTAATTGGTAGATTGCATCTGTTTATTAAAAAGGAAATGCATTTTACATTCTAATTATTTATTTATTATATTCTGTTTATTTGGTATTCATCTAGTAAAGTAAAACATGGATTCTCTCAAATTAAAAATCTTATTAGTTATTATGAATAGTCTTTTTAAATGCTTTCTTTTATTCCTATTATTCATTTTCTGTGTATTACGTGATTTAACAGTTATAAAAGGTTTTATTTATTGATACAAATTTGGAATATTACCTTCTGTGCAAGAGGGTCCCCCATAAGCGGAGTTAGTGCAGTCGCACATGTAACCACTGCTTTTCTCAATGCATTTCCCCCGATTGTGGCAGAGCCCGGCTGAGCTGCTACAGTGACCCGCACACCCTGAACTCACTCCTGGTGTCACTTTGGCCCGTTCCTCCAAGTCAAAATTCACTCCATTCATGTTAAATGCTCGAATGCATCCAAGAAAGCCTCTTTGTCTTGTGGCTGTGCCCCCTGAGAGATAAGAGAGGAAATTATGGGGGGGGGGGAAAAGAGTAATCAGAAATACTTTTCAGAGGCAGATGCATGCTATTGGACTGAATAAAGAGTAACAACCAATACAACTCCTCTCTCTCAGCAGTGCACTTTCAAAAGGTTTATTTTACCAACAAACAGCTGGTTTCCGAGCTGAAGGCGAAGGTGTCCATCAGGTGGGGTTTCTATGATCCGCAGGGGCAGCTGGTCAACCTGCAGGCATGCTTCTTTCACATTGCGCTCGGCTCGAACCCAATGCCATTGCCTGTCGTTCAGTGGCACAGGAGATTTGACGGTCAGGACTACTGGCCCATCGCCCACATTAAAGGAGAAAGTCACAGCTGAGGGAGCTGGGTGAACAGGAACATGAGGAAAGAAGTCTGAACAAATGAAAACTAACACTTCTAAAAATGCTAGATAGATAAACAATACCAAATATAATTATTATTTTATTCAACAAGGATGCATTAGGTTGACGGTAAAGACATTTATAATATATAGAATGATACTATTTCAAATAAATGTTCTTTTATTATTTTTTTTAATTCAAATAAAAAATTGTGTCATGGTTTCCACAAAGATATTAAGCAGCTCAACTGGTTTTAATAAGAAATGTTTCTGGAGCAGCAAATCAGCATATCAGAAAGATTTCTGAAGAATAATGTGACACTGAAGACTGGAGTAATGACTGCAGAAAATTCAGCTTTGCCTTCAAAGGAATAAATATAATTTTAAAGCATATTAAGATAGAAAACAGTTATTTCCAAATGTCTTTTTGATCAAATAAATGCAGCTTTGGTGGGCATAAGAGACTTCTTTCAAAAACATTTTATACACACCTTTGAGTGAATACATCAATAAATGTTTAACATTTCAAGTTGTATAAAAGAACAATTATTTTATGTATTATGAACAAACATGAGCAATGAACAATATTATATTGAAAAATCAAAATTATAAATTAAACTAAACTAAATGCATGCTGAAAACGTTTTTCATTGTTAATTCATTATACCTATTGCATTAACTAATTGTTAAGAAATTGATAGTTATTTTAAAGTGTTACTCAAGTTACAGGCCTACACCAAACAAAATTGAATGGAAAAGTATTATTAATCTTGATTTCTTCTGTTTTAACTTTATGTTATACTGCTCAATTAGAAATCTAACATTGGCTCATTCTTATAGATGTGCCGGGACTCACAGCTCAGCTCAACCCGGATAAAGTCTTGAATGCCCATGTTTTCCACAAAGACCCCGGAGGGGGAAGCAGTCTTGAAGTAGAAGGAGACATCGAGGGAAAGCTCCACCTGGAGAGCCGGGAACTGCAGATATGAAGCCGCTTGGTAAAAAGATACAGCATTCCACAAGAACTCTAACAGAGAGGAAGAAAGATAAATGTCATATATTTGACAGTTTACATATTCCTTTTATACAATGAATTATCTGCTATCTGTCTACTTGTTTTTTCTCTCTCTCTTAATCTCCTTCGAACATCCATCCCTGCCACGTATGACAACAGCAGAAGAGATCATTTCACGTACTGTCACCAGAGCACTGCAGGGGTCCCACGACATACATAGCTTCAGAGCCCAGTCTGTAAGTATCGCCAACCACAATCTCCCGCACTGGCAAGTGCTCCTTATATGAGAGGAACACCAGTGTCATTCTCCCTGTGAACAACAGATGTATAAGGAAACAAGACAGCATTTGAACAAAAATGTATATATTAGACATACACTACCATTCAAAAATTTGGAATCTGTAAGATTTTATTATGTATTCATTGAAAGAATTTACTACTTTTATTTAGCAAGGATGCATTAAATTGATCAAACGTGTCAGTAAAGGTTTACATTTTTCAAAAAAAAAAAAATATATATATATATTTCAAATAATGGTGCTCTTTTGAAAATTATATTCAACATTAGTGATAATAATAAGAAATGTTTCTTGATCACCAAATCAGCATATGATTAACAAAGGATCATGTGACACTGAAGACTGGAGTAATAACTGCACATTCAGCTTTGCCATCACAGGAATAAATTATATTTGAAAAGATATTAAAACCGAAAATATTTATTTTAAATTGTAATAATATTTTCTGTCATTTTAATAAAATAAATGCAGCTTTGGTAAGCAAAAAAGGCTTCTTTTTTTTTCCTTTTTTTTTTTCAAAAACAAAAATATTCAATTTTACATACAATATAGATACAATTTGAAATACATATCATATATTGTAAATTATAAATGTACGTTACTGACTGTAGTGACCCTACAATAAGTCTTAATAAAAATTATGTACTGTAATAAAAAATTATGTGCTTTATCAGCTGTTATGGATCAGGTATAAATTATGCATAAAAGTAGGCTAGGCTTATATAAAAGATGTTTACTGTGTTTCATCTGGTTTTGAGCCTTGTCTGCGCACATAATTGCGCAACTTTTGTGCAATTATCAGTGAATTAGACCCAGTGTTAGTAAAAATAAGGTCCATCTCAGTAATCTAATAGACTTCATGAGGTGGATTTGCCTTGTTACCATGACACTCTGTCTGCATCACAGTTGCAGAAGTAGTTCATGTCAGCACAGTTCTCTTCCAGACCGCAGGAGCAATGCTGCACCCCCGGCTGGAATCCTCCCCAGTAGGTCCTCTTCTCTCCTCTGCGGTCCACCCACCAGGACAAAGGGGTGCCGTCTGCAACAACACCAGACTTATTAATGTTAATGCACAAAGCACACATTGATGCCATTTAAGACCTGTACAAATCAATCCTTTACAATAGATATCAAAATAGAGTTTCACGTCTATTGTCGGTAATAAACACACAAATGTAAAAAAACAAAACAATTTTTAGAGTGTTAAATAATGTGGAATATAGTCATAATTTCATGTGCAATTGATTAACAATGATATGTGTACATAAAATCCACACATTGACATTATAGATATTTACTGTTACACTGAAAAAAATGGATACAATTTTTACTCAGAAATTGATAGTAAATTTCACAATTAAATAACAGTTAAAGAAACACTAAAAAGTAGCACATTGAATTAAACATGAAATTTTGAGGTATTAAAACTAAAATAGTATTTTCTAGGAAAACATACACCAATCTTTTTTTTTTACATCATCAAGACTTAATTATGTTATAAATTTTATTGACGTGGGAAATGTGTAAATAATTTCAAATGGACACACATTCGTTAAGTGTAAGGAGAGACACACACTGACTGATATAGATGGATATATATAACAGATTAAATATCCATTTCACTTCTCCATGACTGACTAGATCAGTGATGACAGCGACTACCTGGGAAATATGATACTTTTGATTTGTGTGAAAGAGAAGAATTTGCACGAGTATAGACCTTGAAGAACTGACAGATCTTTAAACTGACAGCTTAATTTAGCACACTAAATCAAAACACTTGTGATAAGGTGTGTTAATAATGACTTCCAATAAATCTGCAGTGCATATTAACGCCAAGTGGAATTTAATCTGGGCAGTAATTATGGATTTAGACTGGGATGACTGCCAGACTCAAAAAAACATGTTTATTTCATTCTCTGCTAGCTGATGAACTACTAAAATTAAAACTACATTTGGCATTTCTCTTGTAAATTTCAGCATTTGATCAAATCATTTATATTGTTTATAAAGACCTGCCTTCTGACTGTGAGTGAGTGAGAGACATTACACTTTATGTGATGCCATGATAATTTCTCACTCGCACCTCTAAATTGAAAGGAAAGCACAATAATAATAATAATAAGAATAAGAAGAAGAAGAAGAAGAAGAAGAAGAAGAAGAAAACTGCCAACATAACCTCATAAAAATCTTAAAAATCAATATTGTTTGGATTTGGTGAGAAATATATTTACATGGCATGTTCAATTCATATAATTGCATGATTTGTTTTAATTCAATTGTGAACAAGTGACCAAGACATTTTCCTATATTACCTGACTTATAACTAAGATAACACATTTTTAATAGCAAGAGGGACAGAGAGAAAACAGTGTTTCAAAAAGTAATAAAAATAATTATGCCATTCTTTGAAGCTAGCTGGACCAGAAGAGAGAGGCAGAGAGACAGAGACCCCCCTCCACAGACACATTTTTATGATACAATAGGTAGGGAATAATAATCGTGTTTATAGTCTGCAGTGACATGATATCTGCCTCAGGGGAACGGGGCTACATCAATTTTTCATAAACTGAGGAAAACTGCACATGACTCTCTCCAAAAGCTGCCAAAACTGAAATAACAGCTTTTCAGAATCTCTCTCTCTTCCTTCCTGCAGACACTGGATAACCATTATGACCTTTCTCACATACGTTTGGTGAGATGCTAATGTAGCATCTTTTTGCATGGCAACATTTTCTAGTAACGCACTTCATAAAAAGTGTGTCTTCATTTATTTTCATGATGGTTTGACAGACCAAAATGTCTGCATGTAAAATTATCTTCAAAAGTGTCTGATTTATGCTGATTTCATAGTTCATCATAATTCAGAAGAAATAAAAAGAGCAAAGACACATTTTTTGCTATTATTTAGCACCTAACAAAATCAGTCTTGTAAATCTAGCATGGATTGTTCTTTCAGCATTGATGCATACCTAAGCACTGAGAGACTAAGGCCAGTACTTACCCCAGGGGTTAAACAGCCGTGACCTTCTGCAGTGGTAGGCGATTCTCTGCTCACAGTGTTCTGACAGAGACACCAGGGCCTTCAGCTGTTCAGATGAGGCGCTATAATTAAACCATCCCACATATGGCTTCTGCAGTGTAGAGCCTCGTACTCTGACTGCATTCGAGCTGTTGTGACGAACCACTGTCCACACTTTGCTCCCTGAAACATTTGATGCTCTGCATTATTCCAACATTCCAGGACACTTAAAAGGCACAAAACAAATGAGTGTCTTGCAACTAAAAAATGGGAGATATAATGTCTTTCCAACAAATGCAGTGAGGTAACATTTCCAAGTATCATAAATTAAGGAAAAATAAAATAACATTTGGATTTTTTCTAACAGGTAATGAGACACATGGACAGACAGATGAAGTAAAATAAAACACAGGGAGTTGCATACCAAGACATTCATTTTCAGTGAGCAAGAAAAAGAGATGACAGCACCATGCCCTGGGCTGCCCCAGAGAATGCTGCCATCCAAAGTGACTGTCTATAATGTCTATTCAAGCATCTACCACAGCTCAAAGCATATAGTTTCAAATGTATTTATTTTAGCAGGTTTTGAAATAAACTTTTTTATTCCCTAATAAAGTTACTGGCCATTCAGAACTTCTACTACCCAAACAAAATATCAGGAATTAACCAGATTCGCTGCTTATTCAAAATCACTCTTTAGATTTAAATATATTAATTAATTAACCTGATTCTGAATCATTAAATGGCTTTCAGTCAATCATTCTTTGTGGAAACTATAAAAATAAAATAAAATAGAAATAAAAACAGTTATTGGTGACTTCTCTTATAAAACCATGTTTGTTGTAATTCCCAACCATAGCTCACTCCAAAATGAATGTTTAATGGCAAACACATTGAAGGTTAGCAGACACACTGTCAATTCATAATGGGTTTAGCTGTTTCCCCACAAAAGTCAGCGTACTGAATTCAGCATATTGAAGTCTATTCCTCCACTGACACGCATTCAATTCGGACACAGGACACGTCATTCTGTACTTGCGTTCTCAAGTTCAAGGTGGCAGTCAAGAAGTGAATCTAATCAATAGTATACAGGCAAAAATTCACTTCAAGAATGAATAAAGTGGGATCACCGAGTTTGAAAACAAAAATGGAAAGAGAAAATCAGTCTATATAATATTATAAGAAACATAGGCTTTATTCAAGCCACAAGACTGAAAATGAACAATACACAATCTTCCAGCCTAGGGTGAAGTTAGTACCTACACACTATTTGTCCACAATGTTGTTAAAATAATTTATTTTAAAACAATGTGAATGGCGTGGCAGGATTTTGAACAGCCTCTGGAGTCATAGCTGCAGATGCAGAGCCAGTGTACGCACATAGAAAACAATGTATTTGAATTTTAAAGACATAACACTTCTTGTCCAGTGTGTGATCCTCTACACTTTTTGTTAATGATGAAGGCTCTTGGAGGCCATAATCTATGAATCATGGCCCACCAATTTGGCTAGTGAATTGATAAGTGTTACCCATTTGGTGGCTGCTAATTTCAGACTCTTTTAATAATGACTTTTAAACTGAGTAAAACACATGGGAAAGATATCAGAGTTTGATCAAATCTAACATTTGAGCTGGGGGCGGAAAGAAATAACCAACCTGTAATATTACAGTAGACCTGAATAGGATCAAGAGGGCCACTTCCATCAGGATCTATTGAGAAATATCCAGAAGTGCTTCCAGAAAGCCTGTAGTGTTCACATGATGCTTCATAGACGGCTAAGAATTCAAACAGAGAACACAAGATTTCATCAAAGCACCTGAAACATTTCACAAACAAGATCAAGGACATTGTTTGGATCTGCTTTCTAGATGTCTGTACTTTTAGCAAACATTATGTAAAGATGATTCCTGTTAAAAACAGACTTTGAGCAAAAAACACAGATCTGCAAATACAGGATCAAAGCTTCCTAAAAATTTGATTGAGTATTTGATAATGCATACACTGCATGTCATGTTAGTTTTTGTATTGTGTGCATGTTTTCAAAGCTTAAACTCAAATTCAAATAACCCTAAGGGAATTTTTGACAGTGAACAACTAAGTGTGTTTGAAATGTAGGAATCCATTGCGCAGACCTACAGTTATGGCACGTAGCTCCACTGTATCCTGTACCAGTGCAATCACAGAAGACAGACGACCACGTCTGGGAACACCGACTGCCATGCTCACAGAAATCATACAGACACCTGTCATATAAAAAGAGATAGGTAAACATTTAGTTCAAGTATACAGTACAAAAATTAGAATAAACCAAGTGTGACCAAGGATTCCAATGCGCCTTTACTTTTAACAGGCTCATTTTAAATGAAAGTCCTCAGATGACAGAGAACCGACTACATGTCCATCTCAAGTCAAAATCAATTTTCTGAGACTGAATGAGCATGTCAGCATACAATTAAGTTGTCTGTTGCCGGCATTGAAATAAACACTAATGTGGCCTCTCTGCTCAGACGGCATCAAACAGTCTGTTAAATCAAGAGATTCGTTGGGCTTTTGACAGAATATTTTATACCAAGTGCAGCTGGATCTAATTTAGAAAGGGAAAATTAATATGTGAATTTGTGTGAGGGGAGTATCAGAGACAGTGCTGATGTGATTGTCGCTTGCCTGCAGAAAATTAATTTCCTTTTCAATAATTTATTTGCTTTTCAATGAAAAGCAGAAAGTCATGATGGTTCATAATCTCTAACAAAGGGAACCTTTTACAAATGAAAGAACAAAATAAACTAAAGCTAAAAGCTAACACAAAAGAGGCATTCGGTGTAGTTCTGGATATCATGAAATGTAATTTTAACCCTGTATAGAATACATGAATGTACATGAACAAAGTTTAGAATTTAGAACTTGATTCAGCAAATTTCAGCTCATTCCATCCATCTGTTTTCCTCAGTAACAGAGCTAGATGAGCCTTTGTTTTCTTCAGAGTAGGACAGTCTTGCCTGTCGATAAACTAACACACAGACATACAAAAATTGATATGCTTGCTGGAGACGTGTTGATTAATAGCGCATTAATTTGTCTGCTTAACTTTCACAATTACCAGCCTTTTAGGCCTGCATATATTATTTCACAGAGCTCAGTTTGCACGCCTGGTCCCTGAAGAGCCCACTTTACGAGGCCTCCACGTACAATACAGCCATTCAAACAGCCATTAACCACTACAGGCAGAGTCAACTGCAGGCTGGATACTGTTTCAGGTGATGATTTCATTACCTCTGTGCTATTTCTAGTCATGCTTGGAAAAAGGTTTTGCTGGACCATAAAATTATGCCAACCAATGTGCAGAACTGCTCTGCAGCAATAAACCGCCTTGTGAAATTTTACTGATAGAGGTTTCTGGTAAGGGGACATTGTTAAAAGTAAAAGTCGATGACCTGAAAATTTGCTGTAAGGTTTGTGACGTGGAAAAAACAGGACGCACTGTGTGTGTGTTTTCAGTGAGTGATGGACAGCCGATGGCCATTGGTGATTTTAACTGGTCATATAATTCCCATTAAATCACATAACAGTCACTTTAATACTTCAGTAACATTAAAAATTTAGAACAGCATTAATATTATTAGCAATATAAAGCAGAACTGTAATATAGAGACATAAATCAAAGGAGAACTAACACATACATCAGAATTTAAGGTAATTATAACATAATTGTGACATGAAAATGAATAACCTTGTCATCAAGGAGACACGCAGCAATAATGCGGAAGTTACTTTAGGGTTTTCAAACAGATGCTCAGACATGATGATACCCTTGAATTTTTCAAATATAAAGGCAGCTATATACTACCATTCAATAACACTTACCATCAAAAGGTTGGGGTACTTTTTTTTTTTTTTTTTTTCTTGGCTATTCTTTTAAATTTCTACTCATTAAATAATCCTAATTAAAAAAGTTTTAGGGTTTCAACAAACAAATTAAGCAGCACAATTGCTTTTAACTGTGATAACAATAAGAAATGTTTCTTGAACAGCAAATCAGCATATTAGAATGATTTCTGAAGGATCATGTGATGCTGAAAAGTTGAGTAATGGGTGCTAAAAAAGTAGCATCACAGGAATAAATTACATATAAAATATATTCAAATAGAAAACCGTTACTTTAAATTGTAATCATTTACATAAGTTCAGACTTGGTGAACATAAGAGACAAAAAAGCTAAAAAAAAAAAAATCTTACCAACCCCAGGTATTACTTACTAAATCAGTACAAGTATAGAATACTATTTATACTGTGTAAAAAATGAAGTGATATTATAAATATTACTTAATTTTTCATGGGAATTATTTTATTCTACTGACTAAATTTAATGAGGCTAATGAGTATATATATATATATATATATATATATATATATATATATATATATTGTAATATATGTATGTATGCATGTATGTATATAATCATTAAACTCATTAAATTTGATAGCGTATCTAATATTAAAAATTGCTGTCAGTAAAATAAAATAATTCCCATGATTTCAGGTGAAAACCCCTAAAATAAACTACGTTACTAAGACAATACACTAAGGTATTATGTGGGGGTGGGAGGAAACTTATTTATAAATACATACAACTATACTTTGATATTATTAACTGAAAAAGAATTATGTTATAACATTGCTACTTTAGTTAGTCATTCCTCTACGCTGTTTTTATGTGAAAGCAAACTAGTTCTGATAAGCTCATGTAGCTCATTTGCAGAACTCACCTGAAACTGTTTCCCATGTCACCACCTTCAGACAAAATAAGGACTGCATCATTAAAACAAAGAAATGGATGTCTTCCACTGAGGCTTCATTAAGTTTGAAAATGTAAGTGCTAGACGAAAAAAAACTAATTTGTCTCCATGGAGAAGCTCTCTTTGACAATATCCAAAACCCAAAAGAGGGCAAAGCGTTGCAGGGGTCAGCTATTTTGGCACTTGATTATCAGAGCCGCAGTCTGAGGCTGCATACAGAGGGGACAGAGACGGAGGAAAGGTTCAGTCTAGCAGCCGGGAGCATTCGCCCTCTGGCAGGCTCACAAAAACTGTCACATAGCTCACAGCGGAGGCCCTCAGACTATGACAGCTGCTCATGAATGATTTAGACTTGCCACTGATGGAGGGGTCTTGTCATGTTTATACAAGTTCACTATTAATAAAATCCTGCTGTACAGACAAGCCAGTGGGACATGTCCCTGCCGCCAAAAAAAAACACATTGAGAGTCTGAAAAGAAGCCAGTACGGTGAGCCGGTTAAAGTGGAGCAATTCGGGTGCTTCTGAATAATGCAAAAATATACTAAAGGTGAAAATATTGTTCCCAGGTTAGAACTGAATAATGTTGAAATTAAAGGATAGTTTCTTTTTTTTTTTTTTTTTTTTTTTTTTTGGCCTGTCAGTAGCACAGATAACACATGACAGTACATATGCATGGCTATACTATCATCATTCACAGCCTTTTTTCTTTTTTTTTTTTTTTTAATTAAATTTATTTATTTATTTATTTTTTATATTAATTAATTAATTTAATTTTATATACCCTTTTACTTAACCACACTGTGACAGACAAGACCAGGGGACAGAGAAAACAAGAGAGAGAAAGAAGAAAGAAGAGAGGAAAAAAAAAAAAAAAAAAAAAAAAAAAAGGGTGTGGGGAAAGTCAACAAAGAAGGGGAAGAGAGAGAGAGAAAAAAAGGAGAATGGGGGATAGAGAGAGAGAGGGAGAAAAAGCAAAAACAAAAAAAAACAGACAATTTGCTTCAATACCTGCTGACAAAAAGAGAAAACAACCGAAGACACAACATCAAAGAGACTGCAGCAACAACCAACATCTGTATAAATCACAATAAATTCTAAATGTTAAATGTTATTGAGCAGCACACATAACTAATATTACAAAATAAGTTTTGAAGCAACAGCAGATCAAGACAATGTGTGTCTGTGAGCACCTGTTTTTACACCAATGTGAATGCTTGAGTGTACACCTGTGTGTGTGAGCGCGCTTGTGTTCATAAGGTTCCTCCATGTAAATGTTTAATAGTGTGTGTGGGGAACAACAGCCCCATCCCGCAAGGCATGAAGCAGGCACGGAAAAGACCCGGGCCCCAAACATCCGGAGGCCCCCCAGGGCACAGGACCCCCAGGAGAACCACCGCAGGGACAACCGCGGCCTCCACCCAAAAAAAAAAAAAAAAAAAAAAAAAAAAAGGGCAGAGGAGAGCCCGAAGGCGGGACCTCCGACAGCCACAGTGTAGGCGCCCCAGGGTGCCGTGGCGGCAAGCCCGCAGGCTCCACCGGCAGCCGACCACACCAGGGCGGACCGGGCCCTGGGCTCGGAGACCCAAAGGCCCCCCACCCCACAATCGGGGCCCAGCAAGGCCAGTAAGGCCAGGCCCCGCCAATCGACCGCCGAGAGTGGGCCGGCGCTCGCCCGAGCATCCTGCCCCGGCGCGAGAAATCACCAACGCACCGGCGGCATCCTCCACCGGCAGGGCATGGTGGTGGGGTGGGGGTCGACTAAGATGATGAGTGAAGCGGAGTCTAAGGCCCGACCTGACACATAGACGTAGACGACAAGCACACATATACACAAGCATATGTTCCCACCCTCATGCACGCAAACAAATATTCACACCTTCGCCCCACATGTAGACACACAAAAATGAACACGGTACCCACACTCACACTCCCCATATGCACTCTATACTCCTAGGTCCAGGCACCACCACCCCCAGAGGGGTAGCCAGCGCCCGATCCCGGAGCTAAACCCCCTTCGCTCCGGCGTGGGGACAGGAAGACCACCCCGGTCCCCGCAGCAGCAGAGAAAATCAACAGCCCAGACCCCGACCGGGCGGCCAGCTCATCCTCACATCCCCCGGCCCCAGACAGAGAACAGAGAACAGGGGTGTGAGAAAAAAAAAAAAAAAAAAAAAAAGAGACCCCATGCTTCACCCCACCCGCTCAAATGTAGTGTTGGTGTGTGTTGTTCTAAGGTGCTTTAAAACAGGGGTGCTTTAAACAGGGGAGGGGCACCCTCCACAAGCTTGTGTCAGCTCGTCCCCTCCCTAGAGCCCTCAATGTCTATGTGCAACTTAAAATTGAGAAGTGGGCACTGGCACCAGAGGGAAGGCTGAATGAACAGACCGCCCTCCGGATGCCATTCAGTGTGCCCACCCCCAAGGCCCTATATGTATGTGTCATGTGACAGTAAGTAATGAGAATGTCTAAGCTGTAATGTGTAATCGAGATGCAGGCGGCCACGAGGAGACAGAGGAGTACCACCTCCCCCGCATCCCAGCGACTCACCCGCACCTCAAAACCCTACCTATGTGTTGGTGTGATGGAGCGGGAGAAGTGAAGCCTTAGGGATGGGGAGGATAGTTTCAAGCTAGTTTCTGAATTTGACCTGAGGTAGCAAACAGTATGAAGAACTGCAATTTGAATGTAAGGAAGTAGAATTAAAATGAACTGAAAGTCAAAGACATGCATATATGAAATTTAAATACCACCTACAGAAATTTGTATTTAATTTATATATTTCATCATATTTAAAAAATATTTTTTTGTGTCCAAGGTGGAAGAACTTTTCATTTCCCAGAATGCATTACCTGTGTGGAAATTCTATAGACTGCAATTCAGTAAATTCCTTATCCTTTCAGGCCAATTCAAGTTCTGTTGTGTGTTGTGAGCATTTAGATTTTTAGGTGAACTTTTCCTTTAATCAGCGATCTGATTTTAATAATAACTAAGGCTTAAGTTAATAAATAAAGTTTTCTGTAGAATCTTTTAGGATAATTCAGTTGAATATTGTAGATAACAATACTATTTGACACTATACAGTTCAGAGGTTTGGCTATAAGATTTTTTTGAAATAATTGAATACCTTTATTCAGCAAGGACACATAAAACTGATTAAAAGTGACAAAAATGTAAATACATATGTTACAAAATACTTGTACTTCGAATAAATGATGTTGTTTTAACTTACTATTCTTCTAACAAATTCCACCAAAAATAACTGATAATTAACACTGATAATTTATTATAAATACATTTAAAAAAATACTGTATGTTATAATAGAAATTTATTTTTAAAATTATTTTAAATTGTAAGAATATTTCACAGTATTACTGTTTTTTGATTAAATAAATGTAGAGTTGGTGAGAATAAGATACTTCTTTAAAAAAAAAAAAAACTTTTGAACAACAGTGTACATCCTCTTAGTCTCCAACAGATCTATAACCGAGTATATCATTATCCATTGTTGGCATTTATCTTGTTTACTCAAAAGAAAGTAAATAAGGAGACAAGAGTAGAAATCTCTCTTCCTTAAAGCAGGACCACTGTAGACCTGGGGGACAGCAGGGGTCATGCAGCTCTGGGTCGATGAGGCCTCTGATTCCAGTATGCGGTAATGAGAAGAAGTGCAAAACGCAGCACTGAGCTTGTTAGCTGGCCGCAAACCTAAATGAAACTACAAATGAACTTCCCCCAGTTCTAATTAGGGCTCTGCCGATAGTTCAGCTCAGCCAGCACGACCTGGGCTTTAATGACAAAGAACAGCTCTGACATGTTCAAGTTTCCAAGGTGTCATGAATAAAATAAAAACCGTGGATATAAAAAGTGGATATTTTTGTGGTAGACAAATGTAAAACAGCAACAGAAATATTTATCAGGCATATGTTCGAAAACCGCACCTGTCACGAATGCCACATAAGTCAAACTGTAGCTGATTGTAGCTTCCTAGATGACCTTGCTGGACTGACAGAAGATCAACAGGTTGGTTGTTGACAAGGATGAGCCGGACGCAGCCTTGAAAGGCCATTGTGGGATTCAAGCAGCTGGAGTCGTTTTGGGATACAGGACATCCTGAAAGAATTGATGAAAACACACCTGACTGTAGGTATGGATGGTATAATAGAAGCAATAAATCAAAAAAAAAGTGATTCAAAAATGAAACTAACACACACACACACACACCAAAACGTAATTTATATTTTTCCAATTTTACTTTGAAGGCCTCCACACATCATCATGTTCTATGGCTTGACTGACATTGACCTGTCAATCAACATCAACAAAATACTAGATTTAAAAAACATCAAAATATTGCTATTATAGATTTGTATGTGTTGCATTTAATATTTTATACATTACATAAATTTAATACATAATAACTTAATAGTTATTGCTAACCAAAAGTAAAATTATTATATTTTTTGTGTTTTAATTGACATAAAGGTGAAATAAAATAAAATGAATAAAATATAAATATCAGAGAATTAAAAATGCTGCCTTGGCAACTAACTGAAATAAAACTAGTTTAAATAAAATGAAATCAAATGTAATTTAATAAAATTAATATAATAGAAATTAAAAACTAACATAAGGGACAAAAGCTCATAACAAGATTACTAAAACCAAAACTGAAAGTATAAAAATAAAAGCTAATTCAAAATATGAATAAATACTATGATTGTATATAAGTACTAAAACGATATAGCTCTTATATGCTGCTCTTATTTCGCCTTTGTGATCTTTCATATATCTTTTTAATTAGTGGTAACTGAACAACAGATAACATACTCAAAGTTTTGAATGCAAATACCTAATCTGACCCCAACTGTAACTGAAATTATCTTTTTGTCCTTTCTGAAAATATTTGTTCACTATTTTACCTCCAAAGTAGTGTTTGTCTTTTGGTTCCAGGTAGCTCTTCAGCTGGATGGTGGATGCGGGCTCACTGTCCAGGGTCATGATGATCTGCAGACCTCTAGCATTGAGACTGACTGAATGCCACAAACCATCATTCACCCTCTGACCTGTCAATCGAAAATGCCATATACAGTTTAATAAACACAGTGACCATATATGAACATTAAACGCCTTTAATGAAACATGCAGCATTATATGGTCATATATAAACCATATTACAATGTCAAACAAACCACACACATACTGTAAAGTCATCCAAGACAACAATCAATATGTGAACCATCAACTCTCACACAAAACAAAGCCATGATGAAACAGAAAATTCAATACGATAATACAAAAGTGCCAAAAACAAATCTCCTGGCAAAAAAACTGCCCCCCTTCCACCCCTGTCCCCAAAGGAAAAATTCTCTTTGAGGTTTGATTTAATTAATTCTGGCGATTACATGTGAAGGGCGCCCAAGCTGTGTGCGGCCGCTGTGTGTCTACAGTCTCCCCTGTGCCAGCCATCTGTTTGTCGTTTGAGCTCAAGCGCTTCACTTCTTCTATTCCGGTAATTACAACACTCTCTATTTCAGCCAACACTTCTATGACGCGAGTTAGACCAAAAAAAATTGGTTTCAGGTAGGATAAAACAGCCGCTCTAACACAGACTGGCCCTGCACAACAGATGGAGAGCGCCCTCCTCCCCCCTTCTGCGTGTCGATTGTTGTTGAACATCAGGTTTCCTCGCTAGACTGAAACACACAACTGTCTGTCTCAGACACTAATCTTGTTTAGACCAGCATGTATGTTTCCTTTCATCTATTGTCCAGAATGCTGAACAAAAAATAAAAATGACATTATTGCCTTTGTGGGTGATGAGATAAGCTGTAAGTAGTGACTTTTATACAAATGCTTTTGTTTTGCTCACACATCTCATTGGTGAGAAGAGGACCAGAGAAAAAGCATGCAATTCTGTGCTGTGTAAGTAATAGGACGTCTTTGCATTGCCAGGCTGGCTGAATTGAAAAAAGAGAGACATTTATACTCTTGATCGCTATGCGAACGTAATTGCTGAAACTGAGCAGCATTTCCAATTAGACTCCTTCAAAGCAGTTATTTCAGTGGCTAGAGTGTGTCATGCCTGGATAAAAGTGACAGCTCTACCATTTGATTTCCGTGTCACTTGCTGAAGCTTTATACCTTTTACAATTTGCCTGGTGCATGTTAAATTGTTGAGCTAAATAATGAATGTTAAAAAGACTATGCTATATCAATTACATGATTTAGCAAATAAAAGTGACTGGGTTTGTTGACTACTACTACTGTTTTTACTGGTTATGTATATGCTAGCATTTAAAGAACAAAGTCTAGTTATGAAATTATACTTGCCTTACTGGACAAAATGGGCTTTCTGATCTTAGCTAGTTTAAACTGGTCTCCCAGCCTGACCAAGCTGGGTTTTTTTGCTTGTTCTGAAGCTCTAAAACCAACCAACAGACCAGCCAGACCAGAGGTGCGTTTTCTGTACAATGACGTAACTCTTTGCATAACTACCATAGTAGCAATGTTGGAGAAATTATACAGTGGTGGCCAAAAATATTAGAACACTTGGCATATTTAAGAGGTTTCAGTTGTTTTTGTTGAATTGGCCATTACAATACCCATAAAACGAACTATTGCGAACAATATTTTCAGATCTGTCAGGTGTTCTAATAATTTTGGCCCCCATATAGAATGTAAATGTATAGAATGGAATAACAAATACATATTGCACTGCATGTTAGCTTGCTTATCTATTTAAGTCTACGTCATATTAACAAGAAACTATACTTATGAGTTCAACCACACAACTTGGTTGGAACTATGGGAAACACTGAAACATTGAACTATGTTGCTTATGAAGGACTTGTGACCATAGTTGGCTAACTATGCTTTTGGGAAATGCACTCCAGTCTTGGACACTGACTAAGACCATCAAACTAAGCTGGTTTAAAATGCCTTTTCAGCAGGGTTAGTCCACCAAGAACCCCCAATGCAACTACTTGAACTGTATATTTGAGAGAACTGGCATTTAAAGTCAAGCTGCAGAAGAGCAGAAAGGGTCTCCTCACCAGTTGACACTTCTGACATCTTCAGCACTGATGTCTGGTGTGTGAGATGGAGACGCCCACTGCTGATCTGCAAAATCAGGTAACGGGGCTCCTGACCAGAGATCAGCGGACTGGACAGCAGCAGGCCATCAGGGTTCCAGGTGCGAAACTGCAGGCGCACAGAAAAGCCCTCCAGGATCGGTGCAGGTGCTGGCAGCGACAGAAAGCTGCTGCTGGAACTCTGAAATGTGGCGGCCACCAGCTGTGGTTCCGAGCAGGAAAATGTCACGTTGCCCTGTGAGAGAAGGGAGAACGCCAAACATTGGTTTACATGCAAGCAGAGAATGACCAAATGGCAATGCAGCAACAGTACAAATGATCCAATTGCATATCTACAGTAGCTGATCACACACATGGTAATCAGTAAATGCATGGCAATGTCAGATGTCATTGTTGAGGCCAAAACCATCCAGTTAAAAGACAGTAAAAGACTGTTCACAATAAAGAAATTGAAATCTCATTTAAAAATCTAGTTTAAAACATATGCTACATTTTTAGAAATTCACTACTTCTAATTAAATGTATTCCATTTTTAAGAAAAGTTTCATTTTAATGACTCTAAAAGTATGTTTTTGTGTAATTATCAAGTAAAAAGTAATAACATTTTTCTTTTCATCTTGAATACATCTTAGTGTACACATCTTAATCATTTGCATATTTGCATTTTTTCATGAAATGTCATAAATATCACTGTATATCATTCATTTCCCTATCTTCCACTGTTTATTTCACTGCAGTTTTACTATTCATATATTCATAAGCAGCAAAGCAAGTTTTAAAATATTTTAATTTTTGTAACTATGCACTTTAAAAATAATTTCAATACAGATATTAGAACATGCTCAACATAGAAAAGGTGCATTTAAGTCATTGTATATATGCAGTTGAAAAACTTACTAAAAATAAGTGTCATGTCATTGCTGAAATGTGAAAAATGAGATGCAACTGAGAAAGCTGGAGATTATGTCAAGAGATTATGTCAAAGAAAAAAAGAGGAAAAGAGAAAACAAGCTGAAGGGTTACAAGAGAATTGGAGAGGCTGAGTGCCAGACAGGCTAAACCCACAAAGGCAGCAGGCGGTCTGGATAAATGTCACCAGCACAGCTCCACGGAGAGCAACAGAAGCACAGAGAGCACATCCGCAGGACAGAAGCTCACGTAGCCGTGAAAAGGTTACTGCAGTGTGAGGTGAACACCTCATTGATCCCTGTGCCAGGGCTGTACAGACACCAGACTTCTGAACTGAGGCCTCAGCAGACCTTCTCCAACCTGACAGCCTTAGGCTGTGTAACGTGAACACGTGCTTGTATTTTACAGAGCTAGACGAATACCAGTCATCCCTCTTCTGAAGTGATGGAGTCGTCCTGATGAATGGTTGTCTTGTCATTTTGATTTAGGGAAATAGACAGGGATGTGATGTGATCATTTCTAACAAGCAGCTTTTTAGCGGGAAGAGAGAACTCAAATGTGACAGAAAAACACGATTTGTGAAATTGCTGAGAAAAGAAAGCTAATGGGTGAAACTCGGCACAGTTTGAGCACACCTTTAAAAATTCCTGCTGATACTGAAGTGGCAGAAGTAATATGTCTGGACTCTAGACATATTATATATACATACAGCACAACTGAAGCATTAGAGGATCACAACATCACTAGTTCAGAACCAAATGCTTACCACACTGTATATCTGAGGTTTTCTGCGTTTCGCCAAGTCGATGATGTTCACTCCATTGTAGTAGAGGTTCTCCATGCAACCATGAAAGTTGCGTCGAATGAAGGTTCCTGGTTTACCTGGCAGTGGGATCCCACCAAAGCTTAGCTGTTTTAGAGAATGAATAAAACACACATCTAATTTCATGAATAATCATGAAATAAAAATAATCATGAATAAAATATCAAATGTGCTTGCTTTCCATTTTTATCTATATTCTAAATTGGACAGATGGATTAATGCCACTACATATATTGTATGTAGGCTATATACAAAATTTTATATATAAAGATAAATGTAATATATTCCTCACAGGCTGCCATAGAATAAACCATTATCTCGAGAATAGCTTAGCACACTGTTGTGGTAAACAAAATGCCTGAAGTCTTTGGTATTTTGGGCTGTCTTACATGATTTGCTTTAGGTCATGCCACAACATTTCAGTGGGTTTAAGGTCAGGACCTGACTTGGCTTTTCCAAATATGAAATTTATTTTCGCAGCCATTTAGTTGAAGATTCTGTGAAGGATCATTGTTATGCTGTTTGAGCCTCTTTCTGTTAAGCGCCATCTCACGTATGGAGAATCTGACATGGTTGTAGAAAATTTATGGATACAGTTCAGAATTTATTTTTCCATCAGTTACTCTGCTGTGCTGCTCAGCCGCGGGGCAGTTTCAAACTATTTTGAATGTTTAAGATGAGGTTTTTCTTTGTTGGAACATTTATTTATTTATTTGGCAAAACTGTTCCATTTCTTTCTACACAGCATATCAGTCCACAATACTCTCTTTAAAAAGACACTGAGAACATCCAGTCCAGTGACGTGCCTTTACAGAAGGCACCAGTAAGTTCCTATTCCAAACCAGTAGGATCATAAGGTCTTACGTTTAAAAATAAATATATAAAGGAACAAGACGATCAAGTAATTAGGAAGCATGACAAGGCAACTGCAGTGTCCTTGCTGCTGTGGGAAATAAAGGTCAGTCTGTGGCCAGGCGGTCATCATCTCAGTGGCAGCCAGGCTATGTCATGCCATTCCCGGATCTGGAGGACACCTTGTACTACTCATACAACAGTGGTGTCTCTCATAGGTGAGGTGAACTGCTGCCTTTATAGTGCTATTAACTTCAGGTGCACCTCATCAGCTGCGCTCCAGTTAGCCTTTGACTTCTATTGTAAGTCTGGCTCTGGGACAGCCACTGGAGAGCTGGAGAATCTGTGATACAAGGGGAGGCAGATACTCCATCACAGTGGATTTATGAACTCGCAATGCTTCCCTCGATGATCAATAATACATTTTCTTGTGGTTTTGAAATCTAGCGCCTCATGGGTATTTAAAAATCTTTTTCCTAGGCCCCCTGAAAACCAAAACGGTGTGATGAAAAGAATACTGTAATACATAAAATCTTTTTGCCTGTGCTAGTTATATTATTACCTCAAACACCTGATTTTCTTCTGTTGGTTGGAGCATCTTTTTGCCCTCTTTAAATGGCTTAGCCAATTAGTTCAATTAATTATTCAATTGCTTGTTCAAATAATTCATTATGACTGGACAGTGGGATTTAATTCAATTCAATTTCAAATTAGATAAGTGTGTTTGATATACAAAAACATTCAAATGTTTGGGGTAAGTAAGATTTAAAAAAAAAAAATTAATACTTTTATTCAGCAAGGATATATTACATTTATCAAATGTGACAGAATTCGTTTGTAACATTATAAATGTCGTTACTATTTCAAATACATGCTGTTTTTTAATGTTTTATTCATCAAAGATTCCTGAAAACAATGAAAATAATAAACAGTGTAACTGTTTTAAATACTGGTAGAGATAAAAAAAAAGTGTTATTATAAGCATTAAATCAGCATATCAGAATTTCTGAAGGATCATGTGACACTTAAGATTTTATTTTATTTTATTTTATTATTACAGACTATTTAAAAGCACCAACTTTCATGCATCAAAGGCTTGTCATTTCAAAAAAGAGGAAATTACAGGGTCCCAGAGACCAACCTCATAGTCGACCTCTAGCGAGTCTCCATCACCCTTGGTCCTGAAGTGTTGAGTGTGTCTGTCCAAAGTGAAGTTGACCTGCTTGTTAAAGCGTTCGATCAGAACAGAGTGCCAGTGCAGATCATCCAGGAGACTTCCTAGAGTGACCACCATACGAGCACTGCTGGATCTCACCCTGCTGTCATCTGCCAATTAGAAGAGGTTTCTCATGAGTCATGTGCCACTAACACGGCATATATTCTTTAGCATATGCATTAATATATTCTTTAATAATGCAATTCCATCAATAGTCTGTAGTCAAGTCAATAGTCTCCTTTCCAAAGTAACCATGGTTAAATATTGAATACTTGAACACTTCAACCCTTTGAAGTTGCTAGCTTCCCCCAGTACTGTAACTCACCCAGGTTTAGATGCAAGGCCAGCCTGCCACGATGAAGTTCCAGAGTGATATAATCTCCTCGCTGGCCTTCTCCATGCAGTAAAACACCTTCTGCCTGTCGACTCTTAAATCGCAGCGATATAACATCTTTCACCGTGCTCATAGACTTCTGGTTGAATCGGTAGAGCAAAGAGCTTCTGCCATCAAAATCAGCCACATACGATCCTATTGACACATGAGATTTTGTATGAAACACCCACTGAACATATTCTCATTTCACTCAAAATTAACAGTATCAACATAACAGTATGCAGAACAATAAATCAACTGGAGAGTCATTTCACATTAATTGTTATTGTAACAACAAAATTCATGATGAAAACTACATTGACTAAACTTCTAAAGCTGTGGTTGGCAGGTGCCTTGATTTTGTTGCTAGGAACATTTTAGGAAACAACATATTTACAAACTTACAATCCAAATTCACAATCAATTAAAACAGCAAAAAGTAATTTCTGTAACCCAAGGCTAAAATACACTAAACGTCTTTTTAAATATGAGCAACTTTTAAAACACTAGTCATCATACATCAGCCGATTTTGAAGTTAAAAAGAAAAACTGGACATCATACACAAAATGAACGAGGATCCCACACTATTAGACTTTCACGACAACAAAAATACAATACAACAAACTTGAATACAACAAACTCATTGCTAGGAGATGCATGACAAATAAGAACAATATGTGTTCCAAAATTGGCTCAAAATATCATACATGTCTGATACAATAGATAGAATCATAGTCTAAAGCAAAAAACCTGTTCCCATCACACACTACGCAGTTTCCTGTGAAATCTGTCAACTCCGACTTCCCAAAATCTGCACGCTCTCAGCGACTAGTCTCCACTTGTCCAGACTGCAAATTGGTGCAAAAATCCATATAGAAGATGTGTAGCATATTTCAGCTTTAAACTGGTGTTCTAATTGAGCTACTTAGATAATGTGAGGCTATCATAAAATGACGAGCATCTCTGAAGATATTAGTAGAGTTCTTACAGGAAAACCTTTCTCTATTGAGGTTTTAATCGAGCAAGTTAATGGTGCTCAACAGCTCACAGCACAGACGATGAACTCAGCGAATCAAGCGTTTCACTAATGTTTAAATCTAGTGTCTGAATGACATTACCCCATGAAATCAACTGCTGCCCATAACTCAATTCTGTAATAGATACTGGTAAACACAAATGTTGGTTCGCAATTTTCACACGACTTTTTAAGTGAAATCAAAAAATAAAGGGTCACATTTTATTTTAAGGTCCAATTCTTGCTATTATCAAACCATTAACAATGACTTCTGCCTCAATAAACTCCTAATTTGCTACTTATAGTAGTTAGTAGGGTTGTTAAGTTTTGGTATTGGGTAGGATTAGGGATGTAGAATATGGCCATGCAGAATATGTGCTTTATAAGTACAAATAAACAGCCAATATGTTAATAATAGGCATGCTAATAAGCAACTAGTTAGTAGTATTGAGAATTGGTCCCTATACTAAAGTATTACCATATAAAGTATAAAGATCACCAGCTCTTTTCTGGAGGTTCAGCTTCCTAAAGTAAAAGAGAAGAATTCACGTTTCTCCTTATACAAGACTCAGAAAGTTAATGAAGTTTGTCTTTAGATGGTCAAAATTTGGTATTTGACCTGAAAGAAAGCATCTGCTATATCCCAATTACCCATTTGGACAATGCAGCCAATGTGAACCAGTGTTCCAAGACAAAAATGTAACCATTTTTCTTTATCCATCAAAACAGTCTAAATATTCTTAAGATCAAAACACAAAATCTCATGCATGTATGCACAGTTGTTTTGCAGATATCTCTTTAACAGTGTTCCAGTTCATTACTGTATAATGGCACTCATAATGATGTAAAACCCTACAGCCTACAGAAAAAAAGAACGAAAGAATGAGTTTAAAAAATAGATAGCAAATGAACGGCTCCTTTTTCGGATTAGTGAAGCAAGGCAAAAAAGCCTGCATATATTCCAGCATTGAATATAATGACCTATTTTTGATAATAATAAGCAACTGCTCCATTTGGTCAAATAAGGATCCTGTGAGCTATGAGGGACGTGGTCTGGGCATAGCAATCCTGCAGTCATGATAATGACACTTATCTAGTATTGCACCATTCTCAGGTTCAGCTTGAGTTCACAACTGTCACAGCAGTTGGCTGATTAGCATTAGTATTTCACCTATTATGTGATATACAGCTCAAGTTAATCTGAGCTGTTAGGTGCAATCATCGCACTACCAGTGAGCACTAGCAGTCAAATCATGTATAATTAAAAGCACATTTATGCTCTTCTTTCAAGGATATATTCAGCACTCAAGATCTAGTGTATATTAGTCAGACCAGTGCTTATAGATTCATCATATCAGACCTCTATGGTTCAGATTTGTCATGAGATTTGCATGTGAATTCTTTTAAGTGTCTGTGGTTGATTAGCACAGACAGCTGAACTAAGACTCTTCATGCAGCATTTATCAGCAAAGCACACATTAATTCGAGTTTAATACATGGATCATGACACAGAATAATGAAGGCGTTAACTGTGGGTCCTTTTTATAAATGCCTGTGCAATTCAACAGTTGATCCATTTTAAGGATCTCAGTATCATTAAAGGGATATGTTTTATTTATCTAGCTAATACAGACTGATAAGTGTCTGATATTTGGACGTCTTTGTTCAGTTTTGGAAAGTATCATCAAAGAAAGTCATCAAACGACCTTCATTTAGAGGAAAACGGAGTGAAACTGCTGCTGTCATGCAATGAATTATCTGTGTCACCTTAATTCAGCAACTGGAAAAAATACTGTGTGACTAGAAAAGGACAAAGGACAGAGGGCATGTGAAGATCTGCAGCAAGAATTATGGGTAATGTTATCACCTTATATACTGTGTCACAACTGTTTTATTGTCCCGTTACCAAGACTGTGGAAATGTGCTCTGTGAACTGCTATCGGATCTATGATGCTTCAGTAATCCTTCTTATGCAACTCTTTTTTCTTTTCTTTTCTTTTCTTTTCTTTTCTTTTCTTTTCTTTTCTTTTCTTTTCTTTTCCTTTTTACATGGAATGATAAAAGTATCAATAAAACAAAAATGGTCAAACTTTATTTTAAGGTCTCGCTATTAACTAACTATTAACTACAACTTTTCCCTCAGTAAACTCCTAGTTACTGCTTATTAACAGTTAGTAAGGTAGTTGTTGAGTTTAGGTATTGGGTAGGTTAAGGGAATATATGGTCATGCAGAATAAGGTATTAATATGTGCTTTATAAGTGCTAATACACAACCAATATGCTAGTAATACGCATGCTAATAAGCAACTAGTTAATAGTGAGAATTGGTCCCTAAACTAAAGTGCTGCCACAAAGATTATTAGAGTATGTTATACATGAAAATACTAATTCAGCTTTTCTTATATATTTAATTCCTGCATTACTTGGTGTTTCTTAGCAATTAATTGTGAAATTTAAGGTCACATCTTATTTTAAGGTCCAATTCTAACTATTAACAAACCATTAACTATGACTTTTGCCTCATTAAACTCCAAATTTGCTGCTTGTTAATAGTTAGTAAGGTAGTTGTTAAGTTTAGGTATTGGGTAGGGTTAAGGATGTAGAATATTGTCATGCACAGAGCTGATCCTCCCTATACGCAGAATACACAAGCTGCGTAGGGCCCCCGAAACACCAGGGCCCCCCTTGCTCTCAAAGATGTTTTAATTTTAGTTTCGTTTTTGAGTTTGGCCAGAGGTTATGAAAACATGAATGATAATTTATTTTAATGTGGTGCGCTGTCACCAGAGCCGATCCTCCCTATACGCAGAATACACAAGCTGCGTAGGGCCCCCGAAACACCAGGGCCCCCCCTTGCTCTCAAAGATGTTTTAATTTTAGTTTCGTTTTTGAGTTTGGCCAGAGGTTATGAAAACATGAATGATAATTTATTTTAATGCGGTGCACTGTCACCAGAGCCGATCCTCCCTATACGCAGAATACGCAGGCTGCGTAGGGCCCCCGAAACACCAGGGTTTCATCTGGGATGCGTTTCATCCATTCTCCCCCACGCCCCCCCCGGCGACACAGTTTTGCGTAGGGCCCCCAGAAGTCTAGGATCGGCACTGGTTGTCACCCTCTCTACGTAACAATCAGTTAAATCATGTAACGTGAATGTTGTACAGTCTCTTGCTCGAGACTGTAAAAAAAAGAGTTGAAAGCGTACTGAGCCGCAGAAGAGATGAGCGCTTTCCGTGAGCGCGATTCGAGACGGAGTGAAACACGGACAAATGCGTTTCATCCATTCTTTTATCCCCCCCCCCCCCCGGTTCTGCGTAGGGCCCCCAAAATTCTAGGATCGGCACTGGTCATGCAGTATACAATACGTGCTCTATATGTACTAATAAACAGCCAATATGCTAGTAATATGCATGCTAATAAGCAACTAGTTAATAGTGAGAATTGGTCCCTATACTAAAGTGTTACCAAATTTACTAGCAATTTCTGAGTGAAAATTCACACCCCCTTTTTTGTGTACATCTGAACTCCAACTGTAAAGCTAATCACAGAAATACTGCTTATCACTAAAAATAAATGCAAGACATGTAACTGTTATGTCTCAGAAAGTAAAATGCCTGCTAGTCATTTGTAATATTGTTTTAAACATTAAATACTCTCACTTACGGTAAGCACAGCCGTACACAGCCACCCTGAGGCCCACCCGACCACTGGGGCTCCACTCCAGAGGAACGAAGCGGAGGAACCGGGTTCTGATAGACTGGCTGAGTTTATGGTGGACCACGCTGTCTGGATTCACATTACCCATGATCCTCTGTAAACAGACAAAAAAAGAAAATGGTTCTTAATTTTCATCAATATGGAACACTTTATTGTTCCAGTAGTTTTGTGAAGTATTAGAGGCAGAAATCTGTGTTTTTGTTGTGAGAAGTATTTTATATATTATGCCAGATGTGATTAATAAAGGTAATAGTGCTAATTAGTTTAAAAAATAATGTTTTTTAAAACTAATTTAATAAAATGATCAGTATTAATTATCAGTCCATTTATTTTTCATTTTGATTCTTACTAGAAAAAACACAAAAACCAGGGGTTTAAAACAAACAAACAACAATAACTACACAGTAAAATCACATTTTCAAGTCCTATTTTATACCGTATTATTGGAAAGTACCTTATAATATTTTATAACCCTATAATATTTTATAACATGCTGCTTGATCAGAAATGTTCCACAGACAAAATGCTATTTATGAGTACGCCAACCCAGTTGAATGCAAAGAGCAGTATTTGTTTTGAAGGTCGCAACAGTTTATGTAAATGTCAACTCTTTTTCATCTGCTAGCACTCATAATTTGACAGTAATTTGCGTCTGAGTCACTTCACAGTTGAGACTTGCATGGAACATGAGAAGCGATGACCAAAACACCACATGGTTACGGATGAATCACAAAAAGAGAACGTCAACTTTTTTCAAATATAGACTTTTCCATGTCCCTTTGAGATAAATAACATCAACATTATCATCACCTCCCCTGGTGATCCACTCGCAGCCCACAAATGCTGTTATGATGCCAGCAAAAACAACAATCTGACGTTAGTGACTTTCAAGGCCCTGTTTTGTTTTGCTTGCAGACACACTTGGAAGAAGAAATACTGCGCTAGCCAAAAGTATTAAGGATAGCACATTTGTAGATAAGCAAGCTTGGTGCATTGGAGTTTGTGGAAGACCATTCTTAAAAGAACAGTCTTTATGACTTTCTTCTGTGCACACAAATATATTTTGAAGAATATTTAAACTATTTTGAATTTGCTTTCATTGTAAAATGCATTTTTGTAAAATGCAAGGTTGTTTTTCAATTTTTTGGGGGGGGGATGAACGGTGACTCATACAAAAAATTGTATCCTTTTTTAGTTGTTTTAATCTCATTTATGCATTTTAAAGCTTTTTTGGCACTGATAATCATTATTTTCATATCAATCATTTCTATACTTTATGATACTTTTTTCTCCTTTTCTAAAGAGGTTTAGGCATTTTTTTCCATTGTTAAATGCATCAATATCAACATGAGCACATTTGTCATTACATCACCAACACTCTCATTTGAGCACTCAGTGACGACAACATCCTGTCCCTGACTGCTTCTTCCTCTCTCTTTTTCCACCTCTGAGAGTGAAAAAAAGAAAACAACAATACATCCATCCAATTACCTATCAGCTCACCTCAGCCCAAGGGCACAGCGGAGCTCCCATCGGATCCGGGGTGATGCCCCGGTTACAGACTGCCCACGTAAACAGCTCCTCTCTACACTTCATTAACTCTATTCCTGTATTGACTCCTGCTAGACCTCCTCCTCCTTCATTAAGCCCCCATGCACTGCTGGCGTTATCACAGACTCTCCATGGACCGTTTCATCAGCCCTGTTACGTCTGCAACTGTTACATCCTCCTGTGATTCACCAGTCCTTGCTTCCCTGAAACCAGTGTGAATTCACATCAGAAAGAAGAACCAACACAAAATGAGCTCCATTGGGTGGGTTTTGTATTTGTTATCTGACAGGAAAACGCTTGTCAGTGCTTGCTATGTCTCTAACAAAAGACTGGAGACAGTTCATTCAAATAGCAAACCAGGGTTATTACAGTATTGTTAACTGAAACTAAAATGATCAAAAATATTTTTTTTGATGAAAAACTTTTGAAATTTTACTTAGCTATTTTAGGAATTTATATATATTATCATTTTAAAATAAACATGCCTGATGAATGTTTTACAACTTTTTATCAACAGAAAGCGGTTTCTGAGCTGCCCAAGTGTCAAACAGACCTTCTACTGACCTACTCTAAGCATGAATTACATTCTGTCCCCAGAGAAGCGAGGGCCCGTGAGTGTCAGAAATAGACAGCACCTCAGGGCCTCTGTGACCATGTTTAAATGAGAGCTAAGACGGCAAAACTGTCCCCAGACGATAGACAAGGAGTCTCTTCCTTCCCTCTCTCTGTCTCCAATGTGCATTGCCTGCACTAGGAAACATCATAAATGTTTTATTTACAGTCATTCAGTGAAGCAGAAAAAGTATAAAATATATAAACACATCCGAAGGCATGGCAAGTGATGATTTCATCATTGTCTGAGAGCTGTAGGGGTGTCGCTAGCATGTGTACTGTGAGCCAAGTGAGAAACTCACGCACAATGTGATTTTTAGCACACTTGTTCTGCGATTCTGATTTTGGCCTGCTATGGCTGAATGAGTCGCAGACTTTTACATCAATTATACTTTATGGGACCCAAATGGGCTGCAGGGTTCATGCTTTAAGCGAGCTAATCTATCGAAACCTTGGGCCCTCCTATCGATTGCCTATGGGGCTGCTCAAGCCTCCGTGTAATGTGAGACCTGAGAGGTATGGATGAGAGATGGAGGCAGAGAAATAGGAACATAGAAAGAAATGAGTTGATTTAGCTACCCATTATCAATGACATATGATTAGTGCTTGAGAACCAAATAAAGTTAAAAAAATACTGTTATTTAGGGCTATCAATCAACTAAAAATAAATAAAATGCTGATTAATTAAACAAATATTCACTATTATTAGCATATCTTTGCTGAGAAAGGTCTGAAATTATGATAATATAAGACATTATTGTATTGCTGCATACGAAAGCATTGAGCAAATATTACAAGTGACTTTAAAAGTAAGTATATTGTTTGTATTACAGAATTTACACATGGATGGGGGAATGATTAAATGCTATTTTTTCTGACATTTTTTATAAATACAATGCACTCGCATATAAGAAATTGAAAGAGAGATTAGTTTGTTTTATGTGGCGTTTGATAGTTCAGTGCAATGGAACTAACTAGTTCAAAAACAGAATTATGTCAATGATAAAAGCTTAATGAGTTCAAAGACTTCATAGTCTGCCACTTTTGAACCTTCTAGTTATTCAAGCACAACAACAGTTTTGCTGTCGTAAGGTGAAACCTTTGTGGTATTGATCCTATGATTTGCTTGAAAGTACTGCCAGGATTTCACAAAATCTGCCCTCTTGAGCAGAGTACATCCTTAAAAAAAAAAAAAAAAAACCTGTGTTATCAGTGTTATCAGTTTAAAAAAGGTTGTGTGTCCCTCCTGATTAAGGACTACTAGGCATGTTTTACTACATATTCGGTTCAAAAATTCACATAAATTAATAATAATAATAACTAGAAGTTGCACATTAAGGGCCAGTTTTACTAACAGCTTGCGCCAGCGCAAACCGTCTTTTGCCGTTAAAATACTGTCAGGATTTATTAAAGACATGCAGGGAAGAATTAGCACTGAAAAGGCGTGGAAACAGTTATTTTTGCACCTGACCTTATTGAATATGCATTTGTAGGAGTTTTCCTTTCAGATGCAAAATTTATAGGAGGAGAGTATTCAAATGAATCACACAATGTGATTTACTAACATCAAATTACTGGTATTTGCACCATTATTTAATGCCCCAAAAACAAACATGTCTTAAACTATTTTGCGCTTGAAATGGCTACAATTGTTGTTACTAGGAGGCACCACAGAGAACAGAGAGCCTATAGGTAGAAGGGAGAGGTTTCTTTCCACACGCATTCATTTATTTGGAATGTCAGAAGAACATATTATCATGCCAAGAACATATAGTTTGCCAAGGCATGTTATTTTTTATTTAAATAAAAGACAACTTGGAAGCCTCAACTAGGAGTCACGCTCATCGGCGCTGTTTTGAAATTGCGTTGTTGTGAAATTTAATTTGAGGTGTTGAGGAAAATATATATTGTTTTCACAATAGTCCAGAGTGTATGTGTGGTAAAAATAGGCTCAAGTGCTAACACTCAACTTACACCTACTTCTGCTAGGCTCCATATTAACACGTTACAGTATTCACATTGCTCCACTCATGCTCACAGTGTGAATACTGTAACCTGTTAATATGACCACCAAAATAAAAACTTTGTGCGTGGTGTGAAGCAGGCTTTATACATTCATAGTGAGAATGCAAGCTTGAAATTCCTTATGTAAGACAAAAAGGAACAAAGAAAAAAAGGAGAAAGAAAAAAAATTGAAAAAAGAGAAAAGGCAGTGCTGCTTGATAGCAAAATGATCAGTCATAGAGAGGTAAGCTGGATGTCATGACTACATAACTGTCAGTTTTAACATCTGTCATGTTGTTAACATTTTCCAGTTTGATTCCTGTCATTCCAGAGAGCAGATCCTCCCTGTTAGAAAAATTCTCCAGCCACCCTTCTCACATCCACACTAGCACACTTCTCTCACACACAGACTGTATGTGAAAAGAAAATGACAAAGGACGGCATGAGCACAGCTCAGTAGCTCGAAGCCCCACAGGCTATAAGATGAAAGAAATGACCGTGGTGAAGCCCCCACAAAGCTTCTGCAGTCAGCAGTTTTCCATCAACGTAGGCGAATCCTGTTTCCCCGCCAGGAGATGACGGCAATACAAGATGAAGACAAAGAATGAAATGTGTCAGGGAAACTCCAGCAAGATACATGTCAACAGCTATTTCAGCTTTTGAAGTGCTAGCCTGTCTTCAATTCACCAGGGCCACAATATTAAGACGTTACGAGACACGAGCTGGTCTGATCTCAAACGTTTAACCAAAAATCAACAGCATAAAATTCACTGTTATTGACTGGTTATTGATTAAAGATACAATAAATGCTTTTAAAAAACATGCTTGTTTCTTCCTCTCTATCTCCTCTGTCTCACAGCAAACACTATTACACATCAACACACTCAGCAGCAGCAGCAGTGCAGACTGGAGAGAGCAATTATCTGCCACTTTGGGGAGCCCATCCACACCTTCCTACAGGAAGACCTTCTCTGACATACAGCGGAGGCAAACAAGCTCTGCGGATGGGCCGTCATCTTTGGCCAAAACATTTGGCAGCTTTCCTCAGCAGATACAGATACAACACTCATTAAAACAAAGCACCATCTTGACAACAAGTTAAGAGTGTTTTTCTTATTATTCTTTTTTATTGACAAGCCATTCTTTTC
This sequence comes from Schizothorax lantsangensis, assembly GCA_027422415.1. Classification (NCBI taxonomy): domain Eukaryota; kingdom Metazoa; phylum Chordata; class Actinopteri; order Cypriniformes; family Cyprinidae; genus Schizothorax; species Schizothorax lantsangensis. The sequence continues at coordinate 21,332,046 of CM049848.1, forward strand.
ATTTAGCAGACACCTTCTTTTCCAAACCTTTTCATCTTAACACTGTGAACGTGACACTCTTGTGAAGGAGGCCGTCTAATACTCTTTTATTCTTTAGTGTTGGCTAAAAAAACTAAAAGTTGGTCAGCAGAGAAAGAAAGGAAAAGCAGATAATTCAGACATACAGTTTTACGTTTACATTATATTTATACATTTTATGCAAAGCGGCTTACATTGCATTTCAAATATGCATTATATCCTCTAATAGAGGAGCGCCGAGGATCTGATGACTGGAAACATTTGTTCGCTCTGCCTTTAAATGTTGCTGCTGGGAAAAATATCAGCCTAATATACCATCTTTGCATAATGGGTTTTCACAATAATGCCAAAAACTATGGGAATATTATGTTATCACACTTGAGAATAAATTAAGCTGAGGCAGCTGGAGTATATTACTGTTCAAAAGTTCTGAGTCTTTTTTATGGTTTTAAAAGAAGTCTCTTCTTTCAAAATGGTCACAGTGTTGCATAAGTTTGATCAAAAATACAGTAATACTATAATATTGTGAAATATTATTACCTTTTTTCTGTTTATACATTTTGAAATAATAGCAAAGCTGAATATTCGGCAGTCCTTCATTTCACATGATTCTTCAGAATTCATAATATGCTAATAAGCTGCTCAACTATTATTAATGTTGAAATCTGTTGCGCTGCTTAATATTTTTGTGGATACCGTGATACTGTTCCCCCAAGATTATTTGATGAATAGAAAGTTCAAAAGAACAGCATTTATTTCATTTGGTTTGAAAATATGTAGATTTTACTGAATACATAAGAGTTAAAACTAATCATTGCGTTGCCATAAATGCTGGTGTTGCAACTCACTACTTCATGGATGTCTAAACTTACATAATCTAAAACAATTGATGAAAATGTCTGTATATTTCCAATACCTCACATATGGGAATATATGTGACATTTATATTACATTGTGAGAATTTCTTTTCTATGATGAATCGATGTATCCTTATGTAAAAGGGCAAGGATCAATCTTCTAAACCTGGTGAATGGCACTTTCTTGTAAACAGAATATAAATAAATCCAATCGACTGGTACCTCAGAAGCATTTATATACAGATTTCTAAATCAATCCTTTATGAACGACAGCACAGCATGACTCAGAATGACAGTGAATATAAACCATTTCTTATTGTAAATCATGTCAAACATTCAGAGCTTTATAATGAGCCTATTGTGTATCAAATAAAAGTGCCGGTGGAATATTAATAAAACTGAGAGAGACTCCTGACATTATTCATGTAAAAAAAAAAAAAAACAAAAAACTATGAGTCTGTAGTTCAACTAAACCAAGCAAATCAGACCTGAAACAGGCTGAGATTATTACCGGTTCCCTTCACACTGCTGAGCGTGTTACCTTAACACTTCTGATCAACTTTATTCTACATTTCCACCACATTAAAAGCTAATTACATCTTACTCGACTGTAATCTTCTCCTTTCATTAAACACACTTTGAAAATGTCATTATATCTTTAATAAAGCGGCGGTCTCATCGTTTGAATATAATTACAAAGCAGCAATAGGGGACGATGAAAATTCCGTCATTTACACGCATTATAAGTGTAGAGGCCAAGCCTGAGGACAAAGACAATAGATGCGTTGGCGGCTCAGCATCAAGCTCTCTTCAAACACCTGCGATGATTGAGAGGCTGTGGCAGGTTCAACATCATTAGCACGATCTATTTCAGGAATCTCAGAAATGCTAGCAGCAATTTGTATGTTAGTAACTGAATTCAGAGTTCGGTTAATGGGATCAGAACTTTTCAGCGCATGGAAATAAGCTGCACTAAAGATGTTCAAAACAAGACAATCATTTTCCTCTGCAGCAGCATAGGTGATGCGTAATCAATTAAATCAGTAAATATTCAGCCACAAAAGGAGATTGTCGAATGGATAATAACCTTACTTTCATATGCTCTTTGGTAATTGAATCCAAACAGGGCGATCAGAACTCCGACACAAAGCAAAAGGCTCTTGTATCACCCTAAAGGGGTTTATTTTGCACTAATGACGGGTGAATGTACATTATCCCACTTATTACTTACCAAAATAAATAAATAAATTGACATGAAATACTGATTTGAGCTGAAATGATCCAATTATGTGAGAAGAAAGAGACTGCAGAGTGATACCAGAAGCATTGAACTAGCACATTGCAGGAAATTGGTTGTCAGGAACAATGGTGAAATATCCAGTTTAACGATCATTACACAAAAATATTCAACTGCAGAATGCTGTGATTGACCAATCAGAATTGAGCATTCCAGTGCACCGTGTAATAATTTTGCATAATGACCGCTAAACTGTATAATTTACCATTGCCCCAGACAGTCGATTTCCTATCGCTGTGCTAGTTTGCTGTATCTCATATCACTCTACAGTCTATTTCCTCTCACATAATACAATCATTTAGACTAAAATCAATATTTCATTTGCATTTCTTTATTTATAAGATAAGCAGCCATGTAATAAGTGGGATAATGCACAGACAGTTATTTCTGCAAAATGAGCCGGGTGAAATGGTACCAAAACAAGCACACCTACCCCAACATTGTCCTCCAACATGTACTGCTTCCACACACGTCCGGTGTCACTGTACAGGAGCATGTAGGCGCTGACCCAATCCATGCTGCCGTGACGGCCTTGCATGGCCACCGCTGTCACCTCCATTCGGTCCTGGAGGTCAACTTGCAGCCAGGGCGACCTGTCCGTCGACTCTGGGCTCCACCCACCTCCTCCTAGAGAACCCCATAAGACCTCTGTCAAACGCTTATCAAAACATTATTCAATTCTGAGTGTCATATGATGTCCTTGCTGAAAAGCAAGACGTGTGGGAAAAGAAATTGGCTCTGGCTTTCATTTGAGCATCTATATGAAACTATCAAAAGTGCATTTTAATTTGGCTTTCAGTTGGTTTTGTATTCATGGGGTGAGCTGCTGTCAATCAGTATACAGCTTCCACTCCAAAACAAGCCAAGAAGTGTCGACCTCTTGACCTCACTTAACATGTACAGCGTTCACTTTGGATCAGAGAGGGCTGCAGGCACATGTGCTCCATATAAAGATGCGTTTCTGCCTCCACAATCCTCAAGCTCACTGTATGGAGAAATTGGTCTGGCTCAGGCAGAGAGGTTCATTACTCAAGCACTGCGGACACCACGGGAGCAGATCAGAGCAGAATTTTAAACTGGGGACCTCTGACTTGAAAGAAGCAGCGTTTACACAGAACCCCTGGAGAGAGGAATCATTTAGTTTGTTACAGATGCAGGCAGAAGAGGTTGGTCACATCTATAAATAGCTCAGAGGACATGCACAGATAGGGCAAGAGTGAACGCTCAATAATGTCTCAAACCTGCAATTTTCTGGAGTTATGGTTTTCTTTCTTGTCATTCTGGGCATGAATTAAATTCACATGAATGCAGTAAATATTTAATGATTTGCATCTTGTAAGTTTTTCTTTGCTCCACGATTTATTTATATGGTTTTAAACAAAAAGTTTAGACAGAGGATTTATACTGATGATGATGCATTATTATGAAAATATTCTTGATACATTACCTTGATAATATTAGATCAAAAATGAATAAAACATTAAATATAGTTTCATTGTATATAATATTGTATAATAGTTGTATAAATATAAACAAAACTTAAAACATGAACATGTACGCTACTGTTAAAAAGTTACGTTTTTTTAATGATTGTTAAATAAGTCTGTTATTCTCACCAGCATTTATATATCAAAGAATGACAAACCCAAATACATTAATAAATAGTCAGTATAGCATGTACACTACAGGCAAGGAAGGGTTGCTGTACTCAAGGGTTCATAAATAAAAGGCTAACACTAAGAAGGCTTAAATTTCCCAAGTGTAATTTACATTGTCTTCTTAATTGACACATATGAGTGAATTAACATGCAAATGAGAACTTAAACTTACCATCTTTTTTGTTTAATTTGGCAAAGTATGCAGCCCGACTGTCTGAGAAATGTGAAGAGCTCTGAAAGGAGGTTGTAGGCAGAATAGATGCCAGAGATCCATCACAGCTGTCTGGAAAACACAACAAATATAAAACAGACACATATTAGCTCATGTGAATATAAACTCCTCTACTTACAGATTGTCTTCAGACGAATCCTTTTCTGTTCAGATAATCTTCCATCAGACAGGTGAGATGGAACTCTTCACTAATACTGATACCTTCAAATAATCATGATACTGTGGCAAATCCATCTTTATGCACCCATTTTGTTCGTATCAAACATAGCTGCGATATTTTGAGAGTTTGAATAACTGAGTGAACTTTTTTCTCAATAAATTCAGAAGTTGTAACATTCTATTTCCTGTAGATTTGAAGGACAACCAATGTACAGATCCGAGCTGAAATTAAGTTTAGCAGTTATTTAAAAATAATTAAACAAATTCACACATAAAGGTTTGGCACTGACATGGTTTTACATGTTTTAGAGGTTGTATAATCTTTGTAATTATACAAAAAATAATGGCTTCATGGTCAGAAGCTTAAAAATGAGATGGGAGAAAAACAGGTTTCTGGGTCAAGAAAGCAACTGCTGAAGGTTATCTCTATGGTAACAGCAAAATATACCGCTGTACGTTGGTAAAAGTGTCATAATTAGGGTTAAAACTCAGTAGGGGTCTTGACTTTACTGTTTGATGGAAAAGGTTATGTACTATATATTATCATGTAAAGTGCACAGACGAGACAATAAATCACCTATTTATACTACTGTGAAAAAAATCAAGGCATAATTACTTTAAAACCTACTATTAAACACCACATGTGCCATTCTGAACTAAAGACAACCGCATGTTTTTAATCAATGAGTTAAAATCTGAATGAATTTAATTAGCATGTCTACAAACTCTTCTTGAACCTTCTCTTGGGTGTCTGCTAGAGATGCTCAGCTTCCTTCACTGTGGTTTTCATTACAGCTCCCCAAATGATGTGAATTACTTTGCATTGCAAGCAAAGGCCTTGAGGCAGGAAGAAAGAGATATGAAAGGGTAAGTGAATATCAATAATTACATATGGGATTTCTCGGTCAGCTCCCTACCGGTGTTGCGTTCCACAAAGACATTTCCATTTAAAAACATTCTGGCGTACTTTATGCTTGCCGTCCAATGTTACAAGCGAGAGTCAAAGGCTTAAAAGGGCACTTAAATGAATTGATAGTTATGAACATCGTGAAATTATAGTCATCAGTTGTTGTAAGTTCACAGGGGCTGATGTATACATTCTGTATATGAATGAAAGGAAGTATTTCAATCACAGAAAGCATCACAGACAAGTGCTGCATGCTCCAGATAACCCCTCCTTTTAAATTTAGATGACATATGTTCAGCTATTAGCCTCCTGCTAAGCGCTAACCACTTTTGACCTTCATACATATGTGAAGTCACTGCAGTGTCTGAATCTTTTCGTCATATTTTTATGTTCAAGCTCTCTTGACCTTTGCAGATTCGCAGTGATGAGACCAACAAAAGCAGACAACAAAACTGCTTTCGTGAAGGCTGCCATGAAACGGTAATAATTAGGAAATGAAAAGCTCTTATTCAAGCAGACATTTCAAATCTGAATTTGCATGAATTCCTCAGATGAAAGTAATGAATGTTCATCCATTTATGGGAATTTGGGTGTTGAGTAATTTTGAAAGATGATCATGGCACGGCACTGACATTTAACAGGAAAAAAATGTGTTTGGCATTTATTAGAAATATAGCTATTATAGTCTCTGTACACAGTAAGCAATAAAGGTGCATTCAGTTATAATTTCAGTTATAAGTTTCACACATTAAGAAACAAATTGTTCTACTGTGAAGAGTGATCGGAATGGTGTACACTCACATGAGAAAGACTTTACTTATAATAGTTTTCTATAAGAAGGGTTTTAATTTTGTATGGTGCATGTCACCGAGATGTTTCCCCATGTTGAAATGAGCTGTTGTGTTTGACTAAACGTCAGAGAAAATCCTCACACCTCACCTTGTGAAAAAGAATTGCGCTAACCTGTATTGAATGTTTAATTGTAGTGTACTTAAAAACTGTGCTTGCACATAATATATTAATGAAATAAACAGCCACTTAAGTGTACGTGTAGAGAATAAACTTTCATGACTATTTCTTAACACACTCCCATACACTTATAAAAAGCCAAATGAAAAGTTTTACTTTAAATTTACTTAAAATGTTCTTAAATAACTTTAAATGTAATTAGTAATCTTTTGTTATACTTTAAAGAAGCACTTATAATCAAGTACTTGATTATAATTTTAACAGTAGTGTGTTTTTACTTAATTGCACTTAAGTATATTATTTCTATAATATGTACTCTTTTTAAAAGTATGCTTAAAGGGTTCACCCAAAATGAAAATCTGGGTGAAAAATCTGTCATTAATTCTGTCCTCACTCACCCTCATGTTGTTCCAAACCCATAAGACATTTGTTCATTTTCAGAACACAAATTAAGATATTTTTAAAGAAATTTGAGATCTGTCTGATCCTACATAGACAGCAACACAACTGAAATGTTCCAAGGACCAGAAATGCAGTAAGGACATTGTTAAAATTGTCCATGTGACATCAGTGGTTCAACAGTAATTTTACGAAGCTACAAGAATAATTTTTGCGTGCAAAGAAAACAAAAATAACTATTTTATTCAACAATTCTTCTCCTTCGCGTCACCATCCACTGCCATTCATGAGAGTACCATGATGCATGCATGTGCATTCTTCTGCTTGTAAACAATGCGCAGCGTGTTCAACATGTTTTACATCAGCAGCAACACACACATGCGTCAAATTGTTGGTCATTGTCATTGTACTATAAAAACATCCTGCAAGTTTCAGAGCTCAAAATTTTGTTGTTAGTGTAAAAACAGCTTATTTTAAAGGCAGTCTGCCAAAATGACAGCTTTTGGAATGTTCTAATCTGTGATGTAATAGTGTGGATAAGCACCACCTTCTACATCATTGCCTGTTTAGCCCCGCCCATCGATTTGCGCATGTAGTGTTTATGAGAGGGGCAAACACACAAGTCTATGCAGAAACTAAATGATAAAGATGGCTCTGAAGACAAGAAGACGCTGTGCAGTGCCAAGTTGTGGAAAAACAGTGTTTGCATTGCCTTCCTTCTGATCCCAACGTTAGGAAAGAGTGAATTATCTTTATTTTAAATGAAGATCCAGATCACGTCAGTAAGAACTCGGTCCTTTGTTTAATTCATTTTACTGCGGATTCGTTTACAAACAAGGCACAATTTGACGTGGGATTTTCAAAACGACTGAAACTAAAAGATGATGCTGTGCCGACTACATTGAATCCGACAGTAATGTCGCAACACACAAGTCTGAGTAACTGTTTTCATTACGTGGTCACTATTGCATTGTCTCTTCTTACAGATTGTTTGATATGTATTGAGTTATTTATGCATTTTTAACCTAAATCACAGCAGAGTCCATCTATGAGAAATGTACGCTATCAAACATACACAACTATTAGCCAATCATAAGTTTAGAAGCCAGAAGTCAAAGGTTAGAAGCCAGAAGACCGACAGAGACAAAAAATGGGTGTAAACATCAATATGGCATACGCAAAATGAAAAGATTTGATGGCAGAGAAAATCCTGCGTAGTAATGCCAAAGTTGTTTATTTTTTTTACTGGACATGTAAGGGAATTCATTAATGTGTTGAGAGCACTCTCCAAAACTCACTAGTATCAGAGTCATTCACATAAAACTCAGAGACGCTCATGTTGATCCATGTCGACCTGGAATTTAGTGTAAATTATTGACCTAATCTGAATCTTTTGATGAAAGGAAAGGAATCAAAACTGCACAAACTTACGAGACCTTTTAGAGAAAGCCTGTGGCGGCGCCGGCTCTCCCTGTGTGCTCGTTGAGCTGCGTTTAGGATTACTGTGCCTCCAGCGTGGAGTGGCAGATTACGAGTACAGCGATCTGAGCGTGTCAGCACTCACAGGCCGCTGATCCGGGTAAGGCAGGGGAGCAGATCTGCTTGGACTCTGACTCTCTCCCCATTGTTCCACGTCTCCACGCCAGTGCACAGCAAGAAACTCTAATCTGCTGTAGAGCAAGCGAGGACACAGTGAAAACCGGCCGCCAAGCGATTACAATAATCACTGCATTCCAGCCATCTGCGAGTCGAGAGCTGTGTTCATTTAGGGAATCCATTCGGTTTCAAACGGTGTCCACGACAGGCTGGAGGGAGCTGAACAATGTTTCCAGCTCAATGAAGATACAAGGGTTGAGTGCAGATTAGGTAAAATATCATTCCATATTGCTGCAAAAACCCTGACCTGACTAGACTGCACTCATATCATGTATGTGAACAGATGCCTGTGATACTGATTTAACAGCCAAATGAAGAGGATCAAGCTGTTTTCATACATCTGAGGGTCTTATTCTCCTGGAGTGTCTATTACATATCAGCCATAATACATCAGAGCTCCTGAGGGATTATGCTGATCACACTGTCACACGCTCTAACAGCGCCATTCAAGCCCTTTATGATTTAACCCATTCATTCTTCCTGACTATGATCTCTATTCCTCTCATTTCTATCTACATCATAATTAAAAAGTCTCATTAGCTGTGAGAAATGTAATTCATATTACACCACCACACTTTGTTTGAGCATGCATTCAAATAAGGTAATTTTACATGCTTCCAAATAAAACAAAACACCCTAATTTATGTAACCAAACCCAAACGATAGTACAGTGAGTCAAATCAGTGAATCAGTTTGTGTATCTGTTTATTTCCTCAAACCGTACAAATGTACTGGTTCAATAGAATGACTCAGACTTTCTAACTTAACAAATGAGAGAGACAGAGAAAAAGATCACCGTTGAGGTGAGTGCTACATCGTAGATTGTTATTAGAAAAGATCTCTCTATGGTTTCTCTTTGATTTTGACTTCTGAATGCAAACAGACATGCATACTTTAAATAGACCACCAGAACGGCAGCAAAGGTGTTAAGACACTGAGTTCAATATGGGCTAAATCTGTATGCTACACATGATTAACTCCAAGAATTTTTCATATTACACATATTCAATATTATATTTTGCACAACATGTGAACACCTTTAATAGCATTCTGATGGTTTATTCAGTGTGTGCTGTCTTGAATGCTAGTGTGTTTATGTTAAAACTGTGTTTTTTTGTAAAAACACACTGACTTCCAAATTTCACTTGAACATGGTACATGTGAATTGCACACTCTGTAATTAAAATCAGGCTCTTTCAGTTAGTATAGTTTTGCTTAGATTTACACGCTAGCTGGCAATTCAGTGTATCTCCTGAACTTTGCTCTCATTTCTCATCATTTCTCTTCTCATAGAATAACCAATTTCATTTAGATCAAGTGGCTTTTGTTTTTGTTCTGCAGTCTGTGTCGTTGTGTTAGCAAAAGATTAATTGTCAAAACAGGCCCTCGATGATAATATGTATTTGGTATCAATGTAATTGTATTATCCTGCTCTCAATGATAAGCATAAATAGCTTTCTCACTCCTACACTTGCTGGGAAATGAAAGCTCTCAATATCTGATTCTATCAGCATCGGTCTAGAGCGAGCCATCCATCTTTAACATCATTGACTCCCACTGTCACAGACTGCAGCCCAAACAGATGCTGGCTGCATTAATTATATTTCACAATTGTCAGCAGATTAACGAGGACACTTGTGGTTGCCAGCATGTCATAAATTGTCTGACTGCATCTAAATGTCTTTTGACCTTTAGTGTAGTCAAGAGGTCAGCGCAAAATGCTAAGGCTAAAAATGCAAATTTGTTGAGGCTTTAAAGAATGATGTAAGATAGTATTCGGTTCCCAATAATACTGAATGCTTGTTTAGTTCTAGGGTAGCCTACAACTGAGACTTACACTGCTGGCAGGTGAGCTGATTAGAGAAAGCTATACAGACAGACTATCTGAGCTCAGTGTTTTTTTTCTACAGTCTCAGCAGGTTGAAATGTAGGTTGAACAATACAAAGCTATCAGCTCCAGTACAGTCTCTCAGCCATTGCTATCACTGAGATTATATGAGCCAAATCTACATATACTATCAAAAAGCAGATAAACAGAAAAGCACATTAGAATAGTGGACTCCATTGAAAAAAAACAAAATAGATTAGCTAAATTGTTTACAAACCAGTTTGCTGGTTACTAGTACTGCAGTTCAAAGGTTTGGGGTCAGTAAGATTTATTTCTTTATTTTTAAGGAATTGCTATTTTTCTTTAGCAAGTATGGATTAAATTGAACAAAAGTGACAGTTAAATTCTAATGTTACAAAAGATGTCTAATTTAAATAAATGCTGTTCTTTTAAACTTTATATTCATCAAAGAATCCTGAAAAACGTAATCAAAAATATTAAGCAGCACAATGTTTTAACAATAATAATAATAAGAAATTTCCACCAAATCAACATATTAGAATGATTTCTGAAGGATCATGTGACACTGAAGACTGGAGTAATGGCTGCTTTCCATCATAGAAATACATTACATTTTTAAATATATTAAAACAGAAAACAATTATTTGAAATTATAATAATTTTTAATAAAATAAGCATAAGAGACTTCCTGCAAAAAACATTAAAAAAATCTTATCAACCCAAACTTTTGAACAGTAGTTTACATTTTACAAGTGTAGTCAAAATTAATTGTCAAATATAACTGAGATCCCATTATATAGTCATATAAATAAATAATGAACATTGCAAAAAACACCAAGTAGAATCATATAAAATACAGGAGGTATATCAGCATGTTACAAAGATAATTCAAAATGAATGGTGTAATAGCTTGGGAATTTAAGTCCACAAAATGCAGGGAAAAGTACATTTGCATTTTGAGAAACATATTTGTGTGTGTGTGTGTGTGTGTGCATTATACGAGTAAAAGAGCACCACTGCAGGAATATCTTTATAAGGATCAATTTTATATGCACATATATATGCACATATATTATTAGCAGACTCTCCAAAGTGACCAGGGAAGGACTCCACTGCTGGTGTCAGCAAATAGCTTTAGTGCCACAAACGAGGTGGATTATGCAGTGACAGTGGCTTGGGAAATGTGACCTCATTGGTTTATCAGATTTATTTCATTTATTTATATTTTTTATTGGATGAAACCGGTCTCTCTCAGTCTAGAAGTGAAAAGGCCTTATGTTTTGGCCACTTTCATGCTGGTTTTGGCATGGCTACACAGTTTGAGATGGTCTACCTGCAACAATAGCCAGCCTAACCAGCCAGTGCCAGTAATAGACATTGTCTTATTCCAGTAACAGCTTGTGCAAGCTTATGCCAGAAAGAGAACAGTGTCGCCCATCTAAAACAGGCCCAAACTGCTCTAAGATGTTTTTGTTTTCAGCAGTAGTGTGGAGACTGTCATTAGCAGTGTGTGTGGTCACTCTTTGAAAATGTGAGTAATGTCCTAAAGCAGTAGCTCTGCATGCACACAGGATTTGCTGGCCCAGCACTTAGCATGAGAATACTGTTCCAAAGACAAACCATATGAGAACTTGACCTTCTCATGCAGATTGGGAAGGAATTCTTTCTGTGACAGATATGCATCATGAAGCCTAATAGGAACATCATTCAATGCCTTGATACGTTATTCTCTCCAATGATTTTAAGTAGAAAGTGTACCCAGGCCTATGAAACATTAACCCTTCTTTCAAAGTCAATGATAACTGCTATCCATTATGCTCTTCAGCTTTTTCCTTTAATCATCCTTTTAATATACAGCTAACAGAAGAAAAAAATCATATCAGCAAGACACTGACAGAGCACAGCCCAAAGAGCTCAATGCACTGCATATTATGTGAAAAACCCTGGTAGCCAGTCATACAGCCATCTCCACTTAAAATAAAAGAGGTTCATGCTAATTCTGTGCATATTTGCCAGAAAACTATAGGGACCCCATTGCCAAGACAACTGCTAAATTGATCGAGAGAAGGTCACCCACCAGGAAACCTAGCCAAGTTAATTTTTAGCATCACCCAAGCTGTTGATGAGACTCAAGCAAAGGATGTAAAACAGCATGTAACACCCTGAGTGCACCACTGCTCATTATTAAAGGCAGCCAGACCGACCCAATATTTTACACATGAGAGGATTTTTTTTACATGCATGGATAGATTGAACACTCCCCAAACCCCCATGTACAATACAATATATTACAAAAAGATAACATAAAAGCTTTTTAACATCTTTTGTGCAATTTTTCATCTGTAATTGGATATAAAGTGAACTTCATAAGACAATGAATAATTGTTTTCTATGGAATATGCCCAGCGGCATCATGCACCTACTTTTTTTGAGGGGGCTTCAGTGACAGATCTGGCTCTTCTGCCTGAGACTGTGAGTCATGATAGTCTAGAACTGTAATTTTAACATGTGCATGGGGGTTGGTTTCAAATCCTGATATAATATACATTATTATAATGAACTGAACTTGACTGCTAGTGATCGTCCTGCATTTTCATCAAGGAATACATAGATGCAAGATGAATTTGTTGTGTTTCATGACAAAAATCCAACCCCAAATGAATATAACTATTTTAACTTTTGGTAACACTTTATTTTACGTGTCCTTGTTACACATTACAATACTTATTGTAATAATAACAATACTATTATAATACTATTATTATAATAACAATAAATTATGCATAATTACATGCAAGTAACCTTAAGACAAACCCTAATCCTAACCATATAGTGAGTACATGTAGTTAATTAATATTACTCAGTACTGTAACAATGACACCTTAAAATAATGCGTAACCTAACCTTTTACTGTAATACTTACTGCAACGTCTAGAGATCCAATTATATACTTTTGAATTATGAACCGAATTAAGAACATAGATTATCATTTGTATTGCTGCTATTCCAGATATAAAGAACATTATAAGTCCTGCATCAGTTCAGTCTTTGACATATTCAGTAAATTAATTTAAGCCCCTAGCATTGGACATCGCAAGGCTAAACTGCACCTTATCTCTGCATTTGGAAACACATTTTGTAAATCAGAGAGCGTTCTCTGTAGTCTTTAATGTGCCTCACCTGCAGCACAGATCCCAAGTGCAAGTGTGACATTTAAATTGATATATAATAAATATTTCAATATTTAAATGCTAAAAATATTCAGTTGTCTTGTCATATTGTTATGTTTTGTAACATTTTGGATAGATTCCCCCAACTACCCACACACAAAATCTCTGCATGAATCACATAAGCTAAATGACATATTTTGGCTTCAAAACTGCAAAATTCACCAAAAGGCAACTTCTTTGGGTCACTATTAATTTTGCACCTACAATAATTGTGGAACTTAATTATCAAATGTAAAAAATCTTTATTTTTTGTCTTTTGGAAGTTACATTTGAAATCCATTTGGATCAAAAATCTGTGGGGGTGCATCTGTTTGAATAGGCCTGATGCCTCTGAATATGCCTGGCCTTAGTGTGATAATCTCAGGATAATTCATTACTAAATGAAATTGGACTTTCGATTGGACTTTCTCGGCTTGTCCAACATTGCTAAATAAATTAAAACATGGTATTTTTGTAACTCTAATAGATTTTGATGAATGTCTCTTGTCATTTTCCCCACTTTCCTCGGCCGCGAGACGTGTTTCGTGTTGGCTACTCTGCCAGCTATCATTTTTCAGCATTATTGGTCAGCATTTCCTCCTAATAGCTTTTGAACAGCTGTTATTTCGTGGTCTCTGCATGCACGGAGCTGTACGGGAGATTGGCATCACTCTGTCCCTAATTAGGCAGCCTGCACTTCAACAAAACAAACATTGCTCTACAAAGAGATCTGACTCAATAATGCCAACAAATTGCTTTCTGTCTCCCAGCAAAAAAGATTTCTGCTTCTCGACCTCTACCTGTGCCAGAACATAATCAGATGTCTCAGGTAGATGTGTTGTGTTTGGAATCTAAGACAAAAGATGATTACAAATTATAACTCTGTTATAATGCAGAACATGATGAAATGGATGTTGAAAAGATGGATTTTTGAAATGGAGCTGAAGGTTTTGGCATATGAGATTAAATGAGTATACTGACATGCTTCTAAAGATGGTCTGAAGAGAAATGAATGGAATGAGGAGGCTTGCAACACAGAAAGATCAAGTAGCTCAAGGATACGTGGCAGATTTCAATACGGTCTTCTGTTATGAAGCATGAACCTTTTTTTGATGGCAAGATCAGCATTTTTCTTCAATATACACCGAGCATGAAAACCTAGCAATGAAACTAACAGCTAGAAGGCAACATCAAGCATCATAGCGCAAGGAAGAAAAGAAAAGATACAGAGCACCACTGACCAAAGATCATGATGGCAAAAATCTGTAGTAAAAATGTTGCCAATGGCACACAATGCCAACCTGACCATTTTTGAAGAAGTGGTTGATGGACCTATATATCATATTTAGTCGAATGTCATTTAGACAGTGTTGGTCAATGGCTAAGTGACTTCCCTGCACAGCTGCCATTGATTCCTACATTTTCTAGTCTGAAACAGTGAATCGTGACACCAGTCCCGGGGCTAGACCATCGTTAACCTGTTATGTTGGACAGAGTGAGGAAATGCCTGAGGTTATTGTCCTATGAGCTTCTGGTTAATATCACATCAGGGGAAGCGTGTCTGCTGTTACAGGACAATGACAGTTGGGACGCTTCCATCCCATCAGCCCAGATGGTGGGGCACATGCTTTGCACCCCAGCTGGCTCATGGAAATGTCACAAGGTTGGCCAGCATTTGGTTCGTGATGGGATAAGAAATGCAGGAAAGTATGTTTTACTTTTGCTGATGCTTTGCTTTCAATCTCTGCATTTCAGTGTGAACCTTCAAGGCACATGATAATGCTACCATATCACAGTTTAAGAACTTCAGAGTAACATACTTTGGATTACAGGATGGAGTGAGGTATTAACAGGGAGAGGTTAAATCATTTGGAATGGGACACGGGATGCTCTTCTTTTCAAAAAAGTTCCAAAGTTTCAAAGGATGTTTTGGTAATCTTAACACTGAGGAGAACGTACTTTGATGTGGTGTTAGGATAAAACTCCCTCCCTTTTTTTTTAACACCCTCAACAGGTTCATGAAGTGAAACTGGCAAAAAAAAAATAAGGTCTTTTGAAAATCATCCCACTGGGCATTTGGTGTAGTGAAAGAGATCAAGAGGGAGCAGCACTGAAGTGGCATATGCTAAATACTTTAGATATTGCATAAGCATAGTGTTTAAAACAACAGCATCTCTCTCTCCAAACACCCACATGCAGTGACAACACTCATATTTATATCACAATTCAAAACAATCACTTAAAGTGAATATAATAATATACAATTAATTACATACAATGCTGTTCAAAAATTTGAGGTAAGTTTTTTTTATTTTATTTTTTTATGAATACTTCTATTCTGCAAGGATGTATTAAATTTATCAAATTAAGTGTCAATAAAAGGCATTTAAAACTCTTAAATGCTGTTCTTTTCTATTTATCCAAGAATCCTGAAAAAAATGTATTATGGTTGCACACATACACACACACACACAAAAGGCAACACAACTGTTTTTAACATAAGAAATGTTTCTTAAGCACCAAATCTGCATATTAGAATAATTTCTGAAGGATCATGTGATACTTAAGACTGGAGTAATGACTGCTGATAATTCAGCTTTTCCATCACAGAAATAAATTATATGAACAGTATTATATAAAATATTTATCAAGACATCAAAGACATCAAAATGTGTACTGTTGGTGTGCTTCCATGTGAATGTTGGTGTGCATACCTTGAATGTGAGCCAATTTGGATAAAAGTGTCTGTCAAACACATAAATATAATTGTAACATGCATTCCGATGGACTAAAATGAAATGGAAAGGAACATGGGAGCACCAGTTTAAGCTTCAAGAAAGAACAACATTTAAACTGGTATCTATTTTGGGGGTTGGTGGTTTAAAATATTCAGAGGAAAGCTTCAGGATTAACATTCAGATGGAGCCACTGTTGTATTACATTTCTGTTCTATTCTTCCTGTGCTGCAGAGGCACTATAAAAAAATGGAATACTATCTACCTTTAGTCTGACAAGTTATAGTACATACTCATGTCTACATGTCTTATCTGCATATGAATCACATTTTAATTGGAGAGGAATATTGAATGCACATGAGGGAATTTTGATTGCATGCATTTTCATGGCTGATATAATCCAAGAACATTTACTAGAGTGGAGACTGCATGAAGATTTGAGATACATAATTAATACTGAGAGCTCACTAGAGACAAATAATGGATGAAAGAATAGAGAACACAAGATATAAAGCAATGCAAACCACCATTTAATGTGCATTCCTCATAAATTATTTTCAAATAAATGAAACTAGACCAGCAACAGTGTCATCCTGCCAATAGCTCGAGTAAAGCCTGTGTGCAAAAGCCTTAATCATTTAGGACTGATCATTTTCCAGATTCTATCATCAAAAGATATCAGATGAAAGCAAACAAGTAATGAAAGGCTACAGTCGTGTTCTAGTTCCTTGTTTGTGCTCATCTCAAACTGACAATTCACACAATTTTCAAAGCATCATTCTAAAAGTGTTTCTATCATATTCAAGTAGCTATTTTAAACTTTACATTTAAGTATTTGGCACTACATGGCCTCAATTAATTCAACTTGATTAAATCTAAGAACAAAAATATAAAATAACATGTTACCTTTCCTGGCATGAATTTCAATTTATTTAAACATATTGTTTAACTTACTAATGCAGTAAACATTTGAGGAAAAAAAACAAAAATATAATTTTGTCTCTCATGAGCCATACTTTAAAAAGAACAAGAGAGCAGGCTCTGATCTAACTCCTGAGAAACTATCTGTTATATATATATGTGTGTTTACACTGAGGGAAGAAGAGGTAGAGGAACAGCATGATGGATTATTACACAGAGAACAAAAGTAGAGCCATATGTGTGCTAGTTACTGCAACTGAATTGTAATATCTGCAAAGAGCAATTCATTCTTGTACCAAAAAAGCCACGCGTATTGAAAAGATTCATGATCCAAAAATGTTGCTCTTCTAATCATAACAAATGAATGAATGAGACAGCATACGTTTTACAACGACTCTTATATAACTGGCTGAACGTACAATATGCTGACCACAAGCCACCTAAGAGGTCACAGCTCCACTGGATACAGCTTATCTCAGATCAGTGATAGATAATAGATGCATGATCTACAATAAGCGGTCTACAAAAATCTACTCTATGGTTTAGGCGTAGGAGAACCAATAAGGCTGTTGTTATTGTCTAAAATCAGACAATAATTGCAGACAGAGCACATGTGTGTCAATATCAGCATTTCAGGACAAACCCAGGTTAATGAAAATGTGTCTTCATAAGACTGTAAACAGAATATCCACAGAATCTGCTGACTATTCACTAACCTGCAGTACAAAAAAATTGTCAGACCTAGTTTGTCAGCATCAGAAATTCAGCAAAATCTGTTTCATTCTGTTCCGTGTATCTCCCTCTGCAGATGTGAGGCAGGGGATGCAGTGATTTATGCTGAATAAAGCCTTGATTAATCAATATTTTCATGCTCTCACGCCCACACAGCATAAATCAGCATGGAGATGAAGTCAAGTTAACAATATGGACAACACTGTCAATGCTCTTCACTGCCTCTAGCCTTTCAAGGTGATTTATATTATGCACTATAGTCTTAATGGCATTCCTCTCCATTTTCCCTTTTATCACTTTCCAAGGTGTTTCAGTGCAAATTATTAATTTTTCATGTACATTAAAACAGAAGCAAGTTGGTTGTGCATTAATATTTGAAAGAAAATATGAATTGGTCATGTCTCATCTACTGTAACTTTAGTGCCAAACTATTATACTGCAAACAGGAAAAAAAATCGTCTAAAGATTCCCTCCCCCTCGATGCCCACAGGAAATCTGGTCAGCTCCACAGGAGAGCTCCCTTAAAAAGCCTCCCGCGTTTGACCTCATAAGAAAGTTGAAATAAATGACTCTATCATGCTAATGCCCGACAAGGCTCTGCTCTCCCCCACTGAGAGGGGAGTTGTATTTAGAATGTTAAATCAGTCCTCCTGTACCACAACAGCACTCTGACATGCGTTCAAACTGAATAAATATCGGTGTCCTGTTTGGGTCAATGCACACGTTTTGCACTTCAAACTTGAAGTTAAACTTCAAAGACAGAAATCTGGAAAGAACTTTTAGCTTCAGGCAATTATAGATGGATTGATTGACAACGCAGTATGATCCAGACTATATTCACTCTTACAAAAACAACAGCATACACACTTTAACTCTCGGCATTAAGTAAAAATTCACCCAATTTTCTAAAATCTAATTGTGAACAATTCATCTATGAATATATATATATAAAAAAATCTGTAATCAAAATGTCATAACTCGATCTTCTTTATGGTGATGTATGCCAGACTTCTCCAGTCACTGAGTCCCTTTAAACTCCGCCCCTTCTGCCTCCATCCAATCAACAACCGATGAATAGAACAAAGTCACCAGCTTAATTTTTTCTCTTTCAATCATCTATTTCACTTGATAATCAAAATACTGAAAAATAAATCTGTCACTATTTCATTGAGACTTTAACGAAATATTACAGATTTGATACATTTCAACCCAGAATAGGCCTTCTTATAAAGACCTTCTTAGAAATAGATTCTTTGATAGGGTGTATAGTGTGGATACATGAAGAACTTAAACATCTTAAAAATACAGGCACTTGACATCTATGGCTCCAAAAAACATCCATGCAAACTTTCCATGGCACAACATGTTCTTCACACAAAGTTCTTTAAGAACAGTTTACTGAACTGACTGGGAATCTTTGGGGTATTTAAAATAGAACCTTTCTTTTTAATAGTGTATGAAAGCTTTCTATTGCACAAAAGTTTTTTTTTTGTAACAGAAAAGGGTTATAAGATTGTGAAAAGGTTTGCCACACTAAGATTTTTTATGGACCCTTTCTGGAAAATATAATCAAAAGAAATGATTATAAGACATCAATCAAAGATTCTTCATTGTCCACTTATTTTTAAGAAAGTAAAAGCCAATACATGGCAGCCAGTGCTGCAATGTCAATGTCTGGTTTCACTGTCCTTGAAGGGGTTATTTGACTATTCTTCTCACTAACTGTCCAACTGGTGTGAAATTCTGCACAGTATGTTCTAGAGATGCCGAGATATCTTAAACATGCATACACGTCTCTCACATATTCAGAAACATGCTTTACAGACTGTCTAAATCAACAATTCTCTATGACTTGGATCAATCATTCTACATCTCTACTTTTATTTATTTTTAGAATAAAGAGTGCTGGACATTTTGAATACAATAATGTCCACAGACGATGTCAGAAAACATCGAGCCCCTGGGTCCAGACTCACTGTTTGCCCTAGCCAGTGGAAACAAGGCTTTCATCTTGTGTCATGTTGGGACCCTCCACTGTCCCAGTGGTCACAGTAAAAGGGATGTAGTTGTTCTTCCAGGGACACCAGATCTGAAAGGACATCCCCTTGTTATCCCTCTTTGAGAGCAGAGCCAGCAGCAACCATTAACTCTGTTACCTGACACAGATGACAAGGGCATGATGGATCTCCAGCTTTATTCTGGTACCCCTGTGGTAAATATGAGAATATCTTTTTGCATGTCCTCAGTGAGGATTCACTTCATCTGATCCCGATCCACAAAGCACATCTCATGCAGAGCACACCCATCAATGACTAAGGAAGTTTTTGTTTCGTATCACATAACGATGCAAACTGACTCGGAACACATAAAAATGACAGATGTCCAGTGAAACCTACAGATACTTCCCGTTGCATAGTGTTTCTCATCTCAATAATACAGAAAATGCAGGGGAAAATGTACTGTGCTCCCCTGATTCACACAATTATAGCTGAGAAGGCACCGACTAAGAATGCTTTAGATGCACAAGCTTCATACAGAGAACTGACAATCAATGGCAGTAATGAAAAGATAATGAAGTGTGTTGGAATGACAATAGAGATTAAAAGCTTAAATCAGACTTTTTGGCACACATAACTATAGATACAACATTAAAATAATATCGAGGAGACCGGAGCGAGGGCAACGCCATCAGTTTAACTGATTAGAAATGTGCTACAGATCATAAGACCACCACTCTCTTCAAAACAATTTTGAGGTAAGAAAGAATAATTTCATGGCAGGTATATATTTTAATGCAAAATTATGTCATTGCATAATGAATGTTAAATGACAGGAACGTGTCATTTGAATCAGCAGGTTCTCTTTTTTACATTTAATGACACACACATTAAAATAACTAGAAATATTTCTGAGCAGATGGGGAAGATTGTAACACTTTTTGATGTACTTTTACCTGAAACACAAAACTCAAAACAAAATGGGACAGTATATGAAAATGTGTGATTAACACACTCACATACACACTTATGTATTTAGAACTATTTTTCTAAGTTTTACATTTTTCTATATTTGTTTACATTTTTACTTGCTCTTGTGAATTAAAATGTTTCCTATAAAATGGTTACAATAAAATGAGGCTGATAATGGGGAATTACATAATTTTAAACAAGTATCTTAATTTCCTTTCTTCCATTATAAGTGTTACAACCAGTCCAGCATTCCTATGCATAGATTTTAACAACTCTTTCTGTACCAGCTATTAATTTAGACAGTTAAGTGATAAGTAGCGTAGATCTATAAACTATTTTGTATCAGACACTTGTGCGAATATTATATTAAAGTTTAAAGAGACACACACAAAAAAACGAGTTAACAGACGTTGAAACAAAATGTTACAACATCGCCCTGTCTCCTCTACACATTTAGTCGAGAAAGCATATTAGCCTCAATAACTGCTTATTAAGCCTCAATTTCCGTGATACAGCGATCGAATATGGAATGTTAAATCTCTCACACCTGCTCCACTATCTTTCGGCAGATGCTTATGAGAAGTCGCATCGTGATACGCGATATGCACCAGTCATTCATTGTACATTGATACGGGTTCATCAGATCCAGTAAAAGTTTACATTAGCAGGGATCGTCTTTAAATCCCCTGCACTCTTTCAATAACTGAATTGATTTCAGAGTGTTTAGCATCTGTATCAAAACAATAGGTCTAATAAAATGCATCTAAACAAAACACAAGTCAACTTTTAATACAACGTTGAACGGCACTGCAGGTACTTACAGTGACTGGCGCACATTGCCGAGCTGAGAACGGAGAGCAGCGTCAAGCTGACAGCAAAAGCCCGTGACTTTGGCAACTGCATGTTGTCCAGGTTTCCCGATGGCAGTATATCCTAAATGCGAATGAAAATGTATGTATTTCCAATACGATTCGCGCGTTTCTCTGTTCTCGTGAGTATTTCAGTGGCTCGTGCCTCTCTCTGACACCAGTAAGCAGCAGAAAGAAGCTCTTAAAGACACCCACAGCTCCCCAAACGCCGTCATCGTCATCCCTCTAACGCGCACACACACTTACACACCGCGCTCCCTCCTTTACCACGCGTCCCTCATTTTCCAAAACAAACACTGGTTGAGCTCCAAATGCATCAGAAGCCAGTCCCATATGACATATAAATTTGTTTTGGAGGAATAGAGGCGAACGATGTGGAAAACTGTATGTGGCATATTCATCAGGGCATAGTGATTTGATCAGTGGATTGTGAGCCGCCACGCTTTCAGCACCATGGACAGCTCCACCAGGACACTGCCTGTTGGAGATGTTTAAGAACATGGTAGCTGGTTTCCAGCTGGTCTAAGATGGTCAAAACTGGTCATTAGTTGGTGCCATTAGCTGGCTGACAAGCAATCATGTTCCAGCTTGAACATCTTAAGCTGATATTAAACAGCTGGTTGAGATGGTATAAAGGACCAGGTAATGATATGGCTAGACATCCACATTTGCAGATGATTTAAACCAATTATTTACAAAAGACCAGCTAAGACCACTTAAGGTCTAACTATCTTAGACCAGCTAGAAACCATATTCCATGTTCCTACACAAAGCTACCAGCTTAATGAATTAGGATTGATACAGACAACCAAACAGCAGCGAGTTAATTATGCTTAGTTAATGTACCATTACTTTACAGTTGACATTTTTTGGACATTTTAAATTAAAAGATTTTAAATACAGTTAATATTTAACAACCTTTCTCAGTTGTCTGTGGAATAGTCATCGTAACAATCAGTCCATAACAAACCCTGATTTCCAGTATGGAAGGACAGTTTTTTACAGCTTAAACTGTGATGAAGTTGACCATCAGCGTCACTGACCACTCATAACTCTGAATAAAGATGGATGTTCTGCATTTTTTCCAAAGTGTTTGCTGTCCTGTGCTCCTATCTCTTCAGTTAGTGTATGCAGACCATTTATTTATTAATATTTTTTTTCCTTAGGCTGGTGGTTGTAAACACTTTTGGGTCTCATCCATCTTACTTTACTAGACAGCTGGTGACACCCATAGGCTTGAAATGGGATGACAACACCTGTCCACTGACTCAGTCAACTGCTGCTCCATTTCCCTTAGTGAGGACAACATGATTCACATGGAAAGAATCAACAGGAAGAGGTGTAAAAATCAATGAATTATGTTCAAATTCTGTGAATCAATACATAAAAGCTTTTGTTTAGTACCTGATATTAAAGTACCAACCTTTAACAAAACCAGCTTTGTTAACTCATTTGTTTAACCACAGCAACCTAAAAAAAGCCATGGCTGTAGCACAAAGAGTAAAGCATGGTGCTAGCAACAACAAGGTCATGGGTTTGATTCCCTGAGAATGCATGAACTGATTAAACATACAGTGCCATGAAAAGATTTTTGCCCCCTTCCTGTTTTTTTTTTTTTTATTTTTTGCATATTTGTCACACTTAAAAGATTCAGATCATCCAAAATTTTAATATTACATAAAGATAATGCAAGTAAATACAAAATGCAGTTTTTAAATGATGATTTAATTTATTAAGGGAAAAAAGCTGTCCAAAACTACCTGGCCCAACGTGAAAAAATAATTGCCCATCCTGTTAAATCATGAAAGAACTGTGATTAACCACATTATTTTAGAAAGCTGAGTTAAATTTCACTAGCCAAACCCAAGCCTGATTACTGCCAGACCTGTTGAATCAAGAAATCACTTAAATAGAACCTCTCTGACAAAGTGAAGCATGCTTAAAGAGCAACACATCATGCTGCGATCTAAAGAAATTCAAGAACAGATGAGAAACAAAATAGTTGACGTATATAAGTCTGGAAAGGGTTATAACGCCATTTCTAAGGCTTTGGGACTCCAGCGAACCACGGTCAGAGCCATTATCCACAAATGGAGAAAACTTGGAACAGTGGTGAACCTTCCCAGGAGTGGCCGGCCTACCAAAATTACTCCAAGAGAGCAATGACGACTCATCCAGGAGGTCATAAAAGAACCCAGAACAACATCTAAAGAACTGCAGGCCTCACTTGCCTCAATTAAGGTCAGTGTTCATGATTCAACAATAAGAAAGACACTGGGCAAAAACAGCATCCATGGGAGAGTTCCAAGGCAAAAGCCACTGCTGACCAAAAAGAACACAAAGGCTTGTCTCACATATGCCAAAAATTATCTTGATTATCCCCAAGACTTTTGGGCAAATATTCTGTGGACTGATGCGACAAAAATTTTACTTTTTGGAAGGTGCGTGTCCTGTTACACCTGGCGTAAAACCAACACAGCATTTCATAAAAAGAACATCATACCAACAGTCAAACATGGTGGTGGTAGTGTGATGGTCTGGGGCTGCTTTGCAGCTTCAGGACCTGGACGACTTGCCATAATTGATGGAACCATGAATTCTGCACTCTATCAGAAAGGAGAATGTCCGTCCATCAGTTTGTGACCTCAAGCTCAAGCACACTTGGGTTATGCAGCAGGACAATGATCTCAAACACACCAGCAAGACCACTTCTGAATGGCTCAAGAAAAACAAATTTAAGGTTTTGGAGTGACCAAGTCAAAGTCCGGATTTAAATCTGATTGAGATGCTGTGGCATGACCTTAAACAGTCCTTTCATGCTCGAAAACCCTCCAATTTGGCTGAATTAAAACAATTCTGCAAAGAAAAGTGGGCCAAAATTCCTCCACAGCGATGTGAAAGACTCATTGCCAGGTATCGCAAACGCTTGATTGCAGTTGTTGCTGCCAAGGGTGGCACAACCAGTTATTAGATTTAGGGGGCAATTACTTTTTCACATAGTGCTAGGCAGGTTTGGACAGCTTTTTTCCCTTAACAAATGAAATCATTATTTCAAAACTGCATTTTGTATTTACTCGGGTTATCTTTGTGTAATATTAAAATTTGTTTGATGATCTGAATCATTCAAGTGTGACAAATATGCCAAAAAAAAAAAAAACAGGAAACACCTTTTCACACCACTGTATACCTTAAATGCATTGTAAGTTGGTTTGGGGGAAAAAAGTGTCTGCTAAATGCATACATGTAAGTGAAATCACTTCCACCTCAACTTTTTAATCTTTATTTCATATTTAGTCCCACCTGCTCAAATCATGCTAACTGCATCACTGGCCAGATCAACAGCAGGTGGGTTAAACAACCTTAAACTAACCCAGGTGTGCAAGATTCTTGTTCAATACAGTGTCACTTCATTTACCTAGGCTCATTCTCATGAGAAAAACATGTGGACAGCTCAATGAAAACACAAAGGCATTGCAATGGAAGTTCAAAGCTGGTGGTAGACAGTTGGGTGATAAAATGTGTTTGTGCAACAGTCAGATGGCTTAATGTTGCGGTCAGGACTCATCTCCCACTGGGAAGAGTGATAAGCATGTTATCGCATAAGAGCGTATAAACAGGCTTCACAAGGGACAGAATGCAGTGACAATGACATTAATATTTAAAGTTTGACCCTCTCACTTCAGATGTCCATTTTCTCATGGGTCAAAACATGAAAGATCTGCATTGTGAAGCATTCGGGAAGAAGTGAAGTCACCAGCACTTCAATATCTCCTTATCAATTATTTATTAACCAAACACTATGCTTGATGATATCAGATCATGCGTATAGAACGTATTGCTCATGAAGCGGTTTGTTTAAGCAAATGCATGACCACTCATGTTTTTTTTTCTTGCAGTTTGCAATGAATTGATCTTATTCATGAGCTGTAACAATTATTTTCTATATTTGCACTACTTCATGTTACATGGATCAATACTAAATGCTTTGCCGAGCATCAATTGTGTGCAATAAATATGCTTGTGGTCTAATTAGTGCAAAAAGATTCACGATTTCACCGCCACAAAGATGCTAGAATTACGCACTCTATATCTGATCACCATATGAGGACTTTTCAACTGTGCATGCTAGTTCCTGTTTTCTTCTGCAGTGGTTGTGATGGAAATAGATTTTCAATGTGACAAGAGTCTCTAGAGAATGCATTGCTGAAGTTATTGTTTAATAAACTGTTCAATTATAGAATCATTATACACTATTTAATTAATATTTATTAAAAATAACCTATGTGCAAAACCACTTTAGCAAGTATAAGTTGTCTTGAGCTTCAAGGTATTTATTCATGTGCATAATATTTAAAAAAAAAAATGATTCATGTGCCCTGCCTTCTACTGACGGCACTATTTCCACCATCTGCATAAATGCATTCAGTTCTCATTTATCTAGGAGCACAATAGACTCTCCCTTAAGGTCTTACCCTGAGCTTTTTCTTGTCGGATGTCAAGTTATGAGTCTGTACTGAATCGCTATTAAATTACAAGGCCATTTTTGACACTTTCTTTCAGCCATACAAATCCAATTCTGGTTAAACATCGCCTTCCTAAAGATGGAGAACCATGAAAAATGTATTATTTATTGTAAAGTCTCAAAGGTTGCAGGATGTTAAATATTTCAAGATCTCTTATATCGCTCTCAGAAATGGATACAATCTCACCACAATGAAGAATATGACTGCTTAAGGCTGTATACCAATCCTATCCGATGTCCAATGATCTTGAGCTCTTGGGTACTTTCCATATGGCCTTTATTCCTGGAAATACAAAATTCAGAGGTTGAGATTCTGGTTTGATAGATGTAATTCAAATGGTGTACTATGGTTCATAATTATGCATTAAAAAAGTTTCTGTTTCTGCATGAAACTGAATAAATTGTACAGTGTCGACTATATATATATATTTACCGATCATCCAGAGCACTTAGCGATAATTGTCAAACCAGCATTTGATTCATATACTCTTTTATTTGCCAAAGTCAAAAAAGTCAAACTCTGAGGTGTTGAGTTACCACTAGACCACAAAGTTCTTCTTGTAAGCAGCTCTGCAGTGAAATGGAAAGATTCTCCTGAAATCATCTCTGGTAACCGTTGCAAGGGACGGATTTTGTGTGCTCTGGTCTCCTTCATTCTCGGCACAATGTCAGACACGAGCTGCTTCATTACTCACACCTCTCCAGACGAGTCTTCACCTTCACTGGCCCTGTCAGCACTGAGTCAGGTATGTGTGAGCCTCTGAACTACAGACATTACTCCAAAGAGAACATTTCCTTCATGAGACAGCTGTCTGTGTCTATCTGCCTTTAAAGAGTGAGTGTTTCAGGTCTTAGAATCTGTTTGGTTTATTTAGAAATTTACATGTAATAGAATTTGTTCTTAAGAAAAAATACACAAAATCTGTAACCAAACTTGCTATCTTTATATTTCCACCATTAGGGAACCTAAAGTTAAATACATTTATTTTGGGCACCATGATCTGAAACATCCCACATATCTTTAAAAAGTGTCCTCTCCTGCTTAAATGAGTCACAGTGTTGATTCTGAATAAAACATTTCTAGCATATTAATATTAAATGAAAAACTTAAACTTAGAAAATAACCTAAATTAACAACAAAAAAATATAAATAAGTTTAAGTTGTGAAATAAATAACTTACGATAACTAAAAGTGAAATAAAAAATAAAGCTACATAATAAATAAAGCTGAAATATAAAAAAACTACTGAAAATGACAAAAACACAAAATTACTAAAACTAAAATGAAAGCTTAAAGTATGAAAATAAAAGCAAATGTAAAATATTAATAAATACTATATTAAATAATAGTAAATCACTGATTTAAACATTTAAGATAAACCATTTCTCAATTTTTTAAGTTATTATTATTATTATCGTTGTTGTTGTTGTTGAATTTAATGTAGTATTGCAATCATATTTCCATATGTTAATGATGAAAAAAAACAGATCTTTTGCCTGTAATTACTTTAATCACAAGTCACCTGCAGGCTCTTGTGCACTAGATCGAAGTCCATCTGGCACTGTGTGTTTGTTGCACTAATGGACACATATTCACACTATACACTAAACAAACTGAATCCATTAGGAGAGGATGAGTTTGTTGACTAACGTAATCCAGTCATTCTTCACTCGTGGCTCTAGGTTAAAAAAAGAGGAGAGAAATCAAACTCTCACTGGCAAAATTCAGGCAAGGACTCATCAGTTTGATTTATAGCAACTCCAGTGACACCCATCATTTCTGTAATAGCAGTTACTGACAGATAGCATCACACGAGACGGCCGGAGTCAGGGTGAGAAAGAAGTAATGCTCAAACAATGCTGAAATGCATTTGCTATTTCAGAGCGGAGACACATTTGTTACAGGCTGACACAAAATATTATGAATGGTCAGGCTGGAGATTGTGGCGTTCTCAGGGTTTTCAGAGATACCTCGCTGATGCCTCTGGTGGAAAGTTCACTTGAATTTGTAAATTATAAGGAACATTTTGGTAGTCATATTATTTAACAGTGATTTTTCCCCTCATTCAAGTCATTTCCATACAGTATATGCAACCACATGAATAAAACTGATTTTGTCTAGACTAATATGACTGGAGTCTTCATCTTATTTAAGTGTGCATTATATTAACGCTATATGAACAATAAACAACAAACATTAGTTTTGCAGACCTCTGCAACTTAAAGTGACAGAAAACACTGAATCATCAATGCTATGGTAATAAAACAACAGCAAGAAAAATTCATTCAGATTGGCTTTTGTAATAGTTAATACTAATTTAGTGTCTATACAAGTCCATTTCAGTCGTTATTTTCTGTCATCTATAATCATAATCATTATTTAAAGAGTTTCATTTGCTATTTAATAACATTACATAAATAAGTGATTAGTTGGAATAAACTAACAAAAGAGATGTCTTTGAGTTGTCTCTCTCCCTCCTGCTGTCCTCACATTAAAGAAAATATCTAATCTTTGTCTGCCCCAACAAAAGAAAGACTCCATGGAAACCTGGCATCCACAATCATCACTGTCTTATTGCTTTTCTAATGTAATTATATCTGTAGAAAATAATGACCCTGGCTAATTTGTGCTGACTAATGCTGCCATTAAATGACAAATCTACCATAAAGTTTAGATGAAATTAAACATTGCATTGCAGGAAAAGTAAATGATATGGTAATTGAGCAATAGCACAAATATAACATGAGAAAGAGTGCTGTTATCCTAAATATCATCACAACTGTGATTGAGCCACAGTGAGGCCAGTAATCAGGCAAAATAGATACCAAAATAGCCAGTTACTTTGTCTATTTTTGATCTACAAAAAGTCTCAGATCAACTATCACACACCTTGTGCAACATTGCAGCCATATTTCATTTCTGGATGAAATGAAACAGTTGAGTAAATGATGTATTCCATAGTTTTGTTACATGTCAGTGTCTGTTTAGTTCCCTTTTGCCCTTATTTGATATTTCCTGTCCTTGTTTCGTGTAATTAGTTCATCATCAGTTAGATCACCTGTGTTTGTAATCATCGTTTATCCCATTCACCTGTTTCATATTAATTATCTTGTTTGCTCCTTTGTTTCCTGTCCTTTATAAATCCTCAGTTCTCCCCTTGTCTTTGTCTTGGATTAACGTTATTAAATGGTTAAAGTGCTGATGCTTAATAAATACTCCTTTTTGTCTACTCCTTCGTCTGACGCCTTTTCTACAGCCACCAACCGTAACAGAATCCAAGACCGAATACAGAAGACTTACCCTACTAAAAGAGATGGAGTTTGTGGACCGCCTCCTCATGTTAATTCAGCGTAAGCTCCCCTTCGTTGAGTACACAGAGGAATTCTGCAAGCTCGCCGCGGCAGCGGAGATTCACGACGCAGCTATCCTTCACCTGTTCCGGCTCGGGGCCTGCTATCACCACCCGATGGATCTCCCAGACACCACCGGATTAAATTGGAGAGTGGGGATTTTCCAGTGTCTGGGAAGGTTCCGGGCCCGAGTCGGAACCAATCCTCCGCCCGCTGCGATGATGACTCCACCGTCCGCGAGGATGATGGTGCCGCCGCCTCTGACGGCGATGATGGTTCCGCCGCCTGAAGCGACGATGATGATTCCGTCAATCACGGCGATGATAGTTCCGCCGCCCGAGATGGCGATGATGGTTCCGCCACCCGCGATGACGACGATGCCGCCGGTCACGGCGAAGAGCTCTCCTGAGCCCCTGCTGGTTCCGTCCAGCTCTCCTGAGCCCCTGCTGGTTCCGTCCAGCTCTCCAGAGCCCGCTCCTCGCCAGCGCACCCCAGAGCCCGCTCCTCGCCAGCGCACCCCAGAGCCCGCTCCTCGTCAGTGCCATCCAGAGGCTGCTCCTCGCATGTGCCCTCTAGTGACTGCTCCACGCAAGTGTCCTCCAGTGGCTGCTCCACGCAAGAGCCGTCCTGAGTTCCCGCTGGTTCCGTCCAGCCGTCCTGAGTTCCCGCTGGTTCCGTCCAGCCGTCCTGAGTTCCCGCTGGTACCGTCCAGCCGTCCTGAATCCGCGCTGCAAGAGCGCCCCCTAGTGCCTGCTCCGCCAGAGCCTCCTCAAGAGCCCGCTCCTCCAGAGCCCCCTCAAGAGCCCGCGCCTCCAGCGCGCCCCCTGGTGCCCGCTCCTCCTCCGCCAAACGTCCCACAGAGCCCGCTCCTCCAGAGCACCCCCTAGTGCCCACTCCTCCAGAGCGCCTCCTAGTGCCCGCTCCTCCAGAGCCTCCTCAAGAGGCCACTCCTCCAGAAT
Organism: Schizothorax lantsangensis; assembly: GCA_027422415.1. NCBI lineage: Eukaryota > Metazoa > Chordata > Actinopteri > Cypriniformes > Cyprinidae > Schizothorax > Schizothorax lantsangensis. The sequence goes on from CM049848.1 coordinate 21,362,314, forward strand.
GCCCACCAGAGGGGAGCTTCCCCAAGAAAATTTTTGGGGGGGGCTATATATCCTCTGCCTGGGTGGCCGGGCCCAGAGCCAAGGCCACGGAGCTCCCTGACCCGCCATGGCCGCCCAAAAGAAATAGGCCATGGCCTCCCGAGCCTCCAGACCCGCCATGGCTTCCTGAGTCCCCGGATCCGCCATGGCCTCCCGAAGCCCTGGATCCGCCATGGCCTCCCGAGCCTCCAGTCCCGCCATGGCCTCCCAAGTCCCCGGATCCGCCATGGCCTCCCGAAGCCCTGGATCCGCCATGGCCTCCCGAGCCTCCAGTCCCGCCATGGCCTCCCAAGTCCCCGGATCCGCCATGGCCTCCCGAAGCCCCGGATCCGCCATGGCCTCCTGGAATCCCCGGACCCGCCCTGGAGGCTTCCTATGTCTCCTCCACGTCCTGGCTCTGCTCCAGCCTTCAGGGCGCCCGCCCCCCCCCCTCGATGTTGCTATTACGGCGCGGGACGCGCCTTCCGGGAGGGGGCGATAACTGTTACATGTCAGTGTCTGTTTAGTTCCCTTTTGCCCTTATTTGATACTTCCTGTCCTTGTTTCGTGTAATTAGTTCATCATCAGTTAGATCACCTGTGTTTGTAATCATCGATTATCCCATTCACCTGTTTCATATTAATTATCTTGTTTGCTCCTTTGTTTCCTGTCCTTTATAAGTCCTCAGTTCTCCCCTTGTCTTTGTCTTGGATTAACGTTATTAAATGGTTAATGTGCTGATGCTTAATAAATACTCCTTTTTGTCTACTCCTTCGTCTGACGCCTTTTCTACAGCCACCAACCGTAACAAGTTTTGGACCAACGGGAGGATGAGTAAATAATGACTGAATTTTTGGGTTTACTACCCCTTCAAGTCAGTGAGGGATCATTGATAGCTGTGAAAGACAGAAAAAAAAGTTTCTCAAACTGATTTCTATTTAAAAAACAAACAAAAAAACTGAATAGTGTAAAAAAAGAAATCTCTTAAAAAATACAAAAGTGGTAGGCTATTGGGCACAACTGCAGACGTACTGTAGGCTAGCTATTAAAGCACTGTTTTAGTAATCTTCATTCTTTAATCCAAAAACACAGAGAATAGTATAAGCATCCCTGCCTAGAGAAGAGTTCATACAAGTCTACTATTTAAAGGTAAGTGATTTCACCCTACATTTTCCCTCTTAAAATATGCACTCAACATAACGCCACCGTCCAAATACATATCAAAGCCAAACGCTCAAGGTAAGCATGTAATCACCATGCTGATATTAATACTAACAACAGTTCAACAAACAAGAAAAAACATTAACATACTGTTAACAGTTCAAACAAGAAGTGGTAACACTTTAGAATACTGTTCCATCATTAATGAATAACTACAGGAACAATTGACTAATGCACTAACATTCTAGTAACTACTATTAGTTAACAACAAACTCTGATTAACGATTTGCACTCAGTTGAAACTGGTAGTTCACTATTAGCTGATCAATAACTTCTATTTTTTTCATATATCCTGGAGAACTACTAGAACTACTGTATACAGGTTCATAATTAATGTGAATTATGGATAATGTATAATTAATTCTAAAGTGACGATCATGGTAACTCACTAGTAATGACTCAAGTATTACCAAATCCTTCTAAAGGAACCACTGATTACTTGGATCAGTATTCTCAAGTGAAACCATGACAACTTGGCTGGCATCATTGTAAGCTTTTGAGATATATGTAAGGTTTTGGATAGTAATGACTTAAGTGTTACTACATCCTTCTAAAGAAATGACTAATTATTTGGATCAGTATTCTAAAGTGAAGATCACGGTAACCCACTAGTAATGATTTAAGTGTTATCAAAACTAGCTAAATGAATTACTAAGCAGAACCGTATAAAAACCTTCAAAGTTTACAATGATTTCAGTAATTACTAGGGAGTTATAATGATCTTCACTTTTAGAATACTGATCCAAAAAATTACATTTTAGACATAATATTGCTACTTACTTTTAAGGTTTTTGTTCCGCCGACGAAATAACGAAAGCAAAAGATCACACTCCGAGCAGTGGCGTTTGTTTGGTCTCTGAATGAATCAGTGTTTTTGAACGAATCGGTTGAATGATCGGTGCAATGACTTGTTAATAATAAACAAACAACAGTCGCCGCCTAATGGGGTAACGTAACCTGCAGAAAGCTTATTGAACATTTTCACTTAAGTGAGCATTTGACCCTGTAAAGCCTGAAAAAAATAGTAGCCTATAGTATTTTTTAACGGAATAATTTATTCACCCTTTATACAAAATATTAAAAAGAATATATTTGATACACCAGGCTTGTATGGCCCATATAATGGCCAAGTTTGTTTTCGTAGCTTGAATAAAGTCCATGCTTCATATGAAATACAATAATAAAGACAGTTTCAACCAAAGAGGACTGTTCACTAGACCGGCCAAAAATGGTTGTAATTCAGTGTTTTGTTGTTGTTCTTTTCTAATACCCAGGAAGAATTTGAATGCTTCTTGTAAATGTGGGCATTATTTAAATACATGTAATTGTATTGTTTATATTCGGACTCAACAAACCACAACTGTCGTTCTTAAATCTAGCATCCATCTTTTTTAGCCATCTGCTCACATACATTTGTGAAAGGCTTCCAATTGTTTTGAAAACATTTTGAAATATGACAACATTTTATAAGTCAAAGCACTGTTCATTTCTCTATTCTCATCTCTCACAGAAGTTGAGTTGGGGCCGAGGGGGACAGGTGGGCCGCCAGCTGTTCCTGCAGTACACAGCCATCACCCAGAAGAGCCAGATGGGAAGTCTAAACACCTCAGAGAGAGGGCTCCCCTTTGAACGTGAAGGGCTCTCAGTGTCTGCAATGTGACAAATGGCTTTATTTATATGCAAAACTGAAAAGAAATCCATTGGATCAGTTTAAAATGCATGCTGAGGAAGAGACCAGCGCAAAAGCCAACCATAACATCATACAGGACGTTAGTGTTTCATTAGAGTTCTCACACTTAATTCTCCTCTGAGAAAGATCAGCAAGGTGCTGCAGGTGTCACTCTGTATTAATTACAGTCAGACGTGACTATGAAGTCATGAATGACAGTCACTTTCATGTGTGCTTGCAAAAGGATGCACTGCATCCATGTGTCTTTGAGATTATTAAACTATTAAGTCCTAATTGAAAAACACAAACAAAAATTGTCATTATCCAAAAGCAGCAGCAGCAGCAGAATTTACTGTTGTTTTGTATGACCTGGAGGTTGTATTATAAAATGATCTTGCTTCCCACAACCAACAGTTCACCAGCCTCTTAATCAGGATCTGCAATATGATTAATATGATTGAACTTCCCCCTCGGGATCTCACAAGCCTTGTGCGAATGATTTCTTATCTAATTACCACGATTATCTTGAGAGTGCAGAGAGTGAATAATAAAATAAAAAAACATATTCTTTCTCAAAAAAAAGGCACATTATTCAGAATTCAACACCAGCCAACAAATGAAATGGAGCTGTAAAATGGATCTGTGATGGAAAATGCAAGGCAATTACAGTTTACAATTAACAAAATAATCATTATACAGTACATTAATCAGAATCATTGCTCATTAGCCGTAATTTTGCCCAGAAAAGAACTGATTAAAATCCTCTCCATACTTCATAATTTGTCTTTAGCTTCAAGGCCCACCAACAACCATATTCACAAACACCATTTAAACTTACCAATTTCCACTTGGGGAAGAAAAAGCAGGGCAGGATTACTGACAGGGCATGTGACTCCGGGACAGTGTCCCATTAACATCCACTGTTGTTAACATAGCCTTTAACACTATAAATCATGTTTTGGTCTGACCCTGAGAATAATGTTGATTTTACCACTCACTGTAGCACTCATGTTTTTCCCCTGGATGGTAAGTAAGAGGATGCTGTAAAGACAAGGTAGAAATACCAGTTTAAAGTTATTTTTAACCCCAAGAGAGCAACAATTTAGCCTTTCATTGAGAGGCTGATGTCCTGACAGCACCTCTCAGGCCGCTATTAGCCAATCTGGATGTGGTAAGCGTAAAATGCCGCTAGCTGGATTCGTCAGGAGACATTTGCTGAGTCAGGTGTGTGTTGTGGGCGACTGTAATGGATAAAGTACCTGCAGCCATTTTGGGAATGAAACCACACAAGCAAAGGCTGGAGGGAAAACTGAGACTTTATAGACTTGAACAATGTCAGTGTAGCGAGTGTGATGTGAAATGACTCTTATCTCGACCTGATGGGAGACATAAATCATGCTGCTGACAGCTATTTGACTGTAGTGATTGTGCTTTGAGTATAAAGTGTTGTGTACCAGAGCATTAGGTGTTTCTGCTGCACTATTGAGCTTTGTTAACTACATTAACTGCATGTCACTAAATGGTACTGACAGATGCTTCAATAACAGTTTAATAAAGCTAAGCGGTGCCAACTCATTGCATACCAAACATTATTATTCATTCTTTCTTCTGTCTGCATTTGTTACATAAACTAACAACAATAAATAAACAAAACAAAATCTATACTTTAATCACAAAGTCAACGATTTCTATAGTTTAACCTTGGAATAAAAAAAAAATAAATCACACATTTTACAGACGTTAACTTATTCAATACAGAAATGAATATATGTAGGTTGTGCGTATAGATGTCTTGTGCACTCTTAAAAATAAACGTTCTAAACTTTCTTCAACTAAAAATGTTTATTTTATAAAATGTTCTCAAATGTTCTATGGCATCACTGTGAACCCCCCATGCCCCGGACTTGCAATCTTAAAATATTAAAATCCATTATAAAAACATTTCTTGTTACATTTTAATCGTTAGAATTAAACAGAGTAAAATAAACACATAACTAAATATTTATATGTGACCAAATTATTTTCTGTAATTTCCATCATCATTTTGACATATTTATACTGAATTCTATGAACTGTATCCACTGTTGAACATTGTTAATATAGAAAAAAAATTAAATAAAACTAGTATATATAAAGTGTTTTAAGCATGTTTTGAAGAAAGCTGAAGTTTAAGAAACACCCAACTTCTATATGCTACAGTACACACTATAAATACTACAACAGATTTGCCCTGTTAAAAACTCTGATGAGAACCCACTTCATTAAGCATCTTGATATGTTCTAAGTCTGCTGAGTGGATTTTTAAGTGCATCCAGATGCAGAATTGTGAAAGGGAATGACTGCATTCTGCCTTTAATTACCAGCATTAGCATTTGTAATCCAAATCATCTCTCCAAGAATGCCATAATGAGTTCATGGCAACTTATCAGCCACTTTTAGTTTAAGTTAGCATCACACACATCAAATGTGATTTTTATATCATCACTAACTAAATTTCTATTGAACATGCACTCTTTAGGTCAGTAGACCTCATTGTCCAATGCCTCCTGAGTCCTGAGGCAATGTCCTGTCTAAAGGAGTCTTCAAGCCTCCCTAGATCATTGGCAGAGGAAATATAATTAATATTCATTGCTTCTGTCCACAATGACAGAGCTGGGATTCAAAATGCTACAGTAGCAGCACCAAAGCCTGAACTTGTGCACAGAATCGATTGCCCTTATAACCTCTGTATAAAATCACACACTCTCTCTGGCTTACTCTATGTGTTTACAGTATATCAGATTTGGGTATTTTTATTTATTTTTTAAGTATAAAGTCCAAGTCCTATTTCATGTTTCATGCTTTAATCGATTTGTTTTTTGGTAGTTCTGTAAGAGGTCATTCCACATCTTTGAAATTGTTTGTCAAGTTTATATGTGGATATTTATTGAAGAAATGTTCTAATCTTTGCCTGAGAAAACAGGTTCTGTCTTTCAATATATATATATATATATATATATATATTAATTTCCTAACTTTATATAACTTACATTACATTATTTGGTAACATTTTGGGTAATAAAGACTATGTTTCAAATGTGGAAGTTCTAATTGGCTTGTTGCGCAAGTATATTATTCAAATGAGTGCCGAGTGGGAGAAAGCTGTTACTGACATGCAATGTGTAATCTTTAATTGCTGTAACTGTGAGGCTGTTAGTGATGCTAAAGCAAACAAATGCCCTCAAACAATTAGCAATGTTATCATATACTTCCACATTATGACTGTGCACATATGTTTACAAACAGTAAGTTAATTCTGGGGCTCTCAAGGGCATTTTTAATTAGGAAGTGTCTAGTTTTATTTATCTGTTGATTTATCTTTACTGAAATGCACTGATTGATTCAAGACATCATAATGCCAAGGGCAAAGGTTGGGTTAAACATTGTAAGCGTTTAAAATTGAATCAAATATATACAGTAGATGCACTTTTTCACTACACAGCTGTTGTTGTAAAGAAACAGTGTAAGCATTCATTGGTTCTTGTACAGCTCTTATTCAGAATTAGAAGCACTTTAAATAGCATTTTGTGATTAAATTCTGACTGATTTCATAATACAATTTATGTTTAAAGACAACATCTTGAGGCTCTAAAATGTAAACCTGAGCCACACAATCTAAGTAACTACCAGTGAATAATTTTACCTGAGTAAAGTAAATTACTTTTTAACTGTAACTGGTTCAGCTTATTCTTTCTCCACCACTGATTTTTTTTAAGGTAAGGCTACATTTAAATAAAAAATTTAGTTGACTAACATTCAACATATTTTTTTTAGCTAAAATAAATTGTTTGCGACCACTTACCTTAAAAAAATAGTATCATTTTTTTTCAGTGTACCCTGTAATTTTGAAGAATATTACCTATGATGAAAAAAAAATAATAATAATAATAAAATCTTATATCAAAAGTGAATCTGGTAGGCATAAAAAGGCTTTAACTTATTTATGCCTTAGTCTATAAAGGGACATAAAATGCTTAAATTTTACCATTGAAAACACAGGTGTATAGTGCTTATACTTTGTATGTTTAATTTGTCAATGCCTAATCGTTTGAGACCAAACTTCACAAAACATTTTTCCGCTGTTCTGAGTTTAACTGACTCAATGATCTAATCGAAGATATAAACTGTTCACTGAAGGGGAAAAATGGTCTGTTTAAGTGTCAATATATTGAAAAGAAAGACCAGCACAGTGAACTAACCATGTCCCTAAAATCCATATGCCCACCTCAACCACCATACACAATGCCCACATTATTCACATTAAAATATTACAGTACCAGAATCTCAAGTCATTCATTTCTCAGTACTGATTGAGTGTTTGACACATAATGACAGATGACCAGTTTCTGTATTGCAGCACTGTTACGTAAAACAGTGTTGGCCTTCATCATTCATTTTGTGGAGTAGTTTGAGCTCCGCACATCAGTGAGGGTTCATGATCTTTTTTAATTCTCAGATCACAGATGGGTTTCAGGACAGACCGCTGTCACACAAACACCACAACAGAGGAGCTGTCAGTCAAACGCAGACATGGCCTGTGACATCTGAGGCCGGCGCTGATAGATGGTCAATAAAGCTCTAATACGACCTGTCATGCTACATGACAAGAGCAGCGAATATGATGCTGGCAGATTTTGTTTCCTAAAGGGCTCATATCATGAGGAATCAAATCTTCCTTGATCTGTTGAGATAAAAGTGTTGAGTGCATTATGAAAACATGTTGTAACTTTCAGAACTTGCAGACATTTCTTCCCAGTGGAAAAAAAAAGCATCAACTTCCACAAACAGATAAATACATTTGAACACATGCCCAGATGATTGCCCACGTTTACATTCTAATATAGTCTATTCGGCATTCAGAAACTTAAAAGAAGAAAAGTTCTACAGACATTGCAGCGGTCATAATATAAAGTCACACTCAGCAACGTGTTTTTATTCAATATCCAAAATGTAAAAATATGCAATCAAGTCAAATGCAACACTACAATACGGCAATCCTGCAGATTTAAAGTTTGCATTCTTAAAATTCAGCTAAGAGATCACACTGTTACACATCAATTTCTACACGTCTTCACATGATATGATTTGACAGGGCAGAGATCGCCAAACTTGAACTTTGGTACGCAGGGAAATTTGCATCACCTTGCATTTCCTGTCTTCTGCATTCATATGCATATGAATGGAAGTCAATAGAACGAAAAGTGTACTGTGACCAGCCGTTAACAGAGGAACACATTTTTTTAATCTAACAAATGAAATTCTACATTTGGCCAAATGTCACTGGATTTTTCGTTATCATTTTAAAAAGGCAACATGTCAATCACCAGAACATGCGAGAGCTTATAAATGACATCAGTCACATATAAAAGACGTGATGAGAGCCAGCTTGTTATTGCTTTAGTGCTGTTACAGACACTCAGCTGCTGTCTGCCTACATAGAGAACCTGAGGACAGTAAATGTAGGCAGGATTACATAAAAATCTGCCTATACCATGCACTGTATGCGGGGAAACATAAAACACACAAAGACATTTGAAATGTGAATTCCTCACTGTTGATGAAAAGCCACTGATGGTCACCTTCCTTCTCACAAGGACAATGAGAGATCTAAGTGCTTCTTTGATGGTCTCATTGCAACTGTTTGGCACCTCATCTGTTTCAAGGACAGCAAAAAGAAAAAGAGAGATAGATTCAGAGTTTTGGTATCTTCAATTGAATTCCGATTTGAAACATTCCACTAATCTTCTTCTCTGATGTATTGCACAGTTGGCTCCCATTCACCGGGAGATTTGTCATAATACCCAGCCAGAGCCGGATTTATTTCCATCTTGTCGGCGGCCTTTTGTCTTGATCTTACACAACATCCCTTCATTAACATAACTGATCCTCACAGGGGGCGTTTTCCATACACGACTGAATGTCTTATTACTCACGAGCAGTTTAAACTGGAAGACTAGTTCAGAGAAAAGCCTGAGACTATCCAAATTGTCTTGATAATCAATCTGCTCATAATTATGTTTAAAACAGTGAAACAATGGGGATAATGATGTAATAGTATGCACAAAACATTGACTTTATGCTAATTATGTTTTTAAATGAAACTAATGATTTCAGAGTAATGTAATGTGTGACATTTGGTATACAAAACAGACAGAATTTATTTTTAATTAGACTTAAATTCTGATACCTAAAAACCGTTGAACTGGTGGTTAACTTATGCGTCTGTGCATCAGTAAAGCTGTATTCTTTATTAATAAGTTGTGACATTATTGCATGGTGGCATAAAAAAATGCTGAGAGCCCAGGACAGCTCATAAACATGTAAGTGCCTGCCAAAGGACCCTAAATATCCACTGACTGCTCCCATATCAGAGGCAGTGGCTAATGTCTCGCAGTCTAGAGCACAATGTGCAGATGTAAGCAGGTTTGGGTCTTTACTAGCCAAGTGGAGAATCTGACACTTCCATCCCAGAAGAGCACAATCATTAAGATGAGAGCTGTTTAATGGGCAGATTTTACACAGCTTGGTGTTTTTTGTTCATTATCCTTAAAGGGGACCTAACACACACAGTTTCACCCAATCTCATGTTAATCTTGAGTACCTATAGAGTAGTACTGCATCCTTCATATCTCCAAAAAGTCTTTAGTTTCATCATATTTATAAAAGAAAGATACAGATTTACGATTCTCTCCGAAAAAAGCCGAGCTCCTGGAGGCGTGCCGTGTGGGCGGAGCTAAAGAGTGACGAGCACCTGCGCCGATCGCCAACAAAACAGAGACATTTGATGCCGTTTCACTTACCATCTGCAGTTCTGAATCATGACCGGGATCTTTTATAGCTGGGACCGCTCCATCTTTCAGTATTTGTTATCGAAGCTGGGACCGCTCGTAACATCTTTGAACAAGATTATCTTTCCCTACTTCTTTAAAGCGATGCCTGCAAATCCAGCGTGCGTGCAACGTTCGGGATAAATGCCTTGTTACGTCATCAAAACTACGTTCGAAACTTGTACGAACCCAGTGAAACACTTGAGAAACTCCATTGCTGCCCTGGAAAAACAAACTATATCCACTGTTCACGTAACGGTGGGTTCTTTTGGGAAGCTGAACAAGATTATCTTTCCCTCACAACCAAAAACACACTTCTTTAGAGACATTCTTCCCGAGCGAGTCCCGTGCTGCCAGCCTGCCGATTGAAGCACGTTGATGGGCGCGCTCTCCTTCTCACTCTGGTCGATGCGTGCACGGGCACGTTCTTCCGGGATAAATGCCTATATAAGGAGTTCCACCGTCGTTTACGTCATCAAGAACTATGATCTAAAAAAACTCTCGAAACGTACGTCCCATGAGTGATTTGCATTGTGAGAAACTACTCGTCTACAGTGTCTATAACTTTTTTTTTTGAGCAAAACTTTGTCCATGCTTAGCATGAGAATCCAACTCTTTAACAGTGTAAACAACTCTGAATGCATGAAACAGCGTTGTACCCCCCTTTAAATCTGAATAAATACATCTAGAATTAAATGTGACTGACTGTTTTTAAAGCATTTTTATCATTTCAGAACAGAAAAAAATAATTATCTTGATATCCAATGTAGATATTTAGGTTCAGAGACGCCGTGTTCTAAATCGCATGCTGTCTATTTGGTTTGAAACCCACTTGTGACCGTTATGTACAGTATATAGTATGAATATGGGGAGTATAAATGAAATTCAGATGTATTATATCTGCCACTGTTGTCATGGGGTTCACCTTTTTGTGTTTCAGAAGAGAAAGATCATTTTCTGTTTTACTGTCATTAACATGCTAAATGGAAAACTGTTATGAAAGGACATTTCTTTTCAAAGAAATCTCTCTTCTTAACTGGCAGAAGAATTTTATTCAAACCATTTATTATCTATTTTCATCCGAGCTGAACTCTTTTGCCCTTTGCACTGCTTCAGGATGCAGAGGCACATTTTATGCAAAGGCACTTTGATAAAAATATACTGCTTAGAGCATATATTTACAGTAACGTGAATGTCAATGTATTTTCTTGCATATAGTCTAAAAGAAGTTTGCACTGACCTAGTTGCTAAATGTCAGGTATATAACAGTATGGCATACTCTATAGGTTTTACTCAAAGACAACACAATACCAGAAATACTTCTAAGACACTTTAGAATATTTTCAAATGGTGAAATTATGGCATAATGGTGGAAATTGTTGATGGCATAAAAGGAAGCATTTTAAAATCATATTTAAATAAACACCAGCACAGATGGATGAGTATCATTAATATTGTTAACAAAATATATAATATTAAATAATACATTTGAATTATAATCATTATATAGTGATTAAATGTAATATAGTTTCTGTCTACACTGGCAACACAACAGTGCAACAGCAAACTTCTGATTAAATGACACTGATGCAAATGATGAAAAAGAGATTCTGTGCAGAGCGTCAGAAGCATAGAAGTACCTTGGCAGAAGAAGACTGAATACACAGTGAGTCATGGCCAAGCAGGGGGATAAATTATTCACTAGAGCAATGCATCGGTGGTTTATTAAATTAAATAATGTCCAATGTTCCAGAGTGTTCCAGTAATCACCACCGCTTCTGATCAATACCTCAACCAACTGCCATTAAAATCATTCTCATTCATTAGAGAAAATAGCCATTCCTTTGTTGAACTGCTCTGAAAAAGAGCTGAGTTTTAGGTGAAGTAAATCATTGGTTGTGTGTTCAGGGTTGTGAGTATTCATTAGATAATAAAAGTGCTCAGAAATAACCTAACACATAATACTAATTAGATGTCCACTTGTTATTGTACATGCTTGAATGTTCCTTTTTGGTAAAACGTTCTCCATTATTATCCAGCTGTGCTAATGGCACAGTAAGTCAAGAATGCATATGAAATTTTAAAACCTTTAAAAATAATAATTTTGGCATACAAAACATTGTGCTAAAAATGAATGAGATGATACCTAGAGCAAAACAGTACTGGGAAAATGCCTGCGGGAAACCTTGAATTAACTGAAGTTTACAATAGAATTACAATTCTGTTTTTCCCTACTTGTTAGATATTCACAAAGCTCATTTGCATTTAGAAATGTGACCTTGTAGCAATATTTGAGATGTCTGCCATAATGTTATGCCAAGTGAAATCATTTGAAAAACAGCACAGAAAAGTAAGATTGATTAGAGAATATAATCAACACCACCAGTTCAGTCTGAAATTAGATACAAAATGTGATAATAAACAAATGCAAGATAGAAAATATGTCCTTGGGTAAAGGGGGACTCATGACACAGAAAGAAAGAGATAGGAGGAAATAAGAAGCCATATAACACAATGCTTTCATATTATTGGTTGTTTAAGTTGAAGGGATAGTTCATCCAAAAATGAAAATTCTGTCATGAATTACTCAACCTCAAGTTGTTCCAAACCCATAAGAACACAAATTCAGATTTTTGATGAAATCTGAGAGCTCTCTGACCCTCCCTATAGACAGCAAGGATCCTTACACGATCAAGGTCCAGAAACATAGCAAGGAGATCGGTAAAATTATCCATGTGACATCAGGGGTTCAACCGTAATTTTACGAAGCTACAAGAATACTTTTTGTGTGCTAAAGAAAAAAACTTAACGATTTTATTCAACAATTCGTCTCCTCTGCGTCACCCTGGTGCCATTTTGGAGAGTATCCACTGAATGTAAACAGCGTATGCTGTTTAGTGTCAGCTGCGCCACACGCTTTTCTTTAGCACACAAAAAGTTTTCTCGTAGCTTTGTAAAATTACGGTTGAACCCCTGATGTCACATGGATCATTTTCCCGATGTCCTTGCTACATTTCTGAGCCTTGATCGTGTAAGGATACTTGCTGTCTAAGGGTCAGAGAGCTCTCGGATTTCATTAAAAATATCTTAATTTGTGTTCCAAAGATGAATGAAGGTTTTACGGGTTTGGAACGACATGAGGGTGAGACAGAATTTTCATTTTTGGGTGAACTAACCCTTTAAGATATCTCCTAAACAATAATACACATGATCCAGAATAACCAGTTGAACAGTCACAAAGGAAGTCGAGACTACAGTAGTTCCCTTTTTATACAATATTATTTACATTTAACTTCAATTTTAATTTTGATTCCCAATCAAATTCCCATACCTTGTAGTACTTCCACCCAATAATGTGTCTAATGTTTAATAATGTTTTTCATCAACGTACAACTTAATACATAAATGTTCACTACCCAGTATCTTCACCAGCTCCAACAACTGTCGCTGCCAAGGACACCATGCCCTTTTCTTCAGTAAGTGTCATCTCCTAAATAAAAGCCCTGACCACCTTCCCACAACACTTTCACTCTTCTGTTTCCGACCACAGAGTTCAATTAACAGAGAATTTCACGATCCTTCGCTTGGCTTGTCAGGCCTGGAGCAGAGTGACTCTGAATGACTTTGAGAGGCCACAGAAGGATCAATAAGTCACAGACACCTTTCTCAACAGAGCTGTCAGCCCCACTAGATGCTTTTAAAGCAACAAAACATACTCCAACAGTGTGTGGAGTGATTTAGCTTGAGCCTATTAATTCAAGAAAATGTGACATTCGATTTGCCCTTTCCTGAATATGCACACCCAACACAGAACTCTGCAAATTTAGACAATATTCAAAATCAGTTGCACATGTGTTTGAGGTTCATTGAAAGCTAAAGTGTTAAAGGAATAGTTCATCCAAAAATGAAAATGTACTCCCCCTCAGGTCATCCAAGTTGTAGATGAGTTTGTTTTTTCCCTGGAACTAGATTTAGAGAAATTTAGCATTACATCACTTGCTCACCAATGGATCCTCTGAGGTGAATGGGTGCCGTCAGAGTTCAGACAGCTGATAAAAACATCACAATTGATCCGCAAGACTCCAGTCCACTGATTAACATTCTGCAAAGTGAAAAGCTTTGTGTTCGTAATAAACAAATTCATAGGGCTGCCCTCGACTAAAGATTTTTCTGGTCGACTAGTAGTCCTTAATTTTAAGCGATTAGTCGACTAATCGCACATTTATTAATAAACCACATAAATCAGAATAATGAGCCTTTTAATTGCCTACATAGCTTAACAAGCGCTCAAGACCCCACATAAACTTGCCAGACCGCACCAGTAGAATTAATGATTATTAATGTGTCAGGGAAAACAGCAAGGAGACTGCATTAACATTTTAATAATATAATGCATTGATAAACCAGTGCTTTCTTTGTTTCGGAATTAAGAGATGGCGTTCAAGTTCACAGAGACTGAAAACGCATCCTGTTTGCTTTCATCATTTTACAAAAGCACAACGTTTTGTTGTCACGGACTGCGTGACTTTGCCACTTCCTGTGGATTTTTTTTTCTGTGACTAATCGACTAATAACATTTTGGTGGACCAAACACTGTTTACAAGCTAAATTAGTCCAAAATAGTTATGCTGGTGGATTTTGATGTGAGAGGACAACAAGTGATGGATTTTTTACTGGAGTAAGGGTTATTCTGACGGCACCCATTCACAGCAGAGGATCCATTGGCGTAATGTTGTAATGAAGTATTCCTTTAAATAAACACTCAGATTCAAATTCGTATTATTTTTTAGTGTGTAAACATCAGTTATGTTCAAAATAAATTCTGCCTTCAGTCTAAAAAGCTGATTTTCAAAAGATAGTTCACCCCCAAAATGAAAATACTGTCATCATTTACTCATTCTGAATTTGTTTTCAAACCTGTACAATTTCCTTTCTTCTGTGGAACACAAAATAGTATATTTTGGAAAAAAAATAATGTCTCAGTGTTTTGTTTTTGTACATACAATGAAAGTGCGATGCAGCGTTTTTCTGAACCCACTGATTTTCATTATATACACAATATCATATTTTACCCAAAGAAAGAGGATGAATAAATGATGACAGAATTTTTAGGCAAACTATTTTAAGTATAATCGGTTACTCACTGCACACCATTCTTTGCATTTTCACACAGTGCCTGTTGTTTCTGTCTCCAGAGAGCTTGGTCTCAAAGCCTACCTCGGTGAGCCTCATTAATAAAGCCAGCGACTGCAGGCTTTGCTCCAGACCGCAGCTCAGAGCGAGATATGATGGACATTTTGTCAACAGAATCGAAAGACAGATTAAATGAGAAACTGGATAATTGTGGTATTCAGTCTGAACCCATCTGTTCGTGTATAAGATTAATTGACCCTGATTAACTTCCCACACACTTTGTGAAGGTTTGACAGGTAGCTGATGGACAGTTCACTTAAGAGAAGCACACATGATTAACTGTGTGATACAGTGTTGGCTTGGCTGTAGAAAGAAGGCGAACCATCTTACATTTTAAAAGGAGATCTCGCACTAAATACTGTCCTGCGTTATTTATTCCTGAGGGCAAGTGTGGTAGAGATTGAGTGTGTTTGATCCTGCTGTAAAGGGAGTATAAACGGCTGTAACCGTAGGGGGCAAAGTGCTGCCTGGTGAGTCTATCATCACTAAAACTGCTGATACTGGACATGTCAAGCATAGTGCACATCAAACATGTAGACACTCACCTGAGGTGTCTATTCCTATTATATAAAAATTACCATACATTCATGATGATTTTTACTTTCAATTTACTAAATAGTGACAAATAAAACCTGTGTTTTTTAGTCATGCATTTATTGTCATTTATCTGTTGAAAATAGTGTTTCACACAGAATTCAACAAGTTTGATGAACAGATTTTAAAGAGCTTGACCTTGAGCACTTCAGAAAAGCAACAAAAGGACTAAAACTCAAAAGGTGCCCCTACATCAATGTGGTTGAACTCTGAGCTCCTGTAATTAACTTTGTCTTGCTTTGTGAGGTCACCCCGCTTAGAGTGACTATGCAATGCAGTGCACGAATTTCACCATTAATTTAGCAATATGTGCTCAACACATATTGTAAGGGCTCGAAGTGTCTTGTCTTGGCATATGCACCCCCCTGGGCAAAACAACAGCCCGTTAAGCTGCTCTGTGCTTGTGAATGGAATATAAATGCTTTTTTTCTGCCCTGAGGCTTGAAGTCACCCTGGAAGAAATTTGTGTAAGCAAAGGTTAGCCAAGAGGGGGTAAAATCGCCAGATGTCTCTCTGTCACTGGCATATTCTTGTTTTTACATTTTCTTCTTTATTTATTAATAAACAAATTTTTAAAAAATAAGCCAGAATTACCAGTAAGACTTATAATCTGAATTTACTGTTTCATTTTTACTTGGAAGCTTAGTTTTTTATACTGTGCTGGAACAATATATCAGTTGTGGACAAAATTGTACATACAATTTCCAGTATATGATTGCAGTAGCAAATGCATTACATTTTTTATTTAGTACAGACCTGAGTAAGATATTGCACATAAAAGATGTTTACATATAGTCCACAAGACAAAATAATAGTTGAATTTATAACAATGACCCCATTCAAAAGGTTACATATCCCTATGCTTGATTCTCAATACTGTGTTGTTACCTGGATTAATCACAGATATTTTATTTTTTATTTTTTTTGATAGTTGTTCATGAGTCCCTTGTTTGTCCTGCCTGCTGTTATTTGGAAATATCCCTCAGGTCCCACACATTCTTTGGTTTTCCAGCATCTTTTGCATATTTGAACCCTTTCCAACCATGACTATGATTTTGAGATCAATCTTTTCACACTGAGGACAACTGAGGTACTTGCATGTAACTATTACAAAAATGAATTGCATATTTTATGTAAAATTTTGACCACAACTGTATATATATATATCTATATATACAATGCATGCCTAAATATGTATAGAAGCTTATGCCTCAGAGGTTCAATTGCAGAAAAGGGAGGGTCAATTGCACAGCAGAAAAGAAAAAAAAAATCACAGGACATTTCAAAACATGCAGAGATACATTCTACATCCACGAGTGTTTCCAAATTAGGTAATTAAGCAAGACTGGTATTAAAGAGAATGCAAATACGTTCTTTACATTTAGAAAAAATCAGCCAGCAGCCTAAAAAGGTGTTGTGAGGTGCTGAAAAAAGAACCGGTCAAAGACTTCCTTGTAGTTTGTACTTGCATAGAAAAATAATTAAAAAGCACTGCAATAATATGGTCCCAAGTTATTATTTCTTTGAATGTTATGTATTTGTAGATTTCTGAATAATCTAGAAATAAACTGCTATGGATATCTTTAGAATTAAATTTATCTTAAGCAAAAATTTAAATCCAATAGTACAGTTGTCTGTTCTTAGATTATTGCCAGGCCAAAGCAAATGTGTGTAGCTGTATACAGCAGACTGCTAATGGAGAAAATGCAGGTTGTTCTCTTGTGTCCATTTAAGCACTGGGAGGTGAGAGTGCTGCTGTGTTCACTGCTCCGAATGGATGGCAACAGCTGTGATTATGGATGGCCCATGGAAACACTGAACGTGGCGGTCCTCCCTGGACCATCTCCCAGCTGCAGCACACATCTGCCTGCTGCCTTGATGATGGGGAACACAGGGAGAAGTTTGGGCAAAACAAAGACTGAGCTGTCTCTTGTGAGTTCACAGTGTGTTCGGTGGACTGGCTTTCCTTTTTTCCTTGCTATTTTCACATGTTGGTGTAAAGTACAGATGTTGTTGGTCACCAAACATCTGTGACAGCAGAAAACAGTATGTTGCTATAAATTGCCACAAACAGGAGAACATGCCAAGAAACCAATCATTAACTCAATTTATCAAGTTCACGCATGAAAAACTTTCAGTACTTCAATAGCAGTAAGCCATCTTTGAACATCATCACACTTCAAAGGAAGCCATCATACAGATCAGACTAATTCAGCCAACAGTATGAGCATCAGTACACATACAACACTCTGATAATAGCAGCATTAGGATACATGAGATAGTCCATTAGCAGATGAGAGGGTCTCCAGTGCTATTACTGCTCATTTGCTCAGCACAGTAATACCTCAAATGTCTGTTCAGATCCACAGGATAATGAGATGTAACATTTGAAAGCGTGCCATCGGAAAGACAGCGCTAATGTTATGGTTAATTACCATATTTAGTTCTGCGTAAAAGGAAATGGAGGAAAATGACCTTTAGGAGATGAATCAATTAATTTGTGTGGCTGTTGCCTCATATCCACATAGAGAAATGCAAGAGCATTTGTGATGTGTGCTGTGGTGTGAGTAATGTTTACCCAAAATAACGTAATATAGAGTAATTAATTCTTCATAATGCAGACCACATAGAGAGGTCAGTGGGGTGTTGCATTCAGATGTCTCATTTATGTTTGATATTAGCAGAATGGGATGGTTTTGTTTGGCCCAAATTATTTTTTTCCTGCAAAATTATTTCCATTAGGCTAATCTGTTTATCATCATTTCTTTTCTACTACTGACTACAATCGCAATAGTAAAGCACAAATATTTTTTTCCCCCTGTTGACATGTAGCTAACACAAGTTTCATCTGAAGCAATCTAATAAGCAGAAAATACTTAACCCCATTTAGAGGTCAAAATGCATGAAGTGATGAATGCTATACTGACAACAATCATCATACTGTAAATGAAAATGTAGATCCGATCACTACAGCTTGTATGCCCAGAGTACACCTATAAAATCACCACAGACCAATGGTTGGTCAATGGTGTTTACCAGCCTGAGCAAAATTTTCAGGGAAGTTTGCATTGGCAAGCTGTTCTGAAATCCCAAAACAAACTCCAAATACAATTTGTGTATGATCCCTATAATACAAATACCATAATATTATAATAAAACACAGATCAGCAATTAATACAGAAGAATGTTCTTCACTTGAATTTACACAGTCTGGGTCAAAATTTGTCACACATGGGCTGTGTAAAGTGCTTAGTTGGTTCCCTCAATACAAGGCCCAGGACAATGTTCCTGGTTGCACCAAACAGACAGCTTCTGAACAGTCCCTCAGGTTTGAACGCTTCTGCTTTTCTCTTCTTGAGCAACTTTCTTTCAATCAGTTCATTGGTTGAGTCCATAGAGAGGAGAGCATGAACAGTTCCAACTGTGCCAAGAACATCCCCGTGTCACCACTGAGCACCACACAGCATCTGGACGACTAGTTCCCCCATGATTAAAAGCAACAACAACCACATGTGCACAGAGAACAAGGACAAACTTCAACAACTGAAGAGAGAAAATGAGTCATCAGGGGTTTTGTTTGTAAACAATGAATTAGTTGTTTGCATTTAAAATACAGGTGTGCATATATACAGTGTGTGTGTCTATATATATATATATATATATATATATATATATATATATATATTAGTGCTGTCAATCGATTAATATATATTAGAGCTGTCAATCGATAATTTTTTTCTGAAATTAATCGCGATTAATCCTGCCTAACATTAAAGTTTTTAAATATATTTTTATATTGCAATAATTTCACATTCAATCTTCAAATTAATGTACAAACAACTTATTTTAATATTTGTTTAATGGCATCTTTTTAATGACTGAAGGCCAGTATCACTGATACCAATTAGGCTAATACTGATTTCCCTATAAAAAAATTCCCCTAATATTTAACCATTGACTATAGCCATTAAACATTACATTATTATTAAGAGCTATCAATTTTAACATTTATTGGACTTTAAAAATAACTTCTAATTTAAGTGAATTTAAAACAATCTTCACATAAACCCATTATAATAAATGTTATATTTAGCTATGCTAACTGTGCCCCTCAGCAGAAATATACAGAAATTGAATAAAGTTATCATCAAACACTAAATTCTCAACTAAATACAGATAAATACTTACAGCTATATAAAAGCTATTGATTTCCTCTTTTTTCTTTTATTCTTGATGAACAGACATCACAGCAGGTGGTTATTAGGTTGTTTTTTGGCTGCTATTTCTTTAAGAGATGTCGCTGCTGAACGTGACGCAGATCTGACACGCATCGTATTTTCTCTCAACTCTCATCACCTTTTCTGACCCATTTCAGTCTCTTCTAATGAGCTGACGAGTTGAATCGGGTGTGTTAGATGAGGGATGCTCCACGAGTTTTGAAAACCATTTCAGAGACATGTTCTTAAATATATAACATATTACATGCATGCACAGTTTTATGGCAGCTTTAATCGCCTTTTTGGTAACTTCATTCCTTAACTGACCACGACATTGCATGTTAGTAGTTTATTTCGCGCTTTGATATGAATTGATACAGTGTGCACCGGTTTCCGGTGTTGTGCCCAATTCTGACCCCTGCCAGATTATTACCCCCCTAAATATTGGTAGGTTTAGGTTAGGGTTAAGTGTGGGGGAGGGGTTAGGATTAGGGGTGGGGTTAGGATTAGGCAATCATACAGTGATTTCAACGAGAGTGGTAATAATTTGGCAGGGGGTTGAAAATGGGCACAACTCGTTTGACTCGTTTGACTCGTGCCTGCTGCTGAAGTGAAGCTGGAGCCCGCGTCTGAAACGTCTCCGGATTGATGTGCTCGTAAAGACGTTCTACGACTGAATAAATGCACTTCTTGTCAAAAAAATCAAACACAAACAGCAGTTATGAGTGGGATGGCCAACCCTAGGCTCCGCCCCTGCGTTAATGGCGTTAAATTATTTTAACGCTTTAAACAGAAAAAAATTAATTGCCTGCGTTAACTCGCTAATTTTGACAGCACTAATATATATACAAACCCGATTCCAAAAAAGTTGGGACACTGTACAAATTGTGAATAAAAAAGGAATGCAATAATTTACAAATCTCATAAACTTATATTTTATTCACAATAGAATATAGATAACATATCAAATGTTGAAAGTGAGACATTTTGAAATGCCATGCCAAATATTGGCTCATTTTGGATTTCATGAGAGCTACACATTCCAAAAAAGTTGGGACAGGTAGCAATAAGAGGCCGGAAAAGTTAAATGTACATATAACGAACAGCTGGAGGACCAATTTGCAACTTATTAGGTCAATTGGCAACATGATTGGGTATAAAAAGAGCCTCTCAGTGTGGCAGTGTCTCTCAGAAGTCAAGATGGGAAGAGGATCACCAATTCCCTCAATGCTGCGGCGAAAAATAGTGGAGCAATATCAGAAAGGAGTTTCTCAGAGAAAAATTGCAAAGAGTTTGAAGTTATCATCATCTACAGTGCATAATATCATCCAAAGATTCAGAGAATCTGGAACAATCTCTGTGCGTAAGGGTCAAGGCCGGAAAACCATACTGGATGCCCGTGATCTTCGGGCCCTTAGACGGCACTGCATCACATACAGGAATGCTACTGTAATGGAAATCACAACATGGGCTCAGGAATACTTCCAGAAAACATTGTCGGTGAACACAATCCACCGTGCCATTCGCCGTTGCCGGCTAAAACTCTATAGGTCAAAAAAGAAGCCATATCTAAACATGATCCAGAAGTGCAGGCGTTTTCTCTAGGCCAAGGCTCATTTAAAATGGACTGTGGCAAAGTGGAAAACTGTTCTGTGGTCAGACAAATCAAAATTTGAAGTTCTTTTTGGAAAACTGGGACGCCATGTCATCCGGACTAAAGAGGACAAGGACAACCCAAGTTGTTATCAGCGCTCAGTTCAGAAACCTGCATCTCTGATGGTATGGGGTTGCATGAGTGCGTGTGGCATGGGCAGCTTACACATCTGGAAAGGCACCATCAATGCTGAAAGGTATATCCAAGTTCTAGAACAACATATGCTCCCATCCAGACGTCGTCTCTTTCAGGGAAGACCTTGCATTTTCCAACATGACAATGCCAGACCACATACTGCATCAATTACAACATCATGGCTGCGTAGAAGAAGGATCCGGGTACTGAAATGGCCAGCCTGCAGTCCAGATCTTTCACCCATAGAAAACATTTGGCGCATCATAAAGAGGAAGATGCGACAAAGAAGACCTAAGACAGTTGAGCAACTAGAAGCCTGTATTAGACAAGAATGGGACAACATTCCTATTCCTAAACTTGAGCAACTTGTCTCCTCAGTCCCCAGACGTTTGCAGACTGTTATAAAAAGAAGAGGGGATGCCACACAGTGGTAAACATTGGGGCCTTGTCCCAACTTTTTTGAGATGTGTTGATGCCATGAAATTTAAAATCAACTTATTTTTCCCTTAAAATGATACATTTTCTCAGTTTAAACATTTGATATGTCATCTATGTTGTATTCTGAATAAAATATTGAAATTTGAAACTTACACATCATTGCATTCTGTTTTTATTCACAATTTGTACAGTGTCCCAACTTTTTTGGAATCGGGTTTGTATATATATATATGTTTTTTTTTTTTTTTTTTTTTTTTTTTTTGAAGGATCATGGGACACTGAAGACTGGAGTAATGACTGCTGAAAATTCCGCTTTGCCATTGCAGGAATAATTACCATTAAAAATATATTAACACAAAACAGTTATTTTAAATCAATATTTCACAACATTACTGTTTTTAATGTATTTCTGATAAAATAAATGCCTTGGTGAGCCCAAGACATCTTTCAAAAATACATATTTTAAATAATAATTATTATTCGAAACTTTTGGCCGCCAGTGTAATTTATTTAAATTTTTGTTTTCCTGGCCATCCACTGATATATCATGCAACTTCATGTCTATAAAATATGTACAGACCATCAAATTTACTGCCAATTTCTTATGCTACCAATTTGCACTCATGTCAGTTTCTCATCTGCTCTTCTGTACTTCTGTTGCACACAAATAGGATACTGTAAGCAGAATCAGTTGTAAATGGTATTCCAGAGCCTTGGAAAGAGATGAATAACCGACAGCGTTTTGAAGCTCTTTAAATATGCGCTTCACCTCTTCAGAGGGTCATGACTTCGGTGGTCTTGGCAGCCTGAGAGACTCTGCAGCTAATGGATGAAAATAGAGGCAGTATTCAAGGTAAATGTTAAAAAAACCACTTAGTATCCATTCGCCATGACTTTCAGCAAAACAAAACATTAAAATGTAAAGGAGTGAGTGTCATGCTCAAAGTGTGGAAATGTCAGCGAGAGAGGCGGCCAAGAAACACCCAATCATGAGCTTGGCAGACCCTGAGCCCATACGGAAGGAAAAATGCCAAACGTCGCTGGTGAAGGGATGTTTTCTGAAAGCTTTATCTACATTAGTGGTGTCATTGATATTTCCCAATGGACTATTGAATACAGTGAATGTAGGGCACGCCTATAGCTGACCTTGTCAGTTATAGGTGGCAGGTGTGTAAAATGTAGAGTCAGTTCACCTGGAAGACGTGAAAACCCACTTCCAGAGCATGTGCTCTCCTTTCCATTTGCCCTATCAACATGTTTAGTCCTATACAGCGATGATCTATGTGTGGCATGAAGAAAAAGCAACAATAAATGGTGTTGAAACACAGCTGTGATAGATCCAAGTGCCAGAGAGGACAGCTGCTCATGCATCATTAATCCCACTGGCACCTGAACCAAGAGACTGCTCTCGTGTCTCTCCCAGTAAGAGAATCACTTTGGGGCCTGTAGAAGTTGCCTTGTAGTTTGTGAATCAGTTTTTGTCTGACTTCACTCTGGATTTTGACAGACAAGGGCCGTTTTAGATTTATTTAAGGGTATAACAGATGATTTTTGTGCTTGAGGCTAAACCACTGAACCACTTTAAGTCAGGCAAACCACTCGAGGCACTAAGACAAAAAAGGATTGTTTTCATTGTCTGCAGATACAGTATGTTTTATATCTGACTGAGATCACCGTCACGGACCTTTAGCAAATGAGTGAATAATTAGGATTTTTTTACTATGAACACTTTTATATGATTCACTTTACATGTGGAATTGTACAGAAATAGCATCCAGCGGTAAATTAATTTACTGCAGGAAATCAATCAATATTAAGTTACATTGTGCTAAATATAGTACTACAACCATTATCTAAAAGCACTAATCTTCAAAATGTATTACTGAAACTAGTGTGATGTTGAACAATACAACACAAATCCACAACCCAGTCAGTGACAGAAAAACAGGAAGGGGTAACATTAAACGCAAAGGTCATTTGGCACAACTGCATCAAAGTATGAGACGAATATCCATTAATTTGAGCTCTGGCCATGATGGTTTGTTTTCTGGCTGCCTGGTTCAATTACACTCCGCACACAAGAATAGAAAGTGACAACCATCCATTATTTGTTCTTTAATTACAAATCACAGCTACAACGAAGACATCTCAAGTGGTCAGAAGAGAGCAGAAACTCATTTAGACTGAGAAACAGCTAAAAGAAGTAAAGAAAACATTTAGCCAATATATGAAGAAAGTCACACTTTACAACAAGGTTCTATTATACGATTAAGGAATAGTTAACCTAAAAATGAACATTCTGTCATAATTCACTCACTTTCATTCCATTCCAAACATGAATGAATTAGTTTCTTCTGTTGAACATTAAAGATTATGTTTTATTTGACTTTCATGGTACAGACAAAAACCATTGAGACATTTTTGAAATACCTTCTTATGCGTTTCACAGATTTGGAATGACGCATCATCATCTTTAATGCGCTATCCTTTTAATGCAATAACGAACAATGTACTACTTTTATGGCATCTGTTAATTTTGTTTATTGTTCATTTCTACAAATACTAATAGATTTCAGCGTTTCGTTTCATACTTTTCTTATGGCTACATCATGTCTCATCACTTACCTATACATTTCTCGAAGGTCTTAACACATTCTCTCTCACACACACACACACACACACACACACACACATTCTGATCAGATGGAAATGATGTATGACTTCATCTCTCGGTCATCGCAGCATGAAGAAACCCTGATAGTTTGGAGTGAAATTACACAGACAGTTCATTGCACCATTTCAGTGAGATGGATTGTGCCTCTTGGGCTTAGGTTATTTTGGGTGAAGTGTTGTCAGACAAGTGGCCCAATACATTATGAGGCCATCATGTTATGACAACTGCATTCAGCAGCAGGAACACACTGATGCGTTGAGACTGAAACTAGTCCGGACTACTGATATGCCATTTCTATGAATTAATT
The DNA here is from genome assembly GCA_027422415.1 of Schizothorax lantsangensis. Classification (NCBI taxonomy): domain Eukaryota; kingdom Metazoa; phylum Chordata; class Actinopteri; order Cypriniformes; family Cyprinidae; genus Schizothorax; species Schizothorax lantsangensis. The sequence continues at coordinate 21,387,300 of CM049848.1, forward strand.
AATTAATTTGGTCTGTTTGGTTGCTTAAAGACACCAGGTATCTACACTTTGAGTGACTCCATTCTCAATGCATTTTATACCTCTGTTGTTCACCTTCAGCCAACACCAATTATGTAGATAACAAGTCAAAACCTGTCTTCCCATTGTCATCAAGTGATAAACTGCAACATTTCACGTTAGCTTTTTCCACACAAATCACTATATAATCAGTCAGTGTTAATGAGTCACCCTTGAGAAAAAAAGGTACTTTTATCTACTAATGTCTCTCTCTCACTCTATGCATATCATGTCATTTCAAGTTTTATTTTATCACGTATATTTATAAAAAGCTGAATAAATAGCACTTGGATGACAGTTAATTGCTTACATCACACAAACATGTGTTAAAGTAAGAAGTGTGCACCACTTTGATGAGCTTTTTAAAATATATTTTTTTTTTATAATTTTGTCTGTCTCTTTGGAGATGAAAGATTTTACGTGGGAACCTGAAAAATGAAACTAAAGATCACAGCGGAAAGGATCTGAAGTGCGCAGTCTCAAGATTTACATTCATCTTCATGCTATTAGTTAAATATACACAGCATCTTGGCAAAACACTTAATGAAATATACGTAAAACAGAAGCAAAACCTAATGTAAAATGCATGTGTGTTCTTTATGTACCGTCAAAGTAGGCATTTAACGTGCTTAGTTTTGGCAGAATCACAAAGACAATGACGTGTATAAGAATACAAACAATCCATGTAATCTATTTGTAAGGTTCAAGCTGTTTTTAGCCAAATCTCTATATGCCAATGTAAAAATTCTTGATATTTCACAACATTTTGCAGTCACATTAATTTACAGCTTCCAAAAAACATATACTGTATCATGCATTTCATGCACTATCGTTACAGCAATGTAGTGAATATTTAACAGCGCAAGCTGATAACATTTTACAATACCATTACATGAATAATCATGTAGTAAAGCACAAATTAAATATCACTTTAATATGAACTTATAATGAGTTAAGGCGTTACATGTTTGTTAGTTAATGTATTAATTAACACTTTGGGATAAGTTTTCACACATTAATTCATGACTATTCGTGTACTGTAATTTTAAAGTGTAACCATTAAGTTGAAGGTGCATATAATTTTCTAAATTACTCATGTTGTGATGGATGTCTTTTTCTTACATTGTCCACTGTAGGCATGATGTAAAAGAAGTTCTTCTATGAACTGACGTGAAGGCTCATAAATACCCTTACTTCAGCCTCGCACACTACTTCCAGAGCACTTAATCTCACATCTCTTTCAGACTGTCATCCTGGAATGGACAAAGACCACAAAGGAAGCCCAAATGAATGGTGTCAGGATGATTGGATTTGCTCAGTGGACCATGTGAACGGACCCAATGATTATTTATGTTTGAATTAAACAAATCCAGGTCGTAATAGCTTTATTTTAAATCCCACTGCAAATGACTTTAATGGTCCTCCAACTCAAACTGGAAATCCTTTAAAGAGTGTTTCTATTATTTTGTCAAGTTACTACAAAAAAAGTGTATATGGGGTAGATCTGCTTCATTGAGTTGTGTTGGTCTCATCTAATGTTCATAAGCAAAGAGCTCACATGTTCCTTATCTGAAAACAAATTTAAAACATCAAAAATTATATAAATATATAATTTATATATAATATATATATATATATATACACACACACACACACACACACACACACACACACACACACACACACATGTTGGTTTTTGTGGTTTATGGGGACTCTCCATAGGCGTAATGGTTTTTATACTGAACAAACTGTGTGTGCTATTGCCCTACACCAACCCTACACCTAAACTTAGCCCTCACAGGAGACTGTGTGCAGTTTTACATTTTCAAAAAAACACCATTTAGTATGTTTTTTAAGCCTTTTGAATTACGGGGACATAGGCAGTGTCCTCATAAAACACCTTCAAATTGTAATACCTCTGTCATACCCATGTTATTAAACAAATTTGTGTCCTCATAAACCACATAAACCTGCACACACACACACACACACATTAACATTATTAACAAACATTATTAACATTTGATAGCCCAAGACATTGACATCTGTGCTTCCCGCTCTTGAAAAGTCTATCAGTTTGAATGATCTATGAATGGTCATCTGCTCCAGCTCTGTAATATCATGGCTAATCCACAAACACTGCTGTAAAGCAAACATTCCCAGTAGTCAGAATAGATTAGAGATATGGTTATGTATGCTGCTCACTGTCCCTTGGTTATTTAGCTGTGTCCTTCATCTCAGCACTTCTTTGGATGACAGATCTGCCAGGTGGTGGTGTTCTCTGGACAGACTTATTTCTGCTGATTCATATTTCACTGACCTTAAATATAACACACTCACTGACTGAGAGTTAAACAGCTCTGGTTTATTAATAAACCCAATATGCCATTTACAAAATGTTGTAATTATATAAGATTTCTTTATTATTAGTTTTGCTTGTCTTTATGCAATATGCTTGGTTAATAGGGAATGTGACTCTAGTGCAAGAGCAGATGTCACATATGTTTTTCTTACATTCCAAATTGTTAATACCCCCATTAACTACTAATAACAAATTCAAGCAGTGTTTCATGTACAAGAAATGAAGTCATATGTCTGGCAAAGACAATAATCAGAACTAAATGTGACTAGACATCTGTGAGAGGTGCCTTAGAGGTTTCTTTAAGCACTAGCTTTCCTTCTTGAAGAATGGTCTAACAACTGCTACAGTCAAAAGAGAATAGAATAGAATAGAATAGAATAGAATAGAATAGAATAGAAAGTCCTTAAAGGCAAATTCATTTTTAAAAAATCTTATTCAGATGTAAATATGAGACAAATAATGTTATTTACTGTTTTTGCATTTTTTTGCACAGTTTATTACTGAATATTAACAAAATGGAGAAAATGCGAATGGTGAATAAACTGAACAAGAACAAATTACAAGAATAAAATTAAACTTGAATTAATTAAACTGGAGTGCACTACATTTTGAAAGCATGTTCATTTTAACGTTATTGGCAAGAAAACCATGAGACTCATTGTAATTTATTAGGCCTACTTTATTCTTTAATCTATTGACAACATTTAAACAACAAAAGATGCACTTCACCAACATTACAATATATCTCATGTATCTGTTTTAGCCAGTTTTTTTGTTTTGTTTTGTTTTGTTTTGTCTGTTCTTCTTTAACTCCGTCTTGGAAATGTTTGGGTAATAGATGCTGTAAAGATGTTGTGTGTGTGTTGAACTGATATAGAGCTAAAGTAGACTGACTGACCCCATGGGCCAATACAATGGAGATAAAATAGATGGATTAGAAATGGTATCTGAATCTGTCATGGCTTCCCTGAGAATAGACTGAATGACTCGGCTGTCCTCTCCATACATCTGACAACAGGTCAGACATGGATGCCTCCTAGCTCCATTTTAGCTGACTTAACTCTTGCAGACACATTATATCATCTGTCTCTGTTTATTCATGTATTTTCTGTTTATTCATGTATTTTTTATTGTATGTATTTTCTGTTTCTGCGAGACACAGGATTTCTGGAAAAGGAGGACAAACTTAAGCCTCAAATAATGATTCTCTTTCAGACAATAATGATTTCACATAATTAGGATTTCATTAAAACTTTTAAACTTTTAAAATGCGTTAATTTGAACAAAAGTTAAAGTAAAGACATTTATAATGTTACAAAATACTTCCATTATATAGTTTTATGTATATCTAAATAACAAATTAAAACACCTTCAGCTAGATATGCAAGAATAATGTCCAATTAGCACATTGAGACAATCGATTTTTGTAAAATATAATTATTTTTCTACAAAATGATGTTGTAGTAATCAAATTAATGTCATTTCATGTAGAATACAGATTCATGTTCCTGCTACTACAAAAGGTCTGTCAAACTGGCAATTCATAATCATCTGAATAGGCATACTACCTCTTTTATTCAGCCGTCTACATACGATTGAATCAGAAAAGACAATTAGATCGTATCTTACTCAGTCATGGATCTGATTCCAGAAGGGCGATGGAGCAGATCCTATCTGTTAATAAGCACAGATCTACATGGTGTCAGTTGTCACGCTTTTGGTGTAAACTATCAGTTTGAAGGAGATGTTGCTCTGTGTCAGTGAATACTGACACTTTGGTGGGTTTGATTTTGTCCCGGCAGCTGTCTGGTCTAAAAATAACCCCCATTTGCCCAGTAGAATGAATATGGGATTTCAATGCATCTGCTGCCTCTCATAACAATTAATCAAGGAGATCATGCCAGAGCTTTAAATGAATTCTCGCTTCCTTAGAGAGTCAGAATGCTTTAACTAATTGTTAGGAAATGTGTGACTGAAAAATAGGCGCAATCTCAGGGGTGAGAGCATTGTGCACATAATTCAGCCTGTTACTAATTTGCTGTCTTCCTGGATTTGAGAGAATTACCATCATATGAAAAGAGAAGACCATTAAGAAATAAAACATCCCTTCACGAAGCAAACAAAGCCCTGTGCTACAAATAGGTTTCATTTTGTCAATATAATACTTAACGGAACAGATTGTCTTGCAAAAGAACATTTCCCATCTGGCTGTACAAATACATCCTGAATCATGATCAGGGCTGCATTACTGACTGGACATCCTCCAGTACAGAAGTCCATTAACATCCATTCTTATTAACATCCTTGACTCAGATGCGGACCAAATCATGTGATGAGTGCTTGGTGACTGTAAGAACATCATTTATGTTGACTGTTATATATATATATATATATATATATTATTATTTTAACTGTAGGCTCCAGTACCCTTGCTTTTGATGGACGGATATATGAGTGTATCAAATACTGTTTTTAGGTTAGTTTAGTTTTTTTTTTAGTTTACAGTAAGATCATGTATGTTAAAGTTAGTTAACCTTTGCATTAACATGAAATGTCAATGATCACTAAGTTTTGGTAATAAAGTCAATGTACAGTAATGAACAGTAGCATTAAGAAATTAATATATATAAAAGAGCTTATGCTTTAATTTTCATCAATTAAATTAACCTTATTATAAAGTGTAACCCATTTGTTGTTAAATCAATAAAGAAGCTTATATTTTTATATGTGTTTCTGCTATAATAAGAGACTAATCTCAGAAGCCAAGAAACAGCAATAAATGCAGTATATGCAAACTTTAACCTGCATATTGATGAAACCCATTGGATATTGCAGAGGTTAATCAAATTATGGAAATGTTCACAACTTTAAAGGACATCAAATAAAATTGTCAATACAAAAATGACTTCAGTGCTGTTTTCATACCAAACAACAAGGCTACATTCTTAAAGATAAAGGTTCTTTATTTCATTGATGGTTTCATTAAAAGCATTGCACAAAATGCAATTTTGGCGTGTTTGCAAAACAGGAACTGGGGGTGATTTTAGCATCTTTTAACAGTTGTCACACTATTTATATATATATATATATATATATAAAATGTATTTAAAATACATTTATTTCAAACTGAGTATACTTCAAATCAACATATTTCTTGACATTACTTAATACTTAATGATATAAAATCATATATATATATATTTGGAGTATTTCTTTATTGCACAACGCACATTTCTTAATATTATGCCTAAAATGTGTTTTAATATCACTATTAATAAGGACTGTATGATCTCTGTATAATATCAGTCTTTAAATGCAAGATATTTAAAGTGTACCTGAAGTATACTTGCAAAAGTTCAACTTCAGCACAATCAGATACACTTCAGTATATCTTTAGTTGGACTTCAGCACTACTTCCACACAATGAAGGCAAAAAATTAGTTGTGCCAGTTTAGCAGAATTTAAGTATATCAGTATAGTATACCAAAAGTACAATTACAGGGTATTTTTATTAAGCACATAAATATGTAAATTTATTTGTAGTTTACTTAGCACTAAATAAATGAATTTCAAATACATTTTAGTATATTGTTTTCTACTAGGGACCATATGCAAAAAAAATTATATTTTTGATATACTGTATTATTCTGCTATCAGTAAAAGATTTTAGTAAAGTGTGCAATGATGATGATAATGTTTGTTCAAGCACATTTCATGAATAAATCTCTATTGTTAATTGGAATAATTAACAACTTCACAACATTACATTGCACCAAAATACATCACATTTAAGTTTATATATCTTTGCTTAATCATGTCCAAGATGTCATCCCTAAATATGAAGCCCTATCAGCTAGGAATGTGAAGGAAGTCTCATAAATTACTTATATAGCGATGGATAAATAAATTAAGAAATGACACAGCAGCCTGTTTGAAAAAGTGATATTTCACCACTTATCTCGCTGGGCCTGTACTCTCCTGACAGAACAGTTTCACACCTTTAGCAGTGCTCCTGGCTCACCTCGGTGCTACTTCATACGCAGTCTGTCTGCATCGGAGGACATGGCCTCTGACTGCAAGTCCTCCACGCTCACAGTGTGTAGCAGTAAATACCTTGTAAATTTGGCAGGCTGTACTTTACCTTTAATGCAGCATTGATTGATTTCAAATCCACTCTGCTGGAGTTTAGAGCCAAACCAACAAAAACAGCGTCACTATCCTAAGACATCAACACTGCAAAAAGAGTGTGCAAAAAGGAGATTTTAATTTTCATCAAAAGATATTAGGGGTGGATTGCAGTGCTTTTGTGGGAGGATTTATTGCCGAGCTGAAACAGGAATCATGACTGTCATATTACATTCAGCTGTTTAGCCATAAAACTCACTTATGAAACCACAGGGATATCTTTATATCATTATATGCGCAAATCTTACTAATGCTTCCTGCATGCATTTTCTGCTAAAGAAAGTGGTTTTTACAGTGCCTTGTGTAAAATTCATGAAGATTCCAGCCCCCTCATTCTTCCAGCACCTGAGTTATGGTGTAAAACAGGTCTGGTGGTGAGCTTTATTACTCAGCTACTGAAGGCTGCAGATGAGAGCTAAATATCAAGCTGAGATCTCAAGCTCAGAGGAAGCAACATTTACCCAGACCCCCCCAAGGGACAGGAATCATTCTGTTTGCTACAGACTCCTCACACAGCGGAGGTCAACGTCTAAAAATATGCCAGGCTTGAGTTACAGTTGAGTTCAGTTCCGAGGAGAAATTACTGGGATATGGGGAGAAATTATAGGGCTTTATGCAGCTGTAAGGCAAACAATAAATGATGCCCTGTCAGCTCTGAATACCATTAAACATTTGAAGGTTTCATTAGAAGCAGGTGATATAAGCAGCAGCTGTAACATCACTCAACATGCATCAGTATGTAAATCTAGGAGCTGTACAACAGTGATAAGCAAACAAGCAAGCAATTACAACAGCAACAAGACAGGAGCGTTTGTATGTAGTTGATACAGTAGTAGCAGCAACAACACAACTGAAAGTTTGCTAGGTAAACGATACATGTAGGCCTTCTAGGTAAAGAACCAAGAACAGGTTTTTATAAATGTATTATTCAGTGAATGCTGACAAATAACATGCTAAAATAACATGTCAAACTTTATTGAACTAATATTCAGTGGCATTCCTACTGAACCAGCAGCGCATAATAAATTACCCAACAGTTTAGTCCGATTCCCCAATGAATGACTCCTCTGAGATGATTCTTTGGTCATGCTGTAGCCATATTTTGGTACATTACAATGTAGTCCGATTCCTGAACCAGTGACTCTTATGAAAGTGAATCAAACACATGCAACCATTGTTTTTTGTTATTGAAAGATTGTGAGACTTAAATCGGTATAAAATAAAGGTTATTTATTTTAGAACCTTTAACATACATGGAACCTTTCCATTCCACTAAAGGTTCTTTATAGTGGAAAAAGGTTCAGTAGATTATTAAAATGTTCTTCACACTACCAAAAAATGCTTATTTTGGGAACTGTTCACTGAACGGTTTCTTAGGAAACCAAAAATTGTTCTTCTATTGCATTATTGTGATGATCCCCATTTGGAAACTCTATTTTTAAAACTGGGTCCTTCATCTGATAATATACGCCTAGTTGTAGAATATGAGTGCTGCTTTCTAAAAATAAATTAATTATATTTATTGTTACATTATTGGTTTGTTCAATAATGTTATTTTATATAATTATTTTAACTGATTTATTTTCAAAATTATAAATGTCCTGTTGTTGGTATTTAAAGCATTGCATTGCATTGCACTGAAATATAGGCTATTGCTGACCTTTTGATATCTTATCAAAACACAAGGCATATGAGATCTTCTAACCAGACGATTCTTCATATTCCCAAAACTAGATTAAAATCAAAGGGGGATAGGGCCTTTTCTGTGGTTGCTCCTGGTTTATGGAACCCTTTTCCAGTGCACAATAAATCTTCCCCATCTGTGAAGATCTGATAAGAGTGAACTGGATTTAATTGTGTTTGTGTGGATGTATGTAATTGCTTATATTGTATTAATTATGCTGGAAAGCACTCTGGTCAATGGCAGTTAATAACATTTCTTAAAATATAAAATAAAATTTGTATTTATGTCTTTTTATTAATATTTATTTCTCAAAGGAGGAGTCAGAACTGAAATCATTACAATTCTTTAAGTTTGCTACATTATTTCTCACACTGTAGTAAATATTCACATAAACCAAACAGTTCTTATATAATCATTCATAAGTAGGTTCTGAGAGACATTTAGGTTTATGCAAAGCATGAACCCGTAGTTTTTACGGTGCGTTCATGTTACCAGTGAACTGGCCAAATCATTGCTGACACCAAGTGAAAGAAGAAGGAAGTGCACATGTAAAGCATTTTCTTTGCATGTCCTTTCATTTTCCCCTCTGTATAATGTGAAGCAGGACAGCCGCTAAGCCTGTTCCGCTTTTGAAGTTGCCTTTATACATCCAGCTGCTCACAGAAGCAGCATGTAATAATCAATCTCTATGTGTCCCTGTCGGAACGGTTTCGCTAGAGCCGTTGGTCCACAGGTGTTTGTTCCAACTGAGCAGGACTCTTGATTTATCTAATTAACTGGTCCTAGTAGGATGAATCAGATGGTGCCGTTTATGGTTGCAGCAAACATCTGAGGACAATAGAGCCCCAGAGATGAACAACATTGGAGCAAGTGGGATTAGATTCATTTCTAGCAGCTGGTGAGGAAAATCACTTCCTTTCTAAGCCCATAGGAGAGGAAAGGAGAGGCATATGCAATCTAATCCTGTGAGTATTACTGCCAACAGATATACATTAATGCATCAAGTTAATAAGCTCTATGATTATTAAACCATGGACAGAACAAACTGGCGACTCCTTTTTGGCTCTAGTTTGATTACAAACACACTGGATGCCCTGACATACAGTAATACTAAAACCTAACCAGTGGCAACAGTAAAATGTAATATTCAATAGATATAAATAAAAATGTCGTTAGTAATTTCAATACTGTCTCTGTAAATAGCTGACAAATGTTCAGGCAGGTCTCTGGTCTTCCTGGCACTTTAACTACTCACACAATTGCAGTGCATTCCACAAATGCATTTCGGCAGTACATTTTTAAAGTCTTTCTTTCATTACTTTGACAAAATTCTCCTTTCAACAGATGTTATCAGAAAGGAAGCACATTTTTCTGAAGTTATGAATATGTTTCTGTTCCTCTGAATGTCAAACTTTTTTTCTTTTTTGTCTTTTTTTCTTCTGTCACCGTTGATATGATTTTCAAGATTCTGGTTCAGAGTTCCAAATAATCACACAATCGCTGTTGTTCATCAAAAGGCTTTCTCTCACAGAGCACTTCTAAAGACACTCGTCAGGGGGTTTAAGAACCAAACCTGCATTTGACTTTTGATGGCTTCAACGATCGCTCATTGAGATCAATATATTTCCACTTTAGAGAGAGAAATAAATATGGGTTGTTATCATGCTAGACCCAGTGGTTTATCACATCTGTGAAGCTTTTTTCTTTTCCATTCAAACCCCTTTTTGAAAGACTAAGATAGCAATGATTTGAAATTTCATAATTTATATTCAATGAGCATTGATCTGTTTTCTTCTAGTCGGTCTTGCAGGGTGACACCAAGTGCTTGACAAGGTAAGCATGTGAAATAAAGGCTTCACAAAGTGTGTTTCAAATAATCAGAGCAGCTGCACAAAATCAATGCTCTTTAATTATAAATGAGCTCATTAATTGATCTCTTAAAAAGAAAAAAAAGAAAGAGTGTGTCTGTTTCAAGAGAGATGTCAGTGCTCAGGACACCTTCAGGTCCCAAACTTTTCTGGCTAAATTCACAGTATATGCATTATTTGATTAAATAATTCAGTTAAATTAATTTATATTAATTACATATTGTTTACTGTTCTTATTTAAATCCTGTATAAACTAATTGAATTCAGCAACAAGAATTTCAATAATAATAATAAAACAGTTTTCTGATAATAATGATCAGAAAATGATTAGGGAAAAAACATAATTTCAGATGAAGATGTTGGATCAACTTCAGTCAAAAATGACAAACTGACAAATGACAAAATAAAATAATGAAATTGAAATCAAATATCAAATTGAACAGACATATAATTTTTTTTTTCACTTTCCCATAATATGATTAACATTTGACAAGATTTCACTTAAATTGGCCTACAAGAAATTCATTACAGGAAAAAAATGAGCTGGGAAATACATGCGATCAATTTCATGTGCTCTGTAAGATCGTATTTCAAAAATCAATCAAATCAAATCAAATCACTTTTATTGTCACATCATCACAGCACATGTGCCTTGGTGAGTGAAATTCTTGAGAGCGTGCTCCAGACAGTGCAGAAACAATTAACATATAGACAGTACCATTACATACTTACAGACTTATACAGACAATGTGCAAATACACATACATATACTCAGTACACACAGTGTACTGTTAGACATACTTACAGTTATCAATACACATTATACACCGTATGTACACATTCTACATTATGTACACATATATACACACACAGTAATATGCAAAGGTGCAGCAGATTATACATAAGCTGGATACACAAATGTCATGGATGTGCATTGGATGGTATCCAGTGGTAGCAGATAGATTGTTGTATTTGTGCAGTGTGTACGTGTAGTCGAGTTTGAATTGTGTTGGAGTTAAAGTGCAGTGCGTGGCATATCGTAAAGTGGGAGTGTGCTGTAGGGTGTATTAGTTCTGGCTGTTCATTAGCCTGATAGCCTGAGGGAAAAAGCAATCCCTCAGTCGGCTAGTGCGGGATCGGATGCTGCGGAGACGTCTTCCTGAGGGCAGCAGAGAGAACAGTCTGTGGGACGGGTGGCTGGAGTCATTGGTGATCCTCCGGGCTTTCCTTATACACCGCCTGGTGTAGATGTCCTGGAGGGAGGGAAGCTCACCTCCAACAATGTGGCGGGCAGTTCGCACAACCCTTTGCAGAGCTTTGCGGTTGCCAGCGGTGCTGTTTCCAAACCAGGCGGTGATGCAGCTGGTCAGGATGCTCTCCACAGTGCAGGTGTAGAATGATCTGAGGATGCTGGGGCTCATTCCAAACTTCCTCAGCCGTCTCAGGAAGAAGAGGCGTTGATGTGTCTTCTTCAGCACTGCATCTGTGTGAGCGGACCATGTGAGATCCTCAGTGATGTGAACGCCGAGGAACTTAAAGCTGTTTACCCGCTCCACAGGTGTCTTGTTGATGGTGATGGGTGTGTGTTCTCTGCTCTGTCTCCTGAAATCCACCACCAGCTCCTTGGTCTTGTCGATGTTGAGTGAGAGGTGGTTCTCCTGACACCATTTAGTCAGGGTACTCACCTCCGCTCTGTAGGCCGTCTCATCATTTTAGTATTTCTAATAACCCTACAAATTCCACACATATGTTAATATCATTAACTATAGTAGCCTAGTAATTACAATAAAATAAAAGGCTGTTCAATAAAAAAATATATAATTTTATTTTTTGCACACAACTATAAACAGCTTTAACAACAAAAGCAAAAACTTCCTATTAGCTGGTTTTGGATGACATCTTGTGGTCGTACCCTATCTGTGCAACTTGATAGCTGAGACAAACATGTCCATAAAAGAAAACCTTGTCTGAAGAGGTCTTATACAGCCATGTTAAAAGGCTCTTTGCCTGCTCAAAATTGAATGTAAATTATGCCTTTTCAGACCCACCTCTGCCCCATGCAATGCAATTATGCCACCTCTGAGCAGCATTAAACAGTGTGTAAAAACACCTATGGCACTTCAGAAGTGCTTCTGTGCCAGCTTTACACTACTGTGTAAATTTGGCATGGGAATCAGAAACAGTAATTCCTATAAGCCATAAAAGCATGTTGCCAGTTATGAGTGATATGGATTAAACAAATTCACTTACATTAGACAATTTTGTTAAGAAATTAATAATTTATAGAGGACAATTGATCATATTATATAGAATATTAATATGAATGAAATTAATCTTTGTTCTAAAACAAACTAGATTTAATTTTGAATAATAATAATAATATAGGCCTAATAGATCCTAGCATTCAGGTGACAAGTGACAAACTATAAGGAATGAAGAAAAAAATGGTTATGATGGCTGTTGACATGAAGTTTTCACTTTGAAAGTTTTGAAAGGCTACTTTATAACAAACTACAATAGGAAGTTTGAAACCATAGACCGCAGGGTAGCGCCATATTTAATTTTTGGCACCACTATCTCCCAGGAGCTAAAGTGGGACATTCACATTGACTCCATTGTTAAAAAGGCCCAGCAGAGGTTGTACTTCCTTTGCCAGTTGAGAAAGTTTAACCTGCCACAGGAGCTGCTGAAACAGTTCTACTCTGCCATCATTGAATCCGTCCTCTGCACTTCAATAACTGTCTGGTTCAGCTCAGCTACCAAATCTGACCTCAGAAGACTACGGAGGGTAGTCCAGACTGCTGAGCAAATCATTGGTACAACCCTCCCTACTCTCCAAGAACTGTACTTATCCAGAGTGAGCAAAAGGGCTGACAAAATCACTCTGGACCCCTCACATCCAGCACACTCTTTGAACTGTTACCGTCTGGTCGACACTACAGAGCTCTGAGCACCAGAACGACCAGACACAGGAACAGTTTCTTCCCTCAGACAATCCATCTCATGAACACTTGACAATAATTGTGGAACACACAACACTATTTATACACTTATGCACTTATTTATCTAACACACATACTTAGTCTACATTTCAAATTTGCACATAATATGCCTGTACATACAAAACTGTCTATTGTAATATACCTGTACATACAATTGTCAATTTGTATATTGTTATTCCTTATTTACCTGTTCTATTTTTATTCTTTTATATCTGTGTTTTTGTTCTGTCACTGTCATTCTGTTGCTCTGTGGAAGCTTCTGTCACGAAAACAAATTCCTCGGCTCGTATGTGTAAACATACCTGACAATAAACCTTATTATTGTATAATAATGTGATATAATATAATAATAAAGCTCATCTGATTCTGAAACCGCTTGGTTATAAGTTAAATGCCCACCAGATGCCGCCAGATATTTATATTTAGTCATAGTCCCAAAAACTTTTGAACTTGATAAGCTGATTAGGTCTAATTTTAATGTCGCAACTTCTGATTTCCAGTATATCAAAAATGCGGTCGAAATTTGGAAAGCTCGCAGAACGGGCACTACTGAGGCTGTCTTAAAATTAAATCAGACTATTAAATATGAGCTGGATTTTCAGCGCAATTTAATCTAATGCAACATGCCATCCTCAAAAAAGTGAAACAAATATACATTATTATATACATTAACACAATAAATCTTGGCGTATAAATTATTATGGCAGTTAGAAAGCTGTAAAGCGTCACAGGGATTGTGCGGGACTCCTCCTGGCTGGTGACGTCACGAGGCTTCTCCTAATGTAAGTGAAGCACTTGAGAGCGAGACCCGCGCGTAACGGTCCACACTCAAGAGACTGACTGCATCTTCAAAAAAAAGTAAGTAGAATTTATATTTTTTGGCGTTAATTTTTTCATCGGGCTTTTCATCGATTAGTGGAGTATTGCTGTCCTCGTTGCTGTCTTCCACTGAGCTGCCACTTTTCCTTGTTGAACTCACAGCTGAACTCACAACTGCTGTTTCTGACACTTCAGATCGAGTTTATGGGGGTTCGCTGTGTTTGACACTTGAAATTGAGCTGTGTGCGTGTATATCCAGAGTCTTCTGAATGTCTTCATCTGTTTCCTAGGATTTCACAATCCGTTTCAACTTGTCTGAGGTTCACCCACCCACCGGAGACAGTCTTGTATCTTATAAAGAATCAGAACCTATGTTTCGCTGTTTAAAACTCGCATGTAGCCCTTAAAACTGCACGATAACTAGAGAACTGCCAGAACATTTCTTTTGCGCCATATTTTAGACTGATCAATGTTACTGTAATGCAGATTTTATTAGTAGCCTATCAGGACTCAAACCTTCAGGAAACCTCTCATGTCAAACTACTAAGAAGCTTATCTTAAATAATATATACTAGCTCCGCAGAATTAATGTTTAATTAAACAGCCTGAACATGATTTTCTTACCCCATTTCTCCTCATAAGTCATCTACATACATATTTTGAGATATACTGTAAAATACTTTGCAATGAAACATGGTGCAGATAATGTTTTGAACTCTGTCTGGAAGGTACATACTTGACAAAAAAAGTTTTGTTTGTTTGTTCAATTCATTTATTTGGCAGAGCATTAACCATTACTGCAGTATTTAAGGAATTCATTTTGTTTAAATATTGTATTAAAGCCATGTCACCAAAAAGCAACTGTCATGCTTCAAAACTGCATGCTTGTAAGACAAGTTCAGTCCTGAAAACGTCTCAACTGAAGCCTAAAGGTCTGTGACATTAACAATTACTTTAACAATATGCACAGAGATTCTTTTGACACCACAGACCGGTGTGTCCATAACCTGAAGGTGTTTTCTATGATGCAATATAAGTTTTGGGAAATGCAGCACATCCTTATTTCACAGGCATTTCCTCTGTATTTCTGAAACAAAAGGTGGAACAGAGCAGATCCTGCAGCCCTATAACACACACACACACACACACCCATACACACACACAAAAACAAATATATAAAAGTGAAATCTGTTTCAGATTTCAACAAACAACAACAGACAACAGCTATTTTAACATGCCATTTTCAGACACATTTTGTTCAGTTCTGAAGAAACATCTCTAAAATACTCCACAGATCTCCACAGATCATTTTCAATATCTCTCATAATTATTTTCACAGCATAACATGACTGCTACCCATTTGCTGATAATTTAAGTCCATATTTGCTCATTACGGAATGTATTTCTATGTGAACAGTCTTATAACACTGGGCCTAAGTGACTTTGCTTTCACTAACGGTGAGACTTTGTGGTGATCTACTGGTTTTAAACATATTGAAGTGTCCAAAAACATAGCAATTAGCTTGTTGGAGTGATAATCTGCTGGATTACAATAATTAGTATTTTCATAATATGTCAGACTGTTGTGTGAGAGACATTCCCAGTAGGCTACAGCTGGGCATTTTCTCTAAAGGCGCTTCACTGTGTGTGCTTTCTTCCCCAAGGTAGTAGCCATGGAAACCACTGATGTGTATTGCTGGAGAGCCTTTATAGTTCATGATCAGACTTAAGAGGATGCTGAGTTGCACTCAAACACTATCCTACTTTTGATTACTAAAAGCAAGCAACGTTTGATCCTTAAGCTTGCATGCTGCACACTTAAAGCAGCTCAGATGGAACTTCTATTTGTAAATGAATAATTCAATCACTTTGAACAATATTTGAAGCAATAATTGGATAACATAAGTCATTGCTGAAAAAATAAAATAAAATCAATAGAAGTATAATAATTAACATTAAAAATGAAAAACGTAGCAACTTTGATCTCAGGCTATATAGGCGATTAACTGTATAAACCTTCATAGAGACCAAGGCCTTTTATTTTCTGTTAGTGTTCAAGAGAATGTTACGAATACGGTAGACGTGTCTGGACAAGAACAAATATTTCTGCCCTAATTAGCCTTCCTTTAAGACATGTAGTGACAAAGTGTGGGCTCTCTTAGGTTTAGGAAAAGTGGAATGAGGCCATAAAACTGAAATTTAACTTGATATAGACCGATATGGAAAGAGTTGTACGAGTTGGTCTACAATGGCTAATCTTACTGTGATTAAATTACTGATTAATACTGAATGAAAAAAATATCACAGTCAACGGCGTGTAATCCTTGTTGATGAATGCTTGTTTTTAATCAGAAAAGAACTGTTACATAACATTAGAAAAAAAATGAATACGTTCTTTAGAAAATATTTGAGAACTGAAGATTTTTTTTAAGAATTACACTTACGAATATTCTTATAAAAGTCTTGCAATTTCTTGAACTCTTCGTTCATCTCTGGTGGTGTTATTGTGCAAACAATATCAAGTTTCAGGCACACTTTTTTAAGGTCCAATTCTCGCTATTAACAAACCATTAACTACAACTTTTGCCTCAAACTTAATTGGCTGCTTATTAATAGTTAGTAAGGTAGTTGTTAAGTTTAGGTATTAGGTTGGATTAGGGATGTAGAATATGTTCATGCCGGATATGTGCTTTATAAGTACTAATAAACAATATGTTAATAATAGGCATGTTAATAAGCAAGTTAATAGTGAGAATTGGTCCCTATACTAAAATGTTACCCAAATTTGCTTAAAGAATAAATTCAGCGGGAATTAAAAAAGCAAACTTTCTTTCACCTTTACTTTGTGACAGATATTATGGAAGGCCATTGATCTCTCACACTGAAACAAACATGGGAAGAAAAACTTGAGACAAGACGTGGAGTTCGGTAGCAATACATGCCATGGCTGCCCATCGCATTCGATCATCGAACAACAACGCTGTGCTCCCTCGCTGCAGATCTGAGGGTGCTCTCATCGATCTCAGTGAAGGAGTGTCAGAGGCCACCCTTACAAATGTTAAAGGTTTCCTTTCTTATTTTCACCTCACAATCACTATACTGTTAACTTCTAGTTTTACCCTCATTCACTTTTTTTTCTTAACAGTGCCTTCACCTAGTGCCTTGCGACTGGATACTACTTCCTCATTTGGAGCTGTCAGGGAAGTGATTGCCATTAAGGATTACTGTCCGTCCAGCTTTACCACACTCAAGTTCTCAAAGGGAGACTGTCTTTATGTTATAGACACATCGGGTGGAGAGTGGTGGTATGCACACAACAGTAAAGAGATGGGATACATCCCAGCTGCTTACGTACAGCCGATCAATTATCGAGAGTCCACGTTCAATGATAGCGGCATGATTGACAGCCTGAGTGACATTTCTGAGGGAGTGAAAGAAATGGATATCTCTGGGGAGTGGACGGGGTCCGCCAAAACCACAGAATCTAGAAATGACAATCCTTTTGTTAATAAACGGATGTCAACTAACCCTTTCCTAAATGGCACACTGCAAGGCACCCCTGACCAAAACACCAACCAGAATTCAGCAAAGGCTTTGTGTTTTGGTAATCTCTCACCTCCCATCTCAAACACCAGCAGCACGATTAATATTAATGGTTCTGAAAGTGGGCTGTGTGACACAAAAAGTATTAGCTATGGCTCAGGAATTGGCACAAATTTTCACAGAGACAATCCATTTTTTAGGAGCAAGCGCTGCTACAGCATGTCAGAATTGTCTGTCCTACAGTCCCTGTCTGATGGGAATCAAGGTTCTTTGAGTTTTTTTGGTGGCATGAAGTCACCTAAACCTGAGCATTATCAAAGTAGAGAGGATTTCAAAACAGCATGGCTAAATCACCGTAAACTTACACGATCCTGCCATGACCTGGACTCCATTGAACAAAACCCAGGTTGGGGTCAAACCCAGCCAATAGAGACCAACATTGTGTGCAACCTGGACAGTTCTGGTGGTGCCGTGGAGCTGCCAAATACCAGTATCAGTATACATATTCCTGAGGGTCATGTTGCACCGGGTGAGACTCAACAGATATCATTGAAGGCCCTTCTGGACCCACCGTTGGAGCTTAACAATGATAGATGTACAACCGTAAGTCCAGTGGTAGAAGTAAAACTCAGTAACATGGAAACCAAGACCCCAGTCACTTTAGAGATGAAGGTGTCTGTTGTAGTGAAGATAGAGAGCCGCAAAACCACAGAGGTGGTGTGTGTGAGAAGCGACTTCAAGGAAGGTCCGTATGTCCCGATTACACATGTATACATGTATGGAGACACAGTTCAAGTGACTCTGGACAATTTAGAGCCTTGCATGTATGTCTCTGTAGTTGCCCAAGCACAAACAGTGGCCCCATACAACACAGTCTGGGAACATGTCGTAAAAAAGGTCACTCTTGGGGTATATGGACCAAAGCACATCCACCCATCCTTCAAGACAGTGGTGGCCATTTTTGGCCATGACTGTGCCCCAAAGACGTTGCTAGTGAGTGACGCAAAAAAGCACTTACAGTCAACTCCACCTGTCGTCCTCCAACTCTGGGGAAAGCACCAGTTTGTACTAACAAAACCTCAAGACCTTCAGGTTGGCGTGTTTTCAAACATGTCCAATTTTGAAGTGAGAGCCAATGAACAGGCAAGAACCATGAGGGGATTTCAGATCAAACTTGGCAAAGTGGCCCTCCTCATCTACATGATCGCAGCACGCGATTCAACTGACATTTCAGACTTTACTTTGCGTATTCAGGTCAAGGATGATAAGGACTGTATCTTGGCCCAGTTTTGCGTTCAGACCCCAACCCCACCACCCAAAACAAGCACAAGAAGCTCCGTTCAAAGGCGCTTCCTCAAGAAAAAAGAAGTGAACAAAATCATACTGTCTCCTCTTGCAGCGACCGCAAAGTACCCTGTGTTTCAGGACAGACTAGTCAAAAACCTAAAATTTGCTAAGTTTCTGAAAACTGTTGTAAGACAGTCCAAAAGCCTGTATTTGCTAGAGTATCTTAAATGTGACGTAGTGGCCCTTTTGAGTGAAGAAAAAATAAAACTTAAAGGACATCTATGGACCAAAGAATGGTACATTGGATACTACCATGGAAGAATTGGGTTTGTGCATGCAAAAAACATTTTAATCATGGGAAAAGTGAAACCTGTTCATTTCAAAGGGCCTGATCTTACAACCATAATCCTTTTAGAGCAGCTCCTAAAGCCCTGCATGTGCCTGACGTACATTTACGCATCTGTGCGGACAATACTGATGGAAAACGTGGCGAGTTGGAGAGTATTTGCTGACGCTTTGGGCTACGTCAATCTGCCTCTGACACATTTCTGTCGGACAGAGGCAGAAAGTGAGCCTGAAAAAGTGGCTTCTGTTCTTGAGAAGCTCAAGGAAGACTGCAACGCAGCTGAGGGCAAGGAGAGGAAGTCTTTTCAGAAGGAACTCATGAAGGTAAGCTCTGACGTGGAAGTAGATCTGTACTGGGAGAACCTTTATAGAAACCATTTTTAAAAGGTATATAAAATGCTATTGGAGGTTTTCTTAAAACTGACAGCCCGATAATCATTTTCATGTAATGGCTGGTAACTGATAAATGGCCAATATTAAAATTTGATAATATTTTTTTTAAATAAATTAAAAATGTATCTTATTTATATTTGGTCATACACATTCACTTATTCAATATTTATAAGGCTTGCAACTGCAAAGAGAGACGAGAGAAGAGTGACGTTTTTGAAAGTTATAAGTCTGAAAGTCAACAACAGAAAAATATCCTACTTAAAATACAAAAAATGTCATTACTGAAAAAAGAAAAACTTGATAAAGCTGCATGCAATTTCAAGATAGAAAAATAGTATTAATTTAAAAATTAAAGGTATCTAAAATTGAAATTAAAATGTTTGGTGTAAGACAGAGTTTGACCTTGCTGGTGTGATTGGAGGATTTACTCCAATCTTTTCAGTTTTGCAAATGAACAGATTTGTATGAATTAAACTATGAATAATATATGATTTCTCTAGTTGATACCAGAACGTGTCAAATAAATATTTCATAACGTTACTCAAAGCGTTTCTCACAAACACTTAAGACTCAAAGCAAAGACCAAAGTGCCACCTTATTTGCAGAACACCACCAGACCCACTTTAACATGCTATCCTGGATCAAAACAACAATATGATCAATATAGTAATCTTTCCTAAATAAACCGACTGAAAATCATTCAATCTCTCACACAAAACCTTATCTCTCTCATTTGGTCTATATTACAATGATAGATAATGTGCTAAGATGCAGGTTTGTCTGGTTGTCACCTGCCTCAACCACTCTGTGCCGCTGTGTCAATAAGCCTGAAGTGAAAACTTTGTCAACAGGAACCTGAAACAGGATGCTTCCCACGGAAATATCAAGTTGCATACACTTATATAAATCTGCTGTATGATGCATCAGCCATTCTGCAATAATCCCCTAAAAGAAACCTCTCTTATACCAAAGAGAGCGTACACTGAAGATTCTCTAAGTAAAAATCACATATTTAAACCAGTAAATACATTTAAAAAAAAATTGTCAACATGCAGCAATATAGACCATATGAAGCATGCGCAGACATGCACAAGTTTAGGTAATACAGGCACTGGACTAAAATAACAATGAGCTGAAACAACATCTGCTCGAAAAACCATATTAGAGTGTGATTGAAATTATGATATTGACAATATACATACATCATGTAGACTATGCCTTTGACATAATCATTGAAGTGAAGCAAATGAATGTCAGTGTCAGGTACATACATTTGTGTCACACTGTATGAACTAAAATTAGGAAGGGTCATCTGTGACCGTCTCGAACGTGAAAATGCCGGAAGATGTGAACGTGTTGAAGGAGAATCTTAGTTGTGCAGATGTTTCCTTTTTTATTGTTAGAATCTACACAGAAGCATCAAATGTGGAACAAGAGACGCCCTAAATTACACAACCCCCCACACCTACAAATCCATTGCCAGGAGATTGCTAACAGACATGCATCTGCAATTCTCTTCACATCTGAATAAAGTACTTGCATTTTCTGCATAGAGAAGAATTAGCATTTTAGAGCAATGGGTTCCCTCTGGAATTTCTAAGGGGTTTTTGATTTATGAATAAAATGAGGTCTGTGGTTAACATTACATGAAGAGATCTTCCTGTTTTGTACTACAAAATAAATTACACCGAGTCAGATGTGAATATTGAAACCCATTAGAAATTCCCTTAAGAATCTGTGGTGAATTAATCTTTTGGGCTGGCCTACAAATTGACATAATGACTGAACAGCATTAGAGAACTTTGTAATTCCATTTTTAATCAGTAAAAGTTCCAGCTGTAATGCTTTCATGAGAAGGTTCTTTGAGTTTTTGATTCCTCGGTATCCTCCCACTTCCCTTTGCCTATTGTTAGAGCAGGAGAGCGGCCCTGTATAAACTGTCAGTGATTTCTGACAATAGTTTATAAACAGAAGACAGAATTGTCAGCTTATATAAAAGGAAATCACAAGAGGCAGCCAAGAGGGAAGATAATAAAGGATAAGTACTATCATAAAATCAGATGTTAAAGAAGAGGAATTCAAAGTAAAAACATGTAAAGTAATTTTCTGCCCAACTGTCTTAATAATGTAAGCTACATCTTGCTGTGATTATGTCTAGTGAGCTCAACAGTGTTAAATTAAAGCTAAGTGAATGTATGAGTACACTGACTAATTCACAAGTTATGTTTTATGAATTTAAAGAGTTCCTGCACTGATTAACTGATTGGTAGATCATGATGCTAACAATACTAGTCAATTAGATTGATTAAACATTTGTAGCCTGAATTCACTGCAAGTTGCTTCGCATAAAAGTGTCTACCTTGCATGGGTCAAATTAATGAATAACTTTAGAACTATGTTTAAATTTGCCAGAATGTTAATCTGAATAAATAAACTTTTCTGTGCCAATATCAGCCAGGTTCACTGGGTACATTAATGCAAAACAAGTAACATAGTATCTGCATGCCAAAAAAAAAAGAAGAAGGAAACAGATAAATCATGAAGACAAGAGGCTCAAAGCACTGAGGAAAGTTCAATGAACTGAAACATTTGCTCTTTTTTTTGAGCATCTACACATGCTTTCTTTTTTTGTATGTGCCAATGTTTTGTCAAAAATATTTTTGTAAAAAATAATTATGCACTGTAAAACAAAAAAGTTGGGCAAACTTAACATTTTAAGGCAACCAGCTTCAGCAGATTTTTGAGTTTTCTCAACTTCTCGTTTTAAGTTTATACAACAAAAAGTTGAGAAATTTCTTAAAAAACAAGTTGAGAAAACTAAAAAAAATCTGCTTTAGCTGGTTGACTTAAAATTTTAAGGTGGCCCAACTTTTTTTTTTTTTACAGTGTGGGAATCATTTAAAAAGCCTCTTCTCAGATATGATTTATTTCAATTTTTAGATTTGATGTGCAGATGTCTCGTTACTGAAGCAGCATACTTACAGACATTTTGGAGGTGTCTAAAGGAGCAATGAAGAGAACAAACCAATGAAACCAGCTTTGGCATATTTGTGGGCAAAGTAGATCAAAACATCATTAAATTAATCATTTGCTTTTCTCATTAAATTTAAAATTAATAACAGAAACATTACTGCTAATTTCATACCCGTTAAAAGATGAACTTGAAGCTTCTACAGTAGTTCTGCTTGCACACTTGACTTCATTTGAGGCATTAACAGCTGGTTCAGGATTCTGTGATAGTCAAAGTCTGAGTAGACAGGGTGTAGATTTAGTTTGGCTTTCTTTTACTACTGTGTCTCTGTAGGGCTTACTTAATAAGTTCCTGACTGTGACAGGGGTCAGGGGTGAGACACCTCAGGAAACAGGTGCACATGAAAGGCTTTATCTTTCTTTGGCTAATGCACACAATCAGTGTGTACACAGTGTGATACATTCACACACAATACACGTCTATTTCACTTTCATCTAGACAGTAAGTGGCACAGTAAGTCATCTTGATCATGATTATTTTAGCACTGCCTAATGTACAAGTCAAAGACATATTTTCCTGTTTGTTTGTAGAACTAGCATCTTTGATAAGAGGGAAGCCATCCAAGACTCCCGCTATCTCATTGCTCTGTTTGGAGCCAGACCTTTAACAGGTCTTCTGGGGCATCAACACTGTGTTCCTCCCCCTCTAAGCAGACTTCCTGTCATTCCAAACATTCCAAGCCATGGAACTGGAATCAGAGATTAGTAGGTTCAGGGCGTGTAGCTTTTAAACACTTACTGATTTTGTGTGTGTATGTGCATTTAAACATATTTGAGCGAATGAAGAACACCTGCATTTTTGACTAGTTTATATTTGAAAACTTAATTGCAGAAAGATTGATTCCTTTCTCTGTTGTATAAAGCAAGCACTAAGAAAGTGTAAATGTCACATGCCGTCATCATCAGATAAGAGTTTCAGACATTTTGTAGATCAGTGAACGTCATATATTCACAAGGTGCAGTGAACGTAAGTCCTTTTTTTAGTTTTTTAAATGTCACGCCAAACTCTCAGGAGAGAAAAATAAGGTCACGTTAATAAGACCGAACACTTGCCAACAGAACAACCGGATATTCCTCCCTAACATTTCCCTTGTCCAAGGGTCCCGGAGTCACTCTCATTATATTGTGCTCACAGGAGCATGCACGTCGCTTCCTGCATATCACCACATTTATCAAAGCACCCGGCTTGATGACTTGAGCTCTGGATTGGTCTGGATCTTCTGAAGCAGTGCTTAGAAAACCACTGACGCTATCTCAGTTTTGTAGTTTGTGTTGTGTACTCTTGTTAAAGTTTACTAATTAGAAAAGGCTTTACTTAGCAACCACTGAGAGGGGGGGGGGGGAGCACTTTTTTAAAATAGAACATTTGGTATTTGAGATTATGAAGGCAGATATCAACAATAGGACACAACTCTGCAAAGTACTAATTTTAGAAGATTTGATTTGAAGGCTATTTGAGTTTCAATGCCATATTTTGTGTTGGGATGCATGCGCTCTAAAAAACACTGGGTTAAAAACTATGACTACCCAATTTGGGTAGTTTTTAACCCAAGGGCTGGGTAAATATAGGACAGAACACATATGGGGTTAATTTTACCCAGCAAATTGGGTTGTTTATTTAACCCAACATAATTGGGTTGATTTAACCCAGCTAATGGGTTGATTCATTTTTATTATAATACTAGCTTATTTTTTTTTACTGTATACATGAAATAATGTTTACAGATTAACTTAAGTCCTCTAAACTTTTGTAAAATATTCCACACAACCACTGGTTTGCATGAAAACTTTATTTTACTTTATTTATCATTTTTACAGCCTTGTTCATTTTATGTATACATATTGCCTATTTAAACTCATTTAACGAACATTAAAAGTAAACATTAAACAGAAGTAATCCACGTGTAATTGTCCAGTCTCTGTTATTCCGTTTCCACCGTAACGGCGCTGGCTCTCGTGCCCGAGCTGGAGTCGTGTTCGGCGGGAACTGCTCAAGGCTGAGACCGCCGCCCTGCGTTTCACTCATAGCCGAAATATACCGCGACTGCCTTCATAACCTGCCCCAAAACAAGAAGTAAACAGCTCTGAGGACATATTTTAACATCCAAAGTATTTGTATTCTGTATCTTCATGAATAAAATCGTTTATTTTATGCAAAGCATCAGGCTTTTCCATCACGCGAAAAGACCGCGACACTCGTTAAAGGTGATTCATACCGCGCGCCTTTATGTTGCTCTGCATAAAATTGAAAGATATACAGCACAGTAACGATTTTAGATATAAAATAAAATGTACACAAACCTGTATTTACCGAAGAAATGCTTCAATTCGATGGTGCTTTGAACTGCTCTCTCCAGAAGACGAGCAAAATCCCCGCGATAAATAACCCAACCGCTGGGTTACGTCTGACCCAGGATCTGAGTAATACAAAAACTACCCAAACATTGGGTTGTTACATTTGACCCAGGGGCTGGGTAACACAAAAACTACCCAAACATTGGGTTGTTACATTTGACCCAGGGGCTGGGTAACACAAAAACTACCCAAACACTGAAAAAATAGCCCAAAAAATTACCCAAAAGGCTCAACCCAGCATTTGGGTTAAAAAAATAACCCAGGATTTTTTAGAGTGTGTGTATTAAAATGATGTCCGAGGCTGATATACTGCTAATTATTTTTATGTTATAGCTGACAGTGATAGCCAAAAAATGGTCGATATTTAAATTCTTAATTAAAAATAAAACGCTAAAAACTAGTTGCAAATGCTACAAGACAATTTAGGCATGATAACATTATAATTTACAGTATAAAAATGTATATTCTTTTTAAAATAGATTAATTTAGACATTTAGTTATTGTTCACCCAAAAAATAAAAATTCTGTTATTATTTACTCTATACCTATAACCCATATTATTTACCTGTATCACTTTCTTTTTATGTGGAACTAAAAAAAAAAAATGTATTATTATTTTTTTGAAAGTCAGAGATATGCAGTGTGGTTTTAGAAACCACTGATTTTCACAGATAACAACTGCTGGAACAATCTTCAAAATATCTTCTTTAAGAAAGTATGTCATACAAGTTTGGAAAAACATCAGGATGAGTAAATGACAGAATATTCTTTTTTGAGTGAAGTATTTTAACTTTAACAGCATTATTAAATTATAAATTCAAGCAAGTGCTAGATGATCCTGAATGTAAAAAAAAACAACAAAAAACAGAATGCACAATTAAATATCCATAATAAGCAAAATATCAAAAAAAATTGTACATCCCAAACTATAACATGTATTAGACATGGTTAGGCCTCTCCCTGAAGTCATATTTCTGAGTAGGAATTCATTACTAATCATTATCTAAGCCGCTTTTCCACCATCGCGCTGAACGGTTCTCTTTGCATAACCGTTCCATTCCGCGCCGGCGGGGCTGATAACGGAGCTCTTTGGAATGCAAATCAAATGTGTCAGTCGTTGCCGTGGTAACACAAGTGTTTACATATGATATGAGGTGTAAATAACCACTGCATTATGGAGGATAATCAGAAATTTCTTTAGATTTTATTACAAATTTGTGTTTACATTGCTTAGCAAGCTACTGAGAAACTATAGTCTATAGTTTGCTATAGCAGCCAGGCAACAGACAAGTGACAGATCCTGAGTGGCGACGTCACACACACGCACTCTACCAGCACGGCTCAGCACGGTTGTCTAACCGTGCCGAGAATTCCGGGCCGAGAACGGTTTGTAATCGTGCCGTGCCGTACCAGGCTCATGTGGAAATACAACTGAAACCGTACCTGACAGTTCTTAGAACCGTTCGGCCTGATAGTGGAAAAGCGGCTATAATAATAATATATGATTTTTTTGACATTACAAAACTGACATTTGGGATTTAAATGTAGCATTATTCAATTATTCAATTTGTGACTTCAAACACACTGTCATAAAGCAGAGTTATAATCTTTGCATAGTGGCTTGGTGATGATAAACTCATGGTCTGACTGTATATCTGTCATTCAGGCTCTTCTGAAGATGGACTGTCAGGGCCTGGTGGCACGGCTGGTCATGGACTTTGTGCTGTTGACTACAGCGGTGGAGGTGGCAGGTCGATGGAGGGAGCTCGCTGAGAGACTGGCTAAAGTGTCCCGGCAGCAGATGGAGGCGTATGAAGCTCCACACAGAGACAGCAGGGGACAACTGGACAGTGAGGTAAAACAAACATTGAAAGCATTCAAGGAAATGGTTCATTGAAACCTGAATATTTTGTCAACATTCACTCATCCTCATTCTTCCAAACCTGTATGACTTTGTTTTTTCAGTGGAATTTTTTCATGCAATGAAAGTGAATGATGACTGAAACTATCAGTCTGCCTAACGTCTCATTTTATGCTTCACAGAAGAAATAATATCATTTAAGTTTGGAACAACATGAGGTTGAGTCAATGATGATTTAAGTACAAAAAATAAAATTCTACTGCGTTCTTGTATGATCTGCTTACGCCCTACTTACATTTAGAGTTGGATTAGTGGTGGACCTTCATGCGTAAAACAATATATATTTTATGATTTTGTACGAATCACATCATACAAATTCATACAGAAAATAATTATGCCACCTTTTAAAATACTTATGTTTTCTCATGTGGTCAGGTTGGAAAAGAAGTGTCAAGTCTGTTTGCACAGTTTACACAGCGTTTAGTGCGCACTGAAAAGCTTATGACGTGGCTCAAATTGTAGATCAGTGACCAGTACAGACAACTGTGCAAACAAAACACAGAGTATGTAAACATAAAGTTAAGTCAAATAAAGTATATACAAACTATAGAATGTTCTATCCTTTGTATTATAAAAATGGATAAAAAACAATGTCCAAGTGAGATGGGCGAGAGAGATGTAGAGAGGGAGAGGTAACTGACATTGCAAAGTCATGATTACTGTGTTTGCATCCAGCTCAGAAGAGGAACCTAAATGTTCTACCAACAATTGATGAGATTATGAGCTTCCTCATGGGCTTTGTTTTACTGGCTTAGAATATTTGCATACATTCACTCTTTATGGAGAGCATACAGATTGGGTATAATCTTTTTAGAAAACTAAATTGAGGGTGCATAAATGTCACATTCATGCAGGTTTACATGCCAAACTTAAATCTTTAAATTTTTTCTTTTGTGAAGGCCATGTGGAAACCTGCCTATGACTTCCTGGTCACGTGGGCAGCCCAGATTGGGGACAGTTACAGGGATGTGATTCAGGAACTTCACACTGGATTGGACAAAATGAAGAACCCTATTACCAAGCGCTGGAGGCACATCACAGGCTCCCTCATGCTTGTCAACTGTCTGGATCTCCTACGGAGCTCCGCTTTCAGCCCCTGCTCTCAAGATGACTGCGCCATATAAAGACTATCGCCTGACTTTTACAAGACCCAGATACACCCGATTTCAATTTTATTCATTGTATTGTTTTTAATATTCTTAAAAGCACTTATATGTTTGCACAATAGATTTGTTGCACAGTAAATTGTACATTGAACCAAATTACTGAAAAGTGTAGGCCTATCGCTGATGTTTTAATACAAGCAAGGTCTCTATCTCATGTAAAACTTTAATGTAAAATAAGATGTGATTGTTCAGATTTTTTTATTCATTGCATATCATCATGATTTTATACTTGTAAAGTTTTGCACAAAAGATACACTTTAAAATACTTCTACATTTTTCACTAATACTATAACAATCTTACTCTTTTATGTTTTGTTTTGTGATGCCAACTACTGTAGGCTAAACTGCCTGTTTTACTTTGCTCTAAGTGTCTATCGTTTATGTTTTTATAAGTGAACGTAAATGTTAGAATAAAAGGTAAAATGGAAAAATAAAACATTATCCGCTTAATAAAGAGATAGGCTACACCACATATGAAGGGATCACTTTAGTCCACTTGTAAATAAAACGTAAAACTCAAACTCTTCCATCAGCACAAGTTGGCCTACAACTAAATCATCTAATCATCAGTTTGCAGAAATTAAAAGATTTACTCACCATTAATTTGGGACGCTGGAGCCGGAACATTTGCCCTTTGACCATTTTAGTGTAAGTGTTGTTATTTACGCGTCCCCTCGCTTTGTTAATAAGTTCCGGATAAACTCCGTTCATACATTTGGAACACTTGTTGTATTGCAATAGTAATGTAACTTAAATTTATGGAGCAAAATTTTAAATTTACAGTTCAAGGATTTTAAGCACAATTTGCAGCGGAAGTCGAAACTTTTTTGCGCATGCTTCTAGTATCACGCGTTCAGGTGCGTACAAATTAATTCTGCCGCGGAGTTTGGTGTGTCTTGATAAGAACAGACATTTCTTGCTGGATGAAGAACCATCACCTTCAACTCAACCTAGCTAAGACAGAACTACTTGTTGTTTCAGCAAACCCATCACAATTTCACCTTCCAGTTAGGCTCATCTACCATAACTTCTTCAAAAACTGCCAGAAACCTTGGAGTTGTGATTGATGATAAGCTGAATTTCTCAGACCACATTACTAAAACTGCCCGTTCCTGCAGATTTGCTTTATACAATATTAGGAAGATCAGGCCCTTTCTCTCGGAACATGCAACACAACTCCTTGTTCAAGCTCTTGTTCTGTCCAGACTTGACTATTGCAATGCTCTCTTGGCAGGTCTTCCAGCCAATTCCAACAAACCTCTACAATTAATCCAAAATGCCGCTGTAAGATTAATGTTTAATGAGCCGAAAAGAACGCACGTCACACCTCTGTTCATCAATTTGCACTGGCTACCAATAGCTGCTCGCATAAAATTCAAGGCATTAATGTTTGCCTACAAAACCACCTCTGGCTCTGCACCTCTTTACCTAAATTCATTACTTCAGACTTATAGCTCTAGAAGCTTGCGTTCTGCAAGTGAACGACGCATTATTGTGCCATCCCAAAGAGGCACAAAATCACTTTCACTGACTTTTTCATTAACTGTTCCCATCTGGTGGAATGACCTGCCCAACTCAATCCTTACCCATCTTCAAGAAACGGCTAAAAACATATCTCTTCCATCTTTATTTGACCCTCTAACTCTAGCACTCTCTATTCTAATTCTATTTTATCTATCTGTCTTATTTTTATTAAAAAAAACACACACACACTTGACCCTCTATCAACTGCATATTTATCCTGTAACTGCTAGCTTTTCTTGAAAAACTAACACTAGCTGTATTTTCTATATTCTATCTACTTGTTTTCTTTATAAAAAAAATATATATATTAAAAATAAAAATACCTTGCTACGTGTACTTCGTTAGGCTAACCAAGACTTGTCATAGCACTTGCATGCTGTTGCTCTTTTGTTGGTTTTGATTGCTTCTATTGCCCTCATTTGTAAGTCGCTTTGGACAAAAGCGTCTGCTAAATGACCAGAGGTGGAAAGAGTACGGAAATATTTTACTCAAGTAAAAGTACCATTACATTAATGAAATTTTACTTAAGTACAAGTAAAAGTACCAGTCTAAAAATCTACTCAAGTAAAAGTAAAAAGTAGCTTGTTTAAAATTTACTCAGAGTAAAAATTACTTAGTTACTTTTTAACAGTGGGAGGGAGGCAAAATGGGATAGGCCAAGGGTGTCAAACTCAGTTCCTGGAGGGCCACAGCCCTGAACAGTTTAGATATAACCCTAATTAAACACATCTGATCCAGCTAATCTAATCATTCAGGCTTATTTGAAAACTACATGGTATGTGTTTTGGAGCAGGGTTGGAACTAAACTAGGCAGGGCTGCAGCGCTCCAGGAACTGAGTTTGACACCCCTGGGATAGGCCTATAAATCTCAAACTAGTTGTTTTTAATTAAAGGAATCAGTTATTTAGAATAATAAGACATTTGGGCTGTTACCAGGCAAATTAAATCAATATCAACAAAATTCATCTTTGAACTTTGAAACATAAGCTTCATCTGAAGTGGCATTTAGATGTATTTACACACTGTTTAATGCAGGACATGAATGCATTTAACCTGCAGTTACAAATGCAGAAATAATGTTTTGATATATAAGACATAAAATGTTGAATACTCATTTGAAATTATAAAAAAATAAATAATCAAAAGATACTTTAAATATGAAATTAAAACCGCCAGTAGGTGTCACCAAGTCACTGTTATAATTGAGTCATTGCGACTGAACCAAATCATTTAAACAGTTGATTCATTCAGGCAGGGCTTTTTCTAGACATTACGAGGCCTTAGGCAAAATTCATGTTGGAGGCCCCCCACCCCCAATACAAAGCACTTGAAACAAATATTATTCCTAACCTTTTTATTTTACAACATTTAATTTGGAATATTTTTACTTATACAGTACAAAAAAATTGGAAACATTACTATTGTAAATGTTTTTGAAAGAAATCTCTTATGCTCACCAAGCCTGGATTTAGCCTATTTGATCAAAAATACAGAAAAAAAACAATAATATTGTGAAATATTATTAAAATAATGCTATTTTACTTTAAAATATATTTCTGTGATGCAAAACTGAATTTTCATCAGCCATTACTCCAGTCTTCAGTGTCACATGATCCTACATAAATCATTCTAATATGCTGATTTATTATCAAGAAACAGTGCTTAAATGTACTTTTTTCATTATTTTTTGATTATTAAAAAGATGTTTAAAAATAATATAAATCTTTTATAACAATATCAGTCTTTACTATCCCTTTTTATCTATTTAACACATCCTTGCTGAATATTACTGGGTTTTTTTCTGTATTTTTGATCAAATAAATGCAAGCTTGATGACCATAAGACATTTCTTTCAAAAACATTAAAAATAATAATGGATCCAAACTTTTGACCGGTACTGTATGTACATATTCATCACACTTTATCTAATGTAATCATCTTTCTTGTTTGAAGATGTTGTTGTTGTTGTTTTGCTGTTTTATTTCATTTAATCACAGTTCCAAAATATCACTTCAGTAAGTGCTTTTATAATTTTTTTTCCTATAGCTGGTATGGGCAGGATTTCCCCCTCCTATTTAATCAGCATTGACTACAGATATTATCATATTATTAATATCAATAATATATTATGTATTGCATTGTTACCTTAAATATGACATATATTTACATAAATCAAGTGGAACAGAAAGACACGATCGCTACTAAGCAGAAACAAATGTAGTTAGTTGAAACTGAAATTAGGCTAAAAGTGTTATGTTAGAGCAGTAATCCTAATCATCAGCCGAATTTAGAAGATACACCTGAGATCCTTTATTTGAACCATTAAAAAAAAATTCTACTGTGTTTGCTTTTTAACTTTGAATACAAACTTCTCTGCTTTTACTTTTGTAGTCATTCTGCTAGTCAGCTCCCGACCAATGTCATTCATTGAACGCGCAAATTCAAAGCGCCGCGTCTGCGCGCGTCAACGGCGCTTGCGCTCCTTCGTATTAAACCAGTGAATGATCTTTCCAGACGCTGATCAACAGAACAATTTATATTTAGAATACATTGCAATCACTCCAAAATAGATGACAACAACTCACACACCTGCATTAGTAGCTATACTTCTTTGCATGCCTATTTAACCGTTTGCATCGCATCGTTCGCAGCACCGTGTTCGTATGTGTGTAAGTAGTATGTGTTCGTTACGCAAAGAGAAGGCGGGACCCGCTTTGAAATCAACTTAATTGGTTGAACTTATGAACTGTTGTAAAAAAATAAAAAATAATACTATATGTAACATGCTGATTTTTTGGAGAAAAACGGCACTTGTGATATTGATTTCTATATGAAATGATATAAATATACATTTTCTGCCTTATATCTTCAATTTTGTGATTATTCTAAATGCATTTTAACAGACTGAATCATGCAGTGAAAGAACGCACTCTAATGCGCGCGCGCACTAGTCTAATCTACTAGACTTCATGGCACTCCGTAGGAGTGTTTTGTTTGGTTTTTGGCTAAATACTGATAATGTAAAATCGCACATGGTTATATTATCGCAGACGATATCGCACACCCTGCACCACTGTCTTTTTGGCTAATTTGAGCAAAACCTTTTGCGAAACTGCCAAAGCTTCATTTTAACCACCAATGCAATGATGCAAGTATTTAACTTACCTCTACATGCTTGCGAAGGGTTGATGTCGAGATTTTATAAACTGCTAGTTTGGTCTCCCTAGGCAAACACAGTTTACACTGCATAATAGAGCATAAATATGGTCAGGGGTTCACTTCATTTCCTTCGAGTTCAACTTCAGCAGAATACGACGGGGTTTGGTTTTCACTGGGTCTGCACCAGGAACGCCTGTCTTTCCGTCTGCATCTTTCTTGTGATTTTAGCGCCAGTTGTTCTCCTGCCCATTATTTACTGCAGAGTTTCAAGGGAGCGATTTTTTTTTTACTCAGTAATTAATGTGTTTTAAAATTAGCGAAGCCAATACTCAAACAAAATATACTTAAGTAAAAGTAAAATTACAGATTTTAAAAATTACTTAAAAAGTAGAAGTACACAAAAAAGCTACTTAATTACAGTAACGCGAGTAAATGTAATTCGTTACTTTCCACCTCTGTAAATGACTAAATAATAATAATAATAAGAATGTAGGCCTACTATCAAAGATTTCTGACAAAATGACGAGTGATTCTTGTTTGATGTTGATGTCAACGTAAATGGCTTTAATTTGTGCTGAATATACTAAGCAGAAAAACAGTTATTAAAAACGTCAATTTGATTGTGATGATAATTCCAAACAGCACTGTTTTTTTCCCCCAAAATGTACATTATATTCATAAGATTTAGTTTGTTGTTCCAAGGAATGGTCCATGTAAATCCAATGCAAATTTATAATTTGAACACTTTGTTCATTTAAAGTTAAAATAAATAAGTCATTGAATTTATAAATTTTCACTTTGAGTGAAAAAATTAAATGTAATAAATCATATTTTTAAGTATTATGTGGAAACTAAATGTTGAAACTATACCTTGTGGAAACTAAAAATGCTGTCATAGCTAACAGCGGTGCTGTTGTTTTTCTAGCCTGTATGTCTCTCTGATTTGCATCTTCCTATCATGCCTTGTACAAGGTCACAGCATGTCACAATAGATTTGCTTACACATTTACTGTGCAGATTCTAGGATACCGTTCAGTCATAAATTTAATTATACGTTAACCTCACTGACATGCTGAAAAGAATCTTACATTTCTGCCCACCTTTCCTCCAAAGAGCTTGTGTATCAAGTTGGCTTTAACTGTAAGAGTTAATTGTTGAGTGTAGATGGCATGTCCTTGATAGGATGACTTTGTGTGACAAAACTGACTCAAATTAATCTGGTTGCAGTCAAAGTGTAACATTGAACATTATTGTAAGTTTGAAGTTTTTCTTGCTGTGCTCGCTGAGAGTTTTACAAACTTGCGGTGTGAGAATTCCAGTCTTATCACTCCAACATAATTTTTCTCACTGCTTGACAGGCTCTCCCAACAAAAATATGACCAGTGTAAACAGTCATCACTGTGGGTCTTACAAAAATATGCTTACATCTTGCCCTAGACATGCAGACAGCATAGTTCACATCACAAGCCATTCATCAGTACCCTCTCTGCACTCTCTGGGGAGAACCCTGGACTACCGACAAAAATCTGTGTGTGTGTACAATATAATGAACATGTACAGTCAACTGTGAAGATTTTATACAGTTGTGACTGCATTCCGCAGATACAGTAAAGCAAGCATGTGTTTATGAATGTGTCTGTGTTTGCTGCGATATGCCATAAATAAACTGTGTTCCTTCTCAGGTCAGTGAGCACTGGAGTTTTTTCTCCTCAGTTCTGTTGAGGAAGACAAAGACAAATGTCTTGCCTCAGTACATTGCTTCATTTTTCTTTCTCTCCATGCTAATGCTAAAAAAGAATAGTGTTCTGAAATATTCTATAAATAGTCCATTATTGTAAGATTTCAATTAGAGCAGTCCATGACTGAATGTTACATTCTGAGTCATTTTACTGCCTAAATAGATAAATGGGAAACTAAAAAATAAGGCCAGTTCCCAGTAATTTCTCTTCTAACATTTCCATTACACATCTCCCACCTAGTGGACAAACAGTTAATATAAAGGACACAGTTTTACTCAGTGTAAGACAATCCCTTGAAACATACGAATATAGCATGTGTGTTGTCAAACTTAGCAAATGTTGATTGAATAATATCTTTAAATCTAACATTAACGATTGTTGTCATATGTTTAAGATAGGACGTCCATTAGTTTTTGGTTGGTGTAGCTCTTAGTTCTTTTACCTGATTCAAGTTTGGAAAATTCTTGTAACTTTTCAGTCTATAATTATCCATGGTTTTATTATAGTAAAAGTGTAGAAACCATGTTTTTTTAGCGCATTGATTACCATTTGTAACCATAGTTTTACTACAAATACCATGGTTAAACTGTGGTTAGTGTAGCAAGACCATGGTCAATTTGTGGTTACCATGGTTTAACTATAGTAACCATGTTTTTTTGGTTTTACATGGTTAATTTCCGTAAGGGATTATAGTTTACCTAACAGTAACAGCATTGATCATTGGTTTGGAATACTTTGGCGTATTGATTTGTCAAAAATAGCTAGGCTACTTCATATGACTTTTCCTTTAAAAAAAACACGGATATAGGAAACATTGAGTACCTACTATGGACGCCAGGTGGCGATATATATTAAAAAAAATAGCCACATTGTATGTCAGGGACGACTAAATTTATATGAGAAATATAACGTTTGAGAAAAGATTTTAGCCAGACGATTTACCAAACTTTTCTGGTACAAGTTAGAAGGTTTGAGTTAGTAGGCTTTTTTAAGGATTTCTGGTGAGGTGTGGAAATATTAGCAACCTATTTGATGATTATGATTTCAGTGAGGTGTGAAATTGCGTGTCTAAAAGTTAAATTTTTTCCTTACGTGTTACAGGTCAAATCTCGTTGACGCACCCATAGTTTCTGTTCGAATGCCTCCCATCTTCCACGAAAATTAGAGAGCACTATAACCTGTGCACAGACTGCTGAGGGGAGTTATGTGGAAAGCCATTTAATCCTTTAAACAAACTAGGACTACTATCTATATCTGTACTATAGGCAACTAGAATTTATTTTACTAGGGCTGAGTTACTAGAACTTATTTTTATTACTTCAGGCTAATTTTAAATATCACTAGTAGGTATAGCCCACTATAACTAACAACCACACTGGC
Organism: Schizothorax lantsangensis; assembly: GCA_027422415.1. NCBI lineage: Eukaryota > Metazoa > Chordata > Actinopteri > Cypriniformes > Cyprinidae > Schizothorax > Schizothorax lantsangensis. Next base: position 21,423,119 of record CM049848.1, read on the forward strand.
CAGCAAGGATACAATGGGGATGCTTTAAAGAAAAGGTGCTTTTCACTACTCCCATATATGATTGCAGAAAATATATATGTATTATTGAACATTGATGGAACAACACATTTTTGTGGGAAAATAACCCATAAAAGTTGTCTGTTTTGTTGAAAAATCTTTTTGCCCCACACTCAGGGTAAAAAGCTAACCAGCATTGGGCTAAAAGCAGTATTGATAAAAAAAAATACTTTAGCTAAAGTAAAGTGTTTTGCATAACATGTAAGTTAATACTTGTTTGTAACATTTTCTGGTTATTTTGATAAATACAATTAATTATTTTGTTTAATAAACATACTGCCATTAAAATGTTCATTTAAAAAATACTATATATACAGTGGTGGCCAAAATTATTAGAGCACTAGTATTTTCACCAGTTATTTTTTTTAAGTCAGTTATTTCTATCTTTTGCTGTAGTGTGTCAGTAGGAAATATCAGTTTACATTTCCGAACATTCATTTTGTCATTAATTGTAATAATTCAGTGAGATTTTTCTGTGTAGAGCACTGGCTGTTGTCAGACTCCTTGTGCAAACAAAAATCTCACTGGATTATTACAATTAATGGCAAAATGAATTTTTGGACATGTAAACTGATATTTCCTACTGACACACTACAGCAAAAGATAGAAATAGCTGACTTAAAACCATTTTTAGCTGGTGAAAATATTGTTCTAATAATTTTGGCCACCACTAGCCTATATATGATATAATTTATTTCATATTTATGTAATGGGCCTTATAGTGAAAAATAAAAAGATACTCAGGACTACTTACGACGGTTTAAAAAATAAGTAAATTAACAAAACTATATAGGCCTACTAGGTAGTTTAAGGAACAGATAGCTTGCCATAAGAGGGTTTATTTTTCAGTTTTCACATGAAATGCGGGCGGAGTTTCTCCAGTGTGAGGAGCAGCTGCTGCAGGGCCACTGCTGGCTTCCATTCATTCGCTTGTGTCCATCACCGCATGAGTAGACGCGTGCATCTTATGCCTAGAAGAGATTTCTGAAAACATTCATTCATCGCTAATGTGGACGAGCGCCGTCAGGAGGGATTTTCATCAGTTTGCGGTGGTAATGTTGATGTGAGCTGTTACTGCGGAGACTCTCCGCTCATAGAGGAGTGTTTACCGATCACAAGCTGATCTCACGCGCACTGCAATGATCTCTTCATCACATCCAGTCTGAATCTGGTCGAATCTCTAGTGCCGAGGGGACTGCATTGGGTTTACCCCTGCTAACGAGGAGTTCAAAATGGGAAACAGTTTCTCCAACATATCTGCGTTTCAGTCTCTCCATATAGTGATGCTTGGCTTGGACTCTGCAGGGAAAACCACGGTCCTTTACAGACTGAAGTTCAACGAGTTTGTCAACACTGTGCCTACAATAGGATTCAACACGGAAAAAATCAAGCTGAGTAACGGCACGGCCAAAGGAATAAGCTGTCATTTTTGGGACGTTGGTGGGCAGGAGAAACTCCGGCCCTTGTGGAAATCTTACAGTAGGTGCACGGATGGCATTATTTATGTGGTGGACTCTGTAGACGTGGATCGACTGGAGGAGGCCAAGACGGAGCTGCATAAAGTCACCAAATTCGCAGAAAACCAAGGAACGCCGCTGTTGGTCATAGCTAATAAACAGGACCTGCCAAAATCTCTGTCTGTGGCGGATATAGAGAAGCAGCTGGCGCTCCAAGAGCTCACGCCTGCCACTACATACCACATCCAACCGGCCTGTGCCATCATCGGAGATGGGCTTCACGAAGGCATGGACAAACTGTACGAAATGATAGTCAAACGACGAAAAAGCCTCAAACAGAAGAAAAAGCGATAAATCTCTCTACAAAGCCTGCACCTGCCTTTTTCCATTGCTGATGGCCAGAGTCATTGGGTTTGCCATTTCAACGTTGCACTGTTGACATTCATCTGAATGGTTGTTTGTTGTCGAGTTGGGTTTATGTTGCATGTGATCGTGATGGCGCAGGTGAACCAAAAAAATGGAAATTATTTGTTTAATATAAAAGGGCTGGTCCCGATTAATCTGCCATTTATTTGCATAGCCTGGTCATCCGTTTGAAGGAGTTCTCTACTGAAGCACTGTGAAAAACGCTGTAACATTTCATGGAATGCTTGATATCTTATTTTGACTCTTATGGAACATTGAGTGAACTTCTAAGAACTTTATCAAGAACTGTAGCTTCAAAATCCCAGAATGAAACTGGAGTTTGAGGACCTTGTTATTTACAAAATTACTGTAACTTCAGTGGGCCTGAGTGAGTTTGAGGCCTCATGAAGACGTCTAGATTTACAGGAACTCTGAAGAACACAAGTGATGGACTATAGGCATTGCCTGTGACACGGTCCACCTCTAAGCACTTTTTTTCTTACCAAGATAGTAGTGTACAACACTGTAGATCATATATTAGACTGTCAGTGTATTACAAAGTTCGAGATGAATCCTGAAGTATTTTTCAATTAAAATGTGTGTTAAAGCAAACACCTTATCTCATGTTCTTTATTGGGGTGATATGAGGGTAAAAGTTATTTGAAGTGAGTTCAGCTGGATAAATCTCTATGGATACATTTCTCATCTCAGATTTTTTTGTGTTTTCAGAAGGAATTTTGATAATGTTGTCTTCTGTACCAATGTGTTATTATAGGTTCATTGGAAATGTCACAAGTGTGAACTAATCTTTTGGGCTCTGTTAAATGGGAGGTAGTTTTCAGTCTACCAAGCTTTCTGAAAATATTGAAAGAAGCTATAAAAGAAGCAGACTGATCACTTTTCAATTGAACTAGCTGGGTGTTTTACCTTCAGCACACTTGAATTGAACATACTGTATCCTGCAATTTTATCTACATTTGTGATTTTCTACCAAAGGTATGTATATATATATATATATATATATATATATAACTTGCTAATTTTTGTACAAACAGTGTGTTTTGGATAGCCATGCCCTCTTTGTTATATTAGCTTAAGAGAATAAGCCCCCTTTCCAGACATGCTGACAATGGTGTCTTTCTATCCCATATAACTCTAGGGTTTCATCCCAAGAGGAAAGAGATGGTCAGTCTATACAAAAACCCCCATTTAAAAAAACTGGCTGGTCATGTACAGCCACAATTATAGCGATAGCTTGTGGTCTTACCTGAAATTTGGAATTTGGCTACATTTTAAATCAGCAGGAAATAATTGTATACTATTATGTGTTTGTTTTTTGAATTTGGTCTTTATTCATCAAACCCATACATCAAACCAAAGTCACACTAAATAAACATAGAAGTTTAATGATGCCTTTTTGTGATTACAGACTGTGAAAAAAAATCTGTTAAGATAATTTATTCCTCAGTAGAGAGGGTAGTTGGTAAGAGTCATTTGTCTTGATTTGATAGGCGAGATGATAAGAGCCTCACTGTAGGCTACATGAAACTTTGATGAAGATCAGGTTTCACATGGGGCTTTTGTGGAGACAGAAGGCAATTCCCTGAATACCTCCAAATGGACAGCAGAAGATGATGCCATAATGAGGTCATCAAGGCAATCTTTACATTCGTCTTGTCTAAAAAAGACTAACCTAACATCTAACTTTCTCAGTTAAAGTTCTGTACCGTGTTTTATGTTCATAGTGAATTAAGAGTATCCAGTAATTTACATATTTAACAGAATCCATGATGTGCACGAGGAATATTGACTCAAAAATATATAATATTTTAAATGCAATGGTATACATTCAAGTCAATTAGAATTAAACACACCTTCATAAAGATGGAAACAGGTCAGAACTTTTGAGGTCAGCAAAAGCTGCGTTAACAGCTCTTTCGCACAGTTTTGTTGGAAACTGTTTCAGCCAAGATGTATTTTTAACATTCTTTCTTGGTCGCACATGATTAAACTGAGGACTTTCCTATAACAAAGATAGAAATGGGGACAAAATAAGCAACTGCTGAGTCAGAAGGAAAAGCTAAAAATATTGCAACAAACCTTTTTAATGTTTCCACATTGCAGTCCTACAAGCTGTCACACACTCTCACATTGCTATTCTGCATGTTGTAACTAAAACTGTTGCCAGAACAAACAATTGTTCTGGATATGATTCAAAGCAAAAAAATAATATGAATGCCAAAATTTGTCAAAATCAGAAGAAACCGATTTTGTGAATGTTTTGTGTTCCTCTACCTGTGGAACATGCTGATGGTCTGTTTTCTCAGCTGCAGCTTCTGTTGGATCTTATTGTTTTGAAGGTTGACTTTATATATATACAGTATATATATATATATATATATAGGTTAGTATGTGTATAAAAATGCACATTAAGCAGCCGATCTTAACCCAGTGTGAGAAGCAAGTGTGACCCTCCTGTCAATCAAATGCAAACCTCTGGACCTATATGTGTAAATTGTGCTCAGACTGGAGGTGTCTGGAAGAAAGAAAAGTGTGAGATGTGAGTGAGAAATCTACGGAGGAGGGGAAAGCTGTTTACATTTCCCTGGAGAGGGGGATAGGGACAGAGACACATAATGGGTGAGTGTCTGTGCCGGGGGCAGGGGTTTGTGGGTGGATATCTAAAGGTTCCTTGAGGGAATAGCGCAACAGAAAGAAGAAACCCTCAGTAAATGGCTGCAAATCAATGCCTGTGTCCTCCCTCTCACGGGAGAGAGAAGTACAGAATGAGAGCCATGATCCGAGCCATGCCCATCAGGCCTGTTTTCACCACAATTCAAGTATCATGAAGCATTATTGGCATTTAGCACTTACATTCCCAATGCATTAATAAACTTGCACATATGTGCAAAAACACTCAATCTAACAGTCACTTAATGACATGTTTTATCATAGTTTTAATTGAATTTCAGTACAGTGTCAGTAGAGCTGCAGAAAACGGTATCAAAAAGTCTGAACAAGCATTAACAATCCTAAAACAACAACAGATTTCAAACCACTTATTTTGTCCATTACCTTCTCAAGCTCTGCGGATGGGAGTCTCCCATTGGATTTAGGGTCAGGTCACCCTCTTTTCCCAGCGTGCTCACTGCACATGCAGACTTTGCTTGGGGCGGTTGTGTCTGATGATTCTGTGTTGATGTTGTACAATGCTTATTTATCATAGCCTAAGAGATACATTTATGAGATTATCTGAAGTGAAAAAACTTGAGTAAACTCTGCACTTACCCTAAAGATGATTTTACAAGCTTTACTACCTTTTAAAAATTTGGTGTAATACTTTTTTTTAAATAATAATTCACAGCAAGGATGTTTAATTGATCAAAGGTGACAAAGACATGAATGATGTTCCATAGATCTCTGTTTCAAATAATTCATTCAATTTTTTTAGATTCAAGAAACCTTAAAAAACATTATTACTGTTTCCACAAAAATATTCAGCAGTTTTCAACATTGACAATAGTAAGAAGGTTTCTTGAGCAGCAATCATCATATTAAAATGATTTCTGAAGGATCATGTGACACTGAATGGCTGCTGAAAATTCAGATTTGCCATCACAGGAATAAAATTACATTTTAAAATGTGTTTTACATTTTTCAATATCATAAATTGTACCAATATTTAACTCTCACTGAGTTTACTGTATTTTCAGTCTATGAAATGCAGCATTGACGAGCATGAGACTGATTTCAGGGCCTTCAGTTGATTAACATGTTGCTCTCTTGCTCGCTGTAGGCAGCACACAGAGAGGCTTCTGGAACACTCCTCACCACCCCCACACCACAAAATACAGCATAATTAATCTATAAGAAACAAAGTGTGTAAACAATCTAAATCACATTGCACCAGCAGTCATGTAGAGACAAATTAATTAGGTCTTTAATCTAATGACAAAGGGCACCTGTCAGACTCAGAATAAACAAACAGGCGTTTGACATCAGCAGACCACTGCAGCCCATGAGCAGTACTGAACTGCTGGAGATCCACACGGCCCTCAGGAAAACAGAGCAATGAAGAAACCATCCATGATACATGACTTTATTCTTTATTCAGAAAGCTGGATATGAAATATTAGCTTACGTACATGCTTCGGGCATAAAAGGCTTTTGAAAAGCTTCCTTCTCTCATGTCTTGACTTTGTACCATCGTAACAGAAACCACAAATGGATGTTTGATAGGCCTTAAGTGAGAAACAGCAGCTACACCCAACAGACTTTTTGTTCTGGGGAGAAATCTGGGTCACATCCCACACCCACCTCTTCTAATGGTTTATGTTTTTAGGTCATTATACAATAATTTAATTGTTTGTGCTTAGTGAGATGAGGCTGAACTTTAACTTTAGGACACTAGAATCAGATGATAAAGCTGAATTTATATGCTAACATGTAATATAAAACACTTGTGGGGAAAAAAAGGGATATTTCAGCCCTAAAATAAATCAACATCACTTTTAGCATAATATTGATTACTGCAGAAAATATTTTTAATATTTTCTTTAAAAGAAAAAACAAAAAGCAAAAATCTGGGTTACAGTGATGTAGCCTACTCAGTTGATGTGAATGGGGCCAATCTGTAAACATTAAATACTCTCTTTTTAGCCACAAGATTTATACAATATGTGTGTTAACAGGATTTAAGCAGAAAAAACACACGCTTACTAACCTCTGTATGCAGTGTCATCCAGTTTCACCATTTCTCATCATGGTGTCATGCCTAAGCTTAAAATCCCCTAAAGAATGATGAGCCCATCTTTACAGCTCAAACAATAGTTTTAACAGAAGGATTCATGTAAAATTATAAGCTTCACAATTACTTCCATTGTAAATGCCTCACTGTAATGTTGATTTTTTTTTGCTAGTCAAAATGATTGTTTGTGGTAATCAACATTTTGCCACAAATTCTGTCGATTGAACTTAACGTATTGAACATGTATTGAATATTCATTCAAGAGAAGCTGTATATCAGAGCATCATCTTAAATCTTATCTCACAAACTGATCAGTGAGAGATAAGACTTTGTCTTGTTTTGTACTGCTACTTTTCTTCATTTCGATGCCACCTCCACTTTTCTTGAGAGCGTGAGACGGCCACTGAAGTGAAAATGATTTCCGCCTTCAATTCTCAGCAGCCCAAGCTGGGGAACTGCTTTCAGATGGAAATGGAGCAACTTTCTGTTGCCCTGCTCCCTATTGTTCCCTCTCTCTCTTTCTGTGTCCCACCCTATCTGACTCTCTTCTATTCTTGTTCCTCATGTGCCCCTGTTCTCCTGAATCAAACTCAGCAAGCACAATATTGTAGCACATTTGCTGGATATTTCCTATCTGACACTAAAATAGCATTTTTCTGAACTCTAGGCAGTTTCTCTATGAGAAACTCTATGAACTATATGCACTTAAACTCCATTCATTAATATAAACTCATTACACAATGAAATCTAGCTAGAGGTTTTTCTGGTTCTGTTTGGTATTAGATGATTACCCTGGTATAGTCAAAAATTTATTATTTTAGTGATCGAATGATTTGTAAAATGCCTTGTATATAAATACAGTGTCACTAAACTTTCATTTACATTTCCCATTTAAAATAATAGTTTTCTATTGTTCTATGTTCTTCTATTTCAAACTGAATTTGTTCTTGTGATGACAAAGCTGAGTTTTCAGCAGCCATTACTCCAGTCTTCAGTGTCACATGATCTTTCAGAAATAATTCCTTTTGAACAGTAGCGTATATTTAAATTGCTTGGTTAAAAAAAGTGCTAAATATTATATAGTCACAAAGCATTCATAATCTCATGTAGTGCTACTAATTCATTCATTCTGCCTGTTTCATGACAGTTTTAGTGCAAAGGAAATTGCAGAATTGGGAAACTTCCCCATGATGATGCATCTGCATTGACGTGTTGCAATCAAACTCTGCACAGGTTTGTGTTTGAAATTTGGAAACTGACTTGACCTGACATATACCATCTGACTTGATGTGAGTACATTAGAAAGTTATTTTAGAGGTTATGTCTCAACGAGTGTGGTTATTGAACCCAAAAATTCTCTCAACCAAAAGTATATTGCAATAGTTCAACTACACAATAAAGGTTCCAATTCTATATTCTGGCTCACAGCCAATATGACAGTCAAAAGCCCTGCAGCAAGGTCCATGCCATTTCGCAAACACCATTTCTCACCAAAACTAGGTGGGGTGATGCAAACCTGTCGGTTAAATCTCCATGACGTGTGCAAGATTCTTTCAGATATTTAAAAAAACACAGAAAAACTGTCTTTCTTCTCTAGTACATAGTTGTGGCTGTGAACTGTTTAATATTGTAAGTAGATCAGTATAACGTGTTACGTGAAATAAATCATATAATGATAATCATGACTTCCTCTCATTAACGGGCTCTTCTGGTCGTCTTGCCCTGAGCTCACTGCAGTCATTCAGAGCCACATGCCTAATGTTAGTGTTCAGTGCCCATTTTCAGCTACTTCTTAGAACTATAAAGTCTGGATTTGAGTTGAGGAGGGGGATGGTCAGAGATCTGCACAAAAATGCCACTTACTTGGGGGTTGAAGGCCAAGCAGCACTATTTGCTCGGCGAAGACTTTTGTGAAAAGTGTCACAGGTCAAAGGTTAAAGTTCTACGAGTCTACGCATGGTTGAGTAAACAAACCGGCTTGGAGCGCATAAGTCAAACTAATGCATGAGAGAAAGACAGAGCCATGACACGACATCCTGGAAAAATATAATCATTTGTTAAACCCAACAAGCCTCTGTTTTGAAGAAATACAAAAACAAAAGACAGAGACAAATTAGAAACATCAACGAGCCAGTCAGGATTTTCATTTACATTTATGGTGTAACAAGTGGTGTAATAAGATTTTAAATTAATTCAGTTTTATTTTAAGACATAATATGAAATAGTATATTGTTCTTGGTCTGTTTTTGTAACAGAAAGGTCATGTATGGCTGCATTATATGCAACTACATTCTTACAAATAAAGGTTTTGAAGAACATTTTAAAAATCTAAAGAACCTTTTTCGGTTATAAAGAGCCTTTTCTGCATTTGAAAGGTTCCATGGATGTTCAAGATTCTTTATAGAACCATTGATGCCAATAAAGAACCTTTATTTTTAAGAGTGTATATAAATTTAGTTCGATAATGACATACAGTAATTCATAAAAGATTGTTGTTGTTTTTTTAAAGGTAAAGGATAAAATTTTGGGCTCTATTTCCATCTGTGGCTGAAACATTCAGGTTACTGCAAAAGGCTATTGATTTTTTTATTGGGGGAGGGGGGGGTGTTCTTTCTTTTTTTGACTAGTTAAACTAAGAGAGCAATAGTAAGATGAAAGAAATATAAGACATATATACAAAACAATATGTTGTATGGCAGAAGCCTAAAGCCGAGGTGACATGACAGAAGGTGAATGACAGAGGCTGAAATTTTGAGAAAAATCAAGCTCAACTGAAAAAATAAAAAATAAAATTATTTTGTTCCAGCCATTTTATGACCAGGAACAACATGTAACAAGGTGGAAGAACCCCACCCCTAATGTTTACTATAATAAACATTATAGTCATTGCTTGTTCTCCTTCAAAAGTGTTGACTCCATGTTATGCTTAGTGTGTGGGCTGAACTGCTGAGCACAGTGTTCTTCTGAGAAGAGCTTGGTTAAACACTCCTGAGACCCCCCGAAAAAAAGCTTTGTGAATATAGTATTTTTTTCATGTCATTACATTGTTTAGAACATAAGAAAAAAATGGAAAAATATATATTTTTTAAAAATTATATTTTATTCCTATTTTATTATATGTCCTCTGTAGAGGACAGTTTAGTTTTTCTAAAAATAAAATGGCATGAATAGACATCAAAAATGCAAAAATAATGGGATTTTTTTTTAACTCACCAATCGATTTTTAGGTTTCAGGATTTTTTTATACTAAACTTTAAGGATGATTCTCAACTATGTTATAAAATATGTAACAAAATGATTTGATATACCATTTTGTTTTATGCAATATGTGTGTAAAAATTTCCATAAACTGGTTTTCACATTAAGCACAGTGTATCTATACTGTATCTAATTTGCATATTAATGTCTTGCTGTTGGGACGGCATGTTGAAAAAAGAATTGTCATAATGGGAGTAATAATTGGCCAGATTTTCATAATAATATCTAATATTTCATAACAAAATTAATCTATAATTTATTTTCATATTCAATTGTTATGTCTCCCAAAATGCATAATAAACCTGCTTTTAGTCCATGGTGTACTCTACAGTGGACATGTATGAAATTATGCCCTGTTTCATAACAGGAAGTCATATTTGAATTTGAAAACCCATAACATTTTCCTGAGATGTTGCTTTATGACAAACAATTTGAAAATTATTCAGATTAAATGACAGTTACAAAATATAATCATATTTCCATAAGTATGTAACATTTTTCACTAAATTAAATGTAGCCATCTTTAAAGACCTAGGAGAGGGAGTGGTCATGGTGAAACATCCAATCATTTAGTATCTCTATAAAGCCCTGAATGTGCTCTGTACAGGACATCCAGACTTAAAACTGTGACATGTGAGGTCTCAGAGAAATTCACTCAAATAGAATGTCCACTACAGAGGCAAAAACTCCATAGCTGGGTCTCAGGAGGATATGCACATCCCACAGATCTGTCATTCTTTTGAAAATCAAAAGATTTCAATAGAGGTCAATAAAATGTTAGTAGGGTTTCAATTATTGCATTAGCAGACTTGTTTTACAACTATGGTCCATAATACCAATGGAATTGTCTTTTTTTATCAGTTGCCTAATTTCCACGCTTATAAAACTTAAGCATGGCTCTGTAAACTAGATGTTTGGTGACCAGACTGGCATGGAGCCATAAATCGTCACGTCTCCACAAACTCAGTTATAAATGCATGATTAATGACCGCGCTGTCTGCCTCATTATCTCCATCTAAACTCTTCCACATGACCTCACAGCATGGTGCAAACTGAGTGAAAAGCAGTGCAAGTGCGTAAGACAAGGCACTTTGATACAGAAGTCTTTGATTGTTTTAAAGGGGAGGAGAGATGTTATAAGTAATAAAGATGATTGGGATTTCTTCATCCACGGCATAATATATTTAAAATCGCTCAGGCTAAGAACCCCACAACACAAAGTATGTGTGGAGATCACATAAGTCTCACCTCTTTCTTTTAAAAACCACCCAAAAATAAATGATCAGCTCATTTCAGCTACAGGACGTGCTAACATTTCTCAGTATGAGTGTCTCTGAAGGTGTGAAGTCAGCACTCACACCTTGAAAAGCTGCTCCTGGTTTACTATTCCTTGCATTTCCGCATCTACAGGACAAAAAAAAAAAGGTTTTTCGGTAACTGGCACAACATTTGCTGGGAAGCTAAGCTGAAATGTTGTGTGTTATATCCACACACTACTGTTCATAAGTTTGGCATTGGTAAGAGTGAAAATTTTGTAAAAAATAAGTCTCATCACCAAGGCTGCATTTATTCAATAAATACAGTAAAACAGTAACATGACTGTTTTCCATGTCATGTTAAATGTAATTTATTTCAACATCCATTAATTCCGGTCTTCACTGTCACATGGTCCTTCAGAAATCATTCTAATATGATGATTTTTATTTTACTATGCTTTTCATATTATTATCAATGTTTTAAAAAATGTGTTGCTTAATATTCTTCAAGATTCTTTAATAAGCAGAAAGTTCAAAAGAACAGCATTTATTTGAAATATATATAAATGACTTTTCAAAAATCAGTTTTTGAATAAGTGGTTCATGCAGGTGATTGATCCATGAGTGGCATTCATTCATATTGACCAGCCTGATTCCCATCAGCTGAAATGTAAGAGAGAGGCAGAAGGATCTCTTAATGACATACAGCTTTGTTTATGATCAGCCCACTTTCACAAGAGTGAGAGGGAATCAAGAGGTTGACATGGCAACCGGTCCATCTGGTCACACTCCAGCTGTCTTGAGAGAATCGTAGGGTTTCAGTGGGGGAAACTATTCACAAGAACGCCTTGAATGTGAAACTCTGTACTTCCTCTAAAGCCACAGATAATACTTAGTCCAATGTTCAACAAAATAAAGACAAGACATCTTGCAAAAACAGAATCTATGTCATTGTTATCTTTTTCTGAAACCAACTCTGTATTATAAACTAAATACATGTGGTTTGACAGACTTAGAAATTAACATTTCCTTTGTCTTTCAGCTGACTGAAAGTCTTCTTTGTGTGATGTCAACATTAAAATCCTTTTTGATTCCTCAATATGATTTTAATAACTTTTTGTATAATATATGACACCACATGCTTCTGGTTACACCCCTTTCCACTTCTCTTCACCACAAAAAGTTGCTATATAGTCTTCTCCCATTCTTCCTAGTGACTGTTCTGTCAGGAAAGGTCTTCTGTGGTCAATATCTGTCATGCCATCTTGCTTCCATGAGCACAGATTAAATCTTCACAGGGATCTATTGACTCTCTTGTGTTTTTTCCCATTTTCATTGGTCACGGTCAACAGTTGTTTCTTCTGCTCCATGCTGTACAGTTTGCAGTTGTTGCTTTGTACAAAGATTAACAATGCAATCATTCTGCATCAAAGATTATGTTTCAAACCAATAAAGACACAGTCATATCCTCTCAGAAAAAAAGATACAAAAGCTGTTACAGTACTCCTTTAAAAGGTAATTAATATCATTTAGGTTGTAATATGTACTAGTTATGCACTATTATGTCAACTTTACAGATTCTAAAATCAAGTAAATGATCATGTAACAACATTTTTTTTAATTCCCTCTTCAATTAAACAGTACAATCTGCAAGCACATTTTGTAAATTGTATGTTTGATATTAAATGACAATCTATTTTTTTGGCTCAAAACTATCTGGGCTGTGATTTCTAAAGGCTTTGACAACTATTTATTCTCCCCCACTAGACATGTTTTGCGCTGAGCATCATTTGTTATCTTTAGCTGTGACAGTGTGTGGGGGAATGTGATTCATTTGGCATCTTAAATGTCATTAGTCAAATGCTGACCATTCATCCACACTTTTTGATGACTCTGAAATTTATTTAGCAAATTCTGTGGAAAAATAGTGAGAGCGCTGGGCTGTTAGCATTGCTAAATCAATAGCATGAGTCAGGGGTTCATTACTGGTGCAAGTGCTGTGACTAATCTTTGTGCTTTAAAGATTTAGACGTTATGCAATTGATTCAGAACATACAACTGGATAACAGCCAATGTATTCAGACAGATAATATATAAAAATTCCAATGAAACCAATATCAGTTGAGGAATATTATGGTGAATGAATTGATGAATTAACATGCTAACATTTACTAAAAAATAAGTAGGAATATTGCCATTCCACAGAATGCAAACAACATGGTTGGACAGAAATTTTAAATTTAACCAAAGGGCTCAAAGGCATTTCTCCAGCACCATACAAATAGCCTAAATACCTATCTAAAGCTGCTGACTACTGAAGCCCTAAATGCAAGTTACCTTTACTGGCCCTCACAGGCAAACATTCCTCATGGAGAAAAGGACCAAGTCATTCATTGTTCCTAAAGCAGGTAGAATGGCCTTTCTTTGCACAACTACAAAAACAGCAAGAGCGAAAAGTAGACAGACAGAGAGAGAGAGAGACTCCTTGTACAAAGGTTGATTCATGGCTGAGACATTATTAGTCAGTAATAGAAGAACAACTTCACCCTGATGAAAGCTGGGAGGTGGAGGGGTGGAAGCTAGCGATGAGGAAGGTGATTCTGTCAGGTAATGTCACAGGAACTCAAACTCATCTTTGTGTCCTCTTATAAAGTCTTAGAACAACTATATTATGTAGAAAGCTTGCATGAGCAATGCAACTTAAGGACGTAAAGAGTTATGTAATATTTCTGTCCTTATTATATTGATGTGGAGAACTTGTAATAATGGCTAAGCTTTGAGGAAAGTCAGGAAACATTTATCCTAAACTAAAATCTACACCATTATCCCTGAAAAAACACCTTAGACATTGGAGAAACAGTATATTGCCACATTAGATTAAATGATGGGTGGTTTTGAGAATGACAACAAAGCGTTCTTTGTTCTTCTCTTTGTTCTTCTCTTTCTTTCAACCACTCCCTCTCAGGAAGCAATTCCCACACACGGACAGCCTCACTGAGACTACAGCCCTGGTCTTTGTGGGACCGGAGGGTCAGAGGTGGTCGTGAGGGGTCCCCAGCTGGAGAACGTAAATCCAGACAAGCTTTGACTGCCTGTCTTCTGGGCTGCTTGGTTAATTAGCTTTTCTTTATTTTGGTTTGGGCTACATGTTCTCAATCAAATGGTGTTAAATATGCCTTAAAATGCAGATTAAATACAGAGTGCATTATACTTTGACCATGTAAGACGTAAATATGATTTGTAGAATATCTCAGACATGTCTTAGCTTGTTCCTGTAGTGTTTGTGTTCTGAGTCAAACATTATCCAGTCTGAACAAGCACTCTGGGTGTTTCTCAATAACAGGGTGTAGCAATAATAAGAGCATGACTTTCATGAACACACGTGTTGTTTACATTTGACAAACAAACCTGAAAGGAACACACAGTTGGAATTTGATTTATAGCAGAAAACAGTAACTAAGTGCATTTTTGGGATTCATGATGTACGTTATCATGCCTGTATGATTTCTGAAAAGATCTGCCCTTTTAAATCAGAAAACAGCTTATTATTAAATAGCTAGCTCAACTTTACAGTTGTTTTAAACATAATTTACCGCTATTTAGGGAAATGAGATGCGCAAGCTGTCAAGAAATTAGATAATAGCTAGCTAGCATAATGTATATCTGATGAAAAGTTTTGTCAGTACAGCACATTTTTATTCACAAAGAATTCACAGATTGAGGGTAAAACTGAACAATTAGCTGAAAGTGACACATACTGTATATTTGAGGTAAAGTACAGAAAGTGTTTCTAAACAATTTTTTTCATGACATTTGAAATGTTGACAGAAATTATGCACTAAAGTTAAAAAAGACACTTAGATAGTTAGCATTTCCATTAGCTATGTAAACAGTTAAACATTTTTTTACACATAATTAATATTTATATATTAAATATGTTGTCCGATTTGCATAAAAGATAAGGATAGGGATTTGTAAATCACATGTTTATGAGAATGTGGTTTATGAGATCATGTTGCAGCAGGAGATCCAACCATAATCACATCAACCCCGCAGCTGCTCTTTTACTGTAAACCGTTCTAAAGCAAAGGCTGAATGATAATGTCTGATTTACCTCAACCTGCTGACTGTCCAAAAATAGCAAGTATATTTACAGATACGTATAAGTGATAAACCTGATAAGCCCACAATGGCTTTGAAGGAGATAGAAAAGATTAAAGACAAGGAGACATACTAAGTGATATATCCACACATGCTGTTCTACAAATCCCCAGCAGAACAGATCAACTATTTTTGACCTCTTTGTATTTTTCCATTCCAGTTCTTGTTAGCTTGCACACAAACTCACAGTTACATAAATTCTCATGACTGGCCTGAAAAGAACGCATGTTTCAATCTTGGTAGGATTGTACCAACTGGTGTGTCTTGAATAGTCAATTATTTCTCTGTTCATTGCACCATTGACGCAGTTATTTAAATTGGCATGTCGTAACACAAAAGTATGTGTATTTATGGTGTATAATCTAGGCACAAATACAGACCTACCAAGCCTGTTCTGTGTTCATTCATTATGTTTAAGGAATTCTGTCTGTTGAGGTCAGACTGGAATCTTTGGGTGTTTGCCACACATTTAATTACTCAAATCTCTGTGTCCTCCCTCCATTTAATTTTGTTTGTAAACAGTGCATTGGAAACCAAGAGCTACACTCTTAGTGGCCATTCACACAGAAAGCTTTATGTACTCCAGTACACTGTTTTTCCAATGGTTTTCTTGGTAAACATGCGTTAAACATGCGCTCCCATTTTTAAACAGAGAAATACTCTCTCTGAATGGTCCCTAATTCTGGAAAAGAATGACACTGGTGGAACATTTACTCTGTGATAAAGTTTACACATTAACATATTAGAGGTGTGTAAGGCCAGTTCTGTAGTCCTATTCCTTCATGAAACCTTTACACACCACATCTGGTGCGTATTTGAGACACAAAACTACCGTTTTATGGCACTGGTGCATTTAACTTGACCATGCTGGAATTTGATTCTAAAACATGGAAACATGGAACAACTATGTATGTAGTAGCAATTGACCCTTCGCAAAAACCCGTCTCCCCCTTTGTTACTGTTTTCTATGTCTGACAAGCCATGGCGCTCTCTCTCTCACACATTGAAAAATACATTGCAGAGAAAAGAGGACAATGTGCCGACAGACAAGACAGAGCAGGTTACTTTTGGTATGAAATAAAGTTTCAGGTTTCAAATTTTGTCATTTTTTAAGAGATTAAATCAATAAATATTGTTCTGTTGCTCACAGTAGTGCCTCTTTTCAAGTGGCAATTGCATGAAATAGAATGAAATAAACATGAATGAACATCAGAAGGTATCTTGTTTCAGTCGCAGAAAGACATCAGTACAAACCATTTTTCAAGTTCAAGTCCACTGAAGTTAATCTACTCTCCTGTCTGCTTTGTTTGTCGGACAAAAATGGCAGATTTGGCATTATGATTGGTCAGATCGCCTGTCAATCAAACTCCATGCGAAGGGTCAATTAGGCATTATCACTTGACAAAAGCAACTACAATATCAGATGTTCTGATAGTCATAACGATTACAAGTCTGATATTGCTTTTATACAGTAGTTCAATAAAGAAGTTACTATTGAGCAGCATACATTTTAGACACAGTATTGATAGTTACTTTTGTTTCAAAAATAGTTCCAAACTAAGCCACAGACAGAAGTGGTGTTTTGTTCCTGATTAAATCAGTCTTCTTGAATGAATCGGTTAGGTGAATGATTCAATGTGTTACTTGTTTCAGCTTCCAGGTCTCGGCGCCAACTGTTTTGAGGTCTGCCCCTCTTTCTTTTCCCTTGGGGGTTCCATGTCAAGGCTTGCCTAGTGATGTTGGAGGCCGGTTTACAGAGAGTGTGTCCTGACCATCTCCAGCGACGTTGGATGATCTCTTTGAGTTGTGCACTGCCATAGTTCCTGGTTGCTGATGGTATCAGGCCATCTGATCTGGAGAATGCGCCGCAAACATACACTATATTGCCAAAAGTATTGGGTTGCCCCCTTCTAATTAACAGGTTTGACTACTTTAGTAATTTCTATGAGAACAAATCTTAATGTTAAAGCATATAATGATATTCTAGGAAATTGTGTGCTTCTAATATTATAGCAACAGTTTGGACAGGACCCTTTTCTATTCTAACATGACAATGCATCTGTGTATAAGACAAGGTTCAAAAAGAAAATTATTGATTCATTCAGTGTGGAAGAACTTGACTGGTCTGCATAAAACCAAGTCCTAATCCCAGTTTAACACCTCTGGTGTGACTGTAAATGCAGACCTTGAGCCAAAAACTCATCACCAAACACCAATGATTTGTACATACACTATATAGACAAAAGTATCGGGACACCCCCTTCTTTAGAACAGAAAAATGCACTTCCAAATCTGTGGCAACAACGATGGGAACATAATTCATGTATTATTATTTTTTATTTCCATCTCTGTTGCAACAGTTTTGGAAGTGTCTAAAATGACTGTACCCATATGTACAAGTCATTGGTGTTTGGTGATGAGTTTTTGGCTCAAGGTCTGCATTTACAGTCACAACAGAGGTGTTAAACTGGGATTAGGACTTGGTTTTATGCAGACCAGTCAAGTTCTTCCACACTGACTGAATCAATAATTTGAATCAATGGAATTAACATGATCAACGTCCAGAAACGTAGCAAGGAGATCAGTAAAATAATCCATGTGACATCAGGGGTTCAACCGTAATTTTTACGACGCTACGAGAATGAAATTTTCATCTTGGCGTGGAGTAACCCTTTAAATATCTGCCAGTTAAATTTATTTTATTTTCAACATCACTTGTGTCTTCCCTTGTATTCAGCCTCATTTTTCTGACAGCAAGGCTGAACAGATTCAGAATACTGACCGTTCTCAAAATATACTGGCACTTCAGCAGAAAAGCTTTTTTTTTCTGCCAGTTAAATAATTTCTCAGGTTTGTATATGTGAATGTTCCCTGTGGTAAATTGAGTCCATCTGCCAACACTGCAGACGTCTCCATCCACCGCTCATGGGCATTTATTAGATGCCTGTCTTCCCCCTCCCCCTCCATATGGCAAGCTTATGGCTGTTGTCATGGCAACAGCTGCTCCCCCTCCTGTCTCCCATTGGCTGATACAGACATTCCATAAGCAGCAAATTCTGAGGTCTCAATCAGTCAGTGATGGGTGTTCATTTGTGTACATTGTTCATGTGTCTGGACCACTGTATATATTAATATGACTAAATATGCTACAGCACAACACCAGTTTCCATTAGCATGACCCTCCAGGCCTTTGGATCAATACAGTGCTGTCTTCTGTCTGGACTCTAACCCCATGATACATGATTTTCATCGAGGAAACTGCATTGTTTGATTGTTTGGTGGAAGACAGACGACCTACTTCTGACAAAGCACACAACACCTCACAACAGGGCAAGTGGCTGCAAAGACTCTGAAGCACTTACTAAAGCATGACATGATATCAGTCACTATGCTAAAAAAAGAAACATCAATGCTGAATATCAGATTACAGTTATCTGCCAAACAAAAGAAACCGTGGAGACCTTAAATATTATTTATAATTTTTTACTGATTGTAATCACATCATCATGATATAACGATATATAATCGTCATGATATATAATGATGTGCACTCAGCAATGTTTTGTTTATGTTGCATCCAGTTGTCTTGGACTTTATACTGACATCTAGTGGTGCGGATGCAGTGTCATGTGAACGTTATCGGGTTCAGTTTTCAATGCAACTGCACAAATACCTTTTTAAAGATGCATGATTAGTTCATTTAAAGTGTTCATAAATGTCCAAAGAGGTGACCATGTAAAACAGATCATGAATCATTAGCCAACAACTAATAAAACAGGTCTACTAATCTAAGTCTTCATTTCACCTTTAAATGTATAGCTTAATAATTACAAATAGGTTATTGTAGCCTACTGCTTTATTCATTTTATTAAGCAATGTAGGTACACATTGTCAGGTTTGTAATTAAGGGCTTGTTTGTGGTGAACTGAAAACATATCGATCTGAGTACTTAGAACATAAGTACTGTCTTTATTTATCCCTGTACTATAGCAAATTCTAATCAAAATGGTTCAAAGAGATTAACTTTAAAAAGCCAACCCCCCTGAAAGTCATGGAATAGTTCACACATTGGCATAAACCTTATCAATGTAATCATAAAAGACCCTGCATTTAGAAGTTGATACTCTGTGGCCATGGAGGCCAAAGCAAGGTCAGAGGAGATGAAGATCTGCAGCTGTGAGCTGTAGCTCATATGATCTTGTGTTGTGGTATGCTCACATCACCTCTGGAATGCTGCTCCATTCAGTGAACAAAGCTTCACCCTTGCTTTAATGTTCATCCACCTCAGAGGGGAGGAGAGTTTCGAACATGTTCTGAGTTACTGGAGCAGCCTGACCAGCCTGGGAACATGCTGGAATGAGAAATGTGAACCACCTTCTTATTAGTCAGATCCAAAAGCATGTACTGTACAGAACAAGAGACTTTGACATCCATAGGCCTCTTACTTTCTGGCTCGCATTGATTCATGGCATTTGTGTGTGTGTGTGTAGCCTATATTAAATATTTAAGAATGAATGTTTGATACTTAGCTTTAAACAGCAACATTGATTCTAAAGTAAGTATCCTTGACATGTAAGATGGATGGAATCTGGATAAGTCAAAGTCCATTTTGCATATAGACTTAAGAATCCAAAAACAACACTGAACAGCTGTAGCTGTCATTTCAAACATGTCAGTCTGGGATTTACACTCGAGGCGGGTCTTGCGGGGAGGAATGGATCAGGAGATTCCAGCCATTCCCTCTGGCTTTGGGGCAACATTTGAAAGCTCGACTCCCCTCTGAACCCCACTTCCAATTGCCCAAGAGAATTCGGCTGTTGTGGTCTGTCTGTCACCATGGCTCCAAGCTTGAGTTTGACTCTGCGCCTGCATCCAGTGTGAAATCTGTTCATTCAGCACAGTCTGACTCCAGTGTCTCACAGTCAAGAGTTTCTCACAGAAGTGCTCTGAAATCCAAGTGCTGTCAGCTGAAAAGGCAGATGGTAGTTTTCACAAGTGCTGTTTATTACAGTAGATTAGGCTGAAATCACACTGAATCTATAATAGAAAATTACATAATTATATTTATACATGTGACTTACACAACAGATCTAACTCATTGTTAGATGTAATGTTAAAAATGTAATGTATACTTTAACTTTAGATTGTCAAGCTTTAGGTAAACATCATCTGACTCAGATTATCTTTCACCATCAAAAACATACCGAAACACCATGGCATTACCATTGTTTACCTGCAAAGTTCATGTGTGAGAAAACAAATCCTATCTTTTTTTCCTGCCTCCTACTGGTTGTATGAAGTATTACAATACGCAACTCAAAAATCTTAAAAAATATGCTTACTGAACATAAAATCACCACATAAAGCCCTTGATTACAAGCCCGTCAACTTGTAATTGTATTACTTAAAATGAATAAAATAGTACAATAATTATAAGCTATTTAAATACATTTAAAGTTGCATAGCTTTGTTTAGATGAAAGAAGAATAAAATATGTGTTCTTTAGAAATCTGTAGGATACGGTTGTTTGTCTAAAATAATAATAAAAAAAAAAAATACGGACACAAATAAGATTTTTGGTTGTTCTGTTGTGTCCTGGTGAATTTTCGGTGTATAACTACCTCGCCATCTAGTGGCCATAAATGAAAAGTGCAGAACACCTCCCTCTGAAATAAATCAAGATTAAAGTCATAAAAAACGCTGATTCTGTTGTTGGAATAGGACAGGGGCAAGTTGTCACACATTTTACTTGAGTAAATTGATCCTAAGGTAGATTTAGTTGCTGTAACTTAAACATGTTTATACATACATGTCTAACAGATTAAATTATATTCACTGAGGCTTCTCAGATATTCATTAACATAGACTTAATGATCTAATGAACATAGACATGACTTAGCTGTTACTGTTACAGTAGCCTATACTGAGTAATGTCACAACAAATATGACAAACTGCCTCAAAAAATAATAGGCCTACAAAATAAGTATAGTATAGCACACTATTGTACACAATCCAAACTATGGTCAATTAAATCAAGCAGTGTTTTCTTAGGAGATTTTATTTTTGTACAACCTTTAGGTCAAGCCATATTTCACATGTTCTACAGAAATATAGATCAGTATTACTATTGAAATAAATGTACATTCAGAACCTCTCGTCTATGTGCCAGACATTAGAAACGTGTTGTGTGTGCATTTGCTTGTGCATGCGTGTGTTAGTGTGTATCAGTGTGTGTTTGTGCATCATCTTGTGAGTAAGTGGTTGTTTTCATGCAAAGCGTAGCAGTGAGTAGGCCTAGGCTATTGCTTAAGACTAAACTACAGCATTAGTACAGACTTCAGGCCTGAGCCAAGCAGGGTCCAGCTGTCAGTTTGTCTTTGGAATATAGACTGATTTATACAATCTAAGCAACTATTGCTATCTAAACTAAGCAAATGTAACAATTGTGTGACCCTGATGATCTTTATAGTAATGGATAAGCAACTACAGCCACTGAAGTCTATGAACAGACAGCGCTGTTCTCCTACGTGTCCGCTGATGGTACATTACAGCCTAACACATGCATACATTTACAAAACTAGCACAATCTGCCTGATGAAAATGAATGAATAAAGCAACTGACTCATAAGAATCAACCCGCCTATCTGGCAGTTGTGACCTGACATCTGAATATTATATGTACTCAATACCAAATTTTGTAAACATAATACAGCATTAATTCGGCACATTACTATGGGCAGTCTACACACACATATACAGTCTAGTCAGTACAGTTTATATAGGATTATGGAACACTGAATTTGAAGAAATATTCAAGTTATATCGCAAGGACGTCCACTGATACATATATGGAATGACGCTATTGCATTACGGCACAAACACATGGCATCACTTGAGTACAAATCAATAATAAATAAAAACAACTTTGCTGTGATGTAAAAGAACATAAATATGAATATAAGTTTCCCTCTTCAGATGAGATCACATTGAGCAGTAGACAAAAGGCTTTGGGAGTCTGTGCTGCAGTTATTGGTCGACTCGTGATTGTCTGGTAATATCGGTGAGATACATAAATCAGTAGGTGTGCAGTAGATGAGCTGTGAACCAATCACAGTCTATTACATTCAGTTACATTTATGTCTCAATTATGAGACACAAGCAAATATAAAGTTGTTTAAAATTGAGGAAAATATGATTGCTGATGTTCAATATTGATGATGTAAAAAGAGGAATCAGGAACGCTTTGTGTGACACTGTGCTTGTGAGACAGTAAAAAGATCTTCCACTGATGCTCAGGAATTAAGAGTTAATGTACTTGGGATGGTCAGGGACAAAAGCATTAGATTTAAAAACACGTATTTATGCTTAGGAAGCAAGTCGTGTAAAATATGTGAATAAATAATTAATGTTAATTCAATATAATTAATTAATATATGAATAAAATAAATGGATTTTAAAATACACTTAAGTTCACATGGTTGGGGTCGGTAACATTTTTTAAAGGTTTTTGAAAGAAGTCTTATGTGCTGAACAAAGCTGAATTTATTTGATCAAAGATAAAGTAGAAACACTAATAATGTGTGAATTATTACCAATTTAAAGAACTGTTTTCTATTTTAAAATGTAATTTATTGTGATGGCAATGCTGAATTTTCAGCAGTCATTACTCCAGTCTTCAGTGTCACATGATTGCTCATATCATTGCTAATATGTGACCCTGGAGCACAAAACCAGTCTTAAGTTGCTGGGGTATATTTGTAGCAATAGCCAAAAATACATTGTATGGGTCAAAATTATTGATTTTTCTTTTATGCCAAAAAATATTAGGACATTAAGTAAAAATCATGTTCCATGAAGATATTTTGTAAATTTCCTATCAAAACTTAATTTTTGATTAGTAATATGCATTGCTAAGAACTTCATTTGGACAACTTTAAAGGCGATTTTCTCAATATTTGGATTTTTTTGCACCCTCATATTCCAGATTTTCAAATAGTTATTGGCCAAATATTGTCATATCATAACAAACCATACATCGATGGAAAACTTATTTATTTATGATGTATAAATCTCAATTTTGAAAAATTGACCCTTATGATTGGTTCTGTGGTCCAGGTTCACACATGCTGATTTGCTGCTTGAAAAACATTTGTTATTATCAATGTTGAAAACAGTGTTGATTTTTTCAGGATCCCTTGATGAACAGAAAGTTCAAAGAAATAGCATTTATTTGAAATAAAAATCTTTTGTAACATAAATGTTTTACTGTTACTGTTACTGCATCCTTGTGAAATTAAAGTATTTAAATAAAATCTTACTGACCCCAAAACTTTTGAACAGCAGTGCAGATTTGTACGTCGGAAATGACAGACATTTGGATTTATGCTTCAATCTCTTTGGAGAAACAAATGAAAGGTGAAAAACTCATCATACTATAGATTAGTTTTGTTAAACAGTGCAGTAAGAAACTAAAATGTGCTTTGTTTTTCCAATGATTTGCTCTCCACTGTAAGCTGCCCTGCCTCACAAACCCTCCATAATACACCAATCATTCATTCTGTCTGCTGGAGCCCAAATCAATCATTTCTACATCAGACGATACTTCAGGCCATTCTAATCTTATTCTGTCTTGGCACGAAAAGAATATCTGATAAATTCAATAGCAAGTGGCAAACAGACACAGCAAAGCATGCCACAGAAATCACCGGTTAAACATATCAGATCATCGCACAGCAAAGGTCAGATTAATCTATTGCAATAAAAAATACAACAGTGTGGCTAAAAACATGAATAAAGCTATGTTGCATTGAATTGCACAGCACGTAGTACAAGCGAAAAAGTAAAAGTAGTAAAAGACAAGAGTACATAGATTTAGGATTATTTCAGTTTTTGTCTTTTTTCCTGGTTGTGGTGCTAGAATTGTTCAACGGTCAGGAAGTTCAAGCTGCTTTCTGTGCTGGTTAGTCATTTTGACTATTGACTCATAAGGACTCAATGTCTATGACAGATCACTGATGCATTATGGGCCTTTCCTGTTACTATTGAAGCTATTTTTCCCAATATCGATATTTCATATAATTATCTTACTGACCCTGAACTGTGGTCTTTAACCTATAGTATAGTTGTGCCTAATTCAGGACATTTCTGTGTGCTTTCTTCAGTTAAATGAGTATCACCTCTACACTGGAAACGATGCTGGTCTCTAGCTCTGAGAGGATATATACAATATTATACACTAATATATAAACATACCATATAATTAAATTGTTCTGGGGGACAACAGGTGGGACAATGTGATGTAACAGAAAGATCTCTAAAACTGACCTAAAATGAATTATAGTCGTGTGGTTTCACATACACATTTACATGATTTTTCATTAAACAAAGAATATAATATAGTATAAATCAATGTCTTCCTCCATAATTTAAGAAACAAAAACATAAAATGTGGCATAATAGAATTTCATGGATGTGACCAATAAATGCTGATCTCTGTTTAAAACCAGTGACTCCATTCAGGACGATATCTTGAGTGCCAGGAGTGACACCGATCCACTGACCAGCTCATTCTTCTTCCTCCTTCCTTCTCTTAAACGTTGTGCTGAGTGAAAGAGGATATCAGGAGCTGGTCAGAGTGGTGATTCTACAATACGTGATGCTGAATTGGCTGCCAGCAGACTTTATTCCTGGATGTATTTGGGTATTGTGTGAGTTGAGAGAGCAGCAGGAGCTGAGAGGGATAACTGGATCCGTATGATGCCGTTTTTGTTCTTCTGAACCAGCGTTACTCAAAGCGCTCATAGTTTCGAGTTTGTCTTACTCGTGGCACCATGTCAATCAACAGCCTGCAGGAGAAATGAAGAATGGAAAGATTCACATTAGAGACATTATAGTGCGAATGACAGAAACTATCAGTATCTTCTCAGTGAATACACTTACTTGACCCCATAAGCTAGAATGATGAGTCCAATCAGGACCCCAATGGTTCCGTCCAGGTACCAGATGTTGGGATGATGTCTAAACACCTCAGCACTGATGAGGATAGAAAATCCCATGATGCCTCCAACCATAGAATTAAAGCCTGTAGAAAAAATATATGAATAAAGAGCAATTACATTTTACGTGTTGCTATGAATTTCATCTTCAAGTCTTCATTTAAGGTTTATAAACAGCAGTGTTATTACTGTTAACTAATTATGTTCATTCATTGAAATAAAGCTTGAAAATTAAATGAAAAAAAAAAGTTAAATTCGTTAAAAAAACGAATAAAATAACAAGAAAATTACTTAAACCAAAACTAAAATGAAAACTAAAAAAAAAAAAAAAAAATTACGTAATTTTTTTATCGCAATAGGAAACATTTCTCAATACTTATGTCTCTTTTTGTAACTCTTCACACAGTTCTCCCAACCAACTTTCATCTTGCCACAGCAGTTTATTTCACATTCAAAATGCACTTAAACTATCAAAACCCCTCATACATCTCTAATCAAGTCTGAAAGATTAACGCCTGTGTAAGTGTTCAGTTTCATCTGATTGTTTTGATAGGATTTCATTTTTATAGATTTAGAATATATTTCAGTATGGTATTACTGTAGAAATGTAGCAAATGGCTGTCTGTATTATTTTAGGTTTTTAACTTAAGTTTAACAGTTTTGAACAGAGCATTTAAATGTGCAAACTGGCCTGTAGATACATAGGCATTTGGTTGTGTCTAAATGAGAAAAGATTTAATGTAATTTTAAAGGGGTTATATGATGCTTTTTTAAAGATCATTATTTTGTGTATTTGGTGTAACAGAACATGCTTTAATGTTCAAAAAACAAATACTGTACATTATTGTAGGTCCTCTATGCCCCACCTCTCTCAAACGCTTAGTTCCTCTTCAGGAACTCGAGCTGCGTCCGGAGACGCTTCGGGGAATGCCCCCAGCGTGACCGCGTCTGAACACATGTGTAATCTGTCCAAAGGATGAGCGAGACGTCACAGGCAGGTGACGTAATCGGCCAGGAAGCATAAAAGCACGTGTGGTGGAACCGGCGTCAGCTTTTGCCATTCAGCAACCTCTACTCTGTGTGTGTCTGTCGATCTCTGTTGTGAGTCTTATTTGGTGTTGTTTGTCTTCACAAGCACTCAGAATAAGCTACACGATGGCTATAAGTGCAATAAAACTAGCACTTGGGCGAGAGCAGATCACATTACAGGCTGTGTGTTCCTCTCTGCAACACACATAGTCTGTGTGTTGTCTGCTTGAGAGCAGAGCAAGCAGAGTCAGCTCTCTGACTGCCTGTTGTCACTGTGTATGCTCGCTCTCGGAGGCTTTCTTTGAGAAAGGAGCCTTCACCTGCGTTCCTCGCGGTGCCAGTCCCGCTTTCGCAAAAAAAAAAGGGCGGAGCGGTGGTTGCGCTCGTGGGAATCGCAGATAGATCAGGTGGAGGGAACGAAGACGGGCGAGCCCCTATCTTCTCCCTTTTCCCATCAGATCCAATGCCCGCTCTCTGGGTTCGGAAGCCCGCCCTGCGGTTCTTCCCCCCGGAGAGAGGGCTCAGACGCACCGCCTGCCTTCCTCCGAGGAGGTGGACGTGGAGGACGTCGATGAGCTTTGTAAAGCAGTAAGCATTGTTTCATAAGCATGTTATGAACGAGAGAACAGAGTTAGCACTGTCAGCCCATAGGGAAATAAGAATGGGCTGCTCCACCCCACCGTATGATCTCGCGGTTCTGGTCCCGCTGTTGCTGAGGCACGGTGGCGACTGAGATCGCGGGTCATTGCACATGGATCTGGCGGATGGGTTGGAGACGGGCTCGCCCCAGATCTAGCGCTCTCGCTCAGGGCTGTAAGCCCGCGCTGCGGTTCTTCCCCCGTGGGTGAGAGTGCGCTTTTGCATTACGGTCATTCTCGGTTCATTATATGAAGCTTTTCGCATGTGATCTCGCGGCCCCGCTGCTTCTTCCCCCGTGGGTGAGAGCGCGCTTTTGCATTACGGTCATTCTCGGTTCATTATATGAAGCTTTTCGCATGTGATCTCGCGGCCCCGCTGCTGCTGAGACACGGCGGCGATTTAGATCCGCACATGGATCTGGCGGACGGGTTAGAGACGGGCTTGCCCTATCTCCACCTGCATTCCTCAGATCTAGCGCTCTCTCGGGGTTTGGAAGCCCGCGCTGTGCCCCCCCCCCCCCCCCCTTTTTGAGTAAGAGCCTGCTGCTGCAGCACGCGCTGACGAGGCAACGCGTGCATTGTAACTTTCTCGGTTTTAGATGAATCTTTCATATCAGACCGTGTTACTTGTCTGGTTGTTTGGCTGCATTTAATTTTGAGGAATTGAATGCTGTATTTCATCTAACTTGGAAAGGTTATTTATATATATATATTTATATATAGATTATATTATATATATACACAGGTAAGTATTGGAGCACGATGTGTGACCTCTCTTCCTGAGGTGGTCAGCAGGGGCTGCTGGGCGGAGCAGCCCCAACCGTGTTCCGGCTCCTTATTTAAATGAGGGCCGGCCCCTCTGGGGAAAAGCGGCGTACACCTCAGTGCCCTCAGGAGATCGGTTTGCCAACCCTGCCACATACGGTGTTCCAGGGTGCAGCGATCTCCAGCGGGCACACATCTCAGTTTCTTCCGCCCGCAAACGTAGCGGAGCTGAGATGCTCGCCACCCCTTCGGGGGTCTCTAGAACAGCTAGTTCAGCTTTCTCCTGCCGGTGTGCAGTTCCAGGATACCGAACTAGCCGATCTGATTACACCAGAGGCCAGTCTCCAGAGACTGGTTCCCTTAGTAGGCACTTGGTAGCATGGAAACTACTGCCAAATGTGTCTCGGTGGGTCCTGCACACTGTAGAGAGAGGCTACAGAATCCAGTTCGGTTCTCCTCCGCCTCGATTCAACGGGGTGAATCCCACTCTGGTGGGCCCCGAGCAGGCTCTGGTAATGGAACGAGAGGTAGATACTCTCTCAAGGAAGTGGGCCATCGAGATGGTTCCTCCTCACGAAAGAGAGTCCGGGTTCTACAGCCGGTACTTCATAGTTCCAAAGAAGGATGGAGGGTTGCGTCCCATTTTAGATCTGCGTCAGTTTGAACCGCTCAGTCAGCAGACTGAAGTTCAAGATGCTCAAACAGGTTGTGTCTCAGATCAAGTCCGAGGACTGGTTTGTCACAATCGATCTAAAAGACGTATACTTCCATATCTCCATCCTTCCCACTCATAGGGAGTTCCTGAGGTTTGCTTTCGGGGGCGAAGCTTACCAATAACGGGTTCTTCCCTTCGGCCTAGCACTCTCACCCCGCACTTTTACAAAGTGTGTGGATGCGTTAGCTCCGTTGTTAGCTCCGTTGCGGCTACAGGGCATCCGCATACTCAATTACATCAACGATTGTTTGATTCTCGCTCAATCAGAGCGGATGGCGGCTCAACATCGAGATGGAAGTGTTGGGGTTAAGACTGAACGCCAAGAAGAGTGTGCTTTCTCCATTACAGAGAACCACTTATCTTGGTGTGGTGTGGGATTCGGCCACGATGCAGGCACGCATGTCCTTTGCATGGATCGAGTCGATTCTCGCGACAGTCAGGAGAGTGAAAGAAGGTCAGTCACTCACTGTCAAGCAGTTTCAGAGGCTGCTGGGTCTGATGGCAGCTGCGTCCAACGTGATACCTATTGGCCTGCTGTACATGATACCCCTACAGTGGTGGCTCAAGACCAAGGGGTTCTCCCCGAGGGGAAATCCGCTTCGCATGATCAAGGTCACGCGGTGGTGCCTACGTGCCTTAGACATGTGGAGACAACCTTGGTTCTTGTCTCAGGGCCCGGCGTTGAGAGCTCTGTGTCACCACGTAACGCTAGCGACAGATGCATCCCTCACCGGTTGGGGTGTGGTCATGAGTGGCCACCCTACCCGCGGTCTGTGGAGTGGTCGCCATCTCACCTGGCACATAACAATTGGCTGGAGATGCTGGCTGTGTTTCAGGCTCTGAAACACTTTCTCCCAGACCTAAGAGATCACCATGTGTTGGTGCATATCGACAACACAACGGTGGTCTCTTACATCAACCACCAAGGAGGTCTGCGTTCACGCCCCCTTCACAGGCTGGCGTACACAGATCCGGGTCGTCCCAGGACAAACTCCTCTCGCTGAGAGCAGTTCACATTCCTGGGCATCTCAATATGGGATCGCTCTGCTCCCAGGAGTTCTGGCGAGAGTGCGCCGGGACGAGGTCAGTCTACTTCTGGTAGCACCGTTCTGGCTGGGCCGAGTATGGTTCTCAGACCTGATTTCTCTCCTCGACGGCTCTCCATGGGAGATTCCCGTCAGGAGGGATCTCCTCTCACAAGCGGGGGTCTATCACCCCCACCCGGAGATGTGAAAGTTGTGGGGGTGGCCCCTGAGGGGGCGCAACTCATAGCTTTCGCAACTCTCAACCGAGGTTGTTGAGGCCATCCTCCAAACCAGAGCTCCCTCAACGAGGAAACTGTACGCCTTGAAGTGGGAACTTTCACTTCATGGTGCGGAGACCGCCAGCTCGACCCAGTCAACTGCCCGATTGGTACAGTTCTGGAGTTCCTGCAGGCCCGACTCTCTGCAGGGTTTACCCACTCCACCTTGAAGGTTCACGTGGCGGCAATTCGGCCTACCACACCTCTCTTGGTGGGCAATCAGTGGGTAGACACCCCCTAGTTACACGTTTGCTCCACAGCATGAGGAAATTGTACGACCTGAAGTGGAAGTGTCACTTCATGGTGCGGAGACCGCCAGCTCGACCCAGTCAACTGCCCAATTGGTACAGTTTTGGAGCTCCTGCAGGCCCGACTCTCTGCAGGGTTGACCCACTCCACCTTGAAGGTTACGTGGCGGCAATTTGGCCTACCACACCTCTCTTGGTGGGCAATCAGTGGGCAGACACCCCCTGGTTACACGTTTCCTCCACAGAGGAGCTGTGTGTATGGTAGGTAAGGAAACTGTACGCCCTGAAGTGTAGCACTTCATGGTGCGGAGGTCGCCAGCTCGACCCAGCCAACTGCCCCATTGGTACAGTTCTGGAATTTGTGTAGGTCTGTTCCTCCGCAGGGTTAACCCACTCCACCCTGAAGGCCTACGTGGCGGACTTACTGGCCTACCGCGCCCCTCTCGGTGGCCTATCAGTGGGTAGACACCCCCTGGTTAAACGTTTCCTCCAGAGACTGAGGCCTCCTGCCAGACGGCTTATGCTATGTGGTGGATCAGGATGCTATTCCATAGCCTCGAGTCCTCTGATCTCCCCTCTTGGGGATCAAGACTCACTTCTCAGAAGTTGGCCTTCGGGACGCAGGCCCCGCCCTCTTAGCCACTTTGTCTGTCTCTCGCCCTAGCTGTGCTCCATTCACACTAGGCAGGGATTTGACAGTCTGGCAGCGCGGGTATCTCGTTCCCCAAAGCGTCTCCGGACGCAGCTCGAGTTTCTGAAGAGGAACGTCTCAGGTTACGTATGTAACCCTAGTTCCTCGAGGGAACGAGATGCTGCGTCGCGGCGCCATACTTCCGGCATCCCTGTGAGCGGTTGCTTCATTCCTGAAGCTGACACCGGTTCCACCGCATGTGCTTTTATGCTACCTGGCCGATTACGTCACCCGCCCGTGACGTCTCGCCCATCCTTTGGACAGATTACACATGTGTTCAGAGCACGGTCATGCTGGGGGCATTCCCCAAAGCATCTACGGATGCAGCGTCTCGTTCCCTCGAGGAACTAGGGTTACATACGTAACCTGAGACGTTTTCTACAAAGTCCCTCCTTCCGACAAGCGCAGTCTGCTCTGATTGGCCAACTGGCACAGTGCATTGTGATTGGCCGAACACCACAAGCACTCGTCGGAAATGTAACGCCCCTTTCCATAATCGCGAGCTTTATCTTTCAAAATAAATGTAAAGACAGTTAATAATGTCCTTAGTTTTACCATCAGTTCAAGCCTGAAAGGGGAACAGAGTCGCGTAACAGACACAGTGATGATGTGCGTATGTGTTTGCACACAAGCCGTGGTTGTGATGTGACCGTGTCTCCCTCTCTCACACACGCGAGCACACACACACACACACACACACACACACACACACACACACACACACACACACACACACACACACACACGACGCTGCGCTGTGACCCTCTCTCTCTCACACATACGCGAGCACAGTCACACACACACACACACACACACACACACACACACACGACGCTGTGATGTGACTCTCTCTCTCTCTCACACACACACACACACAACGCGCAAAACTCCGCATTTGAACAATCAATAGCAAATACTTAAACTAATAACAAAACATACAGTCGCTGATTCAGAAGTGCCAGATTGTCATAGCAAAGTCAGAATTACTTCCTCCTAGGTTCACGAAACTGTCGTCCATAAAATGCGTTGTGATAACATCTGGGTTGTGCTGTTCTGTTGTAAATAATCTTAATTATTCCTAAATGCATCTACTTTCGGAAGGCCAAATAAAGTGCTTTTGCTTTCACCTAGAAACACAGTGTCTCCCTGACATGGCTGCATCAACACTACTGCGGTTACTGAAACCACGCCTTCTTTCTTTGCATGAACATTTAGGCTGCATTATGCAAATATTTCCACATCGTGATGTAGACATGTGGGGGCGTGTTTGAATGAGCTGTTTTAGGGGGGCGTGGCAGAATCTTAACTTTGATAAAGAATATCTCTTTGGTTTTGAGACTTTAGTCTTTGCAACTTCAGGGATCTTATCTATGCACAATCAGCTTGTAACACTCCAAAGAGAAAGGAAAAACTTGAAATCGCATCATATGACCCCTTTAAAGATGTAGTCACAGAATGCATTTGGGGCCAAAGCAATAAAAATGATCCACAGTTTAGCCCAGACAGATAGCTGTTGTTCTCACTATGTGAAGAGTTTTGAAAAAGTGATAGAAGAAGTAAGAAATTGGTCCCTGCAATTGTAAAAAAACTGTAATATATTCATAGACACTGAGGCAGGTGGCACCATGATGTTGTGAGCTAATAATATGAACTGAATGAGAAACAGTGACATGGTACGTGCTCATGATGTGTGTGTGTGTGTGTGTGTGTGTGTGTGTGTGTCATACCATCAGTGATTAGGGCTCTGCTGGTCAAAATCCTTCCCAGCATGAACTTGGCAACAGCAAGAATGACACACATGAGGCCACTGACGATAGAAACGCTGAACAGGAAGTCATCCTGGCAGAGAGACAGACAGTAACAGACAGAAAGCAGAATTGTTCACAGTACAAATGATTCAGGGTCCATATGGTTGAATCATAAATTGGGAGGGGGCACAGGCAATACCAAAAGATACATTAAAGCCTGAACTCTTGTGGAAGTAAAAGAGGGATAAAAGTATAACAATATAACAATATCAGTAGGTCTTTCAGTTATGTCTTGTCGGCTCTTGAGGCGATACAGAGATGAAGTGCAGTTCATTTTAAGCACAAGTGAAAAGTATCCAACTTAATATTTAATAAGGAATTGAAAAAGCATGATAAGAGGATTAGACTAGACTAGATACGAAGACTAGATATAAGACTCACAAAAACTGATTTACATAACAAACATGATGGCTTTAAATACAGTTAACAGAACTATTCTAATAGCTGTGGAAAATGAACATGTCTGTATCGGAAATATGGAAAAAAACTAAACATACATGGTCAGTGAAACTGATCACAAAGACATCACAATAAAAAGACATGACAAGATGCAAAACCAAAGACACATGAAAACATTAAGTGAAGATCTCCAAACAAAACACCTAGAAAAAGGAAAACAAAAGGTACAAAAATAGCTATTATAAATGATAAAACTGCATAAATGACTCGTATCAGTCCTGAGGACATTGTCAGGTGCATCATAGATGAACTACAGCTGTTTTTGTCTCTTTTGTTTTTCTCTTTTCTATCAAAACTAAGAATGTCTGCTCTCCACCCACACAACATCCAGAAGCATTTGTCTTACATTTCTAATAAGACAGTTTGTTCAGAGACCTTCATCTCCGAGGAACAGCTGAGAGACATAGAATGTGTTTAAATTCAGACTTTGATCTTTTAAGCTGTAGACTGGCTAGTTAAGACAGGCAATTTGGATGAATTGGACCACACAGTTTTTAATAAGGCCACCTTAGAGATTCAGAGTGATGGCCATTTGCCAGTGAAGGGTGCTGACATGAAGAGTCCAGATCTAATGAATGTGGAACTGCAGGCTGATAGAATGAAAAAAACACATTAAAGAAGGTGGAAGCCCATTTCCGAATCATCCATCCTAATGCAACAGGAGAGGGCCGACAGATCCGATGGCTTCCGGCCAGCACAAATCTATCATTAAACTGCTTCTGTGATGTTTCATTAGCACTTATAGGGCTAAACAAGGCTTGAATGAATATATGAATAAATTAAACTATCTGTGATGACAGTAAATATTTACATCAGATCAGCTTTGCAAGGAAGAGGTGACATTCACTAGTGACTTGTTGAGTGATGACACGATACACACACACTTAGATGTCAGTATAGTGGAAAATATCAATATAAATCATCTATCATGATATGTACATTTACTTAGATGTATCCAATTAAGTAATCATTTAAAATTATATATAATGCAAAAAGTCTATGTTAGTAAATTAGTATATTCGGTGCAACCAGTGTTATTTTAGTATTATTTATATGCTAATTATATTGTAATATTTATGAATACTTTAAATTACTATTTATTTTTACATTTTCAGTTTTCATTTTTACTTCAGTTTTATTAATTGTATGTACTTTGTCATTTTTAAATACTTTTATTTAGCTTGAATTTTCTTTATTTCAGTTTTAGTCAATTTAGCATTTTTTTACTTTATTTCAGTTAGTTGTCAAAGCAACATTTTTCATTAAAGTTTTTCATCTGATACTTATAAAGTATTATATTTTAGCTTCATTTAAATTATCCAAAACAATTTTTAATAGCTTTAGTTTTAATTAACAATAACAATCTTGGGTGTGAGTCACTCATTCCACTCCAGATTTTATTTACTACCAAGATCTTGGCAACATTTTTCTTCTTCTAAAAAAAAAAGACATTTAATATAATTTTCTGCACATTAGAAATTCATCAAATAAACCGCAGAGGACAGTGATAAAAAATCCAATCTTGACCCTCCTGCTGTGCTGCGGAGTGAACCATAACAGACCCCTGACACCTATTATTCCTGTCATGTGTGACTCCAGATTACTGGCGTTTCCTCGTGCTCATTAGCATTTTATAGTCTGGGAAGATGAATAGGGTGTGAACTGCTATTTCCCAGCCAGAAAAAATAAACACTGAGTGAAAACACTGATTTACATTTAGATTTTCTTCTATTAGAGCGGTGCCTTTAGGCTGTCAATGGCAAACAAAGGGGGAAATATATTGTTTTGGTTGTCATTATTATTTTATTTATTTATTTTTTGAGTATAGCCATTTTTTGCATCTGTTATTCTTTCTCCCCTCCTTACATGTTTCCTCACTCAGCATAAACAGAGGGAGTATTATGTGATGCACTGATAACTGCAAGTCTCCAGACCTGGATATCAGTTAACATTTTGTTGGTAGAGAATCATAAAAATAATGTTCAGTAATGTCAGCTTAGGGATGTATCAGTGCTCAGAGATTTATCAGTGGTGTAAAAGAGATGAAAATAGAGAGAGATTAAAATCACAATACCATTATTCACCACCTCTGAAATGATTATCCTGCAGCTCTTTGGAGTGGTGCCAGTCTTTGATTAATTAACGCATAAAGACTGAACACATTGCTGTTAGCTGTGACTGTTGGAAAAATCCACAACTGACAGTGAGATGAAACACTGCGGTGTTAGAAAGAGTTTGTCGGGTAACCTAAAGTCATTTTTAAGGGTCAAAAGCGGTAGAACGAGGTCCTTTAGTTAACAATTTATCATTTGATTTTTTTAAGGTGTGAAGATGGTTGTATTTCATCTATTTGTCAAACTCACCATCTATTCAGCAGATAGAATGGGATAATCTATTATTGGGTATTGACTATGAGGAAGATAGTGAAATTTTTTACAAAAAGATTAGAAAATATTATTACTGATTATACCTGTAAATTTAATCATAGAAAGAAAAAGAATATGGTCCCATGGATAAATGTAGATATTCTTAATTTGATGAAAGAAAGGGATCATGCTTTGAAAACCTCACTTAAAACTAAATTGAGTAGTGATAGATATCAATTTACTATGTTAAGGAACTCTGTGGTAAAGAAATTACAAAAAGCTAAAGCAGATTTTTTTCCTCACTATGATAGAAAAAGCAAGAGGCAATCCTAGAATCATTTGGAATCAGTTAAAAAAATTAACAGGACAACAAAATGAAGATAAGAAAATTATAGAACTTAAAGTAAAAAGGGAAATCAATAAAAAATCCAGCTGAGATGGTAGAGATTTTTAATCATCATTTTGTTGATTCCGTAGAAACTATTACTCGTTGTTTTCCACCTGCGTATACTAATGTCTGTCCACAACAGTGGAACCTGTTTTTAGAATAAGGCCTGTTAGTGATTCTGATGTTATGAGAACAATTAGATCTCTTAAGTCATCTAGGGCAAAAGATAAATATGGCATGGATGTTGTTATGCTCAAAGAGTCTAGTTTGACCCTAATTAAACCTATTAGTAAAGTTATTAATCTTTCAATTTCCCAAGTGTTTGGAAGTCGGCGATTGTTGTTCCAATATTCAAAAGTGGAGATCCCCTTATTATTGATAATTTTAGGCCAATTAGTATTTTACCCACCGTTTCTAAAATTATGGAGAAACTAGTTGCAGAACAGATTAGCAGTTACTTGAGTAGTATTTCATTTTCAATGCATCCAATGCAGTTTGGTTTTAGAGCAAAATACTCAACAGAAACCGCAAATTGTTTTCTTATAGAAAATATTAAAACTCTCTTAGATAAAGGTGGTGTAGTTGGAGCAGTGTTCCTTGATTTAAAGAAAGCCTTTGACACCGTTAATCATGGAATCCTTATGTCTAAGTTATCTTGTTTTAATTTCTCATCACATACACTTAACTGGATAGAGTCATATCTATCAGATAGATTTCAGTGTGTTAGAGTACACAATCACTTATCCAATGATTTAGGTACATCAACTGGTGTTCCGCAAGGATCTATCTTGGGTCCAATGCTTTTTGCTATGTATATAAATGATTTTCATCTTTCATGTCCTGGCATTAATATACAAATGTATGCGGACGATACAGTGATTTATATACATGGTAGTAGTCTGACACAAGTTGCAAATGAACTTACGAATTCTATGGTTAATGTGTCGGCATGGCTAAAAGAGAATTGCTTGCAACTAAATGTGTCCAAAACAGTATGCATGTTTTTCTCTAAGTCTAACAGTATTATTAAAGAGCCGGATATTTACGTGTCAGGGGTGAGGCTGCAGGTAGTGCCTCAATATAAATATCTGGGAATACTGATTGATTCTAAACTTACATTTAAAGCTCAAGTTAAAAAGGTTTGTAAGCAGGTTAAGTTTAATCTCTATAATTTTAAGTTTATTAGAGATTGCATGTCATTAGAAGCAGCTAAGATGTTTATGTTTTCTATGGTTATTTCTCACATGACTTTCTGTTTAACCACCTGGTCTCAGGCGAGTTCAGTGACTCTAAAACCATTAGAGTCCTTATACAAACGTACACTTAAAGTCTTCGATAAGAAATCGGTACATTATCATCATTGTCCAATACTGAAAAAATATAATTTGTTAAGTTGGGAAAACATGATTAAGTATGCTTGATGTATAAAATTATTTATGGTTTATCTTCTCCCCCTCTTGGTCAGTTAGTTCGTATTAGAACAACTGATTATCGCTTTACAAGAGGCGCATTAAGAGGAGACTGTATCATACCGCTTAGACGAAGTAAATTTAGTCAGTCTGCTTTTTCTGTCAAAGCTGCACGAGAATGGAATACTATTCCGACAACTATAAGAGATCTAGACACATATGCTTTATTTAGGGTTCAATTGAAGAATTGGTTAATCAGTACTCAGATTTGTCAACACTAGAATTTTATATCTGCTAGCCATCCTATTATTGTTTGTATTTTGTTTGTATTGTTTTTAATTGATCCTAAATTGTTTAAATAGATTTCTATTGTATTGTGTAATTATTAAATTTTCTATTATGTATTGTTAATCACATTTTCTTTAGGGTGACTTGTAACATCTTGTCCAGGGACTACGGATGAAAAATAGCCTTTGGCTAATTCTGGTACATTTACAGGAATGTTTTTATTAATGTACAATGTCCCTGTCAAACTAAAAAAAAAAAAAAAAAATGTATATTCAATATAGGAACATTAATCTTAAAATGATAAATATGACACACTGCCATTGAACTCACCACTTCAGGAAGAAGTTTGGTGGCCAGATCATGGATGGCCTTCCCCAAAATACACATAGAAGACAAGATGAAAATCACTCCCAGGATCACACATGCTCTGTTGATGGAGAAAACCAGAAAAACATATGCTGATAAAATAATACATTTCATCAAATCTTGAGTTTGTATGTTTTGAGTTATATGATTTGAGTTATTTTATCGTTCAAATGTTTCGGGTCAGTAAGCTTTGTTTTAAAGATATTAATATTCAGCAGATATGCATTAAATTAATTAAAAGTGACAGTAAAAACATTTATAAAGTTACAAAAGATTTGCATTTCAAATAAATGCTGTTCTTTTGAACTTTCAGTCATTTTAAATTGTAATCATATTTTACAATATTGCAGTTTTGGTCACACCGTTTTTTAAGGTCCAATTCTATTAACTAGCTATGAACTATGACTTTTGCCTCAATAAACCCCTAATTACTGCTAATTAATAGATAGTGGGTAGTTGTTAAGTTTGGGATTTGGAATGTAGAATATGCTCATGCAGAATATGTGCTTTATAAGTACTAATAAACAGCCAGTATACAAGTAATATGCATGCAAATAAGCAACTAGTTAATAGTGAGAATTGGTCCCTAAACTA
This sequence comes from Schizothorax lantsangensis, assembly GCA_027422415.1. Classification (NCBI taxonomy): domain Eukaryota; kingdom Metazoa; phylum Chordata; class Actinopteri; order Cypriniformes; family Cyprinidae; genus Schizothorax; species Schizothorax lantsangensis. The sequence goes on from CM049848.1 coordinate 21,461,523, forward strand.
AAGTGTTACCACTGTTTTAATCTATTTTTGTACAAATAAATGCAGCATTGGTGAGCATAAGAGACTTCATTACAAACAAATGTTTTAATGGTAGTGTATATATTATACCTCTTCTATACTTTGTATATTTTTTGTAGCTGATGTTGATTCAAGGTTGAAGCAATAACACTGACAGTTTCACAAAGGTGCACCTGGGGAACACTGGCCTCAATTGATTTACAAATGCTTCGTTTTTTATAGTAAACCTGCAGAAACCTGATCCACTCTGAAAAATATGAAAAGTACCCACAATACACGTTCAGATTCTCTGTGTGACAAGCGGCCACCGGTACACCTACAGAGACCTGCAATTCTTCTCTAGTATTGCACTATAAATCTCCCTTTCTGACACATCGACCAAAGAAATGAGATTCACAAGCCCCCACAGACTGAGGATGAAACCAGCAGCACAGGCCTTTATCAACGTAATACGTCTTCAATTGAGACAGTCAAGGTGAAAGCCAGAAACAAGGCAGATCACTCAACAAACCTGATAAATCGAACATGTTCAGACTTAAAACACGTCACACTGAATGTTGGTAGGATGTAGTCGAAAGAGAATAGATTTTGTGTTCTACCATGCTCCACCACAATCCCAAATGCACTAGCTTTACTAAGAATAGCACTGATAGTGAAATGTTGACTTATTTAAAAATGTCTGGAGCATATTTTTTTGAGTGTTGTCACAGAGGAAGCATTATTCATCCTTTTTAGTGTTTTGCTGCAGATTTTTTGTACTATGCAGTGCCCTACATACCACAGACAGCTTGTCTTTTGTTTACTTACATGTATTCTCTATGGGCCGAGTGCACTGCTGCAGCGTTGCTATAGCGCCACAGCACTATAATGGAGGAAATAACATCTAACACCGCATCAAACTGAAAAACAACAGTGATTCATCAGTGCTATAGAAACAATGCTCATTACATCTCACTATGTCACAAACTTAGGTCCAGTCAGTGATACATTTATTCTAATGAAACACTCCCACAGCTGCCTTGAGCACAAGAATGTAATGAATGTAAATGTAATAAATCAAAAACAAAACCTGGATCATAAAAAATATCCTGTTAAGCAGCTTGTTGTATTTTTTTTCCAGAGTCATTAGCAACCATCTCTCATAACCTACATTAGGTGTTGGTATATGCTTAACACGGACACCATTTAAATAATATTTACACATAGCTTGACAACTGAACATTAAGCATAAACAAATGCACACCTTTCCAGAAACTTTTGCCTAAAAATAAAATGTAGTTCATTAACACTGAAGATTATACTTACGGCAAATCCAAAAGCTGATGCACTGTGTCTCATGAAGGATACAGCTATTGGGGGAGAACAAAACAACAGAGAAAAAAAGAGAGAAAGACATTTATATATTGATGTATTTATATATTACGTCACAAAGCATAAATAATACACAGTACAGCACTTTACAGCACTGATTAATGTAAAGAAGCGTCTGATGGATGTTAAGCTGTTTCTGAACTATACTATGTCTATTATTCTGAACTAATGTTTGGTAACAAAACATTAAAATAACATAAAAATGTAAATATCATCTGTATTATATATGTATTATTCTATTCCATTCCATTCATTCTATTCTATTCTATTCTATTCTATTCTATTCTATATTAGCACCTTTCACACAGTAATATCAGTAAATTGCCATAAAATTACCGGAACGACTTTACAAGTAAATTCAAAAACAATTATAAAATAGTAATATAATATTATACAGTATAAACCTAAAAGCTGTAACTGAAAAGGTAGAAAACATTATAAATGGAATAAAACAGCATGTCTTTAGGACAGACAAAATCATAGACAGTCAACAGACAAATTGCTTTTGGAAAGTCTGGTGAGGGGATTGTTACATTTGTGAAACATCAGTGAGTTTCACACAGAGAGAAAATGCCTCCTGTACATGTTCAGCTCAAAGCACAGGTCTGTTGTACAATGTCAGCCGTTGTAATCAGATGGAAGTGCAATTGTCAAATCCTATGTTACATCTATCCGTAACAGAATGCACAGTCAACTAACCCATCTATTTGCATCTATTAAAATGTGAATTGAAAAAGGCTGCCCACTGTGTTTTGACTTTTTTGACAAAGCTGTAGAGATATGAGGCTCTCCATTTTACCAAGCGTGAGCTTGCATTTGAGAGGCTCTATTTGCTGCCCCCTCTTGAGTGGAGAACTCTCACTGTTCTATTGATCTCCAACTTTAAAGACAGACTCGACCACCACGTGTCATAGCAACAGAGGGGCTGCACATCGCATGATTTCCCACACTGCCCTTGAAACAGAACAACACTTCTGCTCAGGAGCTGTTGTTATGTATGAAAAACAAAATATTTTTTTGTTTATTAAAACAAATGATAAAACAACTGAGGACTCTTCAGAGCCTATAACAAATGTTGATGCATTGTAATATATAATATCCAACAAGTCAGTACAAGTGTTAATCAGTGGTTTAGTTCAAGTTTGGCCCAGATCGTGTTTCCATCACATTCTCTCTCTTCATTTTATTTCTCAACTCTCTCGATCAATAAAAATGTGGCAAAAAGGAAAGAAAAACACTACTAGTTGCACAGCAAAACAAGTACATCTAGATCCCTTGAGTTTCTGCATTTAGCAGACCAACAAAGGGCCCAAAATTGTGGCTGAGGGGTCATAGTACTAGAACGAACAAACAGCTTACATTCTTAATAACTATGAACTATAGATTTTGTGAACTTGCCAATATGAGCAGATAAAAAAGTACAGGTCTATCTGGAAAAAGATAACATCCACATTCTTCCTGGCCTATATGCATATGAAATATTCCCCCAAAAAACTGAGCACATAGGAAGGAATGTGATGATCAAAGAACTCAGTGAGTGTAGTTACAGCAGAGGAAACATGCCTGAGGAAGTAGGTCAAAATCAGTGTGAATGTCTCCAGTCCTGCATTACATCCATATTAGTATTAACAAGAAAAAAATATTTTTCTGTTGATGTAAATACATGGTTTTGAAATGTTCAATAAGCACATAGCTGTGTTGTTCAGGTGTCAATATACTTTGATTTGTTTACCGTATCTTAAGGCTCAGGTGGAAACTGGAGGTGGAAAGTGTAGGTTGGTCCAGATCTTTTGACAAACAGCACATCTGAATTGGGGAAATTTCTGCATACTGAAAGTTTCCAAGTCGGAACACAAAACGAAAACCCCCTGTTGGGGGTTTGCTAACAAGACACAAGACACGTATTAACAGGAGAAAAGCTGTAGAGGAAGAAACAGAGAAGACAGAGGGAGATTGCTGGCTTCTCTGATTTGCACTTAGTCACACTTTCAGTCTCTCCTAGTCTCGAGTGTATGGTCCAAAGCCCCTTTCAAGGAATCTCAGGTCACACAGCAGCTCTGTTTACAATGTCTCTGGATAGCTATTTCAGGCAAGATCAACTCTTATCTTATTGAATGGGGAAATAGTGAAATTTCAAACATGCCTTCCTCACATTTAAATAACATCACAAATCAGCAACAAAACCAGACAATGTCTCATAAATGTTGTTTCAAATGCTCAAATAGTATATAGTATAGTATATAGTATATATATTACAGGTTGGTCCAGTCCAGTCAAAACACAAGTGCAGTTCTAAGGGAAATCTCAGGTTTTTCTGAGAACCAGAGCTTCTAACAGAAACTTCAGTGATGCAATGATTTTACCAATTTATTTAGAAAGGTGAGTTCACATTTAGCATAGTTTTCCGAATTTTCGATGGTCGAAACCAATCATTTCAATGAGAATCCTTGCAATTCACCCTACGCAGGGAGTTTGATTGACAGGCAATCTGACCAATCATAATGTCGAATCTGCCATTTTGTCCGACAATCAAACCAGACAGGAGAGTAGATTAACGTCGGTGGACTTGAACTTGAAAAAATTGTGTATATTTTCAATATTATATTTTGTGTATAAAAATTGTGTATAAGAGCGGCAAGGCTTGTCAGACGTAGCAACGGTAACAAAGGGTGGCAGGTCTTTTCGAAGGGTAAATAGGAATTTCGCCTGAGGGTGAATGATTTCCCCACACAGCTTACACAAATTCGCGTGACTTTTGTGTATTTGGTGCTTTATACATCTCTAAATGTCTGTGAAATGTGCCTGAAATTGTCTCTAACTTGGCAGAAACTAAAGCCACCACATTGCGCATTGAAGTTTCTCACATCCTTTTTTTGAGTCTCAGCTAATCCAATTCACAAAACCTGTCTGAATGATTTTTTCAGCTAAACTCACTGAATCAGCGAAAATGTTTTTTTTTTTTGCGCACAAAAAGTATTCTCGTAGCTTCGTAAAATTACGGTTGAACCACTGTCGTCACATGGATTATTTTAATGAGGTCCTTACTACATTTCTGGACATTGATCGTGTAAGAATACTTGCTGTCTATGGAGGGTTAGAGAGCTCTCGGAATTTATTAAAAATATCTTGATATGTGTTCCGAAGATGAACGAAGGTCTTACAGGTTTGCAATGACATGAGGGTGAGTAATTAATGACAGAATTTTCATTTTTGGGTGAAATACTTGAAATATAGCGCTTGAATTGTATGGACAACACTTGTATGATCATATTATACTTTTGTGGCACTTTTTTTGTGTGTGGCACTAAACCCCAATTAAATGTATATATTAATTGTAACTGGATGGAAAAATGAAAAAGGTCATTCTTCAAAATTTGTTCATATGTGTTCTACAGAAGAAAGCCACATGGGTTTCAAATGACAAATGGACTGTTCCTTTAATTAGATTGTTAATTTTATATAATTTCAAAAACAATAATCCTACATTGGTCAATAAACTATTAAAATATAATTTTCATTGCTCCGAAACAAACACATGAACTCAACAGAATGACAACAACATTTTAAATTCCTCTTTGTAATGAATGAGGAATGGTGGGAGAACCCCTCTCTGAGAGCTTCGGGCAGATAATGGCCACCGGTCCTGATTTTCATCACGATAATCCCCGTCTCAGAGGAGCCGAGCTGACTGAGGATGTCGTCCTCTTGTAAGACTGTGTGTGCTATGAATTTCAAAGGAGGACAGAGACGTCAGCGAAACAGAATGTAGAATTTGCTGCTTCCTGTTGATCAGATTTCTAAAGGAAGAACACTTTAAAAGCTTTGAACTGTCACAAATATACGTCAAAGCTTCATTGTTTATTTAAGGTTGTGACTTGAGATGTCTCCGGTAGTCCCAGGATTCTCTTTTTAATGCTTTATTTGTGGTGCAGTGCAGCTAATTTGTTGTTATGAAAGAAAGAATCTTCCATCCATTTTCTGCAGTGGAAATCCAGTATATTTATAACTGACTGGGTAAATCAATAGCCAGTGTCTTGCTAATTCTACTGTAATCTATTTGAAATCAATTTTAGGAGCGCTGCAGAAAGCGTCACTTTAAAAGAGTCAATAGGCCTAAGCGAATATCAATGCATAACATGCTCTTAATACCTTCGTGTCAGGATAGTGACTAAGTCATCCCACATACGTGAATTTAACATAGTCTGTGTGTATATGCAAAGGATTTAATCGCCAATTCCAATGCAAATGAATGCAAATTCCTCGACCTCATGTAGCAGTCACGTTAGGGGAAGCTGGCTATCACAACAATGCTCTTCCTCTGCTCTGCTGCAATATGTTGTCTTTAATAATTCACAACCTACAGCGCTGGGCCATTTGCCACATGCAGAGTGGAGTTTACTGTACTAACAACCCTCAGTGCCGTTCACCAGTGCTGCCATGAAATTTGGGGAATTTAATTCGAGAAACGGTCGAGTTTAGGCTTCATATGAAATATGATCATCATACAGTGCAACGGAGCTGAAGCCATATGCTCTGTGGGTGAGAATAGCATTGAATAAAGAAGTTTAAAAGTGCACCTTAAGGGTCTAAAAACTTTTTTTTAATTATGTTTCACATAACCTGATTTCCAGAAACTCGTTCTCACCACAAACAAACATATAAACCAACCAACCACAGACCTCCACAGTCTTAGAAAGAAAAAAATACTAATTGAAAAAAAACATTTGCATGATTATTCCAGAAAAGGAATAAGGCACTTTGCACATTCATAAAGTAAGCTGTAATTCACACCAATATTGGACTTCAGTAGAATATTTGTACTGCTAAGAGCCTTAGTCAAAGGACAAATAAACAGACGGAATAGTGAAGCAGTATGTCAGTGACTCATTGCCCCAGTGACTTGACTGTTTTCTTAGATTACTGTTCAGCTGTGAGCTGGTGGAAAAGTCTGACTTTAAAATTGATGTGTTTATCCACAAAATAATTTACACACTGCCTTGCACACAGCGGCACACGAAATACTTCAATGCATTTCTAAAGCATTTAGCATAAGAAATGTGCAAAAAAAGCAGGCGTATTTGTCTGCGCTTTACAAGACTATAAACCAAAACGCTTTAGTTTGCTTATAATGCCAAATTTTAATTGTATATGGTACTTTTGATTTACTTTAAGTCAGTTAATAATGCAAATAAAAAAATTAATAATAAATAAATTTGTTTTATTTATTTATTTATCCATCCATACAGCCGTCCAATGGCTATACTGAATAAAATTATTTACAATTATTATTATTGTTGTTGTTGTTGAGATTGATATACATCAGTTCTTGATATAATAATAATTTGTTGTCAAAATAAAAAAAAAGATTGATAGAGGAGATTTTATGCATACTTCCTAAAGACTCTGATGGCCTGCAGCAAAAAAAAAAAAGTTTAAAAGAGTATTATATTATGATTATTAGATTAGATTATAAATTATGCTATTATAATGTGGAGACGTTGACAACAACAAAATAGAATCTTCCACACATTTTTAGGAAATATTAAATTTCATGCAATAGTATAAAATGTTACATTCTGATAAAAATGCATTAATTTAATTATTTTAACAAGTTGGAGTTAAATCTCTTTTAAGGCAATTATCAAGAAAGAATTCCCTTTATTCCCAGAATTATTCCCAGATTCCAGGTATTCCCTCCTGTGGGACCAGCCACACGTCTGACCCGCCTCCTCGCCCTCAGAATCCCTGTGGTACCGCATCCAGGTTCCAGAGACCTAATCTAGGTTGATTTATTGAGGTCACAATCACATCACAAGCAGCTCACGTCTGAGCTCGGCTTCCAGGAGCCCCTTGAGACCAGAGACTCCCCGCCAATATGGCCGGTTGAGCAGATTTGCTTGGCTGCTGTTTCACTGTTAACAGGAAGAGAGCTGCACCTGCTTTCTGCTGCAGAACGCTATCAAATACTGATATAGGCTTCAGGACATGCCAGATTGACAGTGTTTCTAAGGAAGTTTTATGGTTTGCATTTTTCAAGGCATTTCAATTTAATGCGGTATATGTGAAGAAGCATGTGACAGGATATGCCTACAGCACAGACACATCTGATTCACAGTCAGAGCTCATGCTCACGTAAACATCCCAATGGTGTTCGACTGACTGAATAACTGAATACATTCTGCAGGACTGAAAAGAAAAATTTACATCAGTACACAGTAAAGAGATTTTAAATATTTCTGGAAAAAAGAAAGCTGGAACAATATTAAATGTTTTTAATTGTTTAACCTCTACTTGACAGCAGAAGCTTATGATTTTTACTGCATGTGGCTGAAATAAAAATAAACTGAGCATGTGGCTGAAATAAATAAATAAAAATGAACAAATTAATTTAGTGGGCACTGCTAACAGAGATAAAACATCTAACTGGACTGAAGTAATCTGTTAAAATTGCTATTTTGACATTTTTGGGTGGAACTAAATACAGGGCCAGATTTACTAATACTAAACAGGGCAAATTAGCATTATAGCGCAGTTACATTAAAGCGCAGATGGGAGGGGAAAATTAACAATGCGCATATTAAAGAACAGTCATTTCCATAATGACCAGCGCAATCTACTAAGAGCAGCGCAAATTACCGCCTGCTTTAAGACTTATTTTTTTTGGAGTTAAATAATGACACAAATACCTGTAATTTGACGAGTGCAAACGTTAGTAAATCGCATTGTGTGATTCATTTTAATACTCTCCTCCCATAAAATTTGCGTCTGAAAGGGAAGCTCCTTCAAATGCATATTCAATAAGATCAGGAGCAAAAATAACTGTGTCCACACCTTTTCAGCGCCAATTCTTCACTGCGCGTCTTTAGTAAATCCTGACAGTACTATTTTAATGCCAAAAGATGGTTTGTGCTGGCGCAAGCTGTTAGTAAATATGGCCCACAGTCATTGAAACTAAAGATTTCTGTTTAAAGTTTAATCAGAGAAGAGCTAAATAGAAAAGAGCTGCTTTGTTGGTAAAATGACTTTATATTACTCAAAAGCCTCTCTGGTGTATTTTAGAAAAGTCTATTAGGCTGTGGCACAGTGTAAACTATAATTACATCACTAGATATATATTTAATCACCTTAAAAATATATTTCAAAATATTTTTTTTTTTATTAAAACACTTAAATATTTTGACTTGAAATTCTTCACAGTGAATTTTAAGAGTTTTTAGGACTCTCACATACAATTATGCTTAAAGCTAAAGTGTGTGAAATCTGAAACAAATAACGTCACCAAATAGAACAATGCCAAAACAGCAATTGTATTCATACAGATGTTCTGAACACTCCCCCTGTCTGCCAGTGGTCAAGCAAACAGATAGTTCCACCACCAAACTCATGTAATTGGTTGGCCATACTGCATGTTCTCCCATTCATAGTAATATATGTGCACTGTCTTGGAATTTCTAAAGTCTTTGGTCAAGCTGGACGGGATGCTAGAACTGGCATAACAATGTTTATAGTGCCACAGAACTACAGTGTTTACACTTTTCAATGGAATCATCCTACAAATAGCTTACCTCTATGGCTGCATATTAAAAAAAATATTTTTTTTCCCTCTACATTACAGTTGCCTGCAGACTGTGGCACAGGTTGAAAGCTGACCTGACGAGCTGACATGCTTTAGGAACACCTGCTAAGTGCGTGTCTGTGTGCTGTACATGAACACATGTCTGAGGCCTTGACAACAAGCTACCAGAGCAGCAGCTGTTCCTGTCCATATTTTAACATGAGCAGTACAGGAGTTCAGGTGAAATAGACTGTAATGTCCTAGTGTTAAGTATGGTGTCCTTTCATGCATTCCTACATGACATATCCAGTTATATTTAACCACCATCTTTTTCCAGGGCAAAGAAAACTTGTTTTTCACAGGCTATTATAATAACTCTTTTTTTTTTTTAGCCGTATACAATTTTGTGCAACATTACTCAGAAACAACATCATTCAACCTCAATCCGGCTTTCTAAACTGTAATAGCCAGGAGGAATTCAGGACCATGGACAGCATCAGCACACTAGGTGATTTTTACTGCCTTTGAACAATACAATGAGAACACATAGACCAGAAGATCATACAGCTGGAATACTTGTGCCGGCTGTTGCCACTGAATGCTGACAATAGTAGGAACATAGTGGATAAACAGCTATTCTCTCAACTTACATACACAGCATTAGCATATTGTTTTCAATGTATTCTGTGTTTGAGGGCTTACATTGAAGCATTATGAGAACCAGTTGTTGCTGTAGTGCAATAATTCTGAACTTTAAAAAAAAACATAAGCAGGCAGAGAAATTAATTTAGAAGCTAAGATATTATATGTACCAAATGGACCACCACGCTCTGTATTCCATCAACAAACATCTTGAGGCATTACTAGGGATTGAAGGAAGAAAGGAAGGCAATTGCAATTTTTGTAAAAAGAAACTCAAGAGATGAAATATATTTTAGAAAGAAATGCAGAAAGAAAGAAATGCAGAAAGAAAGAAAGATGTATTGCAATTTTTGTAAAGAAACTTAGTAAACAGTATTTCAATAAGAAAGGATGAAAGAAAGGACGGAAGGACAAAAGAAAGAAAGAAAGAAAGAAAGAAAGAAAGAAAGAAAGAAAGAAAGAAAGAAAGAAAGAAAGAGATGTATTACAATTTTGTAAATAAACTCAGTAGACATAGTATTTCAATAAGAAAGAAAGAAAGAAGAAAGAAAGAAAGAAAGAAACTCAGTAGACAAATTATATTGCAGTAAAAATGAAAGAAGGGAGTATTGCAATTTTTGTAAAGAAACTCAATAGACAAATGATATTATTTCAGATGAACAGATAGACAGGTAGATAGAAAGAAAGGTGCAGAGTTTCAGAGTTACTGATGAAGTGTCCCATAAACACCAGCAGCATGGCTGTCATCAGGACACTGGTTCCATTATTAGAGAATAATTTTGTGATGCCGGTCCTGCCTAAATGGACTGGAAGGAGAACTCAACACCGAGACTTAATGTGTTTAGACAGGTTCCTAATGGAGCAGAACGGCAGACGTCTGCAGCGCTCTGCTCAGGTTACAGGGCCAGTAAAATACATGCAACTCATTTAACCAAACCTTTCTTGATGCTTTAAGCAGGTGCTGCAGAGGAACAAAAACATCCTCAGTTAACAACAGTGGGGATGACAAAACTGACAAGACAATAAACAATCATCATCTTACGACAACACGGTCAAAATAGCCTCAGGCAGCAGAACACGTTGATAAGGTGAGAGAAGAACATTGAGTACATGCAAAAAATGGGCTGTGACTTTAGGTGAAATGTGTTGCCGCACTGAAAATGTCACCAAGCACGGTCTTTTAAAGGTGATGTCATATCTCAGTGATAATTCACAAGTGAAAAGGGAGTGTCTAATGATTTGAAAGAACTGGGCTTACATGTGAGAAACTGAGAAATAAAATCAGTTAAAGTACTTGCAATGCATCTGAAGTGAAAATGTTCTCCTAAATGCTTGGTTGAACTTGATATAAGATGCCTGTCATCAGGACAGGAATAAAGACAGACAGCTGGGAATAAAGTTCAACTGCAGTGAATAAATCTTCTCTGTCTTTTGGCACTGTGTGCGTGGATATAATCCATTATACTGTGAAACTAATAGCTGTAGGGCATGTCAGGATGAGGCTGATAAAGACAGTCCCAGTGTAAAGATACAGCATTCAAACAAGACCCAACAACCTCTCAGTGAAGCTGCTCTAATGGGTGATATTATATTTACACACACACACACACACACACACACACACACACACACACACACACACACACACACACACACACACACACACACTATTTTCATAACCCCTAATTAACTCTGACCAGTGCTGCATGTATCTGGAGAACTTGGCCTCAGTTGGCTAAATGTCAGTTCAATTAAACAATGCTAAATTTGGATCTGATGTTGCCTAGAATCCCATTTGAAATGTAAAATTAACATCATGAGATATTGGATCTTTGTAAGTAATAAAACTGAAGACACTGATGAGGTTGAAAAGCAGAGTGACTGCTGCAGTGATAAAGCACCGCACGTTAGTTCAGTTCTCTAAAAAGGCTGAAATGACAAGCTAATGACTCATCATTATCACTTCTCACTTTCAGGATTATTTTGGTAGCAAGCAACATGGGTTCACACTGGAAGGGCTTAATTAAAATAGAAGTCTCAAGGATCTAGTTATTATGCCACATATCATGACTTGAAAACTATAGATTTCCCATGAGGAACACATTCCACCACTGTCTCACTTTTGACTTTCAATCCTGTTCTTCATATAAAATCATTAAAAACTCAATCGCACACCCCACTGCACATATTCACACCACATTTTCAGGAATGAAAATTTGATGATCACTGATTCACGAGTGTACTTTAATTCATGTGACATGTCATTATAATACATCTGAATTTCTTCCTGCCTGCCTCTTAAATAAGTCATTTATAAAAATATAAATAAATAAAACACTTATTTATGAGAATAGTTCACCTTGTTTGTTGCAGTTTATCCCATGGAAACTAAAATACTTTTATGATAATACCATCCATTTATGTTTTTTTAATCCTTTTTATAGTGTCTGCAATATACCGGTAGACACGATTAACCAGTAGAAATTTGCAGCTCTTAAAGTGACAGCAGTCCAAATTATTCCTAAACAACAAAAGAGAGCACTGAAAAAAATGATTCATTGAATTTACTCATTTTTTTTAAGGTAAGTGGTTGCAATCAATTTATTTTAGCTACATTTAAATAAACAAATTTTGTCGAAAGTTAGTAAACTAAATTTGTTTATTTAAATGTAGCTAAAATAAATTGATTGCAACCACTTACCTTAAAAAAAATGAGTAAATTCAATGAATCATTTTTTTCAGTGCTCTTGACTATATCACTTTTGTAACTTTAATAATAAGAAATATTATATTTAATTTACATAGTGAAAATATGCAGTGTTTTTATACATTTGATTACTTTAAAGGCTACAATGTATGTAGCATTTCTTATTTATTTGTGGTACTACAGGGAGAGTAACAGAAATAGAAGAGGAGATGGGGAGGTGGAGGGATGCTGGAAGAATTATCGCTGAGACAGCACAATGACTGCTGCTTATATAGGCTTGTAATGATAATTGACAGGACTAAATCATTAGGTTCCTCCTAAACCTATGTTTGGAACCTCATATAAATAACCTGTTGTTTTTTAATGTGTGAATATAGTGAATGTAGCTACTGCAATATGAGGAAGGTGACATTGAAGGAATGAAAGAGATGATAATTTGCATAAAAGGCAAATGTTCTCTGAGCACATATCTGGCATTTAGCTAGTGTAAAAATCCAGATTTCTTTTGTGCTGTGTTGTTGTGCTGAAACCAAATGCAAAATACTAATGTTGCTATGCCATTACTAAATGGTACAATTTGTTTAAAACACAAAGCATGTATCACATCACCAGCTGAATTATACTGACCCTTCATTAATAAGCTCTTTCCACCTTTTAGTTATTTTGCTAGCTCCGTCAAGCTTTCCAACAAGCACTTGATCTGCTTTCTGCATTGTAAGTAAATGAACTCAGGAATAAATTGAAAAGGATTTAATAACCCTGCCAGCTAATCATGAAAGTAAATGACATAACAGAATAATAAGAATGATAATAGGGTAATAGGATAAATCCTAAAAAATACAGGCCTGACTTCCCACATTGACCTGAATGAATGAAAGCCTTCACAGATACAGATACATTTCTCAGTACACATGCTGGATTGACTTAAAAGTCATTGTAAAGTACTGTAAGGCACACTGAAATTATATCGTTCAAAAGAATGGAGTCAAAAAATTTTTTCAAGAAATTATTACTTTTAAAGATAATAATATTTTTAGCAAGGAAGCGTTAAAATTTTAAGACAGGCCCTTATTGTGAAATCACTGCTGGATAGAGATACCAGACCACTAGAATATATGTTTCTTTGACAACACAAATCTTTTACACAGCATCTAATTATGCAATATCTGACCAAAGAAGCTGTGCAAATATTAAATGCAGACACCTCATAGAATGACAGAAAACCCTGTGACATACGCAGATTAATTATGTCTAACTGCCTGCCAATCAAATACATTGTTTAGTTTTAATAATCCTTTATGTCAAATATACAGACAAGTAAAAGCTTGCACACATATCGTATGTTAAGGGAATGTTAACAATGCATTTTCATGCTAGTCTACTCAGCTGAACTACTGAATAAGGCTGGATTGGAGAATACAATTTCCTTCTAAGAAATATCATGTATATATTACACTGAATCTTAAATAACTACAAAGGAAGACTTTAATCTTTTGCACAGAAATACTGCCCTAGATAAGAGTTTTTCAGCTCTCTTTAAAAATATATGAGAACAAATGAGACATTTAAGCAGAACAAGGAGATTTATACTGCTGTAGATGTGTGTAACTTAAAAGATCAGATAAATCAGACATGGAAAAAAATCTGTAATAAAAAATATCAAAAAACTGTTTCAAATAGTGTTAATTAACAGTAAGTAATTTATTGATTTGAGAGAAACATTCTCTTATTTAATCCTTTCCTTAAAAGACAAAACCAACCCAAACGTTGCTATCATTTACTGAGAAGTAAACGTCTCAGTAAAGAGAAGTTTACTTAGGAGAAGTAGCAATATACAATTAATGAAAAATCTTTCTTGTGAGTCAAGTCTGGTCAATGAAGCGTCAATCCAAATCACAAAAACATTCTGAATCAGACCAATTCAGTACTAAAGGTCATTTCACTGATTTCAATGGTCAACAACATAGCTCACTAGAAAAGAAGGTTATCAGTTCATCACACAAAGCTATCGTATGGTTTCAGAAGACTCAGAGTAAACTGAATGTTTAAGATGGACCACGTTAATGATATTGTTTTGGTGCTGAAAGCTTGAAGCTTGAAAGCTCCAGTCCTCACATCACTCAAATTATTTTGTGTTCCATGCAGGGAATTAAGAAAATCATACAAGTTTGATAACACATGGGGAGAAAAATGATAACAAAATTGTCGTTTTTGAATTAACTATCACTTTAACAATTGCTGAAATGTTCCACTAGACTAGAGAATATCCTGACTGACACTGATTGAAAAAGTCAGTAGAGCAAGCAAACAGTTCCTGCTGTAAGCCTCAATAAATCTCTGAGCTTTCCAAATAAGATGCATTGCCTGAACATAGATTTTATTATATATTTTCCCATGAGATTCTCTAAGAATGTTTTCAGATTCAGCATATCATATGATTTCCCAACTCACTTGCATGAAATATCTGGAAAAATACAAGTATTCAGGCCAAACCACAAAAACAAAGCTGGGTGTTCATCTCCAAATCCAAAGACGGTCACAAGCCCCACACCCCTGGCATCACAAGAGTCATGATGTCTGTTCGGTGAAGAACGATTCTTTACAGTGTGACTGTGCCATAGAGAGGCAGTTTAGTTATGCCACATCATTATATGTTACAAATCACAGAGGACAAGTTAAACTTGCTGTTTCAGCATGAGACAGTCAGACTGCTCATGGAGAGCTGAGCCACGGGCTTTACATAAATTAAGGGTACGGAGGCAGAGAAAATCAACTGAAGTCACAGTCAATGTTGAATTCAAAACAGAAATTTTACGGTCTCGGATAACACAGTGAGTATTGTCATGTCAAATGTCCAACAACCATACGCTTTATCACTGAAGACAACTCGTGATAAACACACTGTCTGCTTCATATGGGCCAAATGCCAACTTCCTCTTCTCTGTTAACCATCATGTTACGACATAAAGATTACAAATAGGACAGAGATGATATAATGAAAGAGCAGGTGGAAGTATGGTTTTGTGTGTGTGTGTGTGTGTGTGTGTGTGTGTGTGTGTGTGTGTGTGTGTGTGTGTGTGTTTGTGTGTGTCTGAGTGTGTGTGTGTGTGTGTGTGTTTGAGAGGTAGATGAATGTAGGTAGATAAATATAAAAACCTTAAAGCTACAGGGGATGAGAAGTTGCTTTTCTTCTTTTCAAGGCCGTAGCATAAATCTTCATTTCTCTCAGCTTACATCCTCAAATAATTCCTTCTCAATTTAATTTAACCTGCTCTTTTCACAAGATGTATGGTCACAAAGCAGCTTTACATAGAATAATGCCTTACAATCTTTAATGACTGAGACAAAGGCAAAAATGAAGATGATTAGATAGAATGAGGAAGAAACCTTGGCAGGAACCAAGACTTAGCTGGGGAGTCATTGTCATCTGGCAACCAAATACTGAGACGTCCTGTAAACCCTTTACATTTAGTTTCTCCTTCACTTGATCTTTGTGCATGTGCAAAAAAAGGCTTTATCTTCATATACTCTATACTGTGTTTCAGTATGATATATTGAAACCACATTTATTCTAATAAAAAATTGTGTGGAAGACCTCTTTTTCCTAGTTATCTCTAAATCAAGGGTGTGAAGACAGAAAAAGCATCAAAGAAACTCTCAGATCTTTGACATTTTAAATGAGTATCTGCTGCACAAATGTTACACCTCCTTTAAAATGAGTAAAATTCCTTTGCTGCATTTTGCCTCATGCAGTCTTATGAGAAGTTAAGAGGCTAACGTCAAGAATGTTTTAATGCCAAGGAACCTATAGAGAATGACCCCCTCCTATTTTAAAGGTATAACGCTATATATTTAGCAGCTTAACAGAACGTAGAAAAGGCAACAGAGGCAAGAAAGAAATCCCACTAAAGAATCAATGCAAACCATTACTGAATACAAGTAAAAAAATTAGAGATACATACTAAAAAACAAAGAATAAAAAACTACAATATATAACTTTTACAATACATTGTGTAATTTCTTTCTGAGAATGCCAATGCTGGACCGTTCAGACTGCTTAGTTGCGCCACATTGCCACAACTTCAACTGTATTGCAATTCAATCTAATGGCTTACCTTGTATTAATCTTGCATAGCAAGAGTGCTTCAACACTGAATTAATTACACACATCAGCTTTAAATAGCAGTGCTGATGTTTTCTGCTTTAAATTTTTTCACCTGACAAAAAGCACAAGTTATCTGCAAGACTGCTAAAATATAAGCACAGTCTATTTTGCTGATAAATTTGAAATCTTTCCAAATAATTTAAGGTAAATTAGGTACGTTTCACAGACACTTTGTATGCTTTATCAATAGTGTTTCAGTCACTTTAATGCATAACATTTATAAATACATAAAAATACGAATAAATAAATAAATTAGTACATAAAATAAATATCTTTAAAACTAATAACTATTTTTTTATTTTTTATTTATTTATTTATACCTCAGCTATAATATATATATATATGTCTGTGTCTATTTTCTGACCAAAAATAAAATAAAAATACAAAAATGTTTAACTCTACCATGACAGCAAACACCTCTGAAATCTTTATCATGAAAATCTTTGTCTTCTAACTAACATTATCAATATAATGCAATAAACCAAAAAAGTAATTACCAAAACACACCTCAACTACTAGCAAAACCTAAAATATTCAAGAACTATATCTCAGTGGTGCCAACTATTCTGACCGCCTACACATCACAGTTGCCAGTTCTAGCCTAAACTTGAATTTATTGAGGACTGTCTCTGCCAGTTCTAGTCTCAACTAGCTGCCCATCCTGATGGATGCCACTGGCAGTTGAAGCAAGTCTCACAAAGCCAGGGCTCTGACTCAACAGCATAAGGTCCGGTCCACATTGCAGCTTATTTAGGCCAAAAACGGCCCACCACAACTAAAATGTAATACGCCATTTAGTCCATTTCATTTATCTTAAATTCATTAGACCACAGTAATAGACTAAAAACTAGACATGAAAAAAATAACTGTGGGGCATCACTGCAAAACGGTTGTAAAGAAAATGTGTAATCAGTGTAATCATAATTCAGTCAGCCAATCAGACTGAAGCTTGCCAGACTGAGAAAGTAGTATTTTGCAGTTTTGTGTGTAATATGCACCAGACATTCAGTGAACAGACTGTGGGCGGTCTGTGGGTGATTGAAACTACTTCTAACCTAAACTAGCTGAACATCCTGAAGGCTGTCTGCCACAGACAGGAAAAGCATCACCATGAACTTACTGAAGCCTGCCACAGCCAGGATGAGCGTCACCACAATGGAGATCCAGGACACCCACAAAGCTTTCTTCCTGTAACTCTGAGCTTCGTGAGGCTTCAGGCGCATGCTGCTCTCCAAGAGACCTGTCAAAAGAGTAAATAAAACACTGGTTAAAGGCCATTATACAATTAAATGAAGTGCACTAGGAGAACAAACAACAGGGGCTGATTATTTACTCGCTGGACCATGACAGGCATTGAGCCCGAGGAGGGTAGCAATATTAAAGAGCTTTATGTCAGACGCAAAGATGAGCAGAAATAAATCTGCACTGTCAGATGAGCATTGGCTCTGTTTAATTAGCAGAGCAAAATGGTTTCAACAAGATTTAGATGCCACTAAATTATGTTTATCATATATCAAGTTACAAAGGATATGACTTTAAATGTTGTTCGCGAGCAGCCCTGGGAGATCTTTAGCTATTGGAAGATGAGAGAGCGATGAAAGCCTGCTTCTACCTCAGAGTAAAATAACAATTGAACAAAGAGTCACTTAAACATATTAAAATGTATTAGTGACTTTATATATCAGAATTAATTTATATCTTGCTGTTTGACTTCATATCACATGTCAGTTTTGTTCAAAGGTTTGGAATTGGTAAGATTTGTTTGTTTATGACAGATGTATTTTATGCTCACCAAGGCAGCATTTATTTTATCCAAATACACTAAAATGCAATATATCGCAAAATATTACAAATGTTTTATTTAATATGTTTTAAAATGTAGATTATTCCTGTGAATGCCAAGCTGAATTTTCAGCAGCCATTACTCCTGTCTTCGGTGTCACATGATCCTTCAGAAATCATTCATCATAATATGCTGATTTGTGTCATTATTTTTTTAAACTTTGGCTCACAAAAGAGGCATTTTTCACTCTGAGGCATAAACAGCCTTGACATGCAGTTCCCAAAGTGTAGGAAACTACATCGGTGTTCCTCAACAGAGTCTTTATCAAGGAATTATTAGAGATAAATTCTACACCACAGGTCACAAATTCAATCCATGAGTGTAATTATGAATAAGACTAAGTGAACAGAATCAGCAGAATCTGTTGACTGTCTATTGTATAGCCTCCAAGCATTGTTAATATTGTGCTGTGTTTGCCAAAGAGGTGAAATTCAAATATGCCTCTGTCATCTGTTCAAAATGAATGGCAGCTATGTCATGGTGACAGTGGCTGTGTATATCTTCCCCCATGCTCACCAAACTGATCTGTCGGCCTGTGGAAGTCACATGCTGAGGGTTATGAGCACAGAGTCAATAGGTGGTCAGTCAGTGTGATTGTAAGAGCTGAAAAACAGAGCTGGGGAATGTGGCCACTCACATGATTTATTTCATCAGTCAGGATCGCGAGCATGTTTTGCTCTCATACAAATGTAACCCATAAGTTCCAAACTATTTCATTTCCGAACCAAAAACACACTGCAGTCAAGCTGAACTTTGTTCTTACTGATCTATTAGAAACCTTTACACACAGTGAGTTTGCTCAGTTTGTGTTTTCCCATGCAAACTGTAGACTATAGGCACATAAAATGAGCCAGAACTCAACATAAAGGTCTTGGCCCCACTCCTGCCTGTCTGCTAATCATGTGGAAGCAGGACATCCACATGACCCAGCATTTCTTCCATGCCTAATAGGGTTTGCATGAAAGAGAGAGAAACATTCTTCTTAATGGCTTAAAGGACATCGGCTAAAAGATTTGCTTTTTATTCAACTTGTAGGAAAAGCTGTAAGTGGAATTAAGCCATTTTGGCATTAATGATGTAACTTAGAAAAACAGGATATGCTTCTCTTTAAAAACATATGCATCATTTTTGACAAAAGGGCTACATGTCCAAATTCAATGAATAAATATGAAGAAATTGTTTTTAATCCATATTATTTGAATAATCAATGGTCACCCCCATCCCCCGGTTTCACAGACAAGGTTTAAGCTAGTCCCAGACTAAAATGCTTGTTTGAGCTGTCTCAACTGAAAATATCTTGCTCTGACATATCTTAAAATATGTCAGTGCCATTGTTCCGTCTCAAGATGCACACCTGTAACATTTTCTTCTAAGGCATTTTTATAAAAGCTGCTTAAATATCTTAATTTAACTAAGGCCTAGTCCTGGCTTAAGATAAGCCCCGTCTGTGAAACCGGGCATTTGTATATCACTGAGATTAAGTAGTGAAAATACAAAATCTGATTTTTTTCTTAAAACGTATAAGACAGCAGTACCAACAATTCTGACTGCCAACTGGCCATGGCGGCCTAAAGTTTATGCTTGCTTTATGTGCCAAGAATTTACTGAAGGCTGCCAATGCAATTCTATCCTAAACTAGCTGTCCATCCTGATGGCTGCCACTGCCGGTTTAAGTAACTGCAAGTCTTGAGCAGACATACCTTATCTGAAGTACATGATGATACCAAAATAGTAGACTAGCAAAAAATTTCAAAAAATAAATAAATAATCCAAGTGCTGTGACTGTAAACAACAGACTGCTACTTTTAACTAAAACTCCTGTTTCTGCTTCTTCGTTAATTTGTCTTTTTCTTAGGCTTCTTAGTCTCATTCTAATGCCCCCACAATTTCACCAGCGGAGAATTGAAGGGTCTTATGAATTATTCAGCGGCTCAAACTGATTGCACAGGGGGGTGCTACAGCATACAGCCACACTCAGATCCTGCAGGTGCAGAGACTAATGCTGCTTCAAGAGAAGAAGTGCTGATATGAGATCAGATGCACCTCTGAACAGCTCCACCGGAGGTGCGAGTCAGTGTAGATTCAGTTTGAGGAGTAGAAACAAAGTTTCCAGTCTTTTACAGCAGAGACCATCATAGATGGCCAGATCGTAAACTACAACATGTTGTTCCCTCCAAAGTTTAGAGTTTTGTTAACATGCAAGTTAACAAAAGCTTAAGAATGCATAAGTTTAATGCAATTAAAAAAACATTTTGTACAAAATTCAGAGATTTGATTAAACACACACACACACACACACACACACACACACACACAAATACAATTTTCATTCACTTGAATCTTGACTACAACTAATTTTAAACTACTAATTTCTTCTAACCACTTTCATGTCAGCACAAACACAATAAACAAAGGTATGAGAACAAATAAACAACTTCTTATAAAGATTCATAACTAATTAGTTACACAGAAATGAATAATAAAAGTCACATTTTGTTGTAAGGATTGTCCGAATGGAGAAAATCACACCGTGACGTAATACAAGCACGTCACTGCTGACAACAACGTTGACTTTATATAGTAAACAAAGTTTATGATAATAACATAACGAACGAAATATAGCCTATGCGTTATATTAGAATATACACAAAAGCGACGTGACGAAACTGAATGAAACAAACGAAGCTGCATTGAAACACACAGAACAATATTTTATATAATAAACAATGTCCATCTATTCACTTACAAACTAAACGTATTTTGTCTGCAACCCAAGAAAGGATGTTTAGTCTCTCTCTGGTCTGTTTCTTAACTTAAACTGCGAGTGTTTTGTGCTCACCTGAATTATTAATATCTTCAAGAGCGCCTGCGTGCTGCACTGGACTGCAACCTTCTCTTATTGTCTTATTCACATCACATCCCAAATAAATTAGCCTAAGAATCCCATTGTGTTTTAACGCATTTCTGAAACAACTCCAGAAAAGTATAGCTCGATCTGTTGTATGTTAGAGAGAAGAGGTGTGTTTACCTTGGCCCTCAACGCTATCTGTGATTTTCATCTCCTGGTCCCGGTCCATGTTGAAAGGATCGCCCTGACTCCCTCTTTTGGGTAGGTTCGGATCCTGGGCAGCGGCGCATTGTCCGTTTAGCACAGCCGACGGGTCCACAATAATCGGATTGGGAACAGGGCATGGATCAGAAGTCGTACTGTCTGTCATGTTTGTTTGCTTTCTTTTCTTAAATCAGATGAAGCCCTCAATATATGATCTCACGTCGAAGTGCGACGCGCAGCCATCCAGTGGCAGCATTAAGTGTAGCGGAGCAGAGATGCGGAGATAAACGCAATCTGCCCAGCATCAGCAACGGACCCCCACCCCACCGAGAACAACTCCAATCCGAGCGCGAGAACTGCAGCCACCCAACTGTAATTTGACATGGAGATGAGGACGATGTTGTAGCGCTGTCTGGTTTCAACATATCTTGACTTATGCAGATCATCTGATCGAGGCGATAACGCACAGTTGTATAGCCTAACAGTGACTTGAGAAACGATCTTGTCAGGTGCCATTGATACCTGCCACAAATAGCTGTCTCCAGCCTTCAGTCAGATAATGACAAACTTTATAATATTATGATTTTTGCTTCCAAATATGTTTTATTCTATTTATTCAAATCTTAAATAGGCTAGCAGCAATATCACGCCACTTGTATTAAATACAGTGTGATTGAATATAAAAAGTGTGATTGAATATAACATCTATAACACAATTGTGATATTAATTTACATACATAAGTAGCCTAACTATTTTTAGTAACTTATGTTTCAGGGGAAAAAAGCAAGGTAAGGGTGCGTTCACCGTTGTTCCACATTTCCTTTGAGTTGGTCAGACCAGTTGACCGACAGAAAGCTGCTTGGTTTGAAAGTGAATTCTGTGTGAAGAGTCATACATATATCTCTACACTACTGACAATGGACAGTGGACCTTTTTTGCCCGAGATTGTGGAGAAAAAGTGGCCGCGCATATTGGCTATATTCATTCACAGCGAACGAAAAAACCTCCTAAAGAATCCAAAGCGCCAAGCTTTGCAGGAAACCAAGCAACGGACAGGATTTAAATCAAGTGGAACGGAGCAACAGTAACGTTTTCCCTCCTCCTGCTCAAACCTTTCTGTAGGCTCACGATCCAGTCCGGGATTTCCATTTCCTCGTTAGTGAAAGAAAGAAACCCGCTCCGAGCGAACAGGGTTCGAGGGACAACAACTGATGTTCCATTATCGCTCTCTAATAAGATAAACCCGCTCCAAACTGCAGGCAAAAGTCACACACAACTTCGCTTCCATTCCCGATAGAAAACATGCAAACAAAAGGACTCCGTGAACACAGACACTAAGCGAATTCCAAAATGTATTTTTGCGCGCATTGAAAAACACCGCGAAGAAGCTCCGCCCTTTTCAGTGTTGCGCTCGTTGTCTTCTGTCTTCCACAGAAGCGCTCGTTTTAAAGTGTTCTACTGATAGCCTATATGTTATGACATCCGCTTCGAACATTACAACATTATAATTTCGTTGGCTTTACAACTTCAACTGCCAGTAAGCTAAATCCACTTCACCAGCTTACTCTTCAACAGTGATGCTATAGAGCTACCGCAAAAAACGGAAGTTCAAAAACAGAATAAGTGGCTGCTAGCGATTTTGTCGTAATTTTGTCGTGTATTACCACGTGATCCTGGTGAGGCTTTTTTTTTTTTATGAGAATTGAACCTGTTTAAACCCAATTAATGATGCCTCTTCTCTTATTTAGCCCTTTTCCCCCAGACGAGAATACAGTAGCCTACGTAGATTAAATACATTTTAACTAAAGACACAGTTTTCTTAAAAGTAAAATTTTGCTGTTACGTTATCAAATTGAAATAGTCACATATCAGCTATGATTTTTAATTTATATATTTTAAACATTATTCAATATTATTCGCATGTGTGGCAATCAATAAAACTGAACAAACTGTCAACAATGAAAAGGTTTCCCGCCTGTAGCGTCTGGCGCCCTACCCTCAGTAACCGCTAGAGGACACTGTTGTGAAGGATGTAAAGGAAATAGATAAGGCAGGGCTGATCATTCCTGAATTCATTGAAATACTCCTGAAAGTAAATGCAGGCAGCAGTCTCTCCTTATGAATTTTTAAACCTTTTTGTGTTTATTCATTTTAACCATTGGTATTGCATGTAAAAGTCTGCCATATATGTCATAAGTTACAAAGACATTAATTTGTTCAGACAATAAGTTTGAATTCTTGCAGACAAGCTAATACTGGTTGGTGTGTGTCTTCTCAGGGGTTTTCATTGGGCCAGAAGACAGGACGGGGGTGGGAATGTTTGTCTTCTGTTCCACACACTGCTGAACTGCACGAGTGGTGAAGATTCCGTTTAAAGGTTGTCAAATCTTCAGGCCTACGATTTGAGCTCTCAGTATCAACAGAATGAAGATTGATATTCATAATCATATTTTACCAAAGGAATGGCCTGACTTGAAACAGGTAGGTTGCTTAAGGAGGGAAAGTTATCTTTAAATAATGTGCTATCATAGGT
Source organism: Schizothorax lantsangensis (assembly GCA_027422415.1). Classification (NCBI taxonomy): domain Eukaryota; kingdom Metazoa; phylum Chordata; class Actinopteri; order Cypriniformes; family Cyprinidae; genus Schizothorax; species Schizothorax lantsangensis. Next base: position 21,485,410 of record CM049848.1, read on the forward strand.
TAACCAAGATTACCTTGCTCATAACATATTTGTCAACAGTTTTTCATTATTTAACATTTCCTTGCTTCTTCAGACAGGTTTCTAAATTGCCCTGCTGGATTTTTAATATATTTTGGTCAGCTGTACATCTGTTCTGTTTTCCCCCAGCATTTAATATACAGAAAATGTTCACATATTAAGAAAAATCTGCTTGTCCAATTTTAGATGATCAGATATTGATGTTAATTGCTAAACCAAAAATGGTCTTTTAAATACTGAAAGTGTTAAACAAGACTACTATGATCACTTTACTCTTAAAATGTATGCATCTGTTAAACATTAATGAAAGTGTTTGATCACTAACCCTGACCTTTATTGCTTGTTTATCTGAGCGAGCTGAGGACGACTCTATTAATCATTTCTCATGTCTTAACATGCAAATTAAATCAAAATGTATTTTACATTTATTTAAGTATTTAAAATGTATTTATTTCTATCAAATGTATTTATTTGCCACAGTAAAAAGTAAAATTGCATCTTAAAATTCTCTTCATGTTTCACAGAGATATGGATATGATGGATTCATTCAACTGCACCATCACTGCAAAGTAAGTTTAACATTGCAAATATCTACACTGGAACATGATAAATGTTCTCCTAATACACCCTTTATACACCTGATCATTGCTCATGGAGAAAATCAGCTCAGTCTGCAGTTTAGTGTGATGATGGAAGAAGAACACCAGCTGGACGGAAAGGGTTCTGCATGCTTGGCCATAGATCCAGCTGGCATGATCTCTTGCGAGCTCTTCCAGAGAGAAAGTGTGAGTGTGTGAGAGTATGTTACGACCCCCATGAGGAATGAGTGGGCAGCAGAGACAGATCTGATCCTCCACTCAGAGCAGGAGGATGTTAAAGCATCTGCCAGCTTCCTTTATACCTGCAGGCCTTTAGAGTAATTGGATTGTTCTGTACTGCGCTTCAGCTGGTGTCTCAGGTGGTTTCTGGTCTACTCGGATGCTCAGCTTATTCTGTTCTTCGGTGCAGTAGGAAGAACTCTAAAACAGAAACACTGAATAAACATAAGAATAATGTACAGAACTGCTCATTAAAACATTTTGATGTGAGTCACTTACTATGTGCAGCCCAGTTTTTTTGCAGTAATTCCTCTTCAGGCTCCACTGCTTTTCTTTTCAAACCAAATGAGCAAGACTTCCTAGAAAGCACGCATTCTTGAGAATATTGGCAGGATAGGAGTGCTTGTGTGTGTGGAAAAAGAGGACAGCAGGCCTTCCCTGTCTGAGCAGCTGTAGAGCTCCACATGGGGTTTAGCTTCAGTAAAATGTCAAGCTAAAACCAGTTCACCTTGAGCACAACAATACGGCTGCTGCATATATAAACACACCCACACATAGACTTTGATAACTATTACCATTTCAGCTGTGTCTTAAAAACACAATGTACCTTGTAATAAATGAACAACAATATAGACTGAATAACTGCGATAATGATAATGGTAGCAAACATTATCATCATAATTTACCACTTTGAAATTAAACTCATATCCTCTGCACTGCAGATGAAAATTGATTGCTGATGTAAAATGTGCTTGTCATGCTAAAAACTTTGCACCTCCTTCCAGACTAAAGTCCAATGCAATTGCTGTATGTATTTGACCTTTCTCCACACTGCCACCAAGTGGCTGAAAATACGAAGTGTGGAAATCAGTGCATTTTTCCTGTTGAAAAAACAGCATGGGTTTGTGTGTACCAGGGAGAAGCTAAAATGATGAAGGATGGAAAATTGTTTAGAGTGATCCAGGAAAACTGCTGGGATGCAGAGGCTCGGATTCGAGATATGGACAAGTATGGTAAAGACAGTAAAGCAATGGTTATTTCTCAATGAAATTTTTTATGTGGTTTTGTTTTCAGATCCTTTTTATCTAATAAATAAATAAGTTTTATATCTAAAATACTTATCTATATTTATTTCTACATTATCTTCAGACCAGTTCAACTTTAGTTCATTGTTATATTTATTACTGAGATTTGTTTTCATTTTTTTAGGAGTTACAGTACAGGCCCTTTCCACTGTGCCCGTGATGTTCAGCTACTGGGTAAGACATAACATGAAAATTAACATGAGACACACTCTGTCAGGTCCTTTTAAAACACTAATATGTACCATTTAGGGGTAAATAAGATACACATAAAAACTTTTTAGCTTTTGTGCCTTACAGTGCCATGACAGCTTTCTTCCTTTTAATACTTTTTCCCTATGTTAGATTATATATTAGATCATATTAGAGATTCAATTCCTCTATAAAGAGACATTCATCACTTTTTCTGCTAAATTCTTTTTGATTGTTCTCTGCATTTCTAAAGGCCAAACCCCATGACACACTGGACCTGTGTGGGATACTGAATGATGATCTAGCTGCTACAGTGAAGCGATATCCAAAGCGTTTCGTTGGGCTGGGTACTCTGCCCATGCAGGCCCCAGATCTGGCAGTACAGGAGATGAGACGGTGTGTGAATCAGCTAGGATTCCCTGGAGTGCAAATTGGCTCTCATATAAACACATGGGACCTCAATGCCCCAGAGCTATATCCTGTCTATGCTGTAAGTCCATTTGCTTTTGGTAGCACATGCCACAGCTCACCAAAGTATTTGGTCTCTTTTGTGATTATTTTGTCAAGTAGTCATTCGGTTTTGTCTCAGTTGGCCATTTTAAAAATAGAAATATTGTTATCAATATTTTGCATCTTACTACAGGCCGCTGAGGAACTCGACTGCTCAATATTTGTGCATCCATGGGACATGCAGACAGATGGTAGAATGGCAAAATACTGGCTGCCCTGGTTAGTTGGTGGGTTTGATTGAGTGTCTTGACGTGACATCCTACAGGTTTATATATGTATACTGTATATATATATATATATATATATATATATATATATATATATTTGTAGTCCATATATATTTTTTTATCGACAGCAAGCCGTGAATCATATTCAGGACACTGGCCAGAGACTAAATGTGTATTCTTCAGACACACTGATCAACAGCAGCAGGCCCGTTTCTGAAAATTTTCAAATTTTGGCTCTGTATGCCACCAGAATAGAATTAAAATGAAACAATCAAGATGAAATTGGAGTGCAGACTTTAAGCTTTAATTCAAAGGGTTGAACAAAAACACAACATAAAAAGCTTAGGAATTACAACCATTTTTATACACAGTCCCCCCATTTTCAGGGCTCAAATGTAATTGGACAAATAAATATAATCATAAATAAAATGTTCATTTTTAATATTTTGTTGAGAATCCTTTGCAGCCAAAAACTGCCTTAAGTCTGGAACTCATGGACATCACCAAAGACTGGGTTTCCTCTTTTGTGATGCTTTGCCAGACCTTTACTGCAGCTGACTTCAGTTGTTTGTTTGTGGGTCTTTCTGTCTTTAGTTTTGTCTTCAGCAAGTGAAATGCATGCTCAATCGGGTTGAAATCAGGAGGTTGACTTGTCCATTGCAGAATATTCCACTTTTTTACCTTCAAAAACTCCTGGGTTGCTTTTGCTGTGTGTTTTGGGTCATCGTCCACCATTCAACTTTGCTCCAATTGACTGAATCTGGGCAGAGAATATAACTCTATACACTTCAGAATTCTTCCGGCTGCTTCTGTCTTCTGACACATCATCAATAAACACCAGTAACCCAGTGCCACTGGAAGCCATGAACGCTCATGCCATCACACTGCTCCACCATGTTTCACAGATGATGTTGTATGCTTTGGATCATGAGCTGTTCCAAGTCTTCTCCATACTTTTTTCTTCCTGTCATTCTGGTACAGGTTGATCTTAATTTCAGCCATCCAAAGAATGCTTTTCCAGAAGTGGTCTGGCTTGTTTAGAAGTTTTTTAGGCAGTCTAATCCGGCCTTGTTTGCACCTTGTGGTGAACCCTCTGCATTTGCTCTCGTGAAGTCTTCTCTTGATTGTGGACTTTGACAGTGACACGTCTACCCCCTGGAGAGTGTTCTTCACTTTGCTGGATGTTGTGAAAGGGTTTTTCTTTACCATGGAGAGGATTCTCCGATCATCCACCACTGTTGTCCTCCGGGGACGTCCAGGCCTTTTTATGTTGCTGAGCTCACCAGTGTGTTCTTTTTTCTCAGAATGTACCAAACTGTTGATTTGGCCACTCCGAATGTTCCTGCTATCTCTCTGATGGATTTGGTTTGTTTTTGAAGCCTTTTAAAATTGTCTGTTTCACTTGTATGGAGAGATCATTTGACCGCATGATGTGGGTTCAAAGCAACAGCTTCCAAATGCAAATGGCACACTTAGAATCAACTCCAGACCTTTTACCTGCTTAATTGATGTAGAAATAACAAAGGAATAGCCCACATCTGTCCATGAAATGGCTTTTTAGTCAATTGTCCAATTACTTATGGTCCCTTGAAAAAGGGGGGAGGTACATATTAAAGAGCTGTAATTCCTTAAACTTTCCTCCAATTGTGATGAGAATACCCTCTAATTAAAGCTCAGAGTGTGCACTTTGAGCCCATATTCATTATATAACTTTAACCTGAATATGTTTTGGTCAACAGCTAAAATAACTAAAATTGTGCCTTTGTCCAAATATATATGGACCTAACTGTATATATTATAGCAGATTCTGTTTAGTAAATTAAAAACAAAATCTGATTGTAATCTTTTTTATTATTTAATTTTTTAATGTTTTAAATATGTCTGTGGTTTTGTGGAAGACTAGTACTGTGCAGTATGTTGTAATCATTGTTTGGCCCCATTTATTTTATTTTTTTTCTGAAGGTATGCCAGCAGAATCTACAATGGCAATTTGTTCAATGATTTTTGGAGGTGTTTTTGAAAGATTTCCTAAACTTAAGGTCTGCTTTGCTCATGGAGGTAAAAAATATTCATATTATTTTTTTAGATAATCAATTTATAATTTATTGGAGAGCAAAACATCTGTAATGATAACCTTGATCTATAAAGACAGGTTTTTCGCCATTGCTTGTCTTGGGTTTCAGGTGGTGCTTTCCCATACACCATTGGCCGAATTGAGCACGGCTTTAAAGTGCGACCTGATCTTTGTGCAACCGACAACAAGAGCAACCCACGCAAATACTTAGGATCTTTCTACACTGATTCTCTAGTGCATGACCCACTTTCACTGAAGTTACTCATGGATGTCATAGGAAAGGTAGCTATTTTAATTCTTACATCAACAGTAATACAAAATCTACCTGTAATATAAGAGGCACAATAATATTTAGTATCTAGATGAACTCTAACTGTATGAAATGGCAAAGATTTTTGCATCCTGGACCTTTGTATTCTGGAAATAAAAGCTGTGCAGCAATATACACCTCTGATTTTAGTTGCTATTTTAGTTTTAGTTTGCTACTTTATTTTTAATGAAGGATTCTGTTTCTTGCAGGATAAAGTGATGTTAGGCACAGATTACCCATTTCCACTGGGGGAACTGGAGCCAGGCACATTAATTGAATCCATGGATGAGTTTGATAGTTCACTAAAGGTAAGATAAGCATCTATCTATCTATCTATCTATCTATCTATCTATCTATCTATCTATCTATCTATCTATCTATCTGTCTGTCTGTCTGTCTGTCTGTCTGTCTGTCTGTCTATCTATCTGTCTGTCTATCTGTCTGTCTGTCTGTCTGTCTGTCTGTCTATTTGTCTGTCTGTCTATTTGTCTGTCTGTCTGTCTGTCTGTCTGTCTGTCTGTCTGTCTGTCTGTCTGTCTGTCTGTCTGTCTGTCTGTCTATTTGTCTGTCTGTCTGTCTATCTGTCTGTCTGTCTATTTGTCTGTCTGTCTGTCTGTCTGTCTATTTGTCTGTCTGTCTGTCTATCTGTCTGTCTGTCTATTTGTCTGTCTGTCTATTTGTCCGTCTGTCTGTCTGTCTATTTGTCTGTCTGTCTATTTGTCCGTCTGTCTGTCTGTCTGTCTGTCTATTTGTCTGTCTGTCTATTTGTCTGTCTGTCTGTCTGTCTGTCTGTCTGTCTATTTGTCTGTCTGTCTGTCTGTCTGTCTATTTGTCTGTCTGTCTATTTGTCTGTCTGTCTGAACACACTAGTTTTCATTTCAAACATCAAATTGCAAATACATTGTCATTTTACAGCTCATCTTCATTGTACTCTTTTGTTTAGGATCAACTGCTTGCTGGGAATGCTCTGGAGTTTTTAGGACTGTCAAGAAAACAATTTGAGTGACTGCCGATCAGTTGTACTGATGTGTATCAGAAGATTGATTATGTTACCAAAGAGCTGGATCATAAGAATTAAATCTTATTTTATTTGTTTTATTTTGTAGTATTGATTTAAGTAAGACACCCTTTTTAAAATTCTTTGTAAAAAAACAACAACAAAACTAATTAAATGGTTGAAAATGGTTAAATGAAAAGTGTATTAAATAAATTATGTTGAAGCCACAAAGAATAAGTAATATTTATATACACCTATAGCCTATAAAAGGATGATCCACCTTTAAAAAGGAGTCTGATGTTTGCTTTAAATAATTAACTCAAAAGGATTGCAATAAGACATATTTTTTATTTTAAGGTATTACTCAAACCACCCATTTTTTGTACACATGTGACATCCACATTCATACTTTATAACGATATTAACAATAACACGTTGAGCAAAAATAAACTACAGTTCCCAGCAGAACCGCGTTGTGAGACGTACTTGACGCCGCGCGTACGTGACGTATGTGAAAATACGTGACGCTCGTTCTCTGTTCGTCTGCTGGACGGTAATGGCGGCGTGCCGGGGATCATCGTCCAAATGGTTTTTTACCCGGGAACAGCTCGAAAACACCCCGTCCCGCCGCTGCGGAGTGGAACCAGACAGAGAGCTGTCGTATCGACAGCAAGCCGCGAATCTTATTCAGGACATGGGCCAGAGACTAAATGTGTATCCTTCAGACGCGCTGATCAACAGCAGCAGGCCCGTTTCTGTCTCTCGCTGTGACTGTTGTTTGTGTTGCCTTCACACCGATAATATCTATCATTTTTGTGCACCATGAATATCTGTAATGACTCTGAACGCGGCTGAAATTATTTGAGGTTGTCAATGAAACCCCCTTATAGTAGCAGCGCGCACTTAGTCTAGGGCAGGCGCTTGCTGATTAATGTTAATGTTGTACAAATGATTAACCTACGATTTGTATATCTGAATATCATCTATAAGTAACATAATAATGAGCTAGTTGTACCTTGAATTTATGTTGTTTATGTTCAAGTAGCTCAGGCGTGTAACAGCACGCAGCTCACACGCATTTGTGATGTCAGTGGCACGCGAGCAGGCCGGTTACCGTAAATATTAAAGCCGTTCTGCACTACTATACCCTGCCAAGGTATGATTTATGTAAATATTTTGACGTTTGTTTAAAAATATTAGTATTGGTATTTCTGGCAACTTGTATCAGTACGAAACGCGAATACGTAAAGTATTCGTTATACGTAATACGTCCTACGTTCCGTCAGTAAATGGCTTAAGTTACGTAACCCTACGCTTTCCTTGACTCTAAACATCAGTTCTCAACTCACAATAAATACTGCCATTGCTTACATGCACAGATTTTATATGTACCACTCTTTCACCAAATTCCACAGAAATGTAAGTGTTTCCATCCACACTGCCTGCATCTATTACATATACCCTTTTCAACCATATGAATATTCATGAGCCTGTGTTTCCACTGGAGTGTAAGGATGGTATTTCAGTGCAACTGTTAATGCGGTTTCCAAAATGAAAGTGAAATAGATACATTATAGAACTCTGTGTTAACCACAGCAATGAACCTGAGAACAAAACTCATTGGTTCTATATGAGTAAAAGCCTAAATTAAATCTGTTAATTTAAAGCGATTGGGTCTCTTCAGAAGACTAAACTGCACAAATCATATAGGCTAGTTTTATCATCTTTTTATGAACTTTAAGAAATCTTTCAGGTTACATTAATAGTATCTTCATTTGTGTTTTGAATCAAAGTCTTATGGGTTTGGAACAATATAAGAGTAAATTATGACAGAATTTTCATTTTGAGTGAAAAAATTTTTTAGGCTTGCATCTTTTGACATGACCGTGACATTTTTTCTTTCATCTCCAGACCATCTCCCCAACGACATTATTTCTGGCTGCAAAAGTTGAAGAGCAACCACGGAAACTCGAACATGTCATTAAAGTAGCACATGCGTGTTTAAACCCCCAGGAGCCTCCACTGGATACAAAGAGTAATGTAAGTCCTAAGTATTATTATTGTTTTTTAATTTTCTTCTTCAATTTCCTCAACCTTTTCATCACACTGGATAATTTCTGCTAAACTTGCATCCATAAGAGTGTTTAGATTGTCACTACAGAATCAGGCGTCTCACTAGTCAACTCCAAACAACTTGACTTTGATTAGTGTTTCAACAGTTTTTAAAAATCTTGTCCTCTTTTGTCACATGTCTGTCACATACACTGATTAAAGGTGCCATAGAATGCATTGATACAATATTTTAAATTGTTCTCTGATATCTACATAGAAGGTATGTGGCTTAGGTAAGTGCACAAATTCTCCAGAAACAGTTTTACATGTCCATTTACAACCCTAGAATTTCTCCCTAGAATGAAACGGTCTGTTATTGGCTTATTTGGAAGGGTCATGAATAATAATGTTGAGCTCTGCTCTGATTGGCTGTTTCACAGTGCGGCTCAATGTTGAGCTATGCTCTGATTGGCTGTTTCTCAGTGCGGCTCAATGTTGAGCTCTGCTCTGATTGGCTGTTTCACAGTGCGGCTCATTTCAGTAGTTCACAGGAAGCAAACACAAGGAAAATATATATTTCAATACTTTCTCGCACAGTTTTATCGTTGGGTAATTATACTGTAAATAAAATGCGGGCATCAGGGAGCCGCTATTAATATGCTGGGCATTGAAACGGCTTTCAAAGGCACAATCGCGTTTTACTTTCACTTTCGAGATTCGCGATGGCACGTGCTCTGTTTTTACTATGGTGCGGCAGTACTTACCACGCATTTTACAAGATTAGATGCTTGTCAGTGGTGCTCAGGATCTGTAAATCATTCGCCATCATCCTCAGTCATCTCTCCTTACTCTGTTTATGTGCTAAGTGAAATATTATGTACTGTAACGTAACAGGCTACCGCTAGCAAGAAGCTAACCATGTCCCTTTAGTGGCTCGCGTTATTTTATTAGAGCGTGTTATTTGCTTTCCGTGCCTTTCTGAATACAGACACCAACCCATCCCTGCACTTCACATCCCCTGCACAGCCTGGAACATAACATTTATTTCCATGATCTGCCATTTTCGCTGTTGACCTCACTTGTTTCTTCACAATACCTGCAGAACTTCTGATGGTTCGGTTGGCGGCTGGCATAGAACATGAGCGGGTATATGCAAATGTTGAGGACGTAACTATTATTGATCCCGACTGTTACGTCACAGTCGGGTGTTATGTACTGATTCGCCTATTTTTCAGTGGTCTTTTTTATTCACAAGATTTACATAAGGAGGAAACAATGGTGTTTGATGCTCACTGTATGTCATTTCCATGTACAGAACTCTTATTATTCAACTATGCCAAGGTTAAGACAGTTTTCCATTCTATGGCACCTTTAAAAGATTAGTTCCCCCAAAAATAAATAAAAAATGTCATCATTAACTCACCCTCTTGTTCCAAACCCATAAGATTTTTGTTCATGTTCAAAACACAAATGAAGATATTTTTAATGAAACATGACAGATTTTTTTTTTTTTTTTTGCCGCTATAAGTATTCACCCAACACTTTGACACTTCAAAAAGTTGATGAAGAGATCATAAACAAATCCATATGAATCAAATGATTTAATCCAAGTCTCTGACATGATCACATAAATATGAATACATTTATTTTCGGCTATTGTGCACATATAAACTTTAATCACTTATACATAAAGCTTATCAAACATGGTTAAAGGAAGCTCAAACATGCTTGCTTGACACCAATGAGGTTTGATCTTGTCACACAAGTTCCCCATACCATATTTGAAAGGTTTGAATGAACTTTCAATGGAGGGTCAGAGATCCATTTCCAGAAATATCTAAATTTGTTTTGAAGATAAACTAATATCTTATGGCTTTGGAACAACATGCGGTGAGTAAATGATGACATAGTTTTAATTTTTGAGCGAACTATTCCTTTAAGAATGACAGAGGGCAGACAGATTAAACAAATGCCTCTTATTTCTTTCCCGTTCATGTGAATCTCACAGAACCCGTGACTCCCTTCGATTCTCAAGCAACAACGTAAATGAGGCTCACAACTGAAAATGGACTAGTGAGACACTGACATTAGACATCCAGCATGTCAGTGCTGGGACAGAAATCTCTCTTGAATGAGAAAAATTGTCTTGAAAAAGACAAATAGAAAATAATTGTGTGGCTAACAATTAATGTTGCCTGTAATTGGAAGAGTGCAGATAATTCAGTTTATGGGTTGAAGATACAGAAAGACACATTACAAGCCTCATGTAATGATTGTCTATTGAACTTCAGGCATACCTCCAGCAAGCTCAAGAGCTGGTGATACTTGAAACCATAGTGCTGCAGACTTTAGGTAAGTCTATGGAAGGAGGTTTCTTTCAACTGAATATTAGAGTGGACATAGAAGACTTGCTGACAGTGGGTCACTTTTGAAAAAATCAAAAAAAGCATTTCCACTTAGAGTATTTGCCTGAAAAGTTGTATCATCATGACTAAATTCTCCAGAATGATGAATTTGAATGTTGTTGCAAGGAAACCAAATTGATTTTCAGTTAATCTGGTATGTTATTTTGCAGCATGATACATGGGTATCATCTCAGCAATTCCATATTGCTTTAAAGGCTTTGTTCTAACTAATGCATGGTTATCTTTCGTGATCCACAGGTGTTGATAGCTGTGTGATTCAGCTTTGAATAAATTCATGTGCTTTATATTGCAGGCTTTGAAATAACAATTGAACATCCACACACTGATGTAGTGAAATGTTCCCAGCTAGTGCGAGGTATACATTTTCCTTCATATGCTCTCTGCAATCAACTTTAGATATTAAACAGTGCTTACTTAATCTTTGAATCAAACTATGGCTAAGCATGCAGTTCATGGAGAGGTAAACCTCACTGTGTTGAGGGTAAATGTCTCATTCTTACTCGTCTCTATAGTTTTACTCACTCTCATTCTTTTGCCATTCTCTCTCCCTCTCTGTTTACTTTCACAGCAAGCAAGGATCTGGCACAGACTTCCTATTTCATGGCTACCAACAGGTTGTTATCCAGAACCTCATTTGTTGCACTGTGACTGCACACTATAGCTTCCTTTACTGCAGGTTACCCTACCAGTGTCCAACACCCTCCTTGCACCGGTGGCTACTGGGACGCCCCCCCTCTCAAACATGCCCTCAGAGCAGGGTGGGGAGGGGGTTTGGTGGCACCGGCCCCGGTTGCAGTGCGGTGTATTGTACGGGGGATCATTGTTGGCACAGAGGGGTTGAATGCACAATGTGAAGTGTAGTGGTGCTCTTGAACCTCACGTTTGCTCGGTTACAGAAGTGCATTTGTCTAAAAAAGACACTTTGGTAGCCTGAATAGCAGCTAAAGATTACACAGATGTAAACATTACATAGAAGTCCTCACGGTAAGTACCCAGACCCCTTTGTTTTTTCCTATGATTTTGTTATTCTCAAAGTGATAATTGAACCTTTGTTTTGGTCTTTCGTATTCAGACTATTTAGAAGTACATTTTTTATTTATTTTAATTTGTTTTTGTCATTCAATGCCTGAATTGATTTTGAGATACAGACATCTGTTGTGCTTCCATTGTGATATACCTGTTTTAATGCAAATAAACCCATTAAGGACCTGTTTGGTTTTCTTTTTTAATTGAATTTCATTGGCTATGTATTTTTATACCCATATATAATCTTGAAAAATTGTTGGTATCAGGTGTGTAACAAAAGGTCCTTAAAGGGTGTAGTCATCATTGTAATTTAATCAAATAGAGGTATTTTTTTGTTGTTGTTTGTCCCTCATTGTGTAGTTATTGTCTTCATTATTTTTAAATCGGGTTAGCTGTCATTAGTGTTTGCCCCCTTGTTTGCATAGGGATACTGCAGCATTGTATACGATGTCTGAACATGGGACTAGAGCGGCATATGCTCAACACATGGTCTGCAAATAATGTGGCCATCAAGGTTTTTTTGTTTTTATTTTGCCCTCAAACAAGAGCATATTACCCAAAGGATGTGGACTGTATAGGTTTTGAAACACAATTAATGGAACTTAACTGATAAATCAACCCCAGTTTTGTATGGCCAATGTGTCTGATGCTGGATGGACCTCATCATTTTTATTCCCTTGTGTGTTTTCCTTGCATTTTTTTTTTATTATTATTATTTAAAATTTAAGTAGAGGCTGTTTTTTAGGTCTTGATCACCTATAGCTAATGCAATTAATGAATGTTGCAGTTATCATTTGTTTGTCTTTGTTGCATTAGGATTTAAAGGCTCCTCTTACCCCATGTCCAAACATTGATTCTGTTCTGTAGCACAGGGTTACCATCCAGCTTTGACTGAGGCGTCATTTTATTGTTATTTGTCTCAAATGTCAGTACAACACTACTATATTCAATGTAAGATTGTTAAAAGATTGTTAGCATGTTTCTTTAGGGACTATTGATGTAGTTCAGATGCATTTCCTTTTTTCCCCCTAGCAGAACAAGTAACTACCTTCCACATACTTTAAAATATTAACATTGTTTTTTAGAGATGTAGACAAGTTTACAAAGATTAAGGAATAAGCACTTGATGAGGCCAAACGGTCAGCCTTGCTTTGTTTTTATGTGGGCTTGCAAATCTTGTAAATATGGATGGTAACCATATGCTTGTTTGCTTTATTGTTCCCTATGATTCTGTTGACTGCAGGCTTTCATGCCTGTTATTGAATGTACAGTAATATGTCAATAGTATCAAATTTATCCTTGATTATGAGTAACAAACCTTTTTCTTTTTTTTGCTTGCACAGATTGAATTCCACAAAGTAAAACTTATTTTATAGAATCTTTTTTAGACTGTCTACTGCTATTCTAAACTTAAAATGTAGGGATGATACATTTGATCAGCTGCTGATCAGAATTGGCTGATTGCATTCCTACAGTAGTCCTTATAGACCATTTCCTCTTATGCCAATCTGTGTATCTTTACATGGATAACTTAAGTGATCCTGCTTTAAGTAAAAAAAAAAAAAATCTTGATCGGTGCTTCCCTTACTCTTGTTGGCTTTTGCCCTTCAGTTTGTACCCATTGTAAAATACTGTCTACCTTTTTTTTAGAGCACAAAACATGAACTGTAAATTTGGTGGGGGGGGGGACTTTCTAAATTGTAAAATGTGAATAAATTGCAAGGTGCTAAATCAAGCAGTTTCTGAACTGTGCAGGTAAATTTTTGAAGTATGTTACTCACAACTGGGGAATGTCTTAGTGGCTTCAATGCTTCCATAATATAATTCTCTAGATGTTCAACACTGCCTTCTATCTGCTCAGTGACTGATCGTTTTTTGCTCTTTCTTTGTTGTCTTTTTTCTTCCTCCATAACGTGCTGCTCTTGCAGTCTGCACCTCACCACCTTCTGCTTACAGTACAAGCCCACAGTCATCGCCTGCGTCTGCATTCACCTGGCCTGCAAGTGGTCCAACTGGGAGATCCCTGTTTCCACCGATGGAAAGCACTGGTGGGAGTATGTGGACAGCTCAGTTACACTTGAACTTCTTGATGGTAAATGGGCATTCCCTTAATTACCATGTAAGGCTCATTTTGCCCTATTTGTATGTAACCCATGATTTATATTCATTTGAAATTTTGTTGTAGAACTGACCCACGAGTTTCTGCAAATATTAGAGAAGACACCCAGCAGGTTGAAGAGGATTCGTAACTGGAGGGTAAGTGATTAGAATAGATAAGTCATGCATTTGCTGTCTTTACATTGGTTAATTTGGATAACACATAGTTGTTGTTGTGTTTATTTCTAGGCTACACAAGCTGCTAAGAAGCCCAAATCAGATGGTCAGGCCTCAGACAGCAGCTCTTTAGCGGGACCTTCATTAACCCAGGACATGTCCTTGATGGATGCCTTTCCCGGGGTTTCTACAAATACAGCATTCTCCAAAGCCTCAGCGTCTTTCCCAGTGACCCTACCAAGCAACTCAAGCAGCAGTCTTTCTCTTGATTCCATTGCCAACATGCAGGGAACCTCATACACTTACACCGCCCCCAATGACTGGCCTCAGGACCAAGTGCGCTCAGACCAGTATACTGTCAAACAGCTTCCCCCACCCAGTTCTATGCATCCACATCGGCCTGACAAAAGCGCAGAATTCAACCCTGCCAAACACGAACACAAGGCCAGCAGTGGGGCGAAGCACCAGGCCACGGCCTATCCTCCACCTGCAGCAGCCACACAGAAAATGTCTCTGGACAAGTACAGGGAGAAACACGCTGCTGAGCTGGCTGTGCAGAAACGCAGGCAAGAGCAGCAGAACGTGGAGACAGAGGTCTATGTTGCTCAGACGGATCACCGCAAGCACCTGCCCCAACTGTCTCACGGGCAGCAGGGAACAGGAGCCACCACTGCCTCGCCCCTGAAGATGAAGCTGCCCGTCCCTGGGCACGACAAGCTCCAGGACAAACGCGAGAAAGGGAGCTCTTTAAAACTGCGTCTTCCGGTCCCCTCCCAGAGCGAGAAGGGGGGATCAAGTAAGGAGGAGCTAAAAATGAAAATAAAGGTCTCCTCTGAGAGGCACAGCTCCTCTGACGAGGGAGCTGCAAAGAGCAAACATTCCAGCCCGCTTGTGAGCAAGGAGAAACACAGAGACCACTCAGCCCATCGTCACCATCACAAACATGGCCACTCACACATGCACACGCATAGCGGCAATGGCAGGAGCAACCTTGAGGCACCCGCATCTGGTTCGGCCCTTCGGAGCCCAGTAGGTTCCGGTGTCGATGGCACAAGCTCAGCTTCCAGTTCCTCACGCAAGAGGGTGAACCCCGAAGCCAGCCACAATCACCACTCCAAAAAGAACAAAAGCTCCAAAGGCGGTGCAGGTAGTTCCTCTCATTGTTCCTCTGTTCAGCAGTGTGTGTCATCTCACAGCTCTGTTCTTAACCTTCCCTTCCCCCTCCCCCTGTCACATACCAGGTGGGCTACGGACATCTCAGCACCCTAGTGAAACTGGACAGGAAACCAGTGGAGAGCCATGGCCCTGAGGGCGCCGGCCTAGCTAATGGCCTACACACAGACTACAAAGATACTTTTGACACGCTTGAGTCGCTGTTAAGTGTCCAAGGAATGGACTCTTGAACTGATAGGAAAGAGGATAAAATATAAAAGAAAATCAAGCATAGATTTCATTATTAGGAAGAGGAAAAAAACAGGAATGTGAAGAGTACGAGAAAGAAAATAAAAATGCTTCCCGATCTTCTGGCAGTTCGGTTCAGTCTCGCCATCTCTGTATAACTGCTGCTTTCCTCAGTATTCCCTCACGAGCAGTCTGTATGAATGCGTGAGCCAGTATATGAATGTCAGGGCAATTATAGTAAAAAAAAACAAACTTCATGATAAAAGCGTAATGAGTGATGAAAGTTTTTGCCACAAGAAAATGTATAAGACTGAAAGCACCCTCTAAAATGACTGACGCCCCTCTCATTTGTTAAACAAAGTTAGTAGAAGGAATGCAGAATCAAGATTTATGTTCCATAGTTCCTTCAATGTTTCTTTGTTTCCTTTCCCCTCATCTGATACCTTCTATGTGAGCTGCATGTTAATAATGAAAGGGACGAGATAGTTGTTTACTGATTGTGAAGAAAAATTTGCATACATTCTCGTATGTTAAAAGCTGTACCATAACTACTCAGGTTTGGAGCTGCTTGTAAAAAATATATATATATATAAATATATATTGGGGTAGGGGGGATTTTGTGACTCAGTGTTAGAATCTATCACATTGGCATTTCTAGCGCAGCCTTCCAGTGATGTGCTCTAGAACTGGTGTTCCATGTTGCTATCAGGAGAGGGTGAACTAGCAGGAAATCCACACCCTGCCAATTACCTGGCATGTTGTCAGGGGCCATGCAATTTGTACCTTTTTTGACCTTCAAGATGACCTTAAGCTGGATGCCAAAGGCTGTGCCTCAAAAAGTATAGTTCTATGAAGTTTACATAACCTTCGCTGTGAAGTGCATTTTATATATTTCTTGGCTTGAAGCGGTAGCCTATTTTGTGCAACTCTTTAAGTCAGTAACAAATGACCAGAAACATACGTGGGTAAAAGGAGATTGAGTTCATTATCACAGTGCTGACCCAGAGATCTGGGCTTTCACAGGCCCTTAACATTATTTCTGAGTATGGATGAATGGTTTTGATTTTTTGTTTTTTATTCTTTTTAGTATGAAGATATTGGTAAATGAGGCCAGCATTGTACAAATCATTTTACTTTGGATCGCTGAATTGCAGTTGGATAAGGCAAGTGCAAACCCTGGCACTTTTTTTTTTTTTTTGTCTTTTCCCAATTTTATTTAGATTTAATAATAAATTCCATGGTTTCCACTACCTTAACCTCAGTCTTTATGTGATCATTTATTGCGTTAAGAACTTGTTGGCACATTTGTCAAATAACTATTTCTAGATCTTCACTGTGTTATTTTATAAATTACATTTTTCTCCATGTTAAATTATGTTGCCTCACAATGTCAGTTTGCTTTGTATCATTGTTTTTAAAAGTCACTTTTTGATTTGGTGAATTAAGTTTTCAGTTCATTGGCCTATTGCAGGCTTGGCTGTGATTAGAGATGAATGGATGTCTTAACAGTTCCTCTGCTGAAGGTCGTTGCTTTGGATCTCTGCAAAGAGGAAAATTGTTCCACTGTTACATAAAGTATAATGTGTGGAGAACTTCTACCATGTCTACACTGGATGCGAGCGGCGCAGCACAAAAAAATACCACAGACCCCATTATAATCAGTGACACTGTCTGCACTGGATGCGACATGACAAATTCCTGACAGTAAACTGATGCCTCGTTCGATTTATGATGTACTGACACAAAGTTCAAATGATTTTAATGGTCGCTTTGTCGCGTCCAGTGTAGACAGACATTAGCTGTTGTGGCGCAACACGACAACTATCGCATCTATACAAAAAATAAAAAAATTGGCACAAAATAACCAGAGCAAACTTTTCATTTCTGAGTAAAAGAAAATTACCTGGTTAGGCAAGCCTTGACAAAGCCCTTTGCATGTGTAGAGAAGTCATCAGTCAGAGATGGCATTAAGCCCTTTTGAGCCCCAATGTAAAAGAGGGCTGCCATCTTGTTCATGTGAGCAAGGGGTGGCTTTCCGGTGGCCATTTCATACACAGTGCAGCCAATGCTCCAGATGTCTGATTTTCGTCCATGACCTGTCTCACTTATCACCTCTGGTGCCATCCAGTATGGGGTACCATGCACAGACTTCAGAAGGTCACTCTTACTTCCAGTTGAAGTCTGAAGACAGCTAAGACGGCGAGCGCAACCAAAGTCGATTAGCTTGACCACTCCGTTGGGCATAAGCATAATGTTGTTCCCCTTCAGATCTCTATGGATGACCCTGTTAGCATGAAGATAGGCAACACCTTCCAGAATGTGTCTAGTGTATAGAACAAAGACCTTCTCTGGCAAGGGTCCAAACCGGCTCAATATATTTGAGATGGAGCCACCTGGAACATACTCCATAAAGATGTTTACAGTATTCTCACAGAGAGCTGTGCCCAAGAAACCAACAATGTTAGTGTGATGAAGGGTCTTAAGTAGATCCACTTCTCTCTCAAGGCGTTCATACTCTTTTTCTGCCATCTCTGAAGTTGAAGCATCCAGTGCCACTTGTTTTACTGCAATCAGCTGACCTTGACTGGTTAGCCCACAATACACCTATGAATAGTAATATAAAATAAAATGTGAAACAACAAAAGCTTTACATTTGATTATACTTGGAGAACTTTTTGCAAATCATGATTGTTTACGTTAAAGCTAAGAAGGGTGCTTTAAAATGATTGCATTTAAACACTTACTGTTCCGTAAGCTCCTTTACCCAGAACCTCTCCTTTTGTCCATGTGATGGCATCATCTGAGCAAGATCCATTAGTGTAATGCAGTTCACCTGAGGATGAACCCTGATGGACAACAGAAACTCGATGTAACGGCCCATAAAATAGCACAGGGGTAACCAACCCTGCTCCTGGAGAGCTGTCATCCTGCAGATTTCAGCTGTAACCTAGTCAAACACACCTAAACCAGCTAATCAAGGTATTCAGGATTACTTTTACAATTATTACTTTGTAAATTGCTGGTAGGTGTGTTTAAGCAGGGTTGTAGTCTGAATTATGCGGGAAAGTAGCTCTCTAGGAGCAGGGTTGGTTGATGTACAAGTGAAATATGTTAGAATGTTACCTCGTTTAACAAAATTCTAAATCTTGAAGGCACGTTATGTTTGAACTCTGTACTATCTTCCTTTTCAGTCTTGAGTGTTTCGACATCTCTTCTCTCGAGTGAGATCAACTCCTCTGCCAAAGACCTCAGCAGGTCATCTGTGAGAGGTCCATCGCCAACCTCATCTAGAAAGCTGTGGTACACAGGTGAGACCTGTTCCGTCACTTGTCCAGGTATTGATAAGAGGCTGCGATGGCAATTTGGTTTCATGTGATATTTCAGGTTCGCTTTTGGCACCTGCATCAATTGGAGTTTGTTCTTGATATATTATTTCTCTTATTTCCTTTATAAGACTTGTTTTGGATACAGTGTTGGAAAGTACTTCCTCAATCACTGATAGTATGGAAGTACGTTTTCTCTCTGCGCTTAATTCCCTTCCATCTCCCTCGATGTGCATTTCAGATTTATTCTGCTGGACAGATCCACAAGCAGAAGTTACAAGGACATGGCATTTATTTTGTGAAGAAGGTGGGTTTTTCTTTATCCCTTTGGTAACATTATCCCTCCGCTTGAGTTGCCTGCATTTAGCTCGACTGGATCTTTCTGATTGAGCTTGTTTCCTTCGGTTAACCTCCGCTGTTTTTTGGCCCCTCAGTTTTCCATTGGTTTGTCTTTTAACTTGAAGTGCTGTATGGACCTGTCTGGTTCTCTCTGCAGAACTGTCTACTCTAAGATTTTCATAAACCGGAGTTGCAAACATTTCGTAGATTGCTGGACCTTCATCTCCCTGACTGATCTTCAGAAACATGTCGTTGTAAGTGACATAATCCACAGCAGACCTTGTTCGCTGTCCTGGTCCTGTTGCTGGCTTTTTGGATGCTTTTGCACTTCTTAGATCTCTGTGAAGTTGGTTTTGGCTGTTACTGCTTACTTTCTTGTCATCACTCAACTTCATGTGTTGAAAAGATTCAGAGACCCCCCTTGCTGTTGGGGCTTCATGTGCAGTTTTTTTACAAGGTGCTCTTGGCAAATATTTGTTAGTAGACTCTCTTGCAGTACCTAGGCTGGTGGGTTTACTTTCTCTGAGTTGCACCTTTGAGTGAATTGGTGAATTTATCCTATTGCTTGTCATTTTAACAGTACTTTGTTTTCTGTGTGCCAGAATATTGAATGACTGATTTGTCAGAATAGATGTTTTGCCTTTACTGTCATTTCTTTTGATCGTCTTAACTGGTTTGTTCTTTTCATGTGAAGTTTGTTCTACTACACCAGTATCCACAGTGGTGAGGTGCTTCTCACCTCCAATGAAACCGGATCCTCTGTCTATAGGTTGTGTTTGTCTGATTATGCTTTGGGGTTCTTCAGAGACAGAGCAGCAGTCCATAGTTGGGGACTTCCTCTGAAATTCCTCTGAGTTTTCAGTTGTTTTAGTAGACTTGCATCTTATTTCATCCTCGACTTCCCTGACAGTCAATGATTTGATAGATGTATAGCCTTTCTTGTTGTCTAAAGTTATATCTTTTCTAGTATTGTGTATTACTGAACTGACAAAGTCCTGAAAATCCAAATAGGTCCCCAGTTCCAGATTCAGTGACTTATCTAAGCCCACATGAATCTTGTGTGTATCTTGAAGCACTGTCTCATCCTCTTCTTGGCTACTACTGCTGCAGGAGTTGCTCTCTTCACTGCCTGTTCTGGTGCCTCTGGATCTTCTGGAAGACGGCCTGGAGATCCGTTCCAGTCTTCTCCTGGACTGTGATGAGATGGGCAAGATGCTACTTTGTTTTAAGAGCAGTGGGTGCTCAAGACTTGAACGTGCAGAGCCATTCCTGAATATATTGTCCAGCGGAGCAAGATGTTTAGGTGACTTTGAACATAGAGTAGGTAGTGTCTGGAAATCACAGCACAACATTCAAAATGGTATTAAAGGCAAGAGTTTTTGCATTTATTGAAATTTGTTAAAATTCCTCACCTTTTGTCTGCTATCGTCATCCGCTGTGTGAACACCTCCAAGTCCTGTAGTTAATTTAAAACTTTTATGATATGCCTTACTTTCACGTGACAACCTTCTCAACAACGCTTTTCATTCATTACAATCAAAGTTGCACACAGACACTAAAACTTAAAAGTAGAGTTACATCCAGCTACCTTAACTAAGTGAATGTGTCCTCACTTTTGGTGACACAGCAACCACAAGGTAGGCAACATATGTTTGTTTGAAAATTACCCCTTGAGCATCCTGTAATCCTCTCCCTTATGGATTGTACAAAGCATTAGTGAAGGTCTCCTCAAATGCATGGTCTTCTGATGACAAAATACACCTAAGTTCCCGTACTCATTCTTCTCAGACACAGCTGATTAGGTGAGGAGACAGTGGAAGCTCTCCACAGGCAAACTTCTGGGGTAAATGTAGCTCTGTCAGGATTATGTTCTCTAAGATGGTGAGTTCTTCACTTTTAATCCATTCTGTTTTTCAATCTGTAATGCAAGCGCCTGGCAATACAAGTGGATGTCTCCTTGATCACAGACTAACCTAATAACAGTCTCTAGATAACAAAAATGATCAACACTGGCACTACTTCCCTTCTTGATTCTTATGTTACGTGTAGATGTTCTTTGGAAACTCTTACAGTCTCATAAGAAAGAGCCGTTAATGCTGGATTTCTTGGGCACTGGGAAACCACTCCGACTAGGTAACACTCAAGGTTATCTGGTGTGTTTGGGGAGCAACATGGTGATTGTGGCTGTGAATCCGCAAACACTTTTCTACAACCCAGTCTAGTTAGCATGCAGCTTTACTAAAGGCTAGTTCCCAGGCTAGGTGACCCACAGCAATAGATGCCGATAGGGGTAACGCATCGATTGGACTAAACCTGACAAACATGTCTGTTGGCATTGGTTAACTTAGCATCTATCGGTGCAATGTGAAATAGCCTTAACTTGTGGACCCAGTTACATTTTGGCTTACTGTGAGTGTGCTTGTTTATTTACTGAAATCTGTCAAACTACATTACAGGAAATGCATGAATGTGCATATTTCTGTATGCATCTAATTATCAGTGTCTTTTTTTTTTTTTAAATGCAAGCTAATTCTTTCACAATAAACAACTGTCTATACTTACTATTATGAATGTTAGTCCGTGCTTGCAGCAGCACACTTGCATCAAGAAGAGGGTCCATTAACATTGGTGCTGACTTACTGAGCTGAGTGACATGAGCAGCAGGAAGAACAGGTATTGAGGAAGAAGTCAAACTGAGTGATGGATGCAAGGACCTTATTTTGCCCCAGTCTTTTCTGTTGTTCCATAGGCTAGGCAAGGATGATGTCCGACTAAGTGAAAATTAATTTACATTAGCATGTTCACATTGTTCAAAGCATTTACAAATTAGCTATATCTTCTTTTTCTACATGCTGAATGTTTCTTAGCAGTAAGGGCAGAGTTAAATCTTCCTTAGACAAGTTCTCCTCTCTTTCTCTCTCTGGATAATGGTACACCCTGGAACCGTAGTGTTATGCTGACAACGGCTTGATCCTGTAACTGTACTCCTCTATACAGTCTTTGTGTAGAAATGAGAGAGAGCCACTGAATGGACATGAGGTTTCATGCAGGCAAATAGTTTGAGGACTGTTTGTGCATTTTATGTTTACACAGCTGCTGTTGGTGGTGTTTAAGTGTGATTTGTTGACTTGTGATTGGCTCTCTTGTTTATCTGAATGGCTAATTTAATTTGATGAGGAAGCGATGAATGGGTGTGTATGTGGTCAGCTGGCTAACCTGCTTCGTTTCCTCTCATCTCTGCCGTCTTGTCTGATGTCTATCTTTGGCTCCATCCAACCCTCAAAGCAAGTCCTGTTATCTGCAGACACACAGCCAAATACACTCTGGGTGAAAAGGGTAATGTAAAATGGTCCTCATGCTTCGGAGCCAATATAAAAACTGACAACACCTATATTACTAAAGGAGAATGAGAAGATTAAATGAGAATTATGAAAGGAGAATATATATATATACATACATACATACATACATACATACATACACACACACACACACACACACACACACACACACACACACATATATATATATATATATATATTTTTTTTTTTTTTTTTTCAGAATGCCAGAATATATATATATTTTCCATCATTTATATATATATAAAAAAAAAAAAAGTTTGGAGTAATGACTACTTAAAATTCAACTTTGCCATCAGGAATAATTTACATTTTTTACATAATTTAGCTGTTTTGAATTGTATATTGTCTTTCAAAAATTTTAAAAATCTTAAAGACCACAAATCTTTGAACTGTGCATATATACACACAACTTGTAAACTAAATATATATACAAAATGTACCTTTCACAAAGTCAGTCCTCTCTAAATTAGCCCAAGCGTCAGTGAAACCAAATGTTTTACAGTTCCTGTGAGTCTTGCATAATCCTTATCTGTGAGTGTCAGAGGTTCTCTGTGGACGACTCTGTGTAGTCTGACTCATTTGAAACCGAGGAGCCCAAAATGCAGAGTCAGACACACCCCTCCTATTGTCATGGATTCTCTGAGGGACGGGCTGAGAGTCTGAGACTGCTCCGTGTGTGTGTGTGTGTGTGAGAGAGACGGAGAGTCGCTGTCATTCTGTAATGATCGTGCAGGTGTACCTATGAAACTATATTCGGTCTTCTAGGATTAACAATGAACAAGTCTAGTTGTTGACTGACCTTGGTGGATGTCTGCATGATCCTTTTGTGCCATGATAATCTCAGCTGAATCTTTCTGCAAAAAAAATAAAGTTCAGTAAAGGAAAGGTTATCAATGACAGCTGGTGTGCAGCAAGAAACTAAAGCTGTGAGGTTGGCTGTCCCTTACAATAACCTTTCACAGAATCACACGACTAATTCACCTGTTGACTACTGACCATCTGGAGGCCGTCTATTCAATCAAATAACACCATCATTAGCCAGCTGTGATGCCTGTGACCAAGGCGCAGCCAAATGAAACGCCATGAAGGGCTTAATCAAAACATTTCGGAGCAAATAAATTACATTTAATTGGCTTTGCATTTACAATCCCACTGAGCCTTATTTATTATTTGACTCAGTTTATGCCATCATTATGTTTGTATGCTTTTGTTTGCACAGCTCAAATGGGTTTCTGCGGAGCACACTGCTAAGATTCATTGTATATAATGAGTAAGAAGTGTGAGAGCACCTCACCTTCATCCCATCTGAATCTGGTGTGCAACAGCCACAAATAGGAGAGCAGCTTGGGAGTACAGAAGGACTCGTGGGCCAGTAAGATGTGTCCAGACACGTGAATATTGTTTCTCCAAAATACAATACAAATACTAAAATAAGTCATCACATTGAGAACATAAACAGGTTTCTAAAGAATTGCACTACAAATAAATGAATGATTTTTCTTATAAAACTGTTTAAACAGTGGTATCAAATCTATAAACAGTGTTTTGATAATTAAATGTTATAACTGGTATTTCTGGTACCACTGCATTCTAGTGATGGCAAAGTGAAGTACGTGTTCTGAACCAGTGAAGCTTTCAACCCAATTGTATCGGAAAAAGGTTCATTACTCGAAGCTTTTTAAAACGGTTCATGCTGTGGTCATAAAAATGAATAGCACCTTCCAAAGTGCTGTGATTCATTACAGCTGCTGATTTCACATCTGGTTCTACAACTGATTCCTTGTTTTAATTAACTGTATAAAAATATTTTATTGTCAAAGTCATTCATTTGTGTCGGTGTACTGCCACTAAAATAATTCAAATAAATCAAACATAAACTCATGAATTAAATCTGTGATCTGTCTGTTAACTCTGCCTCAGTCCTTAGACTGTTATTTCATGGGCAAAGTTCATTTGACCTAATATATAAATTACGATAAAAAGAAAACAATGCTAACGCAATATAATGTAAAGGAAACGGCGCTGAGGTTGTCATTTGAACCGGATACTGAAGCAGTATTTCGGACAGTTCGTTTCAATGAACCGGTTCAAAAAAACCAGATCATCGGTTCTTTTACGCCCTAACGTAATGACGTCATTCGCGATGACGTAATGATAATCTATCTTCCCGGGCCGGGATGAAAATACACATTCAAACATATAAAGTCATAACTTCAGTCAGTTAAAACATCATAATCATGATCTTTAAAGTTTACAATTAAGTTTTGCAAGCACCCAAATACAGGTACAGGCTGATGTGCATACAAGGATTTAAGTCTTGAAGATATAAAGTGAATAAATTAGTTGTCATCAGCACATAAACCATAATCCATTTACTATACATAATCCATTGCAATTTATTTGTTATTAAATAAACTTACATTTCGCCCTCGTTCAAGTCGTCGGTTTACCCATGCCATATAGCATATGAATCAGTTGTCCAAAAGAACTAGTTTGGTTCAGATGTGCTGTGTCAGTCATAGCAATCACTGTTCGCTGAATCACGCATGCGCAGTATCATCAGCTCATCGGTTCTCAAATCGGACGTGTCCGAAAGAAACGGTTCTCGGTTCAGTGTACTGGTGATCCGAAAACCGCTGCAACCGGTTCTTGACTCGAGAACGAGAACCGCTCTAACAGTGGGCGTGTTCGTTCGTTACCCGGCTCGCTGCACACATGCTGCTCTGCTCAGTTCACTCAGTGTACTGTTTGAGTAAATTAATAACTCCGGGATATTGGTTTATTTCGAGACAGAGGGAGTGTCAGGCACGTTAAAAAAGTGAATAATTTAAGTAATTTGTGGATTAGTGCTTACTGGAGACGCGAACCGCTTCAAACAATTCAGTTCGATTTGGTGAACTGGTTCGACCGGTTCACTAAGAAGATCCGGTTAAATGGAACGATTCGTTCACGAACCGGACATCACTAGAATCAAGCTCCGATACAGTGCTTCAATGTGAAATGTGTTGTTGTTTTTTTGATACAAGCTTCGGTGTTGAACATATCACTACTGCATTCACATGCTTGACAAATAACTTCAATGAAAACATTGATTGGACTACATATAAAATATTAAATGATTACGCACAATGTAGATCTAGTCCATGATTTATGAAGATAAAATATTTTTTTATCCACCTTATTACATTTACCATTTACTGCACTTTCACAGAAAATAGCTTACTTCCACATTGCAAAATAAAGGGAATATGTAGTGTTTTACCTGTTTGCATTGAAGAATCCATTACATGGAAGAGTTCTTCCTTCTTGGTGCTCTTGATCTGAGAGGCGTACCACAGAGCCATATGACCTCTTCCATCAAGGATCTTCATATCACTGGAAATCAGAACAGGTGGATTAGTGGCTATTTTTAATGAGAGAGGCCGATTAAATCACCATTGATCTTAAATTCCATTTTACTGCTCACAATTCTATATGTTCCAAATACATTGCATTTCTATCTGTTGTTTATATTTTGCATTTCCATTGCAAATCCAAGAAGGGATTGACAAAATTAAGTTGAAATTTGTGTCCTTACACTGGACAAGACATAAGTTCCTTCACCACTTCCACAGGTTGATATTCCCATGGCGTCTCCAGTCCTTCAAACAGATCCACATCCCTTACAGCCAGCATCAGTGGGGTCAGTCCATCTCTGTTCTGTTTATTTAACTCCAACAAGTCTGCCTGGGCCTGTAACACACAAACAACATAAGCCTTATTTGTTGTAATTACTCCAGCTATTGCCTGAGGTGAGTGTAAAAATATCTCACTCTCACATGACAGGTGGCCAATACTGGTCCATCAGAGAACTCCCTATGGAGTCTAGCCAGCTTTGTGTGAACCTAAGGTTGATATCGCATTACTAACAGTCAAATGGCAAGTGGAAGTTGAAGTCTGAGCTGCTCACCATCAGGTCCTGTAGACAGCAGAGGTCTCCCCTCCAGGCTGCTAGTGAGAGCTGCTTCTGATGGGGTACGTCTCTGATCATAGCTGTCAACAGCTCCCCCTGGAGTGCTGGTTGACTAACATGAAGAGCGGTCTGATTGCTATTGTTACACAGTGTAGCATCGGCTCCTCTTTTCAGAAGGAAATGCATAACCTGTGTTCAAAATATGTTAAAAGCAATGTATCTGAATTATTAAAATGATAATGAACCAGATGAATGATAGGTTTATGATATTTAAGCAAACAAACAAGTGAGAGTTCTGACATCACGATTTCAAGTGTGCTTTTATACAACAATTCAATAAACAAGTTAATACTGAGTAATCTACATTTTAGACACAATGTTGGCAGTTAGTTTGTATATTTTTGCTCGGCTAGCGAAAATAATTCCAGAATGTTGCGGCATCTGAGCGAGTGCTATTGAGCTGTGAATGAATCAGACATTTTTAACTGATCAATTGAGTAAATGATTCAATGACTTTAGAAAATGCCCCCTATAACCTCATTCACTATTCCCTACATTACTCCACTATTATAGTCCACTGAATGAGTGATTAAATAAAAAACAAATGACCAAATTCAGACATTGAGTGTAGCGGAAGTGCTACAGACAAGGGAATTTATTTGGTGGGACACTCACCGGATTATAGAATTGAATGAGTGCACTTGATAGTATCCACTATTGTTTGGGACACCGCTACAAATGGCTGTCCCTCAAATGGTGCACTATATAATGAGGAATGATTTCGTACAGTGTTTCATTCCTTTGAATGAATCAGTTGAGTGGATGACTTACTCACTCGCTCATCAAAACAGTCACTTGTCGCCACCTAGTGGTGAAACTGTCACGTGAAGTAAGATTCACCGAAGCACAGACACAAACAAACGAAGCAAAACAAACAATTCAAAGCCCCCAGTGGACATTAAACTGTTGTTTAATGCATAATGCAGCAATTCAATCAAGAAAACAGGAAGCAGTAGAAAGTAGCTACTACAGTAAGTGAAACATTATGCCCATTATTTTAATCAATACATTACACACCCATTACACTACATTAGCTTTCCTACACAAGTCAGCTATAGTTTCCACTTTTTTGATCGTATCACCCTTTTGTCCCATACCCTTGTAAGACCCGTCCTGCAGGCACTGATAAGAGGAGTGGAGCCCTGTGAATCATGAGGCAGATCAATCTCTTCCCAGGCGTAGACTCCCTGCTCCAGTCCCAGAGCCACAGCCTCGAGCTCTTCCTTCAACAGTTGCTCCACAAATCTGCTGCTTTCATGTTTACTCATGTTCCAGTGTTCTGGCAGATGCACAAACACAGAAAATTAGCTGCAGTTCTGAAGCACTAACTGTTATGAATGTCTTCTTCAATATTCACAGCATGCACAAGAACTGCTTTGTTGCCCCCATGTGGTTGTGTTTATGATGAAGGCAATGCATAATCTCAGTACAGTTTAAGTGCACGGACATTTTATGTATTTTTAAAGATATTTTTGTAAATGTAAATAAATTGTAAATGTTTGCTTTTGAAGTTCTTGATTAGCACATTTTTTCCCTAAAGCAACTTCCTGTATAATTTACTAATAAATGTAATATTAGTAGATAGTAGAAATGTATAAATGACCATGCATTTATTGCATAAGAAAAACAAGCCCTTATAAACCAATAGTCACAATTCATAATGCATAAATCAGCATAGAACTTCCCAAGAAACAAATATTTGATGTTAAACAATAGTTACTAAATAAGGAAATGAAAAGTCTTTTCTTTTGCTTAAATTAAAACCAGCAAGACTCACCTGTTAAGCAGTTTGTTACTTCTCTGGACTGAAATGTTTGAGTTAAATGAAGTTAAATTAGTTCCTGTGTTTACGTCCTTGTCTTTTAAGGGTCAGTCCTTTGTCTTCACTGTGCATTTGCCTGAAGCAGCTTTGAGTTTACAGCCTGTTGCCAAGGAGACGCCAGCTTTGGCATGACAACAATGAACTCACCATGAGACCTTTGTTTTGGTTTCAAAGGGGAAGTGTGCAGAAATATCCACATGAGCATTTGCATTTGGTTATGATAATAAAATAATTATAAAATTATAATTAGTTTAGTTTTATAGTGTTTGCCAGACACTTTTTTTCTTTTTTTACAGATTAGTTAACATAAGATACTAAAGGAATGGAAGAATTTTAAATACCTATTCTATTATGCCAATATTTTACACCTTCATCACAAACCTTATATCCCAGTCAGCATATACGTTTATAGCCTCTCTGCACTTGTGTTGAGCAGAAGCTGTCCTGGGAGTCATTCTGTGGGAGATTCAGTTGCATTGATTGACCTTCACTTGGACCAGAGGCCTTCATAGGTAGAATTACACAGCAGTGTTCTACTGCGTTAAAGAATCACTGTAATGATCCACTTAACTGATCGTGATGTAATTGAATCTTTGCTATACCTTTTACAGAACTTACTGGAACTCCATGCAATTTTACAGTTGGCTGTAACACTTTAGATTTAACATTTTAGTTTAGACATTATAACAAAAAATACAAGACTTGAACAACTACACAGAACCACACGACCTCTAGTGTTCACTGCGGATATACTGCTGATGTTGTAAACAATAGCTTTGATTATAATCCTTGAGGGAAAAAAGTTAAACAGCACATTATCTAAACGTGCGTGTGTGTGTGTGTGCCTACATACAGTATATATATATATATACACAGCATATATATAGATAGATAGATAGATAGAAAAGCAACTGAATAGAAAACGAATAAAGAAAAATTAAATTTGTTTATAATCGCACACTTGATATACTAAATATTTGATTACAAAGTTTGTGGTGTTTTTATTATCCATTCACATACGTTTCGATTTAACTGTTGATTTTATGTTATGTTTATGTTTTGTAAAGCATCTTGATGACATCATGATGACACATATGTAAGTGTGTACGTCAAATAAATTATATTTTGCAAAGGTGCTGTTGATTTTTTTTTTTTTTTTAAGTTTTATTCCTTTTTTTGGAAGGTTGATATGTAACAGAAATACAACATTACCATAATTATACAAGGTTACAGATTTTCACAGGCACATTTTTACCATGTAATGAAATACAATACAAGACAGAACACAAAAGAGTTTTCTATTCATTTTGAGACCTTACAGTAATATATGTCCAGAACTCTTCCCATCCTCAACACCATTTAGCCTATCGATTAATCATGGGTTCATAAGATGCCATTTCTACCATTTCACTGGCCCACTCTTTCAATTCTGGGGCTTTCACTGTCTTCCAGTGTCTCAAAATAATCCTACTTGCCATTGTAATACATACCATAATGACAGAAAATACACGCTTTGAAACATTAGGTATTTGAGACTTGTCACAATAGACACAATTTAGAGGTTAAAGATATTTCGGAGCCATACCAGCAGCCTAAGACATCCACAACTTGTTTCCAGAATGGTTTAACAAGACTACATTCCCAAATACAATGTAAAAAGGTACCTGTTTCCAACTGGCATTTCCAACATAAATGATCTTTCATCAGTTTCATCCTGTAAAGTCTAACCGGAGTGTGGTAATAGGCCTAATCTATCTATGAAGAATCTTATATTGAGTGAACCTCCACCTTGCTTCTTTTATATATTTCCCACACCCCACCAAGATGCTGGACATTTTTTTTAGGTCAATTTCTTCGCCAATGTGTGCTGTTGATTTGTTTATTTGTGTATTTGTGATTTGTTGCAGTCACGGGCTGCTCTGGCTGCTGAGAGGCGCTGTTGGACAGCAGAAGCGCGAGCGGAAGGAGCGGCCGCCGTCAGTCAGAGCGCGTGGAACTGTCCAGTGCTGATGCTCTTCAAACGCTCAAGGTGCACTCGGCTATAGCTCCTAACAGCGAGCGTCGACGACAACCAAATTACACTCATTTTAAATGTTTATGTGATATGTTACGTGCTATTTGAAACGGTGTCCAGGAGTTTATTTTATCCGAGGTTGTTTTCGGTTTCAAAGCTTCTTTCAGTGGGAATGGACCGACTGGCAAGCGTCGAGACATTTTGATTGTTTGATTGATGCATTCCTCTGCGGACTGCGGAGTGGACGACCAGATCTGCTGACCGGAGAGAAAGTTTCCTTGGATAAAATCATACACGATGGTGGACGCGGCTGAATGTTGTGTGAAGGTGATGTGCCGATTCAGGCCACTTAACGAATCGGAAATCACCAGAGGTGACAAATACATACCGAAATTCAAAGGAGAAGACACCGTGGTGATATCGGTAAGATGTCTTCAGATGTTATCAAGGCGCGCATTTTCTTTTTTTGAGCAGGAGGTTATGTATGATGTAACTTCAGATAAATATAGGTCTATTAGTCTAACTTGACTCATTGATGTGATCATTTCATATCTGTCTGGGTGAATCATATTCGTATGGTTCTTTCATATTATAAGGTTAATCCTGAATTAAGTCTAAGTTCTTAGTTTTCCCTCTTAGACTGCCCAACATTTCATCTGAAAAACAAATCCTCTTTCATTTGAAAAATTGTTGCGTTATTGAGTTATTTATAATGCTGTGCCGTGCGAGAATCGCTCCACACAGTGCTATGTTGAACATGGTTCTTTTGTGTTACTTAAGCGAGTTTGTTTCAATTTTGTATATATATATATTATTTAATTACATACATTATCGATTTGGGTACATAGAGCTGTTGAACATTCCCCTTATAGCAGTAAAAAGATACAGGACTCACGATGACCCTTGCTACGTGTTGTCACAATGAGACGACCATGAAATAATTTATTATAGGCTTCTCAGCAAAATGAAACGGCAAAACTGTATGTAACACAAAACAAAATGTGGAAGGTAATGTACAACAACACATTGCAACACGTGGGGCAAAATGTCCAGAGATCACAGTTTATGTATTTATTTCTTTTAAAATTGTAGTCTACCTTTATTATATAGGCCTTTGGCTCTTGTCTGAATGTACTTTGTGTTCATACTGAATAGATATAACTGATATTTTAGGTTTTAGAAAATTAGTTTGGAGGGCAGAATTTATAAAAATATTCTCACATTCTTTGTGACAAATTTCCAACATGTTAACCTTTGAGAATTTCAGTGTTCTCTGTATTCCATCTCACCATAATATCTTTGTTTACTTTAATATCATAATTGTATTAATGACCACCAGTTGTGCCAGGCTTTTTAAAGAATAATTTAGAATGGCTAGGTACCTGTTGCGTATTTCATGTAATCTTATTCATTTCACTTTAACCTTAATTCAATCACATCAGATTTATTTATTTATTTAGCTAGCTAGCTGCATTAAATATGTCTACTTTGTTTTGGATGCAGATGTAGAGAATGATTGTCGGCCATGTGCACTTTTAGGGTTGGAATTATTTGTGGTTACTCAGTCTGGAAGATACATGCTGATTATGGGTCAGAGCATTCATTTATCTTTTAATAACAGAATATGATTTATATTTTAGTAGTGGGATCAAATTAAAGAGCATTTGATATCTGGAATGAGAGTCTGAGTGACTGTGTGGGTGTGTGACGTGCTATAAATAAGCTGGCCTGTCGACACAGTAAGATACTGATGGTTTTTATGTTTTACAGAAAACCTCCAGAAATCCCTTGTGCAAACACAATAGCCCAT
Organism: Schizothorax lantsangensis; assembly: GCA_027422415.1. Lineage (NCBI taxonomy): Eukaryota > Metazoa > Chordata > Actinopteri > Cypriniformes > Cyprinidae > Schizothorax > Schizothorax lantsangensis. The sequence goes on from CM049848.1 coordinate 21,517,499, forward strand.
ATTATCTGACCCATTGAGATGGTAATCGACATTATCATGCCTAATCTGCACACAAAATCGAGCGTAGCAGGTATTAGGCTTCTGCTTCTAATGTAAATTCTCAGTAATGGTGCCCTGCAGGCTCTGCACAGCCTGCTGGTCCTAATGCCAGACATTTAGCTTTAGGATACAAGTGTGACTGTGAATGGAGATCTAGGTAATTTATGTACATTTATTACTGTCAATGTTTATCTAACTGCATCTCATTAGTGACTGTTTTTTGGTAGTGAATCTTTCCATGTGATGCTTTAATGCAATAGATTTTAAACCCTCAATAAACTCAAATTCATTTGTGGGGGAAGGGGGGATTTCACACCTCCTCCCCCAACAGCTCTGATCGACTGGAAATAAATAGAAATGAAGATCTAGCCTATCTATCTATCTATCTATCTATCTATCTAGCTATCCAGCGATCTATCTACAGTATCTCTAGTGATTTATTTGTATTTTATGTATGAAACAAATATTAACTTCCATAGAGTCACAATGAAATTAAATTCTGAATTATTGATGAAAATGTAAATGAACTGAAAATGTGAAGAGTACTTGAATATGTATTTATAAATAGCACAATTTTATAGTTTTATTAATGATGGTATTTATTTACACTCTTTTTATTTACACTCTCTATTTAATTTAAAAATGTACCAACATGGCAACAATTTTGCTACAAATATTCAGCAACAATTTTTATTAATTGTTTATTTGCAGTATAATTATTTAATTATTTCATTCATAATTAAATTATTTAATTATAAAAAGGATACCAGTAAAAATATACATTATTTTCAAATGATTTATTTCTTTAATTATTTATTAATTCATAGTTTAGCATAAACAACCAGTAGTAAAGGGATTGCATGGTTTGTGTGAGTATAAACTCCTTAAATGAATATCCACCACAAAACAATTGCAGAGAGATTTATAGGACAGATTGTGACAGTGAAAAATTACTAATCATTTGCAGTTTGTCAATACCAGGCTGGGTTTGATGTTTTGCTTTATGAGGGTTATCTGGTCAGCAGTGTTTAATGTGGGTGCTAACGTCTTATTATATGCACAAGGCCACAAAGAGGCCCAGGGCCCCTGTGAGTAATTTACGTTGCCGTAGTGACAGAGGTGCTGTTTGAGGGGCCAGGACTGGCAGGGAACGGTTAGGCTGATTTAGTGGAATATTTAAGCCAGTCCACTGAGGATTGGGACAATTGTTGTTTGACACGCACAGTCACATGCATGTTGCTTGTATAAACCCCCTTCTTGTTGCTGTATTTCTTGTCCTCTTTAATATTTTGCCGTTATCTTCTGCACCACCTTGCAAACAACCCTTACATTTACTGCATTATTAGATTTATTTATGATGCACATTTGTTTCTATGTATTTTTTTTAATACTGTACTATTATTATTCTACAACCCCATCTGAAATGGATAGAAAAACATGCATTATCCTTTCAAGTGTTTGTTCAGGAAGTAAGCAATATAGATTTTGGATTGAATGTGGTAAAATCCTGCACTCTTGAAAAATCCTTGATGGTCCCCAGATAATATGCATAAATTATTGACTAAAAGAATGCATTGTCCTGAACACATGCGCTTTTATATACAGCCAGTGTTTGTGTTTATAAAAGATTGTGTTCAGATTCCAGCGCATGGATAAAATGTAGAGTGAAACGTGTAAATGTCCTTGCCTATTTACTGACTATATACACACTATATATAAAATACTTGTTTGCCTGTTGACAGTGGCTTTCCAATAATTATATTTTTCTGTATTACAAGAATTAATTTCAATCTGCAGTATTTATTTGACTTCTAACATAAAAGGTTGGACCCATAATGAGAGAGATGGAAGGAAGAGATGGTTTTCATCATGTTATTCTCCTCCAGTATTGGCCAGGAGACAGGTGCTGACTATCAGCCAATCAATGCTTTTCTTTCCGGGTGAGATATAGTTTCCGTGGTGACGGTCTGGGTTTGAGCAACAGCTCTCATTTGTGTCTCGGCAGGGATGCATGACCCCAACCAGCTTAATCAAACACAGACAGAAACATTATGTGTCTGTGTGAACACTGTCAACTCTGATACAGCAGTATTAGTGTCTGTGTGATGTCTTACACTGATAATCAACAGGGCAAATGCATGTCTGTTTTAGGTCACCTGCTCCGTATGTTTCATTTATGGATGTTAAAATAAGGCACAGGATGGACCAGGATCTGTGTAGGTCTCAGGACTCTCTCTCTCTTTCTCTCTTTCCGTACAGGAGAGTGTATTTTGTGCATATGGGCGAAAGAGTATATGGAAAAACTGCTGTCAGCAGTACATGAGCTCCCCATGATCTATGTGTGCATGTGTGAACACTAAATCTCACATCTCAGTTAGCTGATCTATACAGTAAAAGAAATAAGCATCCTTAGATATTTATCCAGCTTAACATTTTTTTATTACTTATTTATACGTTTTTGTCTAAACTTAAGTTTAAACATAAGGGTTAGACAAAAATGATAGATTCTGTAAAATAAATTAATTAATAGATTCAATAAATAAGTAAATACGTAAATAAATAAACATATAAATAATAATACAATTAAATAAATATAATAAAATAAAATAAAATATAATTATTTATTTATTATTTATTTAATAATAATTATTTTGATATAAATAAAAATAAAATATTTAAATATACAATACACATAAATACATGTAAAAAATATTCTGTAAAAATATGAAAAAACGAATGACAGAGAAACAATTAAAAACAGAGGAGAAAAGCTTAGCATGATTAACTTAGATCATATCTTTATGATTAAAGATTAAAGGCTTTGCACATAGTTCTTTCTTTGGAGAATTATTTTTCATTTCTAAACAGATTGACTGGCAGCTGGGGGTTGGGCTGCATTCATCACAAGGTCCTCTTATTTTCTCTTCAACAATGTAGACCCCTCAAATCCTCTGGGAACTTCATAAATAGCCGTTAGTAGAATCTGTGCAGCATCAGCAAAACAAAGAGGTGCTGGGGCCATTTATGAGAGTGACCTCTTGATACAAAAAGAGAATAATTCTTAAATGAATATGATATATAATGAAATCAAACTTATTATCTGTTTTGGGCTAAATCATTGAAAATGTAACACAGAAACACACATTTACAAACACATATATTATTGTGGATATTAAAGATAGGAATTTATTGTAGGGTTTTAAAGCTTAAAACTAAATATTAATGATATTTTCTATTAGAGATGTCTCTTGAACTATTTTATGTTTTAAGACCTGTTCATTACTTGTATCTTGACTAATGTGTTTGTCTTTTTAGGGCAAACCGTATATCTTTGACCGAGTCTTTCCTCCAAACACAACACAAGAGCAAGTATATGATACCTGTGCCAAACAGATTGTTAAAGGTTGTATATACATTACGTATAGCTGCATGGAAGGTTAAATTATACAGGCCTTATTTTGAATTATGAATCTTGCATTTCAGATGTGCTGGGTGGCTATAATGGGACAATCTTTGCATATGGCCAAACCTCATCAGGGAAGACGCACACTATGGAGGTAAGGAAAACATATTCTAATCTTATCACAATTAGTATCAAGTTCAAACTTGACTATAGTTCAATAACAGAATAACCTTTCATCACATGTACGGTGAGAAAATGTCTCTATTTGCTCAGTCACAAAATGCTCTAGATGGACGAATCTCTCAGCATCTTTCATGAAATGACTGAAATGCCAAACTGCTGCAACAGCTGCAAAATGCCACTTGACTGCAGGCGTTGCCCTGGAAACAGTCTGCGATTTCAGCAAGTGTTTTGAATATAAAGTCAATAAATTCAGTTGTAAATATTTCTGAAAATGAATCTCTTCGTAACATTGAAAGATGCAAATTCTCCAAACTGGATGTCCTCATACATTCTTCAGAGGGAATGCTTATATCTTTCTTATTCACATTACACACATAGTGGAGGGAAATATAAATTCTATAATGCAGTGCTTAGTTCTTACACTGTCATTAGTTGTTAGAAATAAAGTGGCATATTATCAAATATTTGCTGTAAATATCCTCTGCAACATGCACACAGGGGCAGCTCCATAACTCACAGCTGAAGGGCATCATCCCTCGCATCGCCCAGGACATCTTTGACCACATCTACTCTATGGATGAGAACCTGGAGTTCCATATCAAGGTGAAAACATTCAGCATTGAATCTGCTTGTGTAGTATCACATGTGAATTCATTACATTAACAAATCGAAACAAAACATTGAGCTTAGCTGTCTACAAAAATAAAGGTTAGTGGAATGTATCTCTGGCATACAGTAATGTAGCCTACAGCATATTTAATTGTAGGTTATGTTAATATGTTATTGGACTATACTAATACTAACACTATTGGGGCTTCATTGAAAGAGTCTAATAGTGTAATGAATTCCATTCCTAGTGGTATAAAAACTCATTTGAAAGCAGAGCAAACCTATAATCCTACATCTCTTGACAACACCATTTCAATAGAATAAATTCTTATTACTAACGACAAATTCAATAACCACTTTGTTTGCAACAGAAAATCTATTCCAGTGTCTTATTTTCAGTGGATGGCATCTTTCGGAATTTGTACTTTTAATATTGCATTTCTTTATTACAACACAAACTCTTATATTCAATGCATTGTTAGTTTATTTATTATTTGTGTTAATTATTTTATACATAAATGATTTTTCTTTAATTAAGAGTCCTCTTCTGTCATTTTCTGATAGACTATAATTCCTGTTATGTCTTTAATGTGCCTTTTAAAAAAAAAATTATAATAGGTTTTTTTTAATTATTATTAATGGCCATCCCTTATAACAGGTCTCTTATTTTGAAATCTACATGGACAAAATTCGAGATTTGCTTGATGGTGAGATAAAAGCAATCTTCTTCATAGTATTAAGATTGTTTAAAAATATATATATTATTAGATTTTTCAAGGTGTAAATTAAATTTTTGTTGTCCGATTCTAGTTTCCAAAACCAACCTGGCTGTCCATGAAGATAAGAACAGGGTGCCATTTGTCAAGGTAGGAAAGATAATACACAATACAATACAGTGTTTTTTTAGTCACCTGGCATGAAGCAAACATGTCTTTTAATGCTGTTCCATTGCCAGGGTTGTACAGAGCGTTTTGTGTCCAGTCCGGAGGACGTCATGGATGTGATCGATGAGGGTAAATCCAATCGTCATGTGGCTGTCACAAGTGAGTGACTGACTATTCCTCATTCCCTGATATAATACATCACATCTTGAATCAAACATAACTAATATACAGTGCTTTTATCTTGACTTTGTTTCACATTGTTTTTACGCTAACCCATGATCCTCTGATGGGACATTGTGTTACAGACATGAATGAGCACAGCTCCCGCAGTCACAGCATTTTCCTCATTAATATTAAGCAGGAGAATGTGGAGACAGAGAAGAAATTGAGCGGAAAACTCTACCTGGTGGATCTGGCAGGAAGTGAAAAGGCATGCTTTTATTGATTTTTTTATATTCTGTTGTTGTCTTTGTCTTGTCTCTGTTTGTATCTATAGAAGCAATGCAAAAAAATTCAAAAAGGGCAAAATTAATAACATTCTTTTTAACTTATAAGCTTTATCATATTGTCTTTATATTATATTTGTTTTTCTTCCCCTCAAAATCCTAAAACTTTATTTCCAGGTTTTAAATTAGATTAAGAACGTCATATTTTCAGTATTATCCCAGCCTTTCGTATCCTGCTATATATGATCAATAATTATGTTTTTTGGAATTATAGTTCAAAAACCCTGACAAAGTCATAATAAAACTACAAAATAGATTTGAGAATGATATAATATCTCCACTCTCTCTCTCTGTGGCTCTTTCTCTTTCACAGGTCAGTAAAACTGGAGCAGAAGGATCTGTGCTGGACGAGGCTAAAAATATCAATAAGTCTCTCTCTGCTCTGGGGAACGTCATCTCAGCCCTGGCTGAAGGAACTGTAAGTGCTCAACCCATTTCAACTGCCCAGACGGTTTCATTTGTTCTTTCTCTTCCTCTCTTTTCACTAAAATGCCACTTATCTTGTATTCATAATCTAGGCCTCACACGGTACAAAGCAATATTTGCTTTATACATTATTTATTGTTTTGCTTTATCTTTCTCATTACAGAAAACCCATGTGCCATACAGAGACAGTAAAATGACCAGGATCCTACAGGACTCTTTGGGTGGGAACTGCAGAACAACCATCGTCATCTGCTGCTCTCCAGCCGTATATAATGAGTCTGAGACCAAATCCACACTCATGTTCGGCCAGAGGTGAAGCCATTACATGCCCTAGAAGATTTCTCTTTCACTGTATAAAGACTGAAATTAAGAATAGTTAGTGAAGGTAAAACAAAAATGACACAAAAATGTGCATTTACAAATCATTTCCACTTTGCTTTATTCACACAGGGCCAAAACCATCAAAAACACAGTTTCTTTGAACATGGAGCTTACAGCTGAGGAATGGAAGAAGAAATATGAGAAAGAGACAGAGAAGACCAGAAATCTGAAAATCGTCATCCAGCGGCTAGAAAATGAGCTCAAACGATGGCAGAAAGGTAAAGAGAGAAGATGGAGAGCAAACACGGGTGTTAAAAAAAACAAGCTTCAAACAATAAAACATCATTTTGTTTGCTGTTACATACTGACAATTATTTAACTGATTAGAATTGATTTTTATTTTGTTTCATGTTTAATAGTTGTGTTATTGTTATATAGTATTATATATTTGTTATAATTTTTTTATAAACTATTGTTTATATAATATATTTATATATCACTGAGGAAAATTTCATTGAAATGATGCTTGACATTTGAAGTGGTTGCTTTGAAAATACTGTAATGGTTGAGATTTTTTCATATCATTTTGTTTGCTGGGTCAAATTTGCAGAGGCCAGTCAATTTTTGATGTAATTATCTTAACAAAAGCTTTGTTTTTTGCGTTTCGAGTCCTAAAATGGACTCCACGATAAGGAGCCAGTTATTTCTTCTTCCCCTGTTTGTCTAAGACTTATTAAAGCCAGGGCCGATTTCTGTTTTTGAGTAAAATGATGTCCAAAGAGAAAATGAAGTTATTGAATAGTTTATGTAATTATTTTGTTATATTGATTAGAACTTGACACAAATTGGCCTTCATATAAACCATGCATGTGCTGATGGCAGAAATCCACAATAATTGACAATGATAAATACCAATTAGCACTAATTACACAGATTGTGTAATGGTACACACATAATGACTCTGAACAAACAGGCCTGTCATTAAATGAAAGCATGTTTGCTACAAAGTACTTACAGTATATATGTCAACACTACCGTATATGGCTAAATATATTTACTTTCATTATTATAAGGAATACACTCAGCCTCAGACATTTCCCAAAAAAATGAATCCTGATGTTTTTGTCATTCTGTCAGTATGTATCACTTTCTCTCTCCTGCATTCACATGAATAGGTTTTTATTTCTTTGTCAGTGTTATCAGCTCCCTCCACCTCTCCTGCACATAAAACACACAGATGCTGGGTTCACCACCCAGCACTATAAAGCCCAGAGGATAACTGTGGCTCTGACTCTGTGTGCAGCTGTTCTTTCCTTTACATCCAATCAGTCGTTCTCATCTCTGTCTTTATCATCAAGTCTGCAGGACTCTTTTCTGAGAGCCTTGTTGCTTTTATTAATGAAGAAACCAATGCCTTTCTTATTTTATTTTATACAAAAATAACTCCATACTACAAAAAAAGCCACATGAAAATGAATTAAAATAAATAAAACAACAAATGCTTTACTGCTGCAGTTGTGTTGGACTGACATATTTGACCTCTTTATCTTTAGGTGAGCGTGTACCTGTTGGTGAGCAGCACAGCAGTAAAGAATTCAAGAAATCTGAAGCCGCTCCCATAATTGACTCTTCGGCTCCGCCCCCTGAGCCTCTTTCTGATTCAGAGAAAACCCAGTATGAGGAGCTGATCAATGACCTGTATCAGCAGCTAGACGACAAGGTGATAAATACCTCTCACACACTGTTAGAAAAGTGCATCAGGAAGTGCAACCTTCACAATTCAGACCTTCCTCCCTCTTTCACCACAGGATGATGAGATCAACCAGCACAGTCAGCTGGCAGAGAACCTGAAGCAGCAGATGGTGGACCAGGATGAGGTGAGTCCGGCTCAAGAGCAGAAAACTCATGCCCTCCGCAATTTATGATGTCACACGCCTTCCCATGATGCTTTGTCTGCAGTGCATCTGAAATTGAAACAAGAATGAAACCGTTTATGTAAACATACATAGGCTGCTAGCTGATCACTGGCTGGCTCGTATGCATTCCTTCATTGCGATATAATGTGTTTATCAAAACTCTTTAAAACAAATGTAATAATTAGTTAAAAAATAATTGGTTTCATCTTGAGCTCTATCGTTTCATTGCCTGTACTTAGAAATTCCATTCAGGTACAAAGAGTGGCAACAAAGCAAAATTAGTTCTAATTATACAGGTGGAAGAGAAAGATATTTAAATATAAATGTTGTTCCTATGGAAACAGTTCCACAGGATCTCTTTTGAAACAACCTCAGGAACTCAAAAATCCCCATATTTCTGTGTCAGTATAATTTTTTGAGCATTCTGATTAAATCTTTCTGAACAGCATTCCATTGACCACATTCTGTATGTTCTTATGAAATATACCCTTTACCTCCATCTGAGATCTGATCGTTTTCTATCTCTGAGTTAGTTTGGGGTTAGTAAGATTTGTTATTTTATTCATGTCTTTATTTATTTATTTTTAGGAGTTATGCTCACTAAAGCAGCATTTATTTGATCAAATACAAAAAATAATATTCTGAAATATTATTACAATTACTTTTTTCAATTTGAACATTTTAAAAAGTAATTTATTTCCTGATGGCAAAGCTGAATTTTCAGCAGCAATTACTACATTTTTCAGTGTTACTCAATCCTTCAGAAATCATTCTAATATGCTGATTTGGTGCTAAAGAAACTATTATTATTATTATTATCAGTGTTTGCAACAAGTGTGCTGATTAATACAACCTTTACTGTTACTTTTGATCAATTATTTGTCCTCAAGATTATTCGTTCTTACTGAATAAATATATGAATTTATTTCTTAAACATATAATTTTCATTAATTCTTACTGACCACAAACTTTTGAATGGTTATGTATATATTAATGACAACCACAGAGAAGCAGGAATTCTGCAAAGTAAAGCTCCAGACAGTCTGCTGACTAACAGATGTCTGACGTCTCCATCCTGCATTATTCCAGTTACTGGCATCCACACGGCGTGACTATGAGAAGATCCAGGAAGATCTGAGCCGTTTGCAGCATCAGAACGAGGCAGCTAAAGAGGAGGTGAAGGAGGTGCTCCAGGCCTTAGAGGAGCTGGCAGTGAACTACGACCAGAAAAGCCATGAAGTGGAGGACAGAAGCAAGACAAACCAACAGCTCTCAGAGGAGCTTATGCAGAAGAGTGTAAGCAGAATGAGGAGGAAATAATAAAGCTCAAGTGAATGAAGAGTGATGGTGATGTAGTTTTGTGCATTGATTTTGTCCTGTTATCTCTTCTTAGGGAGCTCTGGCTGGTGTGGAGAGGGATCTGTCTGCCCTGCAGGAGCTCAGTGGACATCACAAGAAGAGATCAGCAGAGATCCTCGGTCTCTTGCTCCGGGACCTCAATGAGATTGGCAGTGTTATTGCCTTGAATGACCACAAGGTAAGAATACACAGCTTAATAAAGAAAAAATAAATGCACAACTTATTTACATATCAAAAGATAAATTTTTAATCAGTTTTTTAAAAAAGAGTCTATTATTTTGAGTTGTGCAGATTTTTTATATAATTTGTAAACTGCACTTTAGTTTTGTAAAGAATACATACCTCACAACTACTTACATACACATGTGAATATGTGGTTATTTACAAACATTTTTATACATTTTATATATGCACTTCCTTTCAAATGTTTGGAGTCGTTAAGATGACAGAGATTCAAAAAGCAAATTAATGGAATAGTTATTTGCCGTTTATTTGGTTTGTCTTTCTTTATTCAGATGACAGAGATGAACGGAGGCATGGAGGAGGAATTCACCATGGCACGGCTCTTCATAAGTAAGATGAAGTCAGAAGTGAAGTCTCTGGTCAACCGCAGTAAACATCTTGAGAGCACACAGGCCGACACAATGCGTAAAATGCAGGCCAACGAGAAAGAGCTCTCTTCCTGTCAGCTCCTGATCTCTCAGGTGAATTATTTAGAGCCCTCTAGTGGTGATTCTAGATCAGAACACTGTATATGGGTGATTCTTCACTTTAAACTTATCTTTTATGTGCAATTGTATGATTTTAATGAGTTAAAAAAATAGGATGGATTAGTTGCTTTAAACATATTATTGTTTCTTTTTAATGACTTTTTCTTGATTTTAAGAGTAGTAGCATGGTTAAATTTTCCAGAATGTCCATGTCTATTTTAGGCTTGTCCCCTACCCAATTTTAACTTCTCTTCAATATTGGATTAATAAAAAGATTTTTTAAAGGTATTAAATCCAAGAAAGTTCACTTTTCCTTTTGAAACCACAAAGTAAGGGATTAAGAACTGAAATGCAATTAATGTCCCTAATTGAAGAACAATACTAACCTATAGCCTGCCTGCTATACCTGTATCGCAGCCCATTGATGGAGTTCTCAAGCCAAGTAATCTAAACATTGTTTTTGCATTTTGTTTTTTGTTTCTAGCATCAAGCAAAGATCAAATCCCTCACCGACTACATGCAGAACATGGAACAGAAGAAGAGACAGCTGGAGGAAAGCCACGACTCACTGATGGAGGAGTTTGCTAAACTCAACGCACAAGGTCTTTGTGATGCACACACATTTTTTGTAGCGTTTACATGCAATATGTTGTCACAAAATAATGTGATATGATATTATATTCAAATTCAAACAAGCACGACATGTTTCATTCACAGTAGTTTTACTATATGTGACCCTGGACCACAAAATCAGTCATAAGGGTCAATTTTTTGAAATTGAGGTTTATAAATCACCTGGAAGCTGAATAAATACGCTTTCCATTGATGTATGGTTTGTTAGGATAGGACAATATTTGGCCGAGATACAACTATTTGAATATCTGTTGTCCAAATGAAGTTCTTAGCAATGCATATTACTAATCAAAAATGATGTTTGATATATTTACGGTAGGAAATTTACAAAATATCTTCATAGAACATGATCTTTACTTAATATCCTAATGATTTTTGGCATAAAAGAAAAATGGATAATTCTGACCCATACAATGTATTGTTGGCTATTGCTACAAATACACCCTTGCGACTTAAGACTGGTTTTGTGGTCCAAGGTCACATATATGTAAAAATATATAGTAAAAAAATCTTCTTTTGGTTCATACAGAAAAGATGCATGAGGTGTCAGTCATGGATAAGGAAAAGGAACACATGAGCAGGATGCAGGACGCTGAGGAGATGAAGGTGATGAACATGAACAGATAGCAGAGCAACGTAACAGGAACTCAACTTATAGCTGTCTCTGCATAATAAACTATGATAAAAGGAAGTATTTTATTTTTGATATTTCAGGATATAAAGATACTCTGAATTGTCAAATCTGCTGCAGAGAATAGAATAGAATAGGAAAATATTTTATTATTGAAACCTATTTTTAAATGTATAATATTTCGAGCCATATTGCCCTATAGATTAACACTGCGCCATTTATATTGAAAATATAAATCCCATATGCATCTGCATGTAGAAAGCCTTGGAACAGCAGATGGAAAGCCACAGAGAGGCTCATCAGAAGCAGCTTTCACGTCTGCGAGATGAGATCGAAGAGAAACAGAGGACGCTTGATGAGCTGAAAGAGTAAGTACTTTATTTCTGATTACTTCTGTAATTGTTTTATATCTAATATTAATTTGTAATATTTATTTTGAGACATTTAATGCATCTGCTTTTGACTGGTATTACTCCAAATTAATGAACTTATCAAAAAATAGTTAATAATTCCCTGCTGTCAGTGTGAACCAGGCTCTTCAGCTTGAACACAATCAGCTCAAGTCTGACTCTGAAAAGCTGAAACAAGAGGACCAGAAGAAGGACGAGAGGCTGCAGAAGCTTCTGTGAGTCCGCTGCTCATATTAAAAAGTCGTATAAATGATCTGCTCGTGGAATAAGTCAAAGATAGATTTTAAGAGCGACAATGTTTGTAAAACAGCTCTGTTCCACTAATAAAGATATTTTGAACACATATTATCATTTTTGTTGTAATCAGCTTGTTGAATGAGAAGAGGGAGCAAGCTAAAGAAGATCTCAAGGGTCTGGAAGAGACTGTGGTGAGTCCTAGAGTTTGTCTCTGAGCACCACCATCTGCTATCTCAGAGTTGTTCACCTTGAATATTCAACCTGTAAAGCTGTTTTTTTTGTATAAAGTATTTTTTTAGATCACTGATCATGCCATTTTCTTTTCTATAAGGCCAAAGAGCTCCAGACTCTCAGCAACCTGCGTATGCTGTTCATCCAGGACATCAGTAATCGGATTGGACGAGTGAGTATCCAAAACAAATACTGTTCTCTTCTTTTTTGATACTACCTTTTTTTTATCTGAGTGATAAATGTGCTAGTTTTCTCTGACCAACAGCTGCCAGTTACTGTTTGCAGTGATGCAAAACAATAGACAACAATAGGAATAAAGTAACATGGTAAAGCAAAACACTAGATGCAAAAGCACTGTTTTTGGGATTTTTGCTTCCATAAATTGTCTTCTTTCAGACTAGTGGATAGAACATAGCCAAACTACACATTTAAGTGTTTATTGTATTGCACTTTGTCTATGTGCATCTGTAGATATTAATGTAAATACATACATGCACTGAGCCAAAAATCTCCTTTCAGTATAGGTTTATTCCTATCTAAATTCTAAATAAAATTCCTGTTTTATTTGTTTGACATTAGTTCAAGGTTTTTACAGAGGTTAAGGTTTTTTTTTACATTTTGGATAGCTATTTTTATCAATCCATAAATGAGTAAATACTGTCAACAGCAAGAAAAACTATACATTTTTACCATGTTTTTAGGAATATAATGTTGTATAAGTCATGTAAAATGACATGAATGAACAAACTTTAATAAACAAACTGTAAAAACCAATAACTCTTTGTCAACAGGAATTGAACCTGGCTTTATTAAGTGTTCAGATTTCTGTTCTGGAACATTATGCAAATGAGAGCTAATTTAATTTGATATTTGAATATTTAAACATAACTTTTTAGAAAATATGTAATTCTTAATGTACTGAGTTATCAGCTGAGGAAGTATGGTGATGTCTGCAGTATTAGTTATACAATTTTTACCTACTAAACTGTCTTTAAAATGGTTCAGATAAATACAGTGTAACAAGCCACTGTGATTATTTTTGTTTTATAGAGTATAGAGTTGGACATTGATGAAACAGGGGGAAGTCTTGCACAAAAACAGAAAATAATTTTCCTTGAGAATAACCTGGAGCAGCTTACTAAAGTCCACAAGCAGGTTTGTAGGATTTTTTTTTTTACTTTGCACAGAAATTACAAATATAATAAACTATAACATAGTAATAATGTATATTGTATTGTAATATAATATGATATTAATAATTCTGTTTACATATTCTGTAATTTTCATAGCTGGTGCGTGATAATGCAGATTTAAGATGTGAGCTGCCCAAACTGGAGAAGCGCCTGCGTGCAACTGCTGAGCGAGTGAAGATCCTGGAGTCTGCTCTGAGAGAGGCCAAAGAAAGCGCCATGAGAGACCGTAAGAAGTACCAGCAGGAGGTGGACCGCATCAAGGAGGTCATCCGAGCCAAGAACCAGGCCAGGATGAAACAGACCGCACAGATTGGTCAGAGCCGCTTCATCTTCAGATCTCAATGTTGCATTATATCCAGTAGAGGGCACCACATACTCAGTAATACCTTGATGCCCAAACGCTCTCATGTGTTGCTGCATGTCTCCTATACATTATGCATGTTCCATATATGTATATACTATGTATATTCATGTAAGTTAAAAGTTTTTCAAATATGTTTCAATTCAAACTGCACTGTCTCTTATAGCTAAGCCTATTCGTGCTGGACATCATCACCCAGCGGCTTCTGCCTCACCGGGACACAGTATCAGAGGGGGCCCAAGCCCACGACGACACCACCAGCACCAACCAGCAGCAGCAGCAGTACCATCACAGGAGCAAGTGAAAAACACTACATGTACGTTTGGTTTAGTGCCTTTTCTGCTACAATGATGTGTATTGCTTCATTTTAACCCTGTAACAACTATCAGGTTAAATAACAGTCTAATTTGTTTTTCAAGTATCAAATTTGATACATCAGGCTTTTATGGCTCATATAAAGAAGCGGAAAAACACCTTGATTTTATTCAGAGGCAATAAAATATGCAATTTGTAGACTAATGCTATATAGCAGACTACTTGCATACATAAAATGTATTTAAATATCAATTGTCACTCTATATCTCCCAATAATATGTCTTAGTAAGATGATATTGTACATAATTTATGATCAAAGATCTGTAGTTTTAATAGTTAGGGGTGAAACGTATAGTCCAATGCAATACAATGATGATTGAGAGATATACAAATAAAGGTTTCTCAAAAGCCTGATGTATCATATTTAACACACTTACATTTTAACATGATTTTTCTAAAAAAAAATATATATATATATATTTATGTATATATAATCAAGAAAACCTAAGTTGCTTCAATATGACTAACAATATAGAAGTTATTGTTACATTTATGATATAAAAATCAGTAAAGATTTCATGGCAAAAAGACACACATATACGAGTATACTAAAAGTTTTTACATTTATATTTATACAATCTTACTAAAAGTCATGGAGTCATGTCATGTTCCTACAGATGCATATGTTTCTTCTTCTTAATTTGACTCTGGAACAAGCTGGTGTGATTCTGTTTGGCTTACTGTTGAGATGAATGGGTCAGTGCTGAAAATGCTGCTAATTAGGTTTCCAGCATGTGATGCATCTTGGAAGCACAAATAACTTTAGTCAGAAAGTTGTGGTGTAACATTAGTGACTGTGCCAACTGTTTGACAAAGATGGAGCAACATGGTTATAATAGCTACAAAAGACTTGTGCCCGAATGCTTGGGAAAGTCTGTGAACTGTGGACAGTGTCTTGTGCCATCTGGCATTCGCTGAAATGTTGTCAAAGTTTATGGATCTATTTCAGGGTAGGTCACTTTAGTTTACCCAGTCATGATGAACATAACATTCTTCATGTTCTGGGTGACAAGAAAAGCTGTTTGTCAGTAATGTGGTTCAATGTTTCTTGATAATATTTTTTTCTGACAGGTTTTCTCCCAACACAGTGTGTCTAACTCTTTACATTTCCAACAGGGGA
The DNA here is from genome assembly GCA_027422415.1 of Schizothorax lantsangensis. Lineage (NCBI taxonomy): Eukaryota > Metazoa > Chordata > Actinopteri > Cypriniformes > Cyprinidae > Schizothorax > Schizothorax lantsangensis. Next base: position 21,533,046 of record CM049848.1, read on the forward strand.
CAAAAATGACCAGTCTGATACCAGTCTGCACATTCTTTCCATTCCGGCTATGTGTGGCAACAAGAAGATGTCTTTTTCCAATGCAGTCTTTTCTATTCAATGAGGGGGGGCAAGAACTATTGTCATCTTATACTAAGACATTTCAAGTTCACTTCCTGTCCTTACCATGACCTCCTTACATTCATCCTGTTTAAGTGGAGATGTGTGGACTCAACTATGAATAAACAAACCCAGACCCACAAAGTAAGACTAAAGGATATTGAATTTTAAAGTGATAGAAGTGCTATTTCATTGAAACTTTTTTTTTCTTTGCTTCTTTCTGCCTTGAGTCATTTTGTATTTGAAAAGTCTTCAGTGTTTCTATCACATTTTGATTACAGTAATTCAGCTCGTCTATTATTACACATGCCAGGTTAGTTTCCATAGTAGGAACCTACACTGGAAGTTTGCATACCCTCAAGAGTTACATTAAGACCTTTCTGTGGTTCTTTTAATTGGCACTAATTCCTTCGGTCTTAATGGCCATTGAAAACATGCAGTGACATGACTTGGGAATGTAGCTTAGGAACACACATTGCTTCAAGCTTAATTCATCATGATTAACTAATAGTGCTATTACTAGATGTTCATTTTTATATTTATTTATTTATTTTTATATACATTAAGTATTGGAATTGAGTTTATTTTATTTACATGTCTTTTTTTTAAGTTCCTCTCATTAGATCCTGGCCATCGTGTGTACATTTTATTTATACAGAATATGGGTGCTTTGAAAATTTATTAATTTGTACCGTAAGGTGCTCTGGAGCAAACAACAACTGTAAAATATCAGTATTAATACCACATTAGTGATAAAATCAGGAATCATTACTCTGTCATATATCGGCTATTACTTAAACTGACCTGTTTTGAAGGGCATGAAATGCAATCATTTAGAGAAAGCCAAAGTCAGAGACATTACAGCATATGAAAAAAACAGATAAGTTCAAGAAGGCAAAAGTGGAGAGATTTTACAGCTGATTGTTTATTTGCCATTTATGTGCTGAATTTTACTGCATAATTTAATATTCTTGATATCATTATGATATGAACAAATGATTCTTTAAAAAAAACTCCAAGGAAGAGATACACTCTCAGAAATAAAGGTACAAAAGCTGTCACTGGGGCGGTACCTTTTCAAAAGGTACATGTTTGTACCTAAAGGGTCCATTTTGGTACCTTAAAGGTACATACTAGTACTTAAAGTGTACATATTTGAACCTAATAGGTACAAAAGTGTACCTTTTGAAAAGGTACCACCCCAGTGACAGCTTTTGTACCTTTATTTCTGAGAGTGTATCATAGACTTTTTCAAGAATCACAATATTATTTCATCAGGTAATCCATGCTATCGTGCCATAGCTATTTACATTCTTGTGCTAATACAAAAATGTTGCCTACTAACTGTCTGGTGTTAATTGTCTCTGGTACGTCTATGTTAAGCATTGTTTTATCAGCAAGTGATTAGTACATGAAAATATTAATATGGTGAAAACAAATTCTTACTCAGTTTACTGTGATAACTGACCAACTCCATGATAAGTAATGTTTCTTGCAACTTTCTTGTTGGATGTTGTGAACCGATGAAGAAAACATAAACGCATTGACAGAAATTCATCTTTGTTTCTATTTGAGAACCTGTCCTATCAAAAATACTTCCTTCATCACTGAAATAATATTTTTTTTTTTTTATTTAAAAGATCATCTAATTTAAAATATTCAAACCCCATAACCTAACAAGGTCTAGTGTTTTTGTATCTATGTCCTTGTATATGTTTGTCCATGTACAGCTCTATTGTGGTGAGTTACTGTCCTGCGCTCAGAGACCTCATCAATTTTGTCTTGTTCATCGGTGTTTCTGAAATGTGCTATAACTTTACCTCAGCAGTGTATGAAGCTTTTGAAAATGAGAAATTAAAGAACATGGAATGAACTTCAAATGATTCAGTTGTTTTGTAGGTTACTAATGTTTGTGTCAAGATAAAGCACACGTTATGGACAAACAGGGTTTTACCTACAGAGTGTGACACTCATTTATCAGATGTTGATGTGGAATAAAAAAGTTTACTAAATGTATCTTGTAGTAATTTTGTCTTTTCTTGGCAAACAAGTTTTTATTTGCTGTAATTTGCTTTGAGGAAAAAAATGAGCAGGAGGACAATACTGTTAGTGTTGAGTGGTGACTGTACAGAACAGTATAAAGGCAAGTACACCTTTTCCTCGAATCGATTCTTTTGAACAGTTCGTGTCAGAAACGAATCATTTAGTTATGTGAACTGGTTCAATAGATTCATTAAAAGATTCGAATCAAAAGAAAGAAGAAGAGGAATCCTAACCTCGGGACCAGTCGACCAATCAGAGACTGTGTTTGTGAGAGCGGTGAGACGCGAAACACCTCAACGCACTCATTTGTAGTTGACTGCGGGCGCAGTGTAGTCCCGCGTCGCAGAGGGGATGCGGGTGACTTTCACATAATACAAGGAGATGTGATTTTATTTCTGTTCATATGAATGAAGTCACACACGTCGACGGTGAGTATGCTTTGAGCTCTCTAAGTTTGACCGTTAAAATTATATGGGACAAACGCTAGATCTCTTTGCCAACACCAAACTCATGAACGAAACGCCAACACAGCGTGACTCAATATTTAACGTTAGACACTTTTACATGATGTTAGTCTAAATCTTTTATCCAACCGACTTAGACCTAATGACCACCTGAGCAAGATCTTCGCTTCAGTTTGAGTTCCCTGTCATTCACAGCTTTAAACGGGGCAGACCGGGGCTAGTTGTCACACGTTTTGTTTCACTGAATATATCACTCAGCATGATGTTATTTATAACATCCTTTTTTTAACACACCTCTAAAGTCTTGGCTACAAAAAAAAGTAAATGCAGTTCATTGAAGCACGTTGGGATATGTTCATGTTGACACTGTATTTAAAATCAAAATGCCATTATCCACAATATACAAAGTAGGCAAGTTAATGATTTTTTTCTTCATAATTTAATCAATAAATAAATTATGAACAAATAATAATAAAACAGAAGAAATGGAAAGGCATACAAAATGTTAAAATATTTATAATTTATTTTTAATTATTTATAAAATTACAACATGTGACATTTATGACAAGTGAAGTTATTAACTTAATTTCGGGAGGAGTACGCCCATCTAATCTTCCAATTAACATCCAAGTATAAAGACAGCCTCTTACCACTTCCGTTGTTAGTTCTTTCAGCATCCCATCTCCTCCTTTATGCATATTTATTTGTTTATTCATTTGTCTGTCCTTCTGTCCATCTATCTATCTATCTATCTATCTTTCTGTCTATGGGGGGCTATCGGAGCTCGTGTAGAATGGTCTCTTTGAGCCCTCCATTGCAGACATCAAGCCAAATCTGTTTACCATTAATGCTAAGATTATATGGGCACACGAACTCGTGAAATACCTTTGTCCTTCATTATAGTTATTTAAGCAATATCAAAAATGACTGGAATTTTAGTTTGGTTGATAATTCATATTTTTAATTATTATTACTTTTAGTTTTTACTTGGGTGTTTGAAACCACCTTTCATTAGCATTACTTTAAAAAAAATCCCATTGAACCCAGATATCCGGGTTGATTCGCCAACAAAAGTCATCCGGATGACACAAATGCAAAATCAAAGTTAATTAAAGTTGAAATGAAGTTTTTGGCGAAAGGAAACATCATAGCCCATTTTGTATTTATTAATTTATTCATTCATTCTGCATAGACAGCCAAGTTTTATTAAAAGCTCATCTTTCCAGTTGTGAATTTCCACTTTAAAACCATATAACAACTGTGACAACTTGCCCCGATCTCTCCTTCATACATGATTTTAATAAACGCAAGATATATTTTCCAGTTAAGGTGACCACATTAAAAGAGAGCAAAGTTCTAGACACATTCCTGACTTTTCAAGATGGCATAACACCTGTTTTGAAAGCAGTTGGTTTATAACTGTGTAGTGGTTACACAGCTGTTGTGTGGTTATTCACAGAACAGGATCCATTAAATATATCTTTTATAAACACAAATCTGCTGATGTGACTTCCAGGGACTGAGAATATCATCAGCTACACTTTTGATGGTACAGGTCCAAATGATTATATTGTGATCAGAACCTCTGGTGGCCCTCACTTCCACTACATTGTCCTCTGCATCTCTTCCGCATGTGTAATTTCTCACAGGGTTAAGGAGTGATCGAGAGCCCCTCCTCTCTTCTTACCTCAGCCGTCACTCATCTCCGCTCTCATGTAGAACTGGAGGACACTAGCAGATCACAGGCAGGATTGTTGTCTTTGATGTGGCCCTCAGCTCCTCAAGATATCATTGAGGCTCCCTCTCTGGCTACGAGAGAGCTTCCATTAGTCTGTCAGTGAAAGCTCAGTCTTACCCGGGGATCAGATTCTGCTGTCAGCTGCCATGTATCTGTGCAATCGAGAGTCAGACTGTCATTAACAGTGTGTTGAGGAGCCCACAAGACAGAGATGAACTGGTCACGTCCTGTCATTCAAACCCTGGTTTGTACTACGCATCACTAAACCCAAAGAAGAAGGGTTCTCCCTCACTTATTTAATCTTTGCAAAAACCTTGTGTGTAATTTAGCTTGTGGCATTTGTAACACATTTAGGTTTACTTTGTGTAGACAGAAAAAATCATTAATATAGTTTCCTTATGCCTTGAAAATATCAGTGTTATTTAATACTATTATAGTATTTTTTTATATTTTTATTTTTAGCTTTTTTATTGTGTTTTCTGTACTTGTTTGTTTGTTTATTTGTCTTCTGTGCAAATATAAATCATTTATATCATTTTTTTATATAGACATAAAAAAATTGAACAACAACAGTTCTTTCTGGTCCTCCAATCTGATTGGCTGAGAGGAGTGCAATATTCTAGTGATAACAACTCCAACTGTTTGTTTCACTCCGCTTGCGAGTGTCATGGCGGATGCCCAAATACTATAATTTTATAAATAATACTGTTTTTGTGTTACGGAATGTAGTTTTAAGGTGAGAATATACTTGTTTGGACTTCAAATATGCGGTTTGTTAATAAAGATAACATCCATTTGAAAATTTGCTTCGATGTTTTGAGATGTGAGCTTCAGGGTGTCAGCGGCTGTTCAGCGCTCGTGAACCCACCAAGAGAAGCCTCACCTCGGCCAGCTCTTCTGGATTTTACCACTGGCTCTGATGTCTTTATAGTGCTTAAACATGAGATATAATTTGTTTTGGGTAAATCTAACATTCCTTCATTACTAGTTCGGTAACACTGTAGAATAGGGAACACCTATGCTAATTTGCTGCTTATCAATGGCTAGTTAGGTAGTTGTTAGGTTTAGGTATTGAGTAGGATTAAGGTATCTAAAATATGGTCATGCGGAATAAGGCATTAATATGTGCTTTATAAGTATTAATACTCTGCCAATGTGGTAGTAATATGCATGCTAATAAGCAAGTAGTTAGTAGTGGGAATTATGGATTACAATAAAGTGTTACCACTAGTTCTAAAGTTGACGTTTTCAAATTAGTAGTGTTGTATACACGCAATATCACACGAGTAGCAGTGCGATATGGCTGGATATCGGCACGCTGTGATTACCTATGGCTGTTACCATTGTGGCAATTGTTTATATATACAGCTTCCAAAAAAGAATAAGAATTTAAAAACATGCTCATCACAGAAGAGGTGTATTAGAGTTAGTGTTTTTGTGAACTCCAGTATTTATGTATTTTTTTAAATAAATGAATAGACCCAGACAAAAAGATTTAGCAAACCAATTATAATTTATAGAGATGGTGTCTAAGTAATTGTAAGAATGCCATTTCCATGCAGCATCAATTCAATTGGATCCTTGTCTCAAATTTTTAGTCAATACTTTGCTCAGGATGTTCTACATAAAATTGTTTTGATCAAAGCCACATGAGCTGTTTTGGTCCTGATTCAGACCTTTGCAATTACTGTGGAATTTTAAGAGTGGCTGCATAGCACACCAATTACGTTTTTATCGCTTGCATAGAGAGTAAGAGCCTTGTTTGCTTGCCCTCTTCGATTCAGAAGGACCGTTGTTGCTGTGGACAGATGAAGGGGGACAGCTGGCACGAAAGCTTGATGATCTTAGAGGTCGCAGCTGCTGTTGACTGACTTACACGGCATTGTGCTCGATGTCAAACTACTTCTTTTCAAGTTTGCATAGCAAAGATACTGTAATTTCAACTCATGTTTACTATATAATCAGGAGAAGATTCATCCCTTATATGTTTTGGATGCTCATGTTTTTCCAAATTTTTGAGCGGTTTTGTTCCTTTATGGATGACTTGCGGAGATCGTTTTGTTTAATAGGTGTTTGGATGTACTTTAAACACAGGGTTGTTTTACTCCCTGAAGTGGTGCTTATGATAGCTAAGAGCTCAGCTATTTTACTGTGGTCTATCATTAGAGTGAGTCATGAATATCAGCTCTTTACAGTTGACTTGATAGGGAGCTCAGAGCTCACAAGTGGGTCTTCATCAAACCTTAAAGTGCATGCTCTTGACTGGTATCACATGACTCTAGTTATGTCATGTTCTAACTCAAGGAATGATGTAAAGATGTCGTTTCAGTTCATAGAAAGGTTCTGACTTGTATTTTTTGTGCCCCACTTTTTAATGACTACCCTGTCAGGCCCTGCCTCACTGTGGGCATGTTTAGACCAATACATTCACGTTTAAACGAGGTCGTTTGTAGTAGTTACTATTCTGCTCTATGATTACATCCTGAAGATACCAATTCTGTTTGTGCTCCAGAACAAAAATAAATGGAAAAGCAAAAAATGTGAATGTGCTTTGGCTCAGGTGAGTGCGCCCCTCTTGAATGACTGGGGATGGTCAAGCGTGGAGATAAGCCTGACCTGAGGCCCTGTGTGTCAGGACTTTCACAGTGTCACCAAGTAGAATGACGGGAGGGTCACCTGCTCTTGCCCTCAAGGTCATGATAACAATAGAGGTCCCCAGGGTCATGGATGAAAAACTCTTTTATCTCTAAAAAGTCAGAGGAAGCATTAGTAGACTATCTAGAATAATTCTTTATATAGTTGAAGAATAGGTCCTCCCTTATAAGGAGAGTTTGTTCATTATTTATATGTACAATGTACAATCCCGGAACATCTTGGCGTCTGGGTGGTTCCCCTCATAATGAAAAGGATCAGATTTCCTCAGGAAATTCATGCCTGTTCGAATGAGAGGGCTAGATTTTTTGAGCTAAGTAGATTTTGAATGCAACTTCCAAGAAATAAAATTAGTTTTATATTTGATAAGGTGCTTCATATTTTGGGTAAAAAATATCAGTGTTCATCTGCAACATTATGGCTGCAAATACCATTTTCAAATGTAAATGTTCGTCCATTTATTGCTCTTGCAATTTTACTGGGTGTATGTATGTATTATTAGTAATTTGGGGTTTGTACTTTTTTTATAGAAATTAATAAGCTTATTCAGTAAGGATGCATTTAGGCCTAATTGATCAAATGTAACAATAAAAATATTTATAAAGTTACAGAATATTTCTATTTCAAATAAATGCAGTTCTTTTGAATTTTCTATTCATCAAAGAATTGTAAATATATATATATATCCACAAAAATAAACAGTCTGAACTTCCACAAAAATATTCAGCACAATTGTTTTCAACATTGATAGTAATAAATGTTTCTTGAGCACCAAACACGGCATATCCGAATGATTCTGAAGGATCATGTGACACTGAAGTCTGAAATGATTGTTAAAAATTCAGCATTGCCATGACAGGAATAAGTTAAATTTAATTTAAAAATGCATTAAAATAGAAAATGGTTCATTTAAATTTGAATAATATTTTGCAATATTACTGTTATACTCTATGTTTGATCATATATATAAAGTGAGTAGGCTGTATTTTGGTTCATATTTAGATTTTTCAATATATTTTTAATGTTTGCATGTGTATTTAGATATGTACAGTATATATATTTGAAGTGAGTATATTTTGGTTTATGTTTAGATTTTTAATTATATTTTTAAAGTTTTCCGTGTTTGTGTGTGTGTGTGTGTATATATATATATATATATATATATATATATATATGTGTGTGTGTGTGTGTGTGTATATATGTATATATATATATATATATATATATATATATAAAATGTATTATTTATAAAAATTATTATTTTATTTATTTATTTATTTAATTTCTTAAACTAGGCACTACGTGAAAAATATTGTATTTTGTAGTTTGAGCACAAATTGTCATTTATAACAGGATCTAGTTAAGCCAACAGTCGCAGCCTGCAGTTCAGGGCAGGGCAGCCCACATTATTCTGCTGTATTTCCACCTTTTTCTCATTCTTCAGGTAAACTGCTCATGACCTCTGCAGTATTATGGCACTTAGCAAAGTCTGCATTCCATCTCATTGCTCTCTTCAATAAGATCACTGTAATCCTCATCAGATCCTGAGAATGCAGGGAGACTCACACAGAATAAATGTCCAGGCATCTCTATTCAGTTACCTTGGCCACAGTCCCAGGTGAGACAGCTAAAGGGTCTATTTAATCTTAACTTGACGAGAGCACTTTGGAAAAGAACCCAATCTCTCATCATCTCAGGAGATTAGATCCGCACACCCACAAATCAGATGCGTCGAAAGCAGTGGCCAGAGTAATAGGCACTTAGGTCTGGGCTTCTGAACCCAGTGTGTTTTTAGATGAAGCACTCTGACCGGTTAATTAAGCATGAATAGAAACGTTCTAGAAGAGTAATAAGCAGCTTTTGACAAAATCAAATTATTCAGTCCCATGAATTACTCATTTACACGCAATTATTAGCACTTATGTTAAATTTAACTTCTCAGGTTATAACTAAATTTCAATGTTTGCAGAAAGGGTTGTGTAGTTTTATGATTAGCAAATGCAAAAAGAAGTACATTAATTCAAATCTTAGTGATTACAAAAGCAGCACATTTTAGGAAAGTGAAGTGTTACACCCTTTGAGGCGTATCTGTTTCTCTGCAAATCTCCTGATTACTCTTTCTGCCATTCATTGCCAACAACTGCCAGCTATCCATTCATGATAACCAAACACTTACAATGTACTGTACCTGTTCCAAAGGGTTTTTTTATATATAAAAATAACGAGACTAAGAGCATATTTGTTAGACCCTTTTGCTGGCAAGTTTTGTTTACAATCTATTTTGTGAGTCCTTTGTGAGTTTCAAACCTACTATTGTGTGGAGGCTTGGCCCACTGCCTTCCTTGCTGTGTGTATCCGTTCTTGTGCTGGGATGTGAATAAGGGACCCATCACATTGTGCAGCACATAGACTCATTTACCTTTGTTTACTCTAGTAGTTTAGGATGTCAGTGGATGTGGTCTTCTGTGTAGTCAGGTTGAGTTGTGACTATTTTAGTCAGCTTCACTTTTATTTTGTTCATGTCTTTCTTTGGCAACACTTTTGCTCCTTTTCCCCCTTTTGTTTACTAATTATTGAGTCAGTGAATAGACCGTATTTAAAGCACATTTTGAAGATATTTTTTATATTTTCTAATCATTTTTGTCCGTCCATATAAAGTCTAATAATAATAATAATTAACATTTTCACACTTCAAAAAGTTAAGAAATCATAAAAGTAATCCATGTGGATCAAGTGGTTTCATCGAAGAGACATGGTCACTTAATATGATGAACAGATGTAATTTAGTTTTATACTCGCATATAAACATTGATTAACACACATACATAGAGTACATCAAATATGGTAAACAGAAGCTCAAGCGCGCCTGGCACACAAGAACCAATGAAGTTTGTTCTCAAGCAAGTATGTTTATGCAAGTATATCAAGCAGCAAGTATATGTGCATTCATATGTTTCCTTAATGTTCTGCTGTAAAAACTCATATAGGACACATAACTGCAAGAATTTATATAAAATTATTAAGAATCTGTCAATATCCTTAAGAGCTACGCCTTAATATTACAGAATGCAGATTGAAAATTTAATCATAAATCATCTACAACCCCAATTCCAGAGAAGTTGGGATATTTTGTGAAATCAAGAATCTGTGATTTGTTCATTCTCTTTAACTTTTATTTAATTATGTTTTGAAACTGTTACGGGGCGAACAAGACGTGAGGCAAGTGGATCCATTTGCAAGCTTTTATTTCTAGGCGTGGTCAATAACAGGCAGGGTCGAACAAACAGGTATATAGAGTGCAAGACAGAAGAGTACTCACGTGAGCAAGTGGATCCATTTGCAGGCGTGGTCGGCGATCGGCGTACAATATCCAAGGGGCTTGACAGAAGGGGTCAATAACAGGCAGGGTCGAACGAGAGCAGGTATATCCTAGCGAGGTTGCAAGACAGAAGAGTCCGAAGGGCAAGGCAAAAGGGTCAAGTCCAGAGAACATGGGCAGGAGTCAAAACACAAGATCGGCGTACAATATCCAAGGGGCTTGACAGAAGGGGACTATGACTATCCACTTGGGCTCCGTACGAGTAGCAATAATCCTAGCGAGGTATCAAACAGAGTCCGAAGGGCAAGGCAAAAGGGCAATCCAGAGAACACTCGGCGCTGGGCAGGAGTCAAAACACAAGAGAACAAACAAGGTCCAAGGCTTATAAAGAGTGTGTGATTGGGTGATAGTGACTATGACTATGATACTTGGGCTCAGGTAGAGTAGCTATCGCTATGAGAGAGATAAACGCAATACAATACTCGGCGCTCACAGATAGAAAGTCCAAGGCTTATAAAGAGTGTGTGATTGGGTGATAGTGATTGTGTGATAGTTCTCAGGTGTGAGCGTGATTAGTGTAATCAGCAGTGTGTGTGTCGTCAGTGCAATGGATGATGGGAAATGCAGTGTAGTGAAAGAGTCCATGCGGTGAGTGGGTGACCTCTGGTGGTGAGTGAACGGAAGTTCATGGAATGGATTTGTGACAGAAACAGTTCACAGTAAGCAGGTGAATTGGGAATAGGTGAGGGTATCATGTTTGGGTATAAAAGGAGCATCTCAGTCTTTGCAAGCAAAGCTGGACCATGGCTCATCTTTTTGTGCCAAATTTCATGAGAGAAGTTTCAAACAAAAATTGCATTTTACAAAATCACAAAAATCACATTTTGCAATGCAAAATTGCAAAGAATTTAGGTATTTCACCCAGTACTATACATAATATTGTGAAAAGAGTCAGGGAATCCAGAGAAATCACAGTACATGTAGTGCAAGGCAGAAAACCTGAGCTGCTGAAGTCTTGTATCAAGCGAGACTGGACATTAATTTTGCTTGCAAAACTTTAACAGTATCCTCAATTCCCAAACAACGAAACATTGTAATTAAAAGGAAGGATGATGTGACAGTGTTAAATATGCCTCTGTTCCAACTTTTTGTGAGTGTGTTGCAGCCATCAAAATCAAAAATTGTTCATATTTACAAAATACATTTACGTTGGTCAGTGAAAACTTTGGAAATCATTTCTTTGTACTTTTGTCAATTATATAAAAGTTAAAGAGAATGAACATATCACAGATTCTTGATTTTATTGCATTTTACAAAATGTCCCAACTTCTCTGGAATTGGGGTTGTAGTTTGTGTGTGTAAAAATGTAGCTCAGATGGTAGAGCATGGCGCTAGCAACACCAAGATCATGGGTTCGATTCCAAGGGAACGCAAGAGCTGATAAAAATGTAAAACTGTAACTTGAATGCAATGTAAGTCGCTTTGGATAAAAGCGTCTGCTAAATGCAGAAATGTAAATGTACAAACCCGATTCCAAAAAAGTTGGGACACTGTACAAATTGTGAATAAAAAAGGAATGCAATAATTTACAAATCTCATAAACTTATATTTTATTCACAATAGAATATAGATAACATATCAAATGTTGAAAGTGAGACATTTTGAAATGTCATGCCAAATATTGGCTCATTTTGGATTTCATGAGAGCTACACATTCCAAAAAAGTTGGGACAGGTAGCAATAAGAGGCCGGAAAAGTTAAATGTACATATAAGGAACAGCTGGAGGACCAATTTGCAACTTATTAGGTCAATTGGCAACATGATTGGGTATAAAAAGAGCCTCTCAGAGTGGCAGTGTCTCTCAGAAGTCAAGATGGGAAGAGGATCACCAATTCCCCCAATGCTGCGGCGAAAAATAGTGGAGCAATATCAGAAAGGAGTTTCTCAGAGAAAAGTTGCAAAGAGTTTGAAGTTATCATCATCTACAGTGCATAATATCATCCAAAGATTCAGAGAATCTGGAACAATCTCTGTGCGTAAGGGTCAAGGCCGGAAAACCATACTGGATGCCCGTGATCTTCGGGCCCTTAGACGGCACTGCATCACATACAGGAATGCTACTCTAATGGAAATCACAACATGGGCTCAGGAATACTTCCAGAAAACATTGTCGGTGAACACAATCCACCGTGCCATTTGCCGTTGCCGGCTAAAACTCTATAGGTCAAAAAAGAAGCCATATCTAAACATAATCCAGAAGCGCAGGCGTTTTCTCTGGGCCAAGGCTCATTTAAAATGGACTGTGGCAAAGTGGAAAACTGTTCTGTGGTCAGACGAATCAAAATTTGAAGTTCTTTTTGGAAAACTGGGACGCCATGTCATCCGGACTAAAGAGGACAAGGACAACCCAAGTTGTTATCAGCGCTCAGTTCAGAAGCCTGCATCTCTGATGGTATGGGGTTGCATGAGTGCGTGTGGCATGGGCAGCTTACACATCTGGAAAGGCACCATCAATGCTGAAAGGTATATCCAAGTTCTAGAACAACATATGCTCCCATCCAGATGTTGTCTCTTTCAGGGAAGACCTTGCATTTTCCAACATGACAATGCCAGACCACATACTGCATCAATTACAACATCATGGCTGCGTAGAAGAAGGATCCGGGTACTGAAATGGCCAGCCTGCAGTCCAGATCTTTCACCCATAGAAAACATTTGGCGCATCATAAAGAGGAAGATGCGACAAAGAAGACCTAAGACAGTTGAGCAACTAGAAGCCTGTATTAGACAAGAATGGGACAACATTCCTATTCCTAAACTTTATCAACTTGTCTCCTCAGTCCCCAGACGTTTGCAGACTGTTATAAAAAGAAGAGGGGATGCCACACAGTGGTAAACATGACCTTGTCCCAACTTTTTTGAGATGTGTTGATGCCATGAAATTTAAAATCAACTTATTTTTCCCTTAAAATTATACATTTTCTCAGTTTAAACATTTGATATGTCATCTATGTTGTATTCTGAATAAAATATTGAAATTTGAAACTTCCACATCATTGCATTCTGTTTTTATTCACAATTTGTACAGTGTCCCAACTTTTTTGGAATCGGGTTTGTAAATGTTATGGTAACACTTTAGTATAGAGACCAATTCTCACTATTAACTAGTTGCTTATTAGTATGCATATTACCAGCATATTGGCTTTTTATTAGTACTTATAAATCACATATTCTGCATGACCATATTCTACATCCTTATGTAATATCTAAACTTAACAACTACGTTACTAACTGTTAATAAGCAGTAATTAGGCATTTATTGAGAGAAAAGTCGCAGTTAATAGTTTGTTAATAGTGAGAACTGGACCTTAAAATTAAGTGTGACCGATGTTATAAACCTTAACTTTCTTGACTCCAGTGTAAGCCAAATAATTTGAACATCTACGGTCTTGCTGGATTTTGCCAGATCTCATCCAGTTAGATATCAGTTCAGAGCCATATGCTTCACCTGCCGTTAGTGATATCTGAGCCCACGTTTCTCCCAGGGCCCCATCCAGCCCTCGCTGTGGCCTCAGAGGCAAATGGACAAACTCATCTCCATTTCCCAGCCCAGTGAAGCACACAAAGGAAGCCCTTGTTGCGGGGCTCTGATCTCTCTGAACCTGCAGGCCAGAGAACAGGAAGGCTTCTGAGAGTCTGCAGGAGAACGGGGGGAGCAAAAGAGCGTATGCGCTGTAATCAGTTGGCCAATTAAACAGACCCTGGTCTCTCACCCCCATGTAATGAGAGAGGCTGACACTCAAGGGTTCCTTTCTCAACATATGAACCTTGGGAAGGGATACTTCTGCTTCTGCATGCACAGATAAGCGATACAAATTTGTTATGCTGGTTACCATACTCTGGTTACCATGAGATTGTATTTGTTCTTAAAGTGAAAATTTAAATAATAATTATGTTAATCATGGAAGGCAGTTGGTCTAAATGGTCTAAAAGCCTTTTGGACTGAAGACCAATTTGCTTCTCAGTTAATGGACTTTTGAGAGTATTCCTTTAGAAAGACCCTAATTTTAACTTGGATGGACTAATAAAGGGCTAGGTCAGCTAGAATAGGTTGAGACACCAAATGCACATTCTCAGAATTTCTTAAAAGCTTTCTAAGCTGCTTTTAGGTGTCATGTACCAAAAAGTATTCAATACATAGGAAAGGGCCCACAAAGAAATTTAACGCGAAATATGAGAAGTGTGTAATTTTACCAGGGTGGACGTTGAGCCCTTAAAATTGCTGTGGAAGGAGACGTTCAGCTTCTCTTTCTGAAACATTTTTCCTGGTTCAGTGCAGGTGTCAAACGGTGTGGCTCACTCCTCTGATCTTTTACAGCAAAGGTGTTTTCTGCATCTTATTGACTTAACGAAACTTTTGAGCAGTAGTTTGTCAGATTAAAAAAATTGCCTTGAAAATATATCCTTTCATTATATGAGAATTTGCCTTTGTTAGCCAAGATGTTAAGTATTAAATTAAAATTTTCTATAATCATTGGATGTTTATAGATTTGTTAAGATATTCATTATTATTTACAGTCTTGGTAAATATGATCAAAGAAGGCTGTGAAAATTAATCTGCATTGTTAATCCTTTTGATCTTTTATTTTAAAAATTCACAAAAATCTAACCTTTCATTGGATAATAAGAATTTAAAATTGGGGGAAATATCATTATGAAATAAATGTTTTTCTCTAATACACATTGGCCACAATTAACGGCACCCTTTTATTCAATACTTCTTGAAACCTCCATTTGCCAGTTCAACAGCTCTAAATTTTCTCCTATAATGCCTGATGAGGTTAGAGAACACCTGACAAGATATCAGAGACCATTCCTTCATCCCGAATCACTCCAGACCCTTCAGATTCACAGCTCCATGACGGTGCTTCTTCTCTTCAGTTCACCTCACTCATTTTCTATAGGGCTCAGGTCAGAGGATTGGAATGGCCATAGCAGAAGCTTGGTTTTGCGCTCAGTGACCCATTTTTGTGTTGTTTTTGAGGTTTGTGTTTGGATTATTGTCTGGTTGGAAGATCCAAACATGGCCCATTATAAGATTTCTAACAGAGTCAGTCACTTGTTGATTTTTTATCTGTTGGTATTTGATAGAATCCATGATGCCATGTGTCTAAACAAGATGTCCAGGACCTCCAGCAGAAATATAGGCCCACAACATCAAAAATACAGCAGTATATTTCATTGTACACATGGGGTACTTTTTATCCCTGTGTTCACCAAACCCATCTTGAGTGTTTGCTGCTAAAAAGCTATTTTTTTAGTTTCATCTGACCATAGAAGCCTGTCCCATTTGAAGTTCCAGTCGTGTCTGATAACTGAATATGCTGGAGTTTGTTTTTGGATGAGCTAGGAGAATTTTTCTTGAAACCCTCCCAAACAACATGTGGTGATGTAGGTGCTGTTTGACAATTTTTTTAAGGTTTTCTGACCCCGAGACTCAACTATTTTCTGCAATTCTCCAGCTGTGGTCCTTGAAGAGTCTTTGGCCACTCAAACTCTCCTTCTCACCGTGCATTAGGACGATAATAGACACACGTCCTCTTCCAGGCAGATTCATAACATTTTCTGTTGATTGGAAATTCTTAATTGTTGCCCTGATGGTGGAAATGGGAATTTTCACTGCTCTAGCTCTTTTCTTAAAGCCACTTCACTAATTTGTGAAGCTCAATTATCTTTTGCTGCACATCAGAAATATATTCTTTGATTTTTCTCACTGTGATGGATGATTAAGGGAATTTGGGCTTTGTTTTCCCTCCTATTTATATTTCTGTGGAACAGGAAGCCATGGCTGGATAATTTCATGTTCATAATCACCCTGGAGTGCTCAAAATTGTGAATATGAATGGGAATATACTTGAGATTTTTTTACTCATAAGAATTTCTAGGGGTGCCAATAATTGTGTCCAACGTGTATTCGAGAAAAACATTTATTTCATAATGATATTTCCCCCCATTTTAAATTATTTTTATCCAATGAAAGGTTAGATTTTTGTGAATTTTTAAAATAAAAGATCAAAAGGATTAACAATGCAGATTAATTTTCACAGCCATCTTTGATCATATTTACCAAGGGTGCCGATATTTTTGGCCATGACTGTAAGTAAACTGAACAGCAGGTCGCAGCTAGTTCAAACAACTAGGAAGTTGTCACAAAAGCAGTATTCTGAACGAATGAGCAAGGACAAGATTATTTTTCATAAATATCAGTTGCTGGAAGAAGTTGCCACATTTTAAATGTTGGAAATGTATACATAATTGATTGAAGTATATAATTGATTTATTATAGTTTTTTTTTCAAATATTTTACTTTTTTGCTGTTTCATTAAAGGGTTAGTTCACCCAAAAATTTTAATTAGTCCATGTTTTACTCACCCTCAAGGCATCCTAAGTGTACAGGTGCATCTCAATAAATTAGAATGTTGTGGAAAAGTTAATTTATTTCAGTAATTCAACTCAAATTGTGAAACTCGTGTATTAAATAAATTCAGTGCACACAGACTGAAGTAGTTTAAGTCTTTGGTTCTTTTAATTGTGATGATTTAGGCTCACATTTAACAAAAACCCACCAATTCACTATCTCAACAAATTAGAATACTTCATAAGACCAATAAAAAAAAACATTTTTAGTGAATTGTTGGCCTTCTGGAAAGTATGTTCATTTACTGTATATGTACTCAATACTTGGTAGGGGCTCCTTTTGCTTTAATTACTGCCTCAATTCGGCGTGGCATGGAGGTGATCAGTTTGTGGCACTGCTGAGGTGGTATGGAAGCCCAGGTTTCTTTGACTGTGGCCTTCAGGTCATCTGCATTGTTGGGTCTGGTGTCTCTCATCTTCCTCTTGACAATACCCCATAGATTCTCTATGGGGTTCATGTCAGGCGAGTTTGCTGGCCAATCAAGCACAGTAACACCATGGTCATTGAACCAGCTTTTGGTACCTTTGGCAGTGTGGGCAGGTGCCAAGTCCTGCTGGAAAATGAAATTAGCATCTCCATAAAGCGTGTCAGCAGAAGGAAGCATGAAGTGCTCTAAAATTTCCTGGTCGATGGCTGCGTTGACTGTGGACTTCAGAAAGCACAGTGGACCAACACCAGCAGATGACATGGCAGCCCAAATCATCACTGACTGGAAACTTCACACTGGACTTCAAGCAACATGGATTCTGTGCCTCTCCACTCTTCCTCCAGACTCTGGGACCTTGATTTCCAAATTAAATGCAAAATTTACTTTCATCTGAAAGAGTACTTTGGACCACTGAGCAACAGTCCAGTTCTTTTTCTCCACAGCCCAGGTAAGATGCTTCTGACGTTGTCTCTGGTTCAGAAGTGGCTTGGTAGCCCTTTTCCTGAAGACGTCTGAGCGTGGTGACTCTTGATGCACTGACTCCAGCTTCAATCCACTCCTTGTGAAGCTTTCTCAAGTGTTTGAATCAGCTTTGCTTGACTGTATTCTCAAGCTTGCAGTCATCCCTGTTGCTTGTGCACCTTTTCCTACCCAAATTCTTCCTTCCAGTCAACTTTGCATTTAATATGCTTTGATATAGCACTCTGTAAACAGCCACACCTTTCAGTAATGACCCTCTGTGACTTACCCTCTTTGTGGAGGGTGTCAATGTTCGTCTTCTGGATCATTGACAAGTCAGCAGTCTTCCCCATTATTGTGGTTTCAAAGAACAAGAGATACCCAGAATTTATACTGTATGGATGGTCATTTATTGAAACTCAAATGTAAATATTCTAATATTTTGAGATACTGATTTTTGACTTTCATGAGCTGTAAGCTCTAATCATCAAAATTAAAACAAAAAAAACTTTTGAAATGTTTTACTTTACATGTAATGAATCTAAAATATATGAAAGTTTCACTTTTTGAAATAAAAATAACTTTTTCACGACATTCTAATTTATTGAGATGCACCTGTATATGACTTTCTTCTTTCAGATGAATCCAATCGGAGTAATATTCAAAATTGTCCTGGCTCTGTGTTTCTGTTACACAGTCCAAAACACGTAAAATAAAGTGCGCGAATTCATAAAAAAACTGTGCCTCACACGGCTCCGGGGGGTGAATAAAGGCCTCCTGTTGCGATGCGTTTTTGTAAAAATAAATAAATATCTATATTTAAAACGATACAAACAGTTTTGTGTAACTTCCGCTATCTGTCGTACGCACGTTCGCGAGAGACCATAGATATGTATGCGAGAGACTGCCTTTCCGGCGGGTGATGTAGGACGCCTCACAAAAAAACAAAGTTTTTTATAGGAGCAAAGGAAGCAAAGTTTCCTTACTTTACCAAAGGAAAACCAGTCTTCTCTTGGCTTATATCGAAATCCTCCGATATTTTTCTTTACAAATCCTCGTTTTGTGCTACTAATTCGTGACCGGCATTTTGTTTTGTTTTGTTCTCGCTCCTCGCTCATCACTAATCACGCAACGCCAACGTCTTAAGTCATCCCCCGGAACAGCTTCCATGTACAACAGATATCGAAAATGAGAGTGTATCTGTTTATTACTTTTAAAATATGGATTTTTTTCTTACAAAAATGCATGGATTCGCAACAGGAGGCCTTTATTCATTGTTGGCACGTTTTTTTTATGGATTCACGCACTTTATTTTACTTATTTTGGACTGTGTAACAGAAACACCCACTGACTGCAATGATAGAGCTTAGAAGAGCCAGGACAACTTTGAATATTACTCCGATTGGATTCATCTGAAAGAATGAATGCATGAATGAATTATGCATTTATATAGCGCTTTTATTGTGTATTGCCATACACCGAAAGCGCTTTACAATCATGTGGGGGGGTCTCTCCTCAACCTCAAGAAGAAAGTCATATGCGCCTAGGATGCCTTGAGAGCGAGTAAATAACAGGATAATTTTTGGGTGAACTAACCCATAATTGTTTACATTTTGCTAATGGCAAATTAGTGACTGATTTGTATCTTTTTTCCAGGACAGCAACAGTGAAAATGTTTGATGGCTTTTTGTTAGAGATGCACCGATTGACCGGCCAGTGATCGGAATCGGCCGATTTTTCGCATGACCGGCCCGGATCAGTGACCGGCCGGTCAGTCTCACGTCTTGCCGATTTCGAGCCGATCCTTTTATTGCCAGCGGCGCAGGCAATGACGTCACAGCCACGCACACACTCACAGACGCGTGTAAACAGAGATTGTAAACACCTCGTTTCGCCTGAGAATGATTCTAATTTTAATTGCATTCAGTGTAAATGGCGACTGATAATGTATTTATATCGTGCCAGATGAGGCTTGCACAGCCTGAGGGAGTGTGTGAGAGAGACAGCACACACAAAGTAACTCACAGAAATTTATAGATGCGATTTATAGGTATCGGCAGGTCACAATTCCAAAAAATCGGAAATCGGAATCGGCCAAGAAAATTGCAATCGGTGCATCTCTACTTTTTGTAGTCAGGATATTAATGTACGTGCCTAAGCAGAAATTGACTTCAACTTATAAATTAAGACTAAAATCTTTAGAAATATTCACTAAATGTGTAACAACTATTGGTCTTCCCTACTGTTTTCAGTTCAGATGAAATGCCATGACACAAGTGAAAATGATCCACTGCAAGCTGCTTTTTATATCCTAACTTACCATGACCCTCATCTTCACATACACATAAATACACACCTCAGGGATTTTCCACACAAATCTCACTTAGGCACGACTAGACCTGATCGGATAACAGAAAGGCATTATACTGAATTTATTACCATACCTTATCCACATGACATAGCCTGAAGGATATAATGGAATCTTTACATGCCAGTTTTATATAACAATGAACAATTGCCAGTCTGATTTTGATCTGTTGATGGAAAAGATTATGCAAGTCAGTAATAGATTTACAGAATGACAGATTTAACAGATTTAAGCTTTTAGCCTACATCCTTCCCTGACAACTCATTTGATAAGAACAAATAAAGACCGGAATAAATAAATTACCACGATCTGCTCATTTTCTTTCTTTTCTTCTCAGTACTAATTATTTTAGAAGCTCATTTAATTTATTTAATTTTTTGGTTTGTTTAGATTTATTATTTAAAGTGACTTTAGAATATAAATAAGTTTTTAAAAATAAAATAAACTGATATGTAGTCATATGAATAAACAATATACAATAATTTACCTTAAAATATTACTTAAATGTGAAGCACAAATATTTTTTATTAAAAAAATGTCTGCTTGTCCACCAGAGTACTAATACCCCCCTTTTTTGAGTTGTGGTGTATTGTCCTCAGGGCCTTTGTGTTTTACAACCTACATGTCTGTGCTGACTTGGTCAGCATTGATAAATGAGTGGGAAAAGCACCAATCACAAATGAGCAATAAAAGGAGTCACACAAAGCCCCCTTGAGTTTATATCCTTGACCTGGTGTGTTTATGACAGTCTGTCTTCCTGTGAAGGTGGGCTCACATACCTAACCAGTCACTGACCAATGGAAGACAAAGGAGATAAAAATGTGGTGAGATTGTGTAGGAAAATTCCTGAACTCTTCCTCTCAGAGAGGAAATGAAGATGTTTGTCAAGTAAGCAGTCTGGATAGATGGATTTAATTGTGTGGTTGCTCTAAATGTTTTTCCTTTTTTATCAGCTGTTTCTTAAGGAGGAAAGTGGTTTAAGAGAGAAATTGGAAGTGTTTACCCATTTAAGGATCTCAACAGGAAATCTCAGGTAACTGGAACATTTGAATGTTTGTATTGTTCTTTCATTGTTGCTATGCCATGGTGATTCATGAGCTTGGTAAATATACACACACTTGAGTGTGGCGTACTTGAAATTCTGCCAGTGTTACTGTGTACTGAGCAACATGGAGGTCTTATAAATATTGCTTTGATGTCACTTTCTACCCATATTTCAACAGAAATTTGATTCCTCGGTGTCAAGGAACCGGGGCGTTTAGGTCTTTAAAGCGTATTTTTCTAATTCATGCTAAGCTCTCAGTTCTGACATATTTCAAGAGACATGACATGCGGGTTTAAGTGTTTTTCACTTGAATGGTCAGGATCTGGGTCGTACCTATGCAGGTGTCTCCAAGTGAACTGTGGGAATGTTTTCTTCTTTTTATCTTCATGTTCAGACAAATTGTTTTTAAATTGCTAGACTTAGGATCACATTTACGAGAAGGTTGTTGAGGAGCATTAAATCATGCCATTCATAGGACAAAAAGCTACTAAATGATTTCTGGATTGGTACAGTACATCTGAAGATTAGCCTTTAAGATTAGATTTCATGTGTACTTTAGGCCGCTTTTTTTTCTTCCCCAGTTTCTTCACATTACTCTTTTTTTCAACTGTAACCTCAAAGAAGCAAAAATAGAGCACTGTATAATATAATGAAATGGATCCTCCGGCCCTCAGGCAATCAGAAAAGCCCTCCGGCCCTTGAGAAGGGCGGGACCATCAACACCTATAGAAGAGCATGTCACGTGTCCTGTTTTTCTCTGTCAAAAGACAGAAATCTGCTGGTTTCAAAACAAAGTAGTAAATCTGTCAGCAATGTCTTCCAGTAAAAGAGCTGACAGAGCAATATAGTATTCCTGGACATATACTGTACATCTTGTTTTGGCATTAATGTTTGCAAGTACTGCAAATTATATTTTGAAAAGATTTAAGCTCCTTTGATTATGAACCCAGTCTGACTTTTACCTGACTTAAAGAACACAGGATAAAACATAAATGAATCATGTGACTGTAAGTGACTCTTAATAGCTATGGAGTCTATTTCTGACAGGCCTCTGAAAATAATTTATTCATTTCATATTCATATTCATTCAAAATATAATTTATGCCATGTCAGTTGAAGAAAAGTCATATTAATTATTTTTTTATTTATTTTCTGGCTCATGAAAAATAGTGAATTGATTAAGACGACTAACTGAACAAAGTCCCTGAAGTCACGACAATTTGTCCTTGATTCGTTCCTTTCACATCCTGTTGAGCCTCTTTGTTTTGAAATCGTCACTGTGGAAGACGGTTTCCCTGGAGGCGAGACAGTGGCTGATTTGCATTCTCCACTAAAATGTGTTTAAAGAACCGTTTCGTATTTTTATAGAAATAGTGCCATGACATAACGCATAAAGTGTTAAACCTTCACTGAAAGACATAAATGGGAAAAACCAAACTGTCTATGGCCAAAAGGCAGTCGTGAAACATTCAGGAATGTATTTGAGAATATCACCAATGTTTTATTTGGATATTCAAAGGATAATCCACCATTAATTTGAGGGATTTTTAAAAGCTCTGGTTAGTCTGGGAACATTCCTGTAATTCTAACCCTGTCAGCACAGCAGGCTTGTATAAAGCTCAAAGGATGCACTAAAACTCACTGTGGTGGGATATTTACACAAGACTTGAAGATTTCACAGCTGTATATTTACTGTGACAGCCGTGAGGGACAGCTAGAACTCAAGATATCATATGAGCAATGCTGTATCATATTTCATTGATATTCCACATGCATTTTTTTAATGAGGACTGGCAGAAGGCCATAATATATTTTACTAAGTACATGAAATTCATATTGAATCGGAGAGTCAGTGGTAACATACAGTATGAAGCCTCCTGTATTTCCTGTTATTGTGGTGTTGATGTGATTTGTACACTCAGCAGTATTTTCCTCACTTCACTTCGCTGCTGATCTCACCTCTCAATGGCAGCTCTCCATAGAGGAATAACACATACTGTACTGCTAACTATTGGTGCTGCTCACAGTTATACTGTAGGTTAAACTGTAGATTCACTTATGTTGCAAACATAAAACTGTATATAATTCAATCAATCTAATTAAATTAAATCAAAGATATAATTTAATTTGTAATTCATTCAAAGTACTGTATATCACAGTAGGTAAAATTCCCCTTGAGGAACTAAAGCCTAAATAACCTGCATAATGCCACAATGGTGAAAAAAAGACAGAAATAATTGGCGATCACTGTTCATTTCCATGTGTTAGCAGTCCTGGCTCAAATTCAACCGTTTATTTTCTTCACCATGCAAGTGCATGACAGAAGGTTTAAACATGGTGATGCTTGGTTTTGAAATAAAAAGCTTTATTTATGATACTATAAATAACCACCTCTCTTTTTTTTTTTTTTTGAAAGTTAGTTTTTTTTATTTTTTTATTAGTACTTATTAATTTTTTTATACTTTACATTATGCAACACTGAAAACTAGAGTAATGGCTGCAGAAAAGTAAAAATAATGGCTGCTGAAAATGTAAAAATAAATAGAAAAGCTATTTTAAATTGTATATACTGTACTTACCAAGTAAGATCCTCAAGAATAGTTTTTACAATATTGTGAATAAATTGAATCCCACTGCTAGAGATTGCAAAGTAATAAAGCAATTGACTGCGCAAACCCCCCAAGATCATCAAGTACCTCTTATCGTTAGTGGGTTTTAGTATTGATCAGCTTTTGCAAAATCAATACATGATTCACTCATGTAGTGTAATGAGGAAAGTACAGTTAATCTAGCAGAGTGTTGTGTTCTGGGTATTCCAGAGGTTATGGGGATGGGGTGTGTGCTACGTGCGTTTGTGTGAATGCTAATTACATGGGCTAGACTGGCTTGACACCACACTGTCGACTTCATACAATGGCTAGAGGCTCCGCCCCCACAATGCACCTGCTGTCCAATCAGAAGCGGGGGTTGTCAGGAGGTTGGGGTCGGTGGTTTCTTTTCTGTTGTTGTGAGAGAGAGCTGAAATGGAAAATGACTTCTAAGCTTTCTCTTTCCTTTTCCTTTTCCTTTGAAAGTCTTAGTCAAGACAGGATCCTCATGGACATTTATCAGGGAATCTGTCTACTTGGCCTATAAGCTTTCCATACAGACAAAAGGCAAGTCTTTTTTTTTTTGTATATTTTGATTTTCAAATTTTGTGTAATCATTATTTTGTGTGAATAAGGTATGTTTTGCATTATATTATTTCACATTTGTATTGGATAAGTAGGCTATTTTATAGTATGTGGTTTTAGTAAGGCATGAGTTTCTGTAAATTCTAAATATTAATTATAAGATAGACTCTCACAGATGTTTAGTTACTATGTTAAAAGTCTTGGTTATTCAGCTGGCTTCACGGATCATTGAAGCAATCAACAGGCCTCTGGAGTTCTCAAACCAGTCAGACAGCACTGGCCTCTAGAACTCATTTACATCACATTTCATTTCACTTAAAGACATTTACTTTCAAAGAATGCATTTAAATATCAAACTAGACTACATTTTTTTATCTAAAATCCCACCATGTTTCAGAATGCAGCCTTTGTTTATGTAAGAATGAGCGCATGTTTGTGTGGTTTTGTATTCAGCATAAATATGCCAAAAATAAAGATGCATGCAAATGGCCATTTTATGCTCTTCACTCGTAATGAACTGCTTTTAAGTCCCTACATGTGCCCTGGCTGGTTTGTGACCTAAGAACACTAATGTTTGGAGCTGAAAGGCTTCAGACTGCAGGCCCCTGTGTGAGTTTTAACCTCTGGGTCAGAGGAGCTGATTGCTGTTGTGCTGTCAGTCATTATATATGTGTGTGATCTCTTTACTCTGTAGGAGTAGATTGTCACTGCCACAAGATTAATGACACTCATCTGTTTGCTTTTAAACCATATGCTGTCTACAGATGAAGCAGAGCCTGTGGATTTCTGTGTACTAAACTGATGCTGAGTGCTTGATTTAAATCAATTGAAAGATTAAATTTAAACTTGTTTATTTTCCAGATTGTGAATGTATTTAAAGAACTTGCTCACAGCATGTTTCGCAGATGCACTCTCATGTTTACTCAGACAGGAAATAAGTTACGCAGTAAGCTAACGTCCATCACACACAGTGAGATTGTCAATGCTGTGTAACTGAACACTGATGGAAACAAGCACTAGAGCATGTTAATGTCCTCAGAGAATGTGTTCAGCCTTAATCATTAACCTCTGAGGTCACCGTGCCTTACTGCTTCTTAAAATGCCAGGGGCAGGTGCAAGACATTTCAAATATGGGGGCGGAAGACGTGGATGGGGACTTTAGTCCCTCGTCATCAGATTTTGGATTTTGGTTTCCTGCTTAAAAATGTAGGTACTTGCAATTGAAGTACCAGAGGGCTTTATGCAAATGGACATATTAGTGAATCCAGCGTATTCAGTTAATTGAATAATGCATGAAATGAATGCTGTTTGGATGATTAGAATTCATAGGTTGTTCTTCTTCAGAGTATGAGCCTTTGCTGTAATTAAAAGAAGTAATGTGTGAATCCATCCATCACCTCTAATTCTGTTCTGTTATTTAGGCATTTGTGATTTGCCATTATACTGTTAAAGGGATAGTTCACCTAAAAATGAAAATTCTGTCATTACTTACTCACCCTCATGTCGTTCCAAACCTGTAAAACCTTTGTTCATCTTCGGACCACAAATTAAGATATTTTTGATGAAATCCGAGAGCTTTCTGACCCTGCATAGACAGTAATGCAACACAACTCTCGTGAATGTGCATCAAAGACTGAAACGGAAGAGAAGAAATTGTTGAAAGTAAGAAAAGAAAGAAAGAAAGTCTTTTTTATATATATATTCTCGCAGCTTCATAACATTACGGTAGAACCACTGATGTCACATGGATTATTTTAATGATGTTCTTACTACCTTTCTGGGCCTTGAACGTGGTAGTTGTGTTGCTGTCTATGCAGGGTCAGAAAGCTCTCGGATTTCATTTTTGGGTGAACTATCTTTTTAAAAGAAATTATGATGGATATGAATGAATAGGTATGTTATCTTACAGCTGTAGGCATCAATGTTAGAATTTTCTTTTATATAAAATACTTTTGTAACAAAAAAGTATATTTTACATATATTATCTACATAAAATGTTTTATTGTTCTTATTAAAAGCTCATCATATAAATATGTATCTGCTTTTTACATGAAGTACTATTTCCCGCTGTTAAGAAATGGGTTCCTGTTCATCATACTTAAACAGTAGAAGTTGTGTATTTGCCCAGTATATGCCAATAATTTAATATTGATATATTAATATGCACCTCAATAATATTGAGGTGCATAACAAAATATATATTAGGACAAGAGGAAGCCAGGTGTTCAGAGACTTAAACTTTATCTTCAACTGTTTATTTTAGGAGTCACTATCAGTGTTTTAAACATGGCAGCAGATCTGGCCTTAGTCACTGTTCTCGTCCAGCTTCTTGTTGATTTGGTGACAAGTGACAGCATTGACTTCTACAATATCATGCCTGCTGTAGAAGGTGAGTTTGTATATTCCAGTACATTTTGTAATTTAATTGTGTTAACTTCCAGTAACTTTATATCGATACTATAACACAGTGTTCATGTCTGTGCAGCCACCCCGTACCCCAAGAGTTTCAAGTGCTTCACATGTGAACAGGCCTTAGACAACTACAGCTGTAACCGTTGGGCAGAAGATGTGTGGTGTCCTCAGAGTGAGTTTACTAAACACAAACCCACCACTCTCAGATCTTCACAGTTGTCTCTAGATTTACTTTGTAAAGCAATATCCTTTTAAATTCCTAACAACCTGTTTCTTCATTTATAGATACTCAATTTTGTATGACAATACACCACTTCAACCATCATGGAAAGACAAAATTTGTTACCAAAAGATGTGCTGTGCGTGAAGAATGCCAGTTAGCTGGCTGTAGACATCACAAAAATACACACCATGTGAGTATTCACATACACATTATTCCACTCATGCAAAAATATCTCTTATATCAAAATGTGTTATGTCTTGCAGGAGTGCATATCTTGCTGTGAAGGGATGGTTTGTAACGTAGAGCTGCCGACCAATCACAGTAATGCAGTGTTTGCCCAGAGACAAACCCACAGCTCAGTAGCACCCACTTTCAGGATCTGGGATTCTGTGATCCTACTGGTCCCAGTTCTCATGGGACTGCTACCATTGTGATCCTCAATCATAAAAACCTGTTCGGTTATGAACAGTGCTGCAAATCATTGAGACAAAGGAGATGTCATCCACACTGGAATATTAATACAGTCAGATGGATGTTTTCATTAAGGCCACAGTAATATCATGCAGGAGAAAGCTAGCATTCCCATTCATCTCAATGGCAGGATGTTGCAGGATTCTCTGGAAGAATGTGATTTGCCATCTTTGCTGATGGGCTCACAGATGTTCTCATGACTGATCAGTGACTAATCAGCCTGGAGCCGCAGGAAAAATTACATCATGGCTTGGCTGATTGGTTAATGCACCACAAGAAGAAGAAGATCACTCACTAGTGACTGTCTGGAGCTGTAATATGTCAATTTCACACTTGGAGGCTCCCTTCAAAAACAGTTGGACACTGAATAATTTACAATAATATAATGAAATATGTGACTTAGATATTACTTGCAATTTATTCTTTTAGAAAACACAATGACTTGGAGTGGAGAAGGATACATTTTGCAGCCAAATGGTGTAGTGGCAACTCGACTATGCAAATCAGTAAAACCATAGCTCTTTGGTGGATTCAGCGAGGAGACGGCCAGTCGGCCAGTGGTGGAGGAACAGTGTACACTGGAAGTTGCTGTGTCAGGAAGGTCTGTCAATGTACCGCTTGTGATGACTGCTTACTAATGACGTGCTAAATAGGACAGAGAACCAGACGGGTTGCAAAACAGCATTTAGCGACTAAAGGAGTGGAATTAACTTATGCTGCCTCACTGGATTTGTATTGAGCAAATTGAGGCTCGCACACTGAGCATTAGAACTCTCTATGTGGGATGGTCCTGTGGCTCTGGTCCCAGATTCTGTCACACAGGCCGAGCACAGCAATGAGAGGACGTGGGATGTGTTGTTCTAGTTTTCTAAATGGTGTGAATGTTTCTAAAAGAGATCTGGATTGCTGCATACATATCAGTGCTTTAAGAACATGGACCTGCATCACGTAAAAGCACTGATTAATTAATTCAAATTAAGTACATTTTGAACTATTCTGGATTGACTATTGCAAATGCTGTCATGTTTTGCTGTCCCAAAAACCAATAGAAATAAAAACGTGACCATATTTAACTAATCCTAAGGTGTCCATGCACAAATATTCTATGTTGTTATTATGCTACTAATATTTACCTTACAGCTGGCATTAGATGAAAATTCACTCTGTTTTCTAAATATATTTTATTTATCTTATTGTGAGCAATTCATCTGTTCATGTTTACATTTTTATAACCTCATAATTTTTAATCAAAATGTCATTAACCGCACCACCGACCTACAACCTACTGCAAGTTTGCTTTTAGCTGATTTGCCTCCATCCAATCAAGAACTGATAGATAGAATTGAGTCCTCATCCTACATTTTTCTTTTCTTATTCGATAATTTCACTCGAAATCAAAATACCGATCGTTACATTTGTCATCACAACTTTAAAAACGTAATTAAAACTCATATAAACAACCTTTTTTTGATATATAATTTTTGCAATTGCAAATTTAGTTCATTTTTACATTTTTTTCAGTCATTGCATGTAAAAAAAAAAAAATTAATAAACAGGAAATTCGATATGTATTAAAAAACCTAATAAAACCTAGTTCTAGAACTGTTTCATAGATGTTAATGTACAAACCTTACAGCACGGCTGTGTTCCTTCCCATGAAGGTCCCATGGTTGAAGTGAGTTATGATAAATAGACTTGTTTACGTTCATTGGGTTGATTGAGTGTGTAAACGGTTTCTCATCTCTTTATTCTATAACATACCGCTGTGCTTTTTGTATATGAACAGCAGGGCTATGTTTTTAAAATTCCTTCCACGCTGATCTGAGAACAGTTTCTGTCTTTTCACATGAGAATACCCAGGTTTAAATTTGGAGGAGGGAGCTGAACCTCAAACAGCACAAAAGAGCAACTTCCCCCCCAGAACTCTGAGAACAATAAAAACATTCCCAAGAGGATCTCAGAGTGGGACACAAAGCTGTGGACCATTAATATCATTGCTGTCTGGAATAATGAGTTTTTTCTCTCTAAACCAAACATGACATGTGGTTCTTTCTCTAAAATTGTTACAGAGGAAATTAGATTTGATTTCTGTGTAGCTGCTTCACTGACTTATGAAGTTAAAGTGTGTGTGTGTGTGTGTGTGTGTGTGTGTGTGTGTGTGTGTGTGTGTGTGTGTGTGTGTGTGTGTGTGTGTGTGTGTGTGTGTGTGTGTGTGTGTGTGTGTGTGTGTGTGTGTGTGTGTGTGTGTGTGTGTTCCTGCTCTGCTGACTGTCTCGTCGTGTGTGCTGTTTGCTCTGGCTGCTGCCTGTCTTTGTTCTGGTTTTATTAGGCGTGGAGTTGGAGTCTGTCACTTTCAGGCTTTGGAGAGTCGTTTATCTCCCATTGAGAGAAACAGTATCAGTGCTGCTGCTCTCATCTGCACCGCCGGTGTCTTTAGTATTCAGAACCCAGTCTGTTCAGATGAGGAGACAGAAAGCTCATGGCTCTTATCCATCCAGATGCCTTACTGTGAGAATGTTAGCCAACCAAAAGACATTGTAATTAATTAAAACTTCAACAGTATGCTTTATTGTACAGTGAGTCCAAAGGTTAGCATTGGACGTTTAAAAAAAATGAAAGAAAATGTTATAGATCAAAAGAATAATAAATTCTTAAAATAACTAAGAAATATTTTAGTTTTTAATGTATTTTAAGGTCATTAATCCAATAAGCAAATTGTAATTTTGATCATGTGAACTCCACATTATGTTCAGATTTTCTTGCATCCATTGTAGCACAAGATTTTTGAAAATTCTCATGCTGGAGAACATGATCATCAGGTTTTACAAATACTAATAAATAGTAAAATTCAGGTATTTTTCTACAATTCTTAGTTTTTTATTATTATTATTATTAATTATTTCCTAAGCTATTTTTAAAGATTAATTTTCTAATTTATATAAATGTTCACTCAAATTTGTTTCTGATAATGTCGTTTATATTTAAGGAAATAATTTATACGATTTATACATTTTTACCATTGTATAACACATTTTGATAAAAGATGGATTGGTAATGATCTTTAATATATACAGTAAACATTGTTTTTTCAACAGTTTCCCTGCAATAAAATGCCAGCATACATTTTAAAGGAATACAGGACTCATTGGAAAGTCCCCTCATTCTTATTAATTTAAAGGAAAATTGACATGATTTAATTAATGATTTATTGGATTATCCAGTGATGCATTCGGTAATAAGAGTGACTGCAAACTTTTACGTCATAAAAGTAGTACAAAAGCAACATTCATTTACTGAGAGGCATTTGATACTCTCAAACAATGAACAACCTTCATTCCTGCGCTTGGTTTTATGGTGGCGCCATGTAAATTTGTGTTTCATTGAAGTCTGGTGATTGATGATGTCTCCTCACACAGACATCTTCAATAATTGTGTAAGTGACTTGTGATTGGCTGCACTGGGCATATACATCTTTAGCAAATAAAATAAAAGCAATCAATAGCACCTTATCTGAAGAATATGGAGATTTTACTGATTTTTTAATTTAATAATTCATCTGGTTTTTTTTATCAGTTTGGCATAAATTCATTCATTAATTTACTGCAGGAATCCGGCCATTAACGCTTGGCAGCTACTCTACGTCTTTAGATGTTTAGAATGAAATTGTGGAAAAAAACACATGAAAATGCAATGGGAAAAGCCTTTCCCTACTACAAGGGCTCTTGACGAACAAGAAATGTTCTTTGAACACAAATACCCTCTTTGGACAAGCCTTCTGTGGTAATCCCAACACAGCACTCGGCGCATTTGATCATTGGATCGGGCCTGTCCTGTAATCTGAATGAGTCACCCGGCTGCATTGTCCGCTTGTGTATATGCTCTGTGACGGCCAGCCGGGCTTAACATTCCGCTGCAGGGCCAGAGATCACTGTACTAATTGGCAGCCGGCAGTGTTTCCAGAGGGATTTTGTTCTCCACCTCTCTGAAACCTGGTCGAACCAGACCTCAAAGACAGCTCTGTACCCTCAGTGCCACTTAGTCATGGGACAATAAAAATACCAGTGAGATTGCAGAGCAGTGGCCCTCATTGTTTATGATTCTGAGACATCGATTATGGGCCTGTGACCTTTTAAATGAACACTGCAGAATACAGTGAAATTCTTAAACATGCAATCAGAACTATAACAAGAAAGAAGGACAAGTCTGACTAAAAATTAAGTAACAAACAATTGATTTAGACAAAGTGAGATTAACCCACATTATAAACTACATAACCTTAGAGAACAAATAAAAGTTTGTACAAAAACCAGAGCCTGGTCTAAAAGTAGAGACTCTGCTACAATGTTGACGTGCAGCTGACGGGAGAGGACAGGTGTATCTCACTCTGTGATCTTTAAGCACATGTGAAGAGCAGTTTCTGTGAAGTCTGAAGACTTGCTGAGATCTTACACCCCCTGTGTTGCCAACAAACCTTTCAACATGAAGAAGAAATTACTCGGGGCTGATGGAAAGTACATACTTGGCCCCTGTTGACCCTCTCTCGCCAAACATTTAAGGACCAGAAATAGAATTCAGCTAAACTTTTCATTATCCTTCCCACATTAAAAGGTATTGAAGGGTTAGTTCAGCCAAAAATAAAAATTGTTAGCCAAGAGGTAATCAGTATTACTTTTCTGATTCAAATTGACCTTTTTGTAACCAGCTTTAAGAAGTTATGACGAGTCTTGAAGAAAACAAATTAGATGAATACATTTTTAAGACTAGTTTAAGTGCTTTATGCAACCAGCCCAATGTCTCTTCAGAAAACTTGGATTTAACAACTTGATTAATATGGATACTTTTACTCTGCCTTTTATATACTTTTTGAAGCTTGAAATGTTGATTAAATGGACAGAAGTTACATGGAAGTTAGAGGAATATTAAAAATGTATTAATTTTTTATCTAAATATCAATGAAATGCTTATGGGTTTCATAGTGATATGAATGACTAAATGATGACAGAATACTAATTTGAGGATAAACTAATACTTTACTGTAATTACAATGTAATGTAGGAGTATATGACCTGAGCACAACAAAAATCGCCTAAAGCAAATGTCTTGAGATATGACTGTAGATGAAAGCAGAATAAAAAGTGGCATAAGTCATAAGAAGTAGGAATGGAGAATTGCTACCAGCATTTCATCTCTAAATCCTCTTTTGCAGATGGGCATTTATCTCGTTCTGTAGAAATGCTTGACATGTTGTGAGGAAGGATCGGTGCTCCTTGAAGAGACCAGAACGGATGATGGAAGTATGCCGGAGGCAGTCATGCCTTCACCACTGTCCCTGTAGTGCACATCATCAAAGCCATCCCGTTCATTCAGTTTGAGATGATTATGTGCCTCTCGCATGCCAACCAAATCAACTAGACGCCTGGTGACAGGTAAGAGGACAGACCAGGTGTGTTATTCCCTTCTGGAGGTACAAAAAAAAGCATAACATGACTGTGATGAGTAATAGTCAACTCATCATTGTGTTTTTGATTTTGGCACATGGGCAAATGTTGAATGTCATGGGTGTTTTTTTTGTCTTTGATAAGTAGATTTTCAGGTATGAAAAATTCTCAACACAGCTACAACTGAGATGTTCCTCAGAGAGCACGCAGGCCTGGAATGACTGCTGGTGTTGGTCTGCAGCTGTATAGCCTGAGGCAGAAATGACAATGGCAGTTTAATCTGTGTCTTACCTTCTCCTTTGTGTTTATAGCAGCTCTATTTTCAGACGAGACTGTGGAATGTAGAAGTTATAGAGCAAATCCTAGAATTATTTATGTGGTCTTACTAAAGAGAGCATTAACATTATACAGTCTCAGACCTTTTCCCTTGAGCAGGGCCTCACATAATACCACACATTTCGTTTAATTCTGTTACCGTTTAAAATTGTCACAGCTGCCATAAAGAGATTATCCACCTTATTTTTAAAGTATGAGGCCATTAGTAACTTTAATGTGTGAGGCTTCCGGTGTCATCCGCTTCAGTTATTTTAGCTGTACAAAGACAGGCTGTTATGCTGCTTGATAATGCAAACTGGTATTTGACATTATTATTGTAATTATAAACACACTGGTTTGCAGCACAAATAATTTCACAGAAAATAGCTTATTTCATGTTGTAAAATAAGGTGGACAGACACCATTATGTTTGAAGAAAGGTCAAACTTTGCATGCTATGTGCATTACAGAACACAAACAATATTTGATTCACTTTGATATAATGTCCCTCATGCATGCAAATTATATGTTTTTGTCAATATATATTAAGCCAAGAATCGAGACTGAACTATTTGCCTTGGTTCTGTTTCTCCAGTGTCTTTGTAAACTCCTCTTGCTCTGCTATTCACTGTTCATTTCAACCTGTAGTAAAATGATCCTTATCTCGTGGCTCTGCATACCAGCGAGACCCTGCACCTCCATTACATGAAATCTGACCCCACAGGAGGAGGTTGTAATTATGGCTGAACGGCTGATTTTAGATTTAAACTTCAAGTGGAATCCAGTCATGCACAAAATTTGTACATGGTGCTGATGCTCTTTTCTTCATCCTGCCAGGCTTTTCCAGTGATATCTGACATGCTGTGTGGACACTATCTCAACCTGTCAGATGGGAAACTCGTGTGTGGAGATGGAGAAATGTGTCTTTTTTTTTACATCTATTTTACTTCTGTTTGAATTTGGGTCTGTTTATCAAGCTAGATTTTTGTATTGTGTCCTTCAGAGACATAGGAGTTGTACAGTGAGTAAACCACATGAAAACACTGTATTTACATGGCTGATCTCACCTCATGATCTACTCCTGCCATCAATCTCTCTGCACTTCCCTAAAACGGCAGACTGCTGTCGAAATCCACTCGCTACAAATCAAACTCTCATCCTGTGCAAAGATTCTCTGCTTTGAAGTTGATCTTTAGATGCAGGCTTTTAAGTAGCTACGATGGATTTATTTACACTTTAACTTAATGTTTTTAGGGCCCCAGAGTTTTCCAGAGGAAGTCAGATGTCTTCAAAACACCAAATTTTGAATTACGTATTTAATTTTCAATATTATGCAGGCTATACACAGGGAAAAGTCAATTGCTCTATTTAATTTTAATTATTATTATCTATTTACTTTAATAATTATTATTATTTATGTTTATTTAAATTATATTTTTTATTTAAAATAAAAATATTTAAACATTTGAATTTATTATCAATTATTCAAAATTATGTTTTGAAAAAATTACCTATAAGTGTCAACAGCTTGTTTTATTGTTTTACTGATTTCTGCATGCCACATATCTTCATTCCTCAAGCGTGTGTCACATTTCATCAGGCTCTCTGTCTTTAAGTTGGTAATTGTTGCCTTGGGGAAACATTTTGGATTTTTGATGCATGGAGCATTTTACAACCTATTCATGGCATCAGTGCATATAATATTTGGAGGTTTAGCACACAATTAGTTAATAACAAGTTAAGCAAGGCATATTTACTGCATGCATTCATGATATAGTAATGTGTGAGGTCGACGCTTTTAATCAAAGTGATTCACTGTGCACTAATTACAGAGACAGTCCTCTTGAAGCTACCCGGGGTTTAGGGTCTTGCTCAAAGGCACAGCGGTGACAGGGGGGTCTGTGATGCTCCCTGCTTTACAGGTCACCCCCCGCACTGCTTTTTACTCGTCCTCACAAATAATGTTTGCTTGCAGGTTTACGTGACCCAGGAGATACCAACTTGGATGCCATCAAAGACAATAGCTCGAGCTCGATATTAATATGCTTACTGTAGTTAGATCTGTTGCTCTTTTTACTTACAGAATCACTTCTGTAAATGTGAATTATCTGGTCATAGATCTGTTATCTTCCTAGATTTAGGGTACTTTTCCTCCAGGGTAAAAGGCCTATTTAGTGTTTCTCCTAAAACAGTAAATAGCAACAAAGCATTTTCCTGATTGCTTGTTTGCCATTATGGTAAAATTTCCTGATCCAGAGGTCATCATGTATAGTCACTGAAGATTGATTTTGAGCTCAATTTAATATAATATTTAGTCATTTTTAAAATGTTGCAGATTTATGTAGCCAATGAGAATCTCTGAAAGTGTCACATATATTAGACAAAAGTTTGTTTTGTTCAAGGTGGTTCTATACACTTTGCCCCATGTGTGCGGGGTCTTTATAACATCTATAAGTCTATTTTTGTCAACAATTAATCTATTTGGTTGTGGCTCACTGAGAGGAAGTGTTTGATTTGACATTTCACAGTCATTTACTGTGTTTTATCACCAGCAGAGGGCCAACTGAAAAGACTCTCAGTGAACTGTGAACTGTTTTTATGCACCAGATGCAGAAGTCAATTCGCATATTATGCACAAAAAGGCTTTAAAATAGAACCATCGACTGAACGTTTTCCTGACAGATGAAATGTGGATTTATCTTAAAGTAGGATAAAAATGGATGCAGTAGATATAATTAGCTATAGGCTTATAATGTAAAGCTTATAACTCATCTACTTATACCAGATATTTTAGCCAAGGCTCCAGGTAGTGTGAATAAAACCCAGTACAGTAGTGTGTGTGTGTGTGTGTGTGTGTGTGGATCCGTCGGGACGCGCCTCCTCTCGACCTCTGATAGGCGCAGCCGAGCGTCTCATCCGCCTTTTAGGAACCTTTGAGTTCACAGGGATTCAGCTCGGACGTGTCATGGGTACAGACAACTGAAAGGACACTATTGATATACATGACTCTCTTCGGTTCTTGCCATACAGGGATAAATCTGCCGTGCTAAAAGTTTGACTACAGTCGTTTGAATCATTTTCGGTAAGTAGCCTAATCTTTTTATTTGACCTGCTGCGATTGGATTAATGCATGACAGAGCACACCCTTTAAAATCTGAACAAATGTCATGTTTTCATCTCTAGAAGAGTGCTTTTTTTTTGGTGTAAAATGCATTTCATTCACTCCACCTCCCGATCCAAGCAACAGCAGAAAGATAGTAAACAATAACAGCGGCAGCTTGTTTGACAGCGTTGCGTCAAAACTAGAACGCTTGCGTTATAATCAATCAGACTGAAGCGCACGCTTGCGCTACACGCTTCTGGTTATAATAGTGATTACCTTCTAAAAATGTTAGGGATTTTAACGAAAAATAATTTTAAAATTGATAAAAAAAATAACATACTGATTGAGATGACAGAAGTATTACCATACCATATCCTACTACACAATAAAATAGGCTACGTTTTAAAAATGTATCATATTTAATTTTACTGCTAAATATTGTAAAAAAAAATAATTGTGGATTATAATGTATAATGCAATATGTATATTCTATTGGTAAAAATAATATTTTACCAATAATTTATTTATGGGGAATGGGGCAGTCCCAGAATTCCCTTCATATTTGTTTAGAAATTAAGTTAGTTTCTTCTTATTTATGTAGGCTAATCTGCTATGTAAATATGTGAGTGTTTTGTGTTGCCTTATAGGTTATTTAGTTAATGTTTCCTGCATTATTTTCGTGTTGTATGATAGCCTGATGTGTTTTGTCTTTGTGTGGGTAACACTGTGCTCTGTATTT
The DNA here is from genome assembly GCA_027422415.1 of Schizothorax lantsangensis. Classification (NCBI taxonomy): domain Eukaryota; kingdom Metazoa; phylum Chordata; class Actinopteri; order Cypriniformes; family Cyprinidae; genus Schizothorax; species Schizothorax lantsangensis. The sequence goes on from CM049848.1 coordinate 21,570,013, forward strand.
ACATTATTATTGACTACTGTTGCTGAACTATAAATTATCATGTGGCCATTTATTGTCTTCCTGTTTCATTCCAGTAAATTTTACAGGGACAAACAGATTAAAATAGCTTTAATATGTTTATAAATTACATTATATATATAGTTTAGTGACATAAAGGACAGTATAGTACAACTGTAAAAAAAATCCTGTCACAAAAAAAGAAAAAAGTATATATTTATATATATATATTACAGTGTAGTTTGTTGCATCGCTAACAATACAGATTTGTTTTTTAAATTTAGCCTAGATTAGTAAGGAGTGCAAAAGTAAGACACAATGACATTTTCAAAGGTCAAACACAATGGTCATCCTGTCAAAAGTCATCACTGATATTTTACATTATATAAGTTCAATACAAAGGGGTTGAAATGCAGCTCACTGTAAATTGCATTCTTAAATCTGTTCATGTCTTTAACTCAGTGCTGGCCAAAAAAGCAAGTTATATTCCATTCTCATTAAATGTGTGTATTGTGACGTTCTGTCAAAAGCAAGTGGTGACCTGTCATTCATTGCATTTATAAAAGGTCAGGAATGACCCTCCCTGCCCACCAGGAATGTTATGCCAGGAATGTTCAGTGTCATGCATTTGTACTATATTATATGGAACTAATCAGCAATGAAGCGCTCTTACATCTACTAGTGTGGATACATGCACAACAATGGATCTATAATATTTCATATTAAAATATGCAGCAGGTGCATGGATGCAGCAGTGCATGTTTTTTTTAGGAACGAGGCAGATTTTATTTGATATGGGTCGATCCCTTGGCTTGATGAAGCGTTGTGTGCAGCTTTGTGTTTGCCATGCTCGTAGGAGTGGTTAATTCAGTGTGTACGTATACATTGCTTCTTTCCATTTGTTCTCTGCATATCCAATACAAATATGTAGGCTGCTTATTATGCAGTATGTAATATAAAAATGTTTTGATTAATGTTTTTTGGCTCACAGTCAATGCCCAATGTTGACCGACCATGAGAATCTCCTCTTCTCATTTCAATGACCTTTTTATGAACGTGCCCGGACTGTTGTTTTTCTCTTTCTAGAGCCGATGCTTAATCTCATTTAGTTGTAATGCACCTGCGTGGTGCTGGAGAAGATAAACGACTCCATGCTCATTTCCACAGTGAGATTTTTCAGTGCAGAAAATAGTCTGAAGCGCTTTTTATCTGTAGTCTGTGCAGGGGTTGTGTGAGTACAGACTCAACACAGGCAGCCAAGGACACAACGGGAAGGAACACTGCGAAATATTCTCACTTAGCAGGCAGCGAGAGGAAATCCATTGAGTTACTTATGAGCCAAGCTTCCTTTGATATCAGACAGGAGAAAACATGTCAGCTGAGGTGGAAAGCCCTTTTCTTACTGGTAAAGCCCTGATGACATCACAGCGATCAAGACCATTTCAGACAATGCAAAGTGAAAGTACTGTAGTAAATTATTATTTTTGTTGTTCATACTACTACTACTACTAATACATGTTTTATTTTTAATTCATTTTATTACGTATTTTTGATAATTTATACTTAGTATTAGATTATAATGCTTAAAATAATGTTATCATTTATAATTTAAATGTTAAATATGTACTGTATGTAGATAATAACCATAATTGAGATTAATATATGACGTGAATGTATTAGTTTATGTTAACTATTGCATAATGTTGATCTATACAAGTGTTACCAATACTGTTTTAAAATCATATAGTACATCTATAAAGCAATTTTTAGTCTTGAATACACCAAAGCATATCGTCTCTTCCAGTCAGGGGCAACGGAAATGCATTGTCTCCTGCAAACATGCATAGGAAGAATGGAATTATAGAGTGATGTGTGTCTAAAGCCCATCTGTAGACGGTCTGATTTTGTGGTGGGGCTGCAGTCTTGGTTGAACGGACACGGTCAGAACAATGAATTCAAGAAGAAAATGTTTAAGAAATGAAAGGGTCCTCACCAGCGTGAAAAATGCGTTTGTCTTCGTTTAAAATCCCAGTGCCCACGCATAAGATTTATCATCCATTAGTTCTCCTGGGTTCACTTTATCTTGGTTGGGGGTGGTGTAACTCAAGACCATCTCACGCACAGTCTTATATGCTATTTTCTGTAAATATAAACTGAAGAGATTTGCTTCATGAGCTGTTTGCATAATACAAAGCAGTAAAGCTTAGTAAATATGAGATACAGACTGTATTTGTAGTTTTTTGTTATAAATAGATGCTCAGACATGTTTTAATTTTCAGAAAAGGGTCAGACTTCTTTTATGATTAATTAAATGTGCAGCTAATTAGCAAGCCTTTACTGAAACATTTACAGCACGATAGTGACTGAAAAAGTGACAGAAAGAGAAACGAGAGTGCAGAGCTGTTTTGCAATATACATTATTATTATTATTATTTAATATTATTAATAGTAGTAGTAGTAGTAGTATTTTACTTGCCCTGACTATATGTCCACTGTAACCTCACAACAAAAGTATGTATAATTGGTAAGGTAAAAGTAAGGTAAGGTATATATATATATATATATATATATATAAATGGATTTAGCTGGGTTTTCACAGACAGGGTCACATGTTTTTTATGCAAATATCGTATTAATACATATCCGCAACTGGCCTGAATCTCTGTCACACTGGCTCTGTGTAATCAGGTCATCCGTATTATTGAGCCCTGTTAATAACTCTGCTTTGAAGAGTGATGGAGAAATCTGACGTCTTGTTAGTTAGGGTTTGATGGATTAGCTTTACCTGTCAACCTGTTTGTGGATTCCACTCTGTTTGAGTGGATGCTTTCCCTTATAGACACTTGTGACAGGAAGGCCCACATATTTGCGTGTCCTCTGACCCCAAGAAACAGCTGAACACCTGATAACATGTTAGAGCCGGGGCAGGTGCAGGTGCAGGTGTTTCTCCAGATGGCCAGCCGAGAAACTGAAAGGTGTTATTTGAGACCTTCTAATGACAAGGGTATGGAAGCATTTAGAGTTATATGGGTCTTTATTACTGATGTGTGAGGGTGGTTTCTGACGGCATGATGCAGGCTGGAGGAATGTCACAGGAATGTTCGATCTGGTCGTTGTGGTGTGTTTTGAATCTCTTGGATCATGCTAATGGTTTGCACTACATGTAATGATGTTACTGTGTGCTGTGTCTGAATTTATCTTTTCATTTACTCTTTTTGAATAGTTAAACACATGCTAGTATTATTGCTTGCAGTCACTCTGGATGTCAGGAGCATCTTTTTTTTATGATCTTGTAATACCCACAATATATCACCTTTTTTACCATTGCGTGACCATCAGAGGTCTGATAAAGTGTCCCGTGTCGTAGTGGGGGAGGGGGTTCAGTGCTCCATGTGCTGATCGGACTCTCCATTACCCAGAGTGCCATCTCAATGGGGACGGTGAGGCAGAAGACAGAGCGATGGCTTCATCTGACCCCTTTGTTTCCCCTCACCGTGTCGAGGAACTTGACAAAGGCTGATGGTCTTTGGATAATGACACTTCTCTTTGGCTGAGTACATAACAAACGCTGTTCATCGGGGCGTAAGGGAGAATCCCTCAACGCTGTGCATTACTTATGCTCTTTTTGAATTATTTAGCAAAGTTTGTTTAGCATTAACTGCATGAGTGACCAGGCACAGATCGCTATCACTGAGCCAGTGCTAGTCTGCCTGAGGCGCCCGGCGCTCTTAATGCATCTGTTATTTTTGCATGTTACGCCCCATTATTCCATTATTTTCATTTTCAAGTCTTTTTAGCTTTACGGCATGATATATGTATTTTTTTAGGTAAGTCACTATGGAGAATCATTTGGTCAGAGAGGACTATGTAAAACTGTGTGGTGTTAAGGAGCTTTTGCTGATTTTGATGCTAATTAGCTGCTCTTGAACCCCTTTTGAATGCTTTACTGGACAGATGTAACCGATTTGTCTTACGGAGGCCTTTTTGCACCCTGTAGTGAAGCTGCTGCCATCTTTTGTCTGTGTATGAAGATTTATATGTAGTCTGTTAATACACTTTGTACCAGGATTTGAACAACAAGGTTTATTCACCTCAGTCAGTGTGTAGTTCAATATCAGTGTAATGAGATCTTTTTGAAATGTATTTATTATGAAATTAAGTATTTTATTTAGCATTCATTTATTATTCATCAGAGACCGATTAACTTGATCAAAAGTGACAGTGCAGACATTTAAATTATTACAAAAGAGTTTTATTTTAAATAAATGCTGTGCTTTTGAACTTTCTGTTTATCGAAGAATCCTGAAAAAAATAATACTATTATAATTTTTTAAGCAGCAAATCAGCATTAGAATGATTTCTGAAGGATCATGTGACACTGGAGACTGGAGTAATAAAATTCAGCTTTGTCATCACAGGAATAAATTACAATTTAATATATTCAAATAGAAAAATGGCATTGTAATATTTCACAATATTACTGGTTTTACTGTATTTTTGATCAAATAATTGCAGCCTATGATGAGGCTTGTTAGTTTAAAATAAAAGTCTGAATAATCCCAAACCATTGACCAGTAATATATAGTAATACAGATATATATTTCAATACCATAATCTGTAAAACTGTATTATTATTATTATTATTATAACATTTTTAATATTCATTTTCAGGTTTTATAGGATTTTCTGTTCGGCTTGATCATGATATTGCATTTAATACAACTACTGTAAATGCTAACTTTTAAACATCAACCTAGAAATAAAATTAATTTAGGTTTACATACAAAAGAATTAAACATTAAGAAGGATTCAGCAGAAGGAGATTATTGTACTTCCTTTCTCTCAGGGAAGCTATACGTCCTGTATATTGCTGAATGAGTGTCATAATCTTGTTTGTGACTGGATGAAATGTAGATTCTCCCCTCTTATGTGTTACAGTATAGTGGTTAAACAAACAAATAAATAAAACAAAGGCATAACATCCACATGCCTAAGCTGCTGTTTTTGCCATTTCACTTTGAACTCCAGATGTATGCAGTCAATCTTGGTGTTGTCTTGTAGGTACATTTCTCCCTCCTCAGCATCAGCAGCAGATACTATCTCAGCATGCCTCCAGAGCTTTTCCATTTCCTTTGAAGTTTTTTTTCTTTCCATGAGAATGCTTGTCTGGAGTCTTGCAGATAATTCACATTGCAAGCATATACAGTGCTTTTAACCTGATGCTTAATAACTTGGACATTTTCTGAAAAAGAAATGTATACACTGATTTCTTTATTCTGTTTTTTTTTTAGTTGATGTTCTTTGATATTACTCAATGACATTTTAAAAGTTGATGTGAATGTCCTTATTGTCGTTCCTTGTAAATACAATCCTGTCAAATACAATCCTGTCATCCCACTTTCACTGCAAACATGAGCTTCAAAACCCCATGCCTAATTGTAGAGGTTTTTCACTGGTATGTTTTTGATTGCCATCTCAAACCTTTCATGTTTACACAACAAACAAAAAAAAAAATTCTTCATGGGTGGATGCTTTCCACAGGTTGTCTGTTTTGCAAAAACATGACAAGACCTTTTTTTATTATTCATGCAACCACAGCCACCTTTCTGCCATCTTTTTCCTGTCATTTAGACCTTGAACAGATATAGTGGTGTTATGTTTGGGCAATTTATATTACTAATGTTCTTTGACATGGTATGTTGACTGAATCACAAGCTCCTCCAGTGTCAGGTGATCTGAAATATTACAATGATGTCTGAACCGTAGATGTTTACATGTAAACATGCACAAAAGCCTCATAGTTGAGAGCATAGAGTGTTTTCCCCCATCTGATTAAACTCAGTCACACTCTGTCCGTGATCACGGAGTGTAAATGTCTTGTTGGGAGAATGTGAGGTTTTTCCATCTGAGCCCCAAAGACAAAAGCGGGCGCAAATCCTTTCATGAACATTCCTAATTAGCCCCCGTTTGCCCTCTTATCCTGTTATGGTTTTGCTGGCCCGAAGTTCAAGGGAATCAAACTTACCCCACCCACTTGGTTTTCTACAGCTGCCACAAGGATATTTTATCCCTTCTTCAGTCTGACCCCCAAATACGCCAAGACATTATTGTATCTGCCCTACCCTACAAAGAGCTCAAGTCTTTTTCCTAGTTTTAAGAAGTGGAGTCACCGAACCCAAAGATGAAGGGAAGAGAAGAGATGCTGTTGCAGAAGTCAGATCTAGCTGAATCAGTTAAACCCAAATCTACAGGAGCAAAACTGATGAATCAATAACTTGTTGAGAAAACATATCACAATAGAAAAAGATTATTAAAGGGCTAGTTCACCCAAAAGTAAATATGTTTTTAAATAATATCAAACTACTAGTCAAACTACTAATTTTATTTTTATTTTTTCATTTTTTTATTATTCTTTATTTGTGCTTTCTTCTTGATTATTACATTAGGAAAGTTGTATGACTGACATTTTGACTTCTTGTCCACCCAAAAATGTTAAAATGTTGTATGAATGAAAATGTATTGCCCTAAACTTATGCATGCAGCATATGGCACATTGTGTCACATTAAGATTGTTCCAACAGTGATCATTTTAAACAGAGACTCAGCATTGCGAAGCTGATTTTCCATTGTGTTATTCTGCGCTACATGACCGATTCCTTGGATCTTTGAATGTGTCAAGAGACTGAAGAGGAGATTAAAAATTATACAGCTGAACCGGACCACTTCAAACGAATAGTGCCGGATAAGTATGTGTGTGTGCTTGTAGGATTTCAATTAGCTGGTGTGTGATTCTGATCCAATGTGACTCCTTTGGTTTTGGCCGGGTGCACTATAGGGCAGAGACATTGCTCGATGCTATTTGGCTCTGTTGAGATTGCATTGTGCTCTCTCAAATGAATGGAGATGTGCAGCTTCATCTGTGTTATTGTCCATTCTTGTTGTATTGTGGCTTTCCAAGGAATTTAGCTTTACAATAAACGGTTTTGAATATGTTATGCAATATTTTTGTTTATTTTCTATTCATGGCATAGATAAGGATTGTGCTATTGTCCTAAGTAATATCAACTTCTTGTACATTTCAGTTTATAGTATAATGCTTTCCTTCTAGATGAAATACTGAGATTCAGGTGTTTGTGGCAAACTGGAAAAAAGCAAAAACTTGCAGCTTGTGGCTTCTTTGCCGCTCTTCTCCTTTTACTTCTCAAACCTGTGCGAAATCTGGTCCAACAAGTTTTGGAAGTCACAAGAGAGGATTTGCATTTCTTTCCCTCCATTAATGGGAGCGACTGCCATTCACAGGCCGATTCACAACCCAGAGTATCATGTTTCTGACCTGAGTTAGTCTTACTCACCTGGCAGTGGCTCAGGCAGGAACTCCAGGGCCCTTGACCTGCTGGGAGCCTCTTTCCTCCACCCTGCTGGGTCTGAGTCAGCCAGTGACCTGTAGTAATGAGATGACATGAATGTGACTGGATGTGTCATGCTGTACAGAGAGGAAATCAGGCTTTCAGAGTCATTCTTGCATGGTGTATCACAGGTGCTAAACACTAAAATTAGCACTTTTGCTTTAAAAGTAGCATAATACATGCAGTCAAATGACTAATGTTGCATGTTTTGGAGTGAATTGTTCTTTTTTTTCAACAATGGCTCAGCCAAAACATCAGAAATTGCAATATAGATTTAAACATTTCTTACAAAATAGACCAAATAATCTAAACTTTACTATCTACATTATTTGTACAGCTCTATGCAATAAAGTGATCAAAAGTGATAGTAAATACATGTATAATGTTACAAAAGCTTTCTATTTTAAATAAATACTGTTCTGTGAATATTAAGCAGCACAACTGTTTTCAATTAGAAATATTTATTGAGCAGCAAATCTGCACATTAGTATGATCTCTGAAGGATCATGTGACACTGAAGACTGTTGTAATTACTGCTGAAAAACAGCTTTTATTTCAATCACAGGAATCAATTACATTAAAATATATTCAAATAGAAAATAGGTGTTTTTAATTGTAATAATATTTCACAATATTACTGTTTTTACTGTATTTCTGATTAAATGAATTCAGTCTTTCTGAGCATAAAAGATTAAAAAACCATACCCACCCCAAACTTTTAAATGGTAGTATATTTCAACAAATGTCTCATTTGTTTCTATTATTTGATTTTAGCAGAACACATCTGAGACTAAAAGTGTATACTTAAAGGAATAGTTCACACAAAAATTTTAATTTTGTCATCAGTTACTCACCCTGATGTTGTTCCAAACCTGTATGAGTTTCTTTCTTATGTTGAACATAAAAGAAGATAATTTGAAGAATGCTGGTAATCAAACAGTTGATGGTCCCCATTTGATGGAAAACATTTGTTGTAGTTGTAAATTAATGTAGTACAGAATACATATGTGTTAATATCATAGATTAATGCACATGGATATTGTAGAGACAGGAAGTGAAGACAATTTTATGTATAATTTATGTTTAATCTTACTGAAAGAGGATGTTTAAATGTACCAGTGGTGGTATATGGACACATATTTATCTCTTCTTAGTAACTTTTGCCTGGAAAACATTTGCATTAAAGGGGTCATCGGATGCAAAATTCACTTTACAAGTTGTTTGAACATAAATGTGTGTTGGAAGTGTGTGTACACATCCATCCTATAATGATAAAAATCCACCCAGTGTTTTTTTTTTTTTAAATCCCTATTTTAAAATCCTCTCTCAAATCAGGCTGTTCTGAGGTTCCTGTCAGAATGACGTAGTTCTGCACAGACCGCTCCCACGATAGTTGATTGACAAGACCGTCTTACCTTAGACCCGCCCTGAGTGAGCTGAGAGCTGTCCGCCATTGTGTTGACTCTGATGCAGGGGAAGACAAGAATGTCTCCGAATGAGCGATTGAGGTGTTTTGTTGTTGATGTAATAATGAATATAGCAGTCGTCATTTACTCCCGACATCTGAGCCGCTGAAGACGCAGAGGATTAACGTTACTTTTGTTTTTGAAGGGAATGCGCCGATCCCGATCGTGAATCATTCGTGATCCAGCTTCATCTACAGAAGAAGTGAGTATAAGGGTTTTTTATGAATCTTTGCAAATCGCCTTTCCTTATGATATGCTAGTTAGCCAGTTTCGCGGCTGAAGTTTACAGTCTGCTCATCACCCCAAGAGGGTGATCACACGGAAGAGAGGGGCGGCGTCAGCAGAGCTCATTTGCATTTAAAGCGACATGGACTAAAAACAGCTTGCTGACAACAGAGCTGATTTTGACAGGGTGAAAAAAGGTGTTTTTTACACTACCAATGAGAAATTTTAACCAAAGTATGTTATAGACTTTTCATTAAGACTCTAAAGAATCCTATCAACTTGTGTAAAATGGGCATCCGATGACCCCTTTAAGAGGGTCAGAAATGCCTTGGAAGCAGTACAGACAAAATCAAGCAAGTGCAAAAGGCCATTTTGTTTCTGAACCAGGTTCATGTTGTGCTAAAGTGTTTGCTCTCCAGTTATGATTTAATGCAGCATGATCCTCTTCAACACTCTCCAAACAACAGAATAGTCTGCTTAAACAAACCGACAACCGCAGTTTCCATTTTCCAGAGCGACTCGCAGGCGTGTAGCTTTGATGACAGGTATTGCTCATGGCAGGCACCTGGCAAAGCTTTAGAGGAGCTGGGGCACTGAAGTTCAACCTCAGGCACTTCCTGATTGGTCTGGAAGGTTGCCTTTGAATGTCAGAGTAATTATTATGTGCCTTGTTTGGAAACTGAAGTATTTAAATTAAATATTTCACTTGTTTGACTGGCATGAGTTGCAGTTGTCATTATTGTGATTAGAATGTCAACGCATGAAATGAAATTATTAAAATAATTATGAAGAAAAGTCTGCTGGACTGCAAGTGCCACACAAATGTATGTTAATATATATTAAAATGTAATTTATTCCTGTGAAGGCGAATCTGAATTTTTTTAGCAGCCATTACTCCAGTCTTTAGTGTCACATGATCCTTCAGAAATCATTCTAATATGCTTATTTGGTACTCAAAAACATTTATTATTATTATCAATGATCTCTTATCACCTGTGTTCTCAGAGTTGTGGCTTGTACAGCTGTTGCTTGATAGTCTTGGACATTAGACTCTCCAATAACAGATAAAGCTGAATAAGATGACTCTGGTCTGAGGACACCTGTGTGTTGAAACAAAATCTATGTTTTCTTATCAGTAGGATGTATTTTTGTTACTCTGGGCTTTACTTACTTAACTCATTCCCTCTTCATGTCACAGTCTCATCTAGGGTGATTTTATCAGAGCTTCAGATTATTTCACCTGCAGGCATTCACTATCTATGCAAAAATGAGGTTAAGCAAGTTTTTCATGCAATAAACATTCATGTATTGGCTATTTAAGTGTGAGATTTTTTAGTTGGCCAGATAATATATTTAACGTATAAATCGATCTTTATAGTTAGATATAGTAGATACAGTTAGATACATAACATATAGTTTGCCCAAAAAAAAAATGGTTGTCATTTACTTCAAGCCTTTTTCTTCTGTGGAACAGAGATATTTTTTTTTTTTTTTTTTTTGTGCTGCTCTGTTCCATAAAATTAAAGTGAATAGAAAAGCAAAGGCTGTCAAATTCCCAAAATGACAAAATAACACAATAAAATTATCATTAAGTGGTCCATATGACGTGTGCTATTTTCCAAGTCTTCTGTGGACTGGATTTATGATGCATTTTTTTCTTTTTTTGGAGCTTGACTGACCCTGATTTTACATTTGCTTTCAATGTTTGGAAAAGAGCAGCATGAACACTTATCTCCTTTTGTGTTCTCCTGAAGAAAAAAAAGTTTTACAGGTTTGGAACAACATGAGGGTGAATAAATGATAACAGAACTTCCATTTCTGGATGGACTATCCTTGTAATCTTTTCTTTTGTAGAAACTACAATTGCACAAATGTGTCATTAAGTTAATTACTTTTAATTCATCATAACACCTGGCTGTTTCATTTGAAGATTTATCACCATGCATCTGTTATTTCTGTTCAGCATCCACATGAATCACATTTCCATGTGTTAAGTTCTTACTAATATAATACTGAAAGGGGGAAAATCCAATTCATTATCTTCAGACTTAACTTATTATAGAGGTCACCACATTTATCAAAGGTGTGTCAAAACATACTTAAATTGTTTGTTGACATTCCCAGTCGACGAACAGCTTGTGGGACCAATCTGCAGCTAAAAACGAAAACCGATATGTACTTCTGTGCTCCTTTTCAATACCGCCTTAGACCTTTAGCGGTGAAAAGGATCACTTTGAGGAAACCCGATGCTCTCTAACATGGCTGTGCTGTGCCACTCTACATTGTCTGAGAGGTCAGGAGCTACACAGCAACAGGAGCTCAAGGCTGCCAGTCTGTTTAATCATTTTTCTGAAACCAGCATGGCTAACACAATAAACATGAGTAAATCTGTTTTTACCGCCTTAGACAGGAAAGCCATTATAATCCAACTGGACATGTAACTTTAGGGACTCTTATCAGTGACTGTCTTTAGTAGTAGTTTACTAATACATTGATTGCACTGATTTGTAATGACGTTGAATGGATGCAGAGTAAGAAAAAAGAAAATTGATCACTAATATTATTATTATTATTATTATAGTTTTTATATAAAAACAGTTCTAAGGGTTTTGGTTTTTACACATCTGTGTTCACAGAGATATGCTGGGATTGTTGCACTTGATTAAATGGGAATTACTTTCCAAATCAAAGGAAGGTCTAATCCTTATTAATGAACCACAGAAAGTACCAAAAATTGCCTATGCTTTGAAGATGTGCTTTCTTGCCTTCCAGGTTCAGATTTGTAACTAAATAAACTGATGGAGATGGGGGAAAAATGAAAAATGGCAATTTCAGGCTTAAATATCAAATCTTAGTAACAACAATATTTGCAATGTCAACTTTTAAACTTTTCTGCTGTTTGTCTTCATTTAATATTACAAGTCAAGGAGCTGTTTGGTCTGCTATGCTGTAAATTATGCAAATATCTCATGAAAAGAGCGCTCTGATTCGCTGATATGCCTAATGACTAAAATATAAACTCATAAACTTTACAGGGGACCTACAACAAGAGTGGGATCCATTTCAAACCGTTTTTGTTGAGAGTAAATTTAATAGCTTTCTCATGCTTGGATTTATGAGTCAGCTTTTTCCCATAGGGAATTAAATTTGTGAGTTGTAAACAAAGTTAGAGAAATTGATTCACCAAAATGAATGGATTGATTACTGGCTGGCTCGCCATCTGACTCCCTGAAGAAAACACACAAAGCGGTTTAGTCAAGCACTTCTGAAAAATGTGTAATCTGCCCCAGCTTTCATTTCAGTAATGTAAACCACAGAGCTCTGTGTTTAAGCCATGTGCTTTTCTCCAGGCTTATTGTAGTCTATCAGGTGGATTTTTGTTGAACTTTTTGTTGAACTTGTTGAATTTTTGTTGAAGTATCACACCAAAAAACAACATAGATCCTTCTCATTTTCAACCTTTGTTAATTTAATTCTATTTTATTTAGGCTAAATAAATGTGCATAGTGAAAATGAAATTTGATTATTTTTACTTTTAAGTAAAAATGTTAAACAATTTTTTTAGGCAAATGTTAATAGAATCTATCAAAAAATATGCCACATGAAGCACATGAATGTTCTGTTCCATTAAATTTGATCACATTTAATAGACTAAATATATAACTATCCATTTTGTGGTGTTCGTCAAAGATGTCATTGTGAGCATGGCATTCAGTAATTGAAAACAATAGACGAGTGTTTGTTCTGCTGCCAACAACCAAAGCGAACGGCTAAGAGGGTCACTGTTGCTGAGGGTCAGGACACTGGCAGACTGCTGACATTGTCATTGATATAATGAAGCACTTGCTGGATTAACAAGCATGCCTCTTTGTGTCCGGTGTTCTGGAGAGGGATAACACCGCTTTTGAACTGCTTTAATCCTATAGAGTTTCCTTTCTATCTTCAGCAGATGTTTCTTTAATCCCTTGTTAAACTTTACTTATTTGGCGCCTATAGTTAGGTTGTTTCGTATGACCCTGGTTGTATGTTTTTTAATAAATGGTTGTTTTGTTCATCAGGTGCCGTGTTGGATCTGGGTACCTGCTCATGTGAGTTTTCCTCCAGCTATGGAACCCTGGCCTCTCATGGCCTGGGGCCTAATGCTGACCGCCATCATCAAAGCGGTTCAATCGAGGGACTTCACAGAAAAAGACATTATTTTTCTCCATCCCTCATGTAAGTATTTATTCTAAGATTCCGACAAAGCCTTGAAAATGAAGTGGATATAATCCATGTTTTTCCTGGGTCATCTGGAAGATCAAAAGGGTCAGACATCAGTTGTCAGTCATGACTTCTATATATCCTTTAAAGGCTGGTGTGGAGCTGCTAGACCTTCAGGATCTGGATGCATATTTATTCCAAATATGGTGTTCTAGATTTTATATTGTGTCCTAATAGTTGGCCTTCCAGGATGTATCAGTGGTTAAGCATCAAGCCAGTGATCCGTGAACTCAGCGTCTCAGCTGACATACCAGCTGTGTTAAGATCTCCCACCCTGACACTCATGGATTACCCAGCATCCCTGCTGATGCAAAATCAATTGTTCTGAGCATGTGGCATTGACCATGGCGCCATGAGTCAGTGTAGCCTTTTCTGCCCGAGATTTTTTGCTTCTTTGGGCCTCATTTGATTTGTGTCTTGAAATGCTTAAAATGGCTGTTACACTCATCAAATATATAGGTACATTTTTCTAATAACATTCATCAAGTAATTAACAAACATGAATGCATTATGTCATTTTAACAGTATCCAAACAAATACTTAAACTATTGTTCAAAGGTTTGGTGTTGGTAAATTTATTGTAATGTTTTTTGAAAAAGTATCTTATTCTCACCAAGGCTGTATTTATTTGAAAATACAATAAAAACAGTAAATATTATTATAATTTAAAATAATTGTTTTCTTTTTGAATATATTAGTGTTGAAAATAGCTGGGCTGATATATTTTTGTGGAAACCAAGATACATTTTCTTCATGATTCTTTGATGAATAGAAATTAATTAATGTATTTACTGTCACTTTTGATCAATTGATCAGTCTTTGACTTGAAACATATATATCGGAAAATTAGGAATGGAACCATGAGGAATTAATGATTCTGATTCCATTTCTAAATGGAAAATGTTCGGAAGGTCTTATTGCTTTCACTAATATACATTATAAAGTATTTATTTATATGTAAGTTGTATATATGTACTGTATTATACAACTTATATGTGTATATATCCAAATGTATCTATAAATAAATATATATTAGTGCGATTAATCGCATCCAAAATAAAGTTTTTGTTTGCATAATATATCTGTGTGTTCTGTGTATATTTCTTATGTATATATAAATACACACACATACAGGATCTATTTTGAACATATTTACATGTATTTACATGTCTATATTTATATTCATATAATTTATATTATAAATAAATATATTTAATATATAAACATAAAATATTTTTCTGAAATTAATACACGAATGTGTGTGTATTTATATATGCATAATAAATATACACGGCACACATACATATATTATGTAAACAAAAACTTTTATTTTGGATGCGATTAATCGCGATTAATCGTTTTACAGCACTAATATATATATATATATAAATATTTATATTTGAATGTACTGATATTCTATGCATTACATGTTCGTCAATTATTTATATTGATAGTTACAAAAATGTGTTACCAGTTCCTATTTAAATATGTGATATCTCAGAATCAGTTGGTTACATGTGGTCATGTTCAAGTACAATTTGGCTATAATGAAAGAGAGTAGAGGTTGGTTTCAGTTCTGATGAGAGAATTAATCTCTGAAATCCCAAACTCTTTCATCACAGTGAGCAGGACCTCCCAAAATCCTTTTAGCTGTGAGCCGGCTCTCCGGTGTGCAGCTGGAGATATCCGTATCTGCTCAATGTCCCAGCGGGGATTGAGTGTGTGTGTGTGTGTGTGTGTGTGTGTGTGTGTGTGAGAGAGAGAGGTTAAACAGATCAGTTCTTATGAGATCCCAAAATAGTTGTGTACCAGCAGCAATTTTGTGACCTGCTGATATCCAGCTGTTGCATATTGATGTAGAGGATTTATTATGATGATGGAGTTCATTTTGTTTCATCACTGCAGATGGCAAGTGTGGATTTACAACCCCATGAGATCATTCAAAACAAAACACACTCCAGCTACTTAGCGTAGTTAGGACTACTTTACAATGAGTGTTTACATGCACAACAAAACGCTGGTGACTATCAAAAATCAGCTCATTTTTTCAAAGCTGAAAAACTCAAAAGCATGTTTGCAATGGATTATGTTACAAATTGTTTTGTTTTCTTCTTTTTTGCATATTGCATGACATGATGAATTAGCTGGGGGAAAATGTATAATTTTATAATGACATAGACACCCGATGGTTGTAAATGTGTCTCCGACTGTTAATGTTTTGCTGTTATTTTAACTAAAATGTTTCTCTCAGCTCTTTAAGTCTGTGCTGTATTTAAGAGAGGTTATAGTCAGTTGTATCATTGTATTAATTATTGAGTGACCACTTTCATAAGAGTCACAAGAATTTGGGGAAGTGTAGGTCAAAAATACTAAGCTCTGTTTGCATATACAGAGCTATTTAGAGACTTCAGAAGTAATAACACATCAGGGCTGTCCTGATGAATGAATGGTCTGTTTAAAAATGGTCACTTGATCAGATTCTTAAATGTTTGCTGGGTGAGGTCAACAAGAGGTTTTTCTTCTTAAACCTTTAAAACAAAAAGAGAGACTGATGTTTCTGTTTCATGGGAGCTGTATACTTTGATTGAAGAGCTCCAGAAAGAGAAAAAGCACACTGTATTTCCAAGAGCTTTTTTCACCTAAGAAATAACAGCAAATGCTGGTGGAAGAGCACTTGATTAGATTGTGTCTCGGTCTGTATGGCAGATGTTCATGATGATGAAATTGATATAGATACATAACACATTTCTCTGAGTGTGATTTATTTAAAAATGCAATATATTTCATTTAATCTGAAAACATAGAATGTAAATCATAATGTCAGATGAAAATGTTTGACTAGCTCCATAGAGAAATAAAAAACAATATTTTTTAAATATTGTGATATTTTGCATCACTCTACTGATATGCAAGAATCAATATTTTTTACTTACTTTTTCAAATAAATGTTTTTTTTTGGGGGGGGGAGAAGCTTAATGTACTGTAACATTATGCCAAGACAATTAATTGAAAGGGGAAAAAATATGTGCTCTTCTTTTAAACATTCTATCCATCAAAGAATCTAAAAAATATATTACGATTTCTGCAAAAATATAAAGCAGCACTGTTTTCAACAATGAAAATAATAGGAAATGTTTTTTTACGCACCTACTTATGATTTCAAGAATGATTTCTGAAGACTAGAGTAATAGTTTTTGAAAATGTGTCTTTGCTATCACAGGAATAAATAATTAATAAAAAATAAATTCAATTTTAATTTGTAATTATATTTTTTATATATATTACTGTTTATAATGTACTAAAATAAAATATATTATTTAAAATATATTTTTAAAATGAATTAATACAATTAATAAAATAAAAAAGTGCCACCTTGGTGAGCATAAGAGACTTTCAAAAACAAACAACAACAACAACATAATAATAATTATGCAAGTTTATCAGTTTCACCAAGAGTTTTGCCATTACCAATAATTTCCATTCTGTTAACATTGATTATTATTCGTTTTTCCCCAGCAACTCCATATCCAGGAGGATTTAAATGTTTTACTTGTGAAGATGAACCTGACAACTATGAATGCAACCGCTGGGCTCCAGATCTCTACTGTCCACGAGGTACTAACATCTCCATTACCTCTCTCTTATTACAGAGCAGTCTGAATTCCTTTGACAGACCCATCATTTCACTTTGTCTTGCACTGTGTATGTTGAAACAAATGTATTTTTGTCATTCTGTGAAACAACAACCAAAAAGCCCTGGCTTTCTTTTAAATAATCATGAATCAGTGATAGTGCATTTAAATAGTCACAGCACAGTGCTGTTGAAGTGCATTCAGTGAATGCTTAGAGAATAATTGAATAAGATGCAGCTGGGTCAGTATGTTTCAGGTCCTGCTTTGCCCACGAGTTCCTCCATATATGTATTCAGTTCATGTTTTTACCATGAATAGCCTCCCATATAAGGAGTCCTGTGCTGTGTCAGGTCTGATTTACAGCAGTGTGTTAATGACTCAGGAGCTGTAACCCTTTACAGACACTCATTCCTTCAGTAAAGCGCATGCTGCTGCAGATCATCTGCACATTTGCAGGGAATGTATATATTTCCAGGAATGCTCAAATATGGTTGTGTTCGGCATTTCCACATAGTTCTTAAATATGGTGCAATATTGTGTTATTGTAAGACTCGCGCTTCAAGGGCACTTATTAAAGATTTTTAAAGTGGCTGAGGGCGAGTTCTGCAATATCCGGTGCAAACAATCCCTAGAGGAATATTGCTTTTTCACTGAAATCTGACTCCTTTATTAGTCAGAATTTAAAGCTGTCTTTTGTGATGTATGTCTTTGAGAAACCTAAAGCCGCTTTGTAACTTTTAGAGAGCAGATATTGCTACACACAACATAAGATGAGCTGGGATGGAAACACAGTGTCGGTGACAAAGCGTTGTGTGGCGCTGGAAGACTGTCTTGAAACAGGGTGCTCTGAGATGGACCATGAAGGAAACAAGGTGAGATACAACTCACATCACATCAAGTAACTTTTGTTTACTTTTGTCCAGTTTGTGTTTTGCTCGCCCTGCTGAAATCCATCCACGTTTATCTTCTCATCTCACTTTACACAGTCCACTTGAAGTGATCTTAAAGAAAACATGTCGAGTGGTTGATAAACACATTTGTGATCGGCTCTGCTGTCTGTAGGATATGGCTCAGTCAGCGACACTAAACTCAGCTCTTGAGTTAATCCATTTATCCTCTCAAGTGATTTCGCTGCAGAATAGATAAAGTTGTGAGTTATGCTGCCGTCTCTCAGTAATCCTTCTTTGAGTAATCCTTGCTGAAAGGTGCGCCCGGTCACTCCCTGAACTCTTTGTGTCTTACCTTTTACCTCTAGCACAGGACAGGAGTTATGCAGAGGGCAGGGGGCAGATGTGAGAAGGCCAGATTGAGAGATAAATGCGGTGTAAAGATGCCACAGCTACACTAAAAGGGAAAATTTAGAAGCCGAAGGTTCATTCTTAGGTTAACCCTTGTGCACCCTTTTGGACATTTTTGTCCATTTTAGTTTTTTTTATATATATATAATTTTGCCTGTGTTAATTCTAACTGCATAAATTTTGGCTCAGGTGTGTATTTTTATTGGAATTTTAATATTCGCAGTGCCGTTTAACTGTAAAATGATGCAATTTTTGTTAATAGGCTTTCATTCTGTTGGCAAGGCTTCAAAATTATTTTTTTTACCAGATGGTGCCATTTTTTCAGGTTTGGTCTATAAAGGGTCTATAAAGCAAATACTTGCTTTATTCCTGTTTTCTGCTTCTGCATATTATAGAGCCAATTGGAAAATAATGCAGCTATAATTGTGTGGGTGTGTTGGTATAGATGTCAGAGTGTGGTTTGTATGTGTGTCAAAAAAATTGTGTGTGTGTACGTGTGTGTTCTTGTAAAAATTGAGAGAGAGAAACTCTACTGCAAATTACAAATCCAACCACTATGTGCACCAGCGGAGTTTTGCTGGCATCTAATGGGGAAAATTTGGTACTGCGCCCAAACAAAATCTTACTGAAAGCTCATTTTTTGAGATATCAACCTCAAATTTGGAACACAACTTGTTTAGATTTATGGCTTTGATTTTCTAGCAGGTTTAGAGTTCAACATGTTTCATATATAAAATATTCATAAAATAAAATATAAAATATTGTTCATAAATCATTTTCATAAACTTAAACCTGCATACATTTTTTTTGGTTTCACTTTTTAAACTTTTTTTACTTCAACAATAATCTGCCATGGGTCTTCTTTAAAATGAGACCAAACTTATGTCTGTGCTCCCAAGCTTCCAATTTTTATGACCGGTTTTTTACATGGATAATTTTGTCCACTATGGACCTATGTGTAACTTTTTTAAATTGATTCACAAGGGTTAAACATGTTTTATTTTATTTGTGTTTGTCTGAAGTGATTTTTTCTCTGTAGGTAAACTTTAAATAATGACTGTTTACTGTTTATGTTCAGACAGGTGATGTTGAGCCTTTTATTACAGTGCTGGACATTCTGGCCTAATCTGAAGTATGGTATTAAACTTCAGCAACAGATTCAGCCCAAAACACTTAACACCAACTTTGTTTTGTAGAAGAAAAAAAAATGTCTGAGTGCTGTAAATTTTTATAAAACATGAAGAAATTTGAGATTAAAATTTGTCCCATCTCCAAAGGCCTCTTTGCACAACTGAGTTGATTAGTTCACTCCAGAATTAAAATTTCCTGATGATTTACTCACCCCCATCCAAGATGTTCATGTCTTTCTTTCTTCAGTTGAGAAGAAATTAAGGTTTTTGAGGAAAACATTTCAAGATTTTTTCTTAATATAGTGGACTTAAATGGGGATCAGCGGGTTGAAGGTCCAAATTGCAGTTTCAGTGCAGCTTCAAAGGGCTCTACACGATCCCAACCGAGGAATAAGGGTCTTATCTAGCAAAACAATTGGTCATTTTCAAAAAAAATAATAATAATGTATATATGTTTAAATCATTTTGAATCATTTGTCAACAAAACTTCAGAGGAAATGCTTTCCCCGCAATAAAGTGAAGAAATATATACACAAATATATTTTTTTTCATAAAAAGTATTAATTTGTGGCCATGTTTTATTATTTTATTACCCTCTTTTTAGTTAAATCATGGCCAGTATATGTACTAATTTGTCCCCTTGTTTTAATTTAGTTAAACTGTGGCAACAAAATAATAATAAGTCATTAGAAAATATTTTTAATTTGTGGCCACATTATCTTGTTTTTCCCCGCTTGTCATGTGCAAGGCTTAGTAGCTTATAACCGCAGTGATTGTTTTTCATTTAACACTTTTGCAAATTATCACTTTCTTAATCTCTGCTTATTGTTTGTTTTTCTCTATGCAGGTGTGCACATCCTGTTGTGAGGGGAACATCTGTAACATGGCCCTCCCACAAAACGAGACCGATGCCATCTTTGCCACCACGTCTCCTATTAACGACAGCGTTCAACCAGCACAGAGTCCCACGCTGCTGCTCTCTGTCTGTATCATCAGCCTGATGCTCCACAGTATTAACTGAGACAATCATCCAGAGTGGAATAAACCTTAATAGCAGTAATTTAGGAAACCATTGACTCGGGCCAGTCAGCTGGGGGCTTTACCTTTCTCAAAATGAAGTGTTAGTTCTTGGAGTTTTTATTTCCTATGAATACATGTTTATGAATCATATACTAATGTTTGGTTTCGCTCAAGCTGAGTGGACTTGTCTAATAGTCAGTTTTTCGTGATGGATGTGGGATGGGGATATTTATGGCAAAACTGACACAAACCTGCACATTTTTTGTTTTGAATTTATGTGAGTTGTGTTTTATACATTTGTATAGATATTTATTTTTTTATCATCCATTTGTGTTGGAAGCTGAACTGTTGGCTGTAGGTATGAACATAGTTTTAGGGGTCAAGCTACATGAGTTTTCCACCCACCCCTCTCACTGTGAGAGTATTTTTGTCATCATGGAAAAGGGCTTGGCACCTATAGAAACCAGCATTCCTCACTCCTATAAAAAGAACATTGTCTGTTAGTTTTGCACTGTGTATTTGTGTCATAACACAACATGTATTCCTAAAGCACTTGTGTACAGATTGTCATGTGAAAGTGTAGTGACTAGCATTGAACGTCCATATAGCCTACAGTGAAGGGCTTTAATATAATTATATATACATATGTATGTTCCTACACATTTGTCAGTCCATTGTTGTGTACTGTAATATTTCCTAATCATAATTCCTGGCTGACTGTGCAATCTGCAAAAAGTGTTGAGTCTGCAGCGACAGTGTTATTTTTTTCAGCCGTTATTATGATTTGTTTAGGCGATGTGCCCGGCTGTAAATGAAGCTATTTCCTGTTTCTTCTCTGTCTTTTGTTGAGTTATGAAAAGTATTGTAACATTCACTGAAATCATTTTGTTCACTTCAGTACAATGTAAAGGGCATGGTGATCACAGAAGGGCTCAAAACCTTTACTCAGGTAATTATGGACCAGTTAGTGCCAGTTTAGAAACACACAACACCTTTATCCTGAGTAGACCCGGCCGAACAATCTATGCATTTAACATGTCTCTGAATGTGCTTATGTACAATCAGCTCTCATTAGCTCAGATTTATAACATTACATGTACATAAAAAGGTTTTTAAAATCAGTTTTTACTCTCATCTTTAATATAAAAAAAATAATACAGATTTGTAATAGGGTTGCATGAACTTTTTATACTTACAAAATTGTGAATGCTGCATGCCATCGTGTGCCAAGGCTTCTTATAAATGTAGATATTTTTTTCTACTCTTGTTTGTAATATCCTTGTATATTCTTGTGTACATAATTTTGGATATGTTTTGATATCACACCTTTGGAGTACATTGGTAACACTTGTGTGGTCTCTTACCTGTGTTGTATGTATTAAATTTAAATGTTTACTGATGTTTTGTTTACTGATAATAAAAACAATATTCTGAAGAAATTAAGTTTGTTTTGGCTAAAATACACACGTCATGATTCAACAAGTACATTGGCTATTCATTGGCTAAACATTGGCTATTATCACAAAAGATATTTCTGTTTTGTTCGATTTTCCACTCAGCCCGTACATCCACTGTCGATTTTCCACTTAAAAAGGAAAGGCAAAGCTAAACTTTCTAAATTTCTAAAACATGCACGCATGCACACACACACACACACACACACATACAGGTGCATCTCAATAAATTAGAATGTCGTGAAAAAGTTCATTTTTTCTTGTAAGTTATTTAAGATTCATTGCATGTAAAGTAAAACATTTCAAAAGTTTTTTTGTTTTAATTTTGATCATTAGAGCTTACAGCTCATGAAAGTCAAAAATCAGTATCTCAAAATATTAGAATATTTACATTTGAGTTTCAATTAATGACCTTCCCTACAGTATAAATTCCGGGTATCCGATGTTCTTCGTGAGCATCGGACCAAATTCAGAGTGGCAGAGAGAAAATGGCGCAAAGCAAACGATCCGTCGGACCTGACTAGGTATCAGTCTTTGCTTTCATCTTTCTCTACTGAAGTCCACACTGCCAAATCCTCACATTTCCACAACAAGATCAACAGCGCTCCAGACATGCGTAATCTCTTCAGAACATTTCATTCTCTCCTCTGTCCCCCTCCACCACCGCCCACCACTTCTATAACAGCTGACGACTTTGCCACTTTTTTCACAGACAAAACTAGAACAATCGTAACCAGTTCTCACCTCCACACACACAGGACCTCCAACCAACCACATCCACTGCTCAAACTCCCATCTTCTCCTTCTGTCCCCTCACCGAGGCGGAAGTATCAAAACTTCTCCTCTCCAGCCATCCTACAACATGTCCTCTTGACCCAATCCCCTCTCACCTTCTCCAAGCAATCTCTCCCACACTCTTACCGGCACTCACACACATTATCAACACATCTCTCCACACTGGCATCTTCCCCACAGCGTTCAAGCAGGCCCGGGTAACCCCACTGCTCAAAAAACCTACATTAAACACTTCTCTTTTAGAAAACTACAGACCTGTCTCTCTCCTTCCATTCGTAGCGAAAACACTCGAACGAGTCGTCTTCAACCAGCTCTCACTGTTTCTTTCACAGTACAACAAACTGGATGCTAAACAGTCAGGTTTCAGGAGTGGCCATTCAACAGAGACTGCGCTACTCTCAGTCACTGAAGCCCTGCGAGTCGCAAAGGCCGATTCCAAATCATCAGTCCTCATTCTGCTGGATCTTTCTGCTGCTTTTGACACTGTCAATCATCAGATCCTCCTGTCCACCCTCTCATCGCTGGGCATCACTGGGATTCCACTTCGCTGGTTTGAATCCTATCTCACCGGTAGGTCCTTCAGGGTGGCCTGGAGAGGGGAGGTATCCAAAGCACATCAACTGGTCACTGGGGTTCCTCAGGGATCGGTTCTTGGACCCCTCCTCTTCTCCACATACACTACATCACTGGGACCCATCATACAGGCACATGGCTTCTCCTACCATTGCTACGCCGATGACACACAGCTCTATCTCTCTTTTCAACCAGATGATCCAACGGTAGCTGCACGGATCTCAGGCTGCCTGGCGGACATCTCGGCATGGATGAAAGAACATCACCTACAGCTCAACCTGGCAAAGACTGAGCTTCTTGTCGTCCCTGCCACTCCGACTCTACAGCATGACTTCTCGATTCAGTTAGGCACATCAATAATTACCCCATCAACTTCGGTCAGAAATCTTGGTGTAATCTTTGATGACCAGCTGACCTTCAAAGAGCACATTGCAAAGACTGCTCGATCTTGCAGGTTTGCACTACACAACATCAGAAAAATCAGGCCCTTCCTGACAGAGCATGCTGCGCAACTTTTTGTCCAGGCCCTTGTCGTTTCTAGGCTGGACTACTGCAATGCTCTTCTGGCTGGTCTTCCATCAAACACAATCAAACCTCTACAAATGATTCAGAATGCAGCGGCACGACTGGTCTTCAATGAGCCCAAAAGAACCCATGTTACACCTCTCTTCATCTCACTGCACTGGCTACCAGTGGCAGCTCGCATCAAGTTCAAGACACTGATGCTTGCATACAGAACGACCACAGGCTCAGCACCCTCCTACTTCCACTCACTATTACGAATCTACATCCCCTCCAGAAGTCTGAGATCTGCTAGTGAGCGACGCCTTGTGGTACCATCACAGAGAGGCTCAAAATCACTCTCCAGAACATTCTCATTCACCATTCCTGGATGGTGGAATAATCTTCCCACCCCTATCCGGAATGCTGGATCCCTGTCAATCTTCAAGCAACAACTGAAGACTTATCTCTTTCGGCACTACTTGACTTCATCCTAAACTTGTTCTTAAAAAAAAAAAAAAAAAAAAAACTTTCCCTTTATCTTTCTCTCCTTCCCTTGCCAGCTTGTACTTATTTGAACAATGACTGAGACTTGGTGTTACGAGCACTTCCTCTGTCTGATTGCCTCTTCAAGATGAATCGCTTTATGTATTCCCCAATTGTAAGTCGCTTTGGATAAAAGCGTCTGCCAAATGACTAAATGTAAATGTAAATGTATCTCTTGTTCTTTGAAACCACAATAATGGAGAAGACTGCTGACTTGGCAATGATCCAGAAGACGAACATTGACACCCTCCACAAAGAGGGTAAGTCACAGAGGGTCATTACTGAAAGGTGTGGCTGTTTACAGAGTGCTGTATCAAAGCATATTAAATGCAAAGTTGACTGGAAGGAAGAATTTGGGTAGGAAAAGGTGCACAAGCAACAGGGGTGACCGCAAGCTTGAGAATACAGTCAAGCAAAGCTGATTCAAACACTTGGGAGAGCTTCACAAGGAGTGGACTGAAGCTGGAGTCAGTGCATCAAGAGTCACCACGCTCAGACGTCTTCAGGAAAAGGGCTACCATGCCACTTCTGAACCAGAGACAACGTCAGAAGCATCTTACCTGGGCTGTGGAGAAAAAGAACTGGACTGTTGCTCAGTGGTCCAAAGTCCTCTTTTCAGATGAAAGTAAATTTTGCATTTCATTTGGAAATCAAGGTCCCAGAGTCTGGAGGAAGAGTGGAGAGGCACAGAATCCATGTTGCTTGAAGTCCAGTGTGAAGTTTCCACAGTCAGTGATGATTTGGGCTGCCATGTCATCTGCTGGTGTTGGTCCACTGTGTTTTCTGAGTCCACAGTCAACGCAGCCATCTACCAGGAAATTTTAGAGCACTTCACGCTTCCTTCTGCTGACAAGCTTTACGGAGATGCTGATTTCATTTTCCAGCAGGACTTGGCACCTGCCCACACTGCCAAAGGTACCAAAAGCTGGTTCAATGACCATGGTGTTACTGTGCTTGATTGGCCAGCAAACTCGCCTGACCTGAACCCCATAGAGAATCTATGGGGTATTGTCAAAAGGAAGATGAGAGACACCAGACCCAACAATGCAGATGAGCTGAAGGCCACTGTCAAAGAAACCTAGGCTTCCATACCACCTCAGCAGTGCCAAGTTTCAAGTTTCAAGTTTTATTTGTCACATACACGACTATACAGAGATTGTATAACCAGCAGTGAAATGAGAGTCGGGTCCGCTCCATGGACAGTGCAAATATTGAAAAAAACAACACAAGGGAAGTATACATAAGATAAAATGAATAAAAAATAAGATATAAAGAATAAAATATAAAATATAAAAGAATGTGCATGACAGTATGCTGTAGAATTAAATATTAAGATAAGCATGACTGTACAGAGAGGAATGTGCAAACAGGTTGTACATGGTTGACATGAAGCAGCCAATCACAAAAAAATAAAATAAATATAAAAATAAAATATGTTACAAGACACAGAAAGTGTTGTGTGCAAATGTGCAAATGAGCAAATGACACTGACAGTTATGAGGTAGAGAGTAATGAGTGTGTGATTAGTGATTTGAAGTAAGTCAGATGATGTTAAGAGGCTGAGTTTGAGTTCAGGAGCCTGATGGCCTTGGGGAAGAAACTCCTCCTAAGTCTCACAAACTGATCACCTCCATGCCACGCCGAATTGAGGCAGTAATTAAAGCAAAAGGAGCCCCTACCAAGTATTGAGTACATATACAGTAAATGAACATACTTTCCAGAAGGCCAACAATTCACTAAAAATGTTTTTTTTTTATTGGTCTTATGAAGTATTCTAATTTGTTGAGATAGTGAATTGGTGGGTTTTGTTAAATGTTAGTCTAAATCATCACAATTAAAAGAACCAAAGACTTAAACTACTTCAGTCTGTGTGCATTGAATTTATTTAATACACGAGTTTCACAATTTGAGTTGAATTACTGAAATAGATGAACTTTTCCACGACATTCTAATTTATTGAGATGCACCTGTATACATTTTTTTTATTTTCAAAAATCATGTTTTTTATTATGTTATCGTGTATTTATTGTGTTTTATTGTGTTAGTTAGCTGTAGTAACTTCTTTAGTTATTTTTTAACCTATCCAAAATAACCCAACTGCAGTTTGATTGAGATTAATAGGAATACACACAATGAAAAAACTTGATACTCCTCACACACACACACACACACACACACACACACACACACACACACACACACACACACACACACACACACACATATATATATATATATATATATATACACACACATACAATTTAGATAATATTTTGTTTATATAATTTATTTTTTACATTTATTTTTAATATAAAGTCATACCCTAAACATACCCCGCAATTAGAGCTGGTATTTGTATAAGTATCTAGCTCCAATGCTTCATGTCACTCAAATATTGACAATTTATCTAGACAGGTTTAGGTGTTATTTTATGAGTCTTCAGATTCATGTTGTGATGTGTTTGAAATGCAGCAGAGAAGAGGAAACACAACTCTCATTAAACCCAGTGCCAGAGGTCAAAGGTGAACACCCTGTGACCTTTTGGTCACTTCGTGTTTCACAAATGGACTACAGGTTGAAAATGAAATCAACCTTATGGAGGTATTTATTAACAATCTGCTGTTGTGATGGCAGAAAGATAGATTTCTGTAACAAAGTTGGCATTATCAGAGAAAAGTGATAATAAAATACAACCGAGTAGCTGCAGGGTTTTAAATGCATTTAAAAGGAATTGAAAAAAACCCGAAGAAACAAAAAGAAATTTCGACAGACGTTCAGATAAGTTTCTAAGTCAAAACAAAAGCTCCCTTCATCTTCTTGCTTTAGTATTCCAGTTTCTCGGCTCATTCCCTGCCGATACAAAGTCAAATTTCCGCTCTAGAGCTGACTTTCCAGATGAGCAGTAACATGTTTTTAATGATCAAGAGCTGTTGCAGGCTGGGTTTCAGGTACCTGGCCTGGAGTCCAAAGAATGACCCTCATTGTTGGAGGGCATGGCAGCATATCCTGTTCAGTACGGCCATGCTGAGATTTTAATTACTCTGCCGCCGAGCTTTGGGATAGATTGAGCAGCAATGGAAACAAACGCAGCCCTTCTTTACTGTGGGAAAATGCCAACTGTCTGCGTTCAGCAAGACTGAGCCACACGTAAAAATATAGCTTTAATATTGCACAAGATAATAAGGCAGTTGTTTATAGTGATTTTAGAATAGACTGCTCATAACAATGATTACTGGTACAGTTAAATGTATACTGGTCAAAAGTTTTGAATAATTAAGGTTTTTACTGTTTTTGTCTCATACATTAATATTGTGGAATATTACCATTTAAAATATCAGTTTTCTTTTTTAATATATATTTAAAAGTAAATTATGCCTTTTCAGCAGCCATTACTCAGTGTCACATGATCCTTCAGAAATTATTCTAATATGATACATTTTTTTAAGGATGGGAAGTTCAAAGAACAGCGTTTATTTGAAATATAAATCTTTTGTAACATTATAAATGACTTTACTGTCACTTTTAAACAATTTAATTCATCCTTGCAGAATAAAAGTATTTTTTAACCCTATACATACCCCAAATTTTTTTATGTTACTGTATCATGGTTTTCACAAAAATATTAAGCAGCAAAAACAGTTTTCACTATTGATAATAATACAAAATATTTCTTGAGCACTGAATCAGCATATTAGACTTTTAAGAATTTCACATTATTACTGTCTTCAATGTATTTTGGATGAAATAAAAGCAGCTTTGGTGAGTGTCAGAAAAAAACAAAGTTTTGACCAAAGATTTTACCTCATCAGGCTTTCATGTAGATTCAAAGTAATTCATATTTATTTAATAATCTGTGACTGAATAAATCATGCATGCTGGACAAAATGTATCTCTGTTTTGGTGTGTGAATACACTATCAGTTTCCAGAACAGGGTGGAGACAACAACAGATAATGATGTAAGTGTGAAAACTGTCTTCAGAGGAAGACGGAGACCGTGGGAAAATCTCACAGGACAGACTGGAAGTCAGCTGCGGTGTGATGGGGAGACTTGAGGAAGGATGGACTGAGAGAAGTGCACAATCACAGATTCAGCTTCACGATGACTGAATTACACGATGATTGACAGACCCAGGGGAATAAGGACTCAGGATACACCAAAATATGAATCATCAATCCTAAAAATAGCTTCTGGTGTTCTGAAATTCTAATAAAAACCTGAGTTTGACCTGCACTGCAAGAAACACCGACAAAAAGAGTGAGCAACGCAGAAACAAAAGGACAGATCTAAAAGAAAAACTGATTACTTTTTACATTTTTACTACATATTACAGAATACTGAAATTATAATTATTTAATTACTTGCTCTAAAAAGTATTTGAGTCTAATTATCAGTGATCACCATCAAATGTTTGCTAAAGTCTAATAAGGTTGTTTCTGAAGATCCAGCTGTTTTGTGCGTGTAGCTGCAGTTCTCACTCGTTATGAGTTTTCTAATTCATTAAATTCTAATCTGAGTCTGATTCAATGACATTCCAGCAGAGAAAGGCCTAAAAGGATTATGAGTCAGAATACGCAGCTCTGAATGAACAAGCACACATTATGTCTGGCATTACACCAGCTGCTCTTCATGCTCGCCATGAGTCCAAATACACAGACTCTGAGCTTCTGAATCAACAAAACTTGATCTTTGCAATACAAAAAGAAACATGGCACCCCGACACAAGTTAAAAACTCAAATCTTTGTTAACAGGTCAACTTGTAAAGTTATGACCACAAGAGATACGGTGCTGAAATACCTTCCGTTGTTTGCCCAGTGCAGAGAAAAATCTTTACCGGTGTGCATGACAGTTCAGATCTCTACAAAGCCAAGCCAATGTAAATCTTAGCTGCTTTCTAAAAACAGGAAAGTGTTGGCAGATAACGAGTGGGAACGTTCCATTGTCTGAACAGACCTCTGACACCAGGTTTTCCTTTGCTTTTCAGACCTGGCGCTGCTGTCACTTTACTAACAGGAGACAGAAGTGCCCCGCACCCCCCACCCAACTCACACTGATTTTCATTTATGCGGATATACTTTCAGATCATGTTTCTGACGTCTTTGTCTTGACTCAATTTGAATTGTTTAGTCCTTCCTTGTCACTTATGCTTCAATACATTTTTCAACATTACTCAAAAATATGCCTTCTCATTCTAGATATTTGGTGTAAATTCCTAATTCCATCAATCATCTGACAATTATTGTTGTTGTTGTTGTTATTACTAATGCACATATATGTATTTACCAAATATTCCTGGTCACGTAATCCTATAAACCTAATATAATTTCTTAAAAAGAAAACCTGTTCTTAGAAGACGTGGTGTTGGGAGGGTGGGGGTTTGTTTGAATCATTTATTTCTCATGAAAAGCAACAAGATGGCTGTCTGACCTAGATATCTAACCCCAATTAAAAATGTATGATCCTGACTTTCTCCTGTGATTTGAATCATTCCACCAATGCAAATGCTTTAGTCAAGCATATAAAGTTTATGAATATATATTTCATATTTATGTCACAAGAAAATAGTTATTTGATTTGATAAATGTATTTAATTGATAAATGTTATTTATTTTACCCCACTTTTAAAAAGTTTTTTTTTTAAAGTGTGGATGTTGCTTATTTTGTTCCCTCAACAATTGCAGAAGACTAGTTATATTTAGGGCATATTACTAGAATTCAACAGTAACACACATTAGCAGCAATAATAATAGAAAAGCTGAGACAGTTTTTCTGGTGTAAATTTGATTAACTATTTTTTTGGTCAATAGGTCAGTACTTATACGTCAAACAAAAAAAAATAAAGCTTTGTTTGTTTTGCATTACATATACATGAAACACAATGCACTGCAATTTCACAATGTGTGAAGTTGAGACATGGAAACAGACGCCTCCTCACAACACAAAGGTCATTTATAGATTTAAACACTATTCTTTTAGAGTGATAAAAGGACCAGCTGACATTATAATCATATTGTTAATGAGTTGTTCAGTTTGACAGTATGAATTCATTGAAACAGTTAAAGAGTAAACTTAACCAATGGACAAAGAGGAGGAACAAAGTTTTAGCAGGACAATTACATCTAATTGATAGCCATGTCAATCAAGACAGGCATGGGGTGATGACTGCTGTCTCTACAACATGTGTCACCATCCACATACAGCCTGGCTTTGATCAACCACAAAACAGGAGTTTGTTTAATATCTTAAACGAGATCAGATGCCGGTTACCACAGGAAGAAAACCATAGTACAGTATATACGGATTTAATGCACTCACAATAAAATTGTTTGCAATAAGATTTTCAAATGAAGGACTGAAAAACAATGTAAGCAAATGATCATATCTAATATAATGCAAAATATTTAAATAAACACTTTATAGTGTTTATAGAATTTGTGTGTGACTTCGTCAAGGAGAGATCAGCTGTAAGGGCCACGTGATTCAAAAGCACAATTCACTGACAGGCATGTGCTAATGGAGAGTGAAGAACTGTCTACAATAATGGTAGTGTGAAGAATGATTATAGTAAGAATGAAGAAGAATGATTATAGTCCATCTGTTGTGTGTCTGAATGAATTCTAATGACACCCGTGAGACATTGACAACAGCAGCTGCCAGCTTTGATCGCTTCAGGCTAATAAGGCCAAAACATCCACCATAGACTAAAACCCAGAAAGATAGTTCACTGAACTTTTTTTATTGACACTACTACATTTTATAGTATAGTTATAGTAAGTTACAGTTTGCACAGAAATAATGTGTTTTTTGTGATACAAATAAATTATCAGCAGCCTACACCCATAAAAACATAAGATGCATCCATACTTACACTTACACATACAGTGCCGTGAAAAGATATCTCGAGTAAATAAAAAATGTGGTATTGAAATAATGATTTCATTTATTAAGGGAAAAAAGCTGTCCAAACCTGCCTGGCTCTACGTGAAAAAGTAATTGCCCCCTAAATCTAATAACTGGTTGTGCCACCCTTGGCAACAACAACTGCAATCAAGCGTTTGTGATAACTGGCAATGAGTCTTTCACATCGCTGTGGAGGAATTTTGGCCCACTCTTCTTTGCAGAATTGTTTTAATTCTTTAGATCGTGGCATGATATGTTGCTCTTTAAGCATGCTTCACTTTGTCAGAGAGGTTCTATTTAAGTGATTTCTTGATTCAACAGGTCTGGCAGTAATCAGGCTTGGGTTTGGCTAGTGAAATTTAACTCAGCTTTCTAAAATAATGTGGTTAATCACAGTTCTTTCATGATTTAACAGGAGGGGCAATTAACTTTTACGTACGGCCAGGTAGGTTTGGACCGCTTTTTTCCCTTAATAAATTTAATCATTTAAAAACTGCATTTTGTATTTACTTGAATTATCTTTGTGTAATTTTAAAATTTGTTTGATGATCTGAATCTTTTAAGTGTGACAATTATCAGTCTAACTCTAGTTACACTTACCAAGTCACTCACTTGAAATGCTTGTCACTACTGAGTGATGAAGGCCTTACATCTTGGTAGCTCAACCATTCAGATTAATGGATGGTTTTATGTAAAGTTCATCAGGTCCAAACTGTTCACACAAACAATAAACCAACATTACAGCCAGTGATACTCCTTAATTATTTATTGTGCCTATCATGAAGCTATGAAGAAATTTGACAATACAGAATTAAACTGAAAGCTTTTAAGCACTACTAAACCTTTTTAAATATAATGTATGGACAAAAAATTATTAAATACATGTCTGAATGGAGCAATGGTCACATTTTAGTTCCTTTGAGGTCTGTAGTAGAAGAAAGGCAACATAGAGGAAGAGAGCGACTGAAAGATGCTGGACATGTGACACAGAACGTCCCTCTGTAGCACACGCACCCAAAATAAAAAAAGTCACATCAAAAGTGTTTTGATCTACAAAAATAAATACACATTTCCAGCAGCAGCCATTGGGCAACTTCACTAAGTGCATTACGGGATATAAGTGTTCTGATTGTGCTAATCATCTCAAAGGTGAGGTTTGGTTTTGATATTAATAGTGTTCCCAAGCCGACTCAGCATCTTTAACTAATTAACTTTAGTTCCCTTGTAGCTTCTTCATGATCTGGCTGTTGGGTGGCGCTGTGGTGAAAAGTGTGCCGACAAAAACGTGCGTCCCCCACATGACGTGCCGAATCACTTTACAACAGCCCAGGTCCTCGATCTGAAAACCTAAATTGCGATACCTTTCATCCGTTTCAAAGAGCGTGTTGT
The DNA here is from genome assembly GCA_027422415.1 of Schizothorax lantsangensis. Taxonomy (NCBI): domain Eukaryota; kingdom Metazoa; phylum Chordata; class Actinopteri; order Cypriniformes; family Cyprinidae; genus Schizothorax; species Schizothorax lantsangensis. The sequence continues at coordinate 21,602,605 of CM049848.1, forward strand.
TTGTGTATGAACCGAAGAACTGAGGAGAGAGAAATGCAATACAAATACATAGAGATTAATTGTTTAAATGTTTTTAGATTGAAAAGATGTATATCACTTACTGCAAGTCCAGACGATGGGTCAATGAAATCAGCCCAGAATCCTTCTGTTCGGAAAGCATGGCATATCTCCTTTGCACCTGCAACAAACTGCATACAACACAATTATCAACAATAACGAATGGCTTTAACAATAGAGCTTCTATTCAGTTCTGCTTACACTGTTTTGGCACATGCTTAGTTATAAATCTTTCCTTTTTGAATGCAGCAGCTCACAAACAAACAACAGCATGAGAATAATACAGTGCCTGCAGCAACAGCATGGCTCCATGCCAATTAGACAGGAACTCCACAGTGATGTGAAGCAGACAGTAAATAACACAGAGAGCCGAAGGCATGAACTGCTGAGTCACAAAGCTCTGCTTCTCGTACACACACGTTCTGAAGGAGTTTTATTGATCTAAAGCCACATAACTTTGCCCAAGGACAATACAAAGCTATAGATAAGGGCTAAATATGATGAATTAATCAGGAGCTATGTTACTAAGTGACAGCAGCTTCAGTTAGACATGGTGTGTACAGAAATCATATTTTATATGATACATGATGTTTATAATAATATTATTATATACCTAGATCAACTCACTTTAGCGAGTAGCTCTTCTCTCTCCTGGTCCACTTGCTCAGTCCAGGCCGTCATGTCGTTCTGTGTTTTCTGAGTCACTGTGACCAGCATCATGCCGGTCGACGGGGCCTCAGGGAACATGGACTCAAAATCTGAATTAGATGATGAACAGGGAACGCACATATTAATGAACAATAACCACAGGATAGCTACACTACAGAATATATATATATATATATATCTGCACAGTAATCATTACATACTATAACACTGTTACATTTTGGGATATAGAACAAAACCACCATTCAGTGCCTAAAATACAGATGGAAATGCCACCCTCTTGTGGTCACATTTTACATTGAACCATTACAAATGAGCTCACCCTTACTGCCAATAACCTCAGCAGAAAGTCACAGTGCTTTATAGTTGTCCATGTTAAATCTGATCAACTCAAATGCTCTAAAACAACAACATACAGACCTTTCTTTAACAATTCAGGGCAAGACTGAATGGCACACTCCACACTGGAATGATCGAAAAAGTGCTCTGCTTTATCCACGTTCTGTTCAGTGGATGTTTTATCACTTTCCTAAAAAAAAAAAAAACAGAGAAAAACAGAGAAAAGTTTGGGTTAGTATGATTTAAAAAAAAAAAAAATTATAATAAATAAGCTTTCCATTGATGTATGGTTTGATCGCCTTAAAAGCTGCCCAAATGAAGTTCTTAGCTATGCATATTACTAATCAAAGATTAAGTTTTGATATATTTACGGTAGGAATTTTACAAAATATCTTCATGGAACATGATCTTTACTTAATATCCTAATAATTTTAGGCAAAAAATAAAAATCGATAATTTTGACCCATACAATGTATTTTTGGCTATTGCTACTAATATACCCGTGCTACTTATGACTGGTTTTGTGCTCCAGGGTAAAATATATTAAACAGAACAACTGTTTCCAACATTGATAATCAGAAATGTTAGAATGATTTCTGAAGGATCTTGTGAAACTGAAGACTGGAGAAATTGCTGCTGAAACTTCAGCTTTGCATCACAGGAATAAATTACATTTTAAAATACTTTCAAATAGTAAAATACTGCTTTTCCTGTATTTTTGATGCAGCCTTGGTTAGCAAAAGAAACTACTCTCAAAAACATAGAAAAAATCTACCTGACCCCAAACTTTTAAACAGTGTCGGAACAAGAACACCATTGCATCACATAATATTTAACATTTTAATACAAATAGTATGAGCTTACGTTTATTACGAGATAACACTTATGAGCAAGCAATAGCAAAAATAAATTAATTAATTAATTCATGATTGTACAGTCTTTTGTTTTTCAAATTCACATTAAGTGATTATGATCATTAATGACTTCACAGCCATTAATAAAGTTATTATTTTACTATTTATTTGTTTATTCTGTCAATTCAAATTACTCTGAAAGCATCATACATGAAGCTCATTGATGAACTGGGCCAGGATGAAGTTGTGCCTCTCGCTGCTGGACCGAGCAGTGAGCACGTCTGGCATCACGCTGTGGATCGGTGAGGTCCTCTGCTCCACTGGACCCTCCAAATGACAGTCAAAACCCATGTTACCTGGCAACTGGAAACGCTTATCCTGAGGTCCGAACGGGCCCATGGTATCGTCCGGCCACACTGTCCTTTGTGCTATTCACAGAAATATCAAACACACATCATTAGAAACACCTTGTGAAAACACAAGTACTAGAGCAAATGTTGTTATTAGCCCGTATGTAAAATATGCTGTAATCAAGTCTATTTGTAAAGGTATTGCCATTAACTATTATGCTGGACGCTAACAGTTGATTTAGTGTTCTACAGAGGAATACACTCATTTACCAGTGTCAGGGGTACTGCTGTGAAGGTGTGGCTCATCTGAGCCGGACGCCCCGGAGAAAGTCCTGGCTCCAACAACACGATGAACTAGAACGTGAAGCCCTGGCAGGTATGTCACCAGCCGAGCTCTGCTGCAGAGCACCTGACAAAACACAGCAAGCACTTACATACAAGCTTTTAAACATCAAAAATGTAAACAAAAAAAGATGTAAATGAGAATAGCTTTTCATATATGATGTTAGATTGTGTTGCGTTTACATAGAGCCACCTTGCGTAATACAAAGCAATTACAATACACTCACACTGGTCATCCTGTTGGGCTTCTCTTGTTTACAGTTCACCTGTGGGTGGGAAAAAAAAGCATTAATATAGCCACATGGCTATGCTTATTCAAATAAGAAAAACAAACTGCTATTTACACACAACAAATGCAGAGGTTAATTAGGCACCTCACAAGAAAACATGGATGATAGCAAAATATGTCCAAAACTTTTGTTAGATCATCCTGAGTTGAAACATTTCCTCTTATTGCTGAGGACAAAACAATAATAACATGATTGTTAATCGTGTGTATTTTCTTCATAGGTTGAGGGTCTTTGGTGTTAACCGGAAAGTGTTGTTTCTCTTTTATCATGCTGTAATCGAGAGTATTCTTTAATACGGCATCTTCAGCCTGGTTTGGCAATCTTAGTGTACACTTGAAAGCCCAGATTGCACGGCTAATGCAGAGAGACATGAAAATTAGTTAAGCAGCATCCCACACTTCAGGCTCTTTTTGACAGTTATTAGACAAAAATTCAGATTCCACTCATGTCCTTCACTCTGAGTACCAACTTCTTCCCTCGGGAAGACGCTTCTGAGTTCTTCAGTGTAGGCTTAACCGTTTTAAGAACTCCTTTGTCCCATTGTCCATTAAAGCATTAAATGATAAGTTAGCTAGAGGTCAACAATTATTATTATATATTTTTTTCTCCTTCCCCATCTGGTGTGAGCAAATACATAGAAACATGATGATTAAAGGTGTGTTGTAGGTTGGGTGCAGTTTAGTTGTTCACTGTATATTGTGGGGAGGGCAGAGACGGGTCGCTGTATGTATTATGTATGTAGTATGATATTTGTAAAACAGCAGATATCGTATTGTATGTGTCCAACACAAATTTCCTTCGGGACAATAAAGTTTATCTTATCTTATCTTATCTTAAAAACATGCAAGGTGTAATAAAGCAGCTTCTGTCGTGTTTTTAACTAAAAGAAACATAAAGGTCAGATAGGGACAATAAAGCTACACAAAAAAACAAATATAACTACAATACAAAACTAATCAATTCGTCTAAAAATGAATCTAAAAAAAATGTAACAAAAGATTAAATATAAGTAAACAGTTAATGACACATTTCTTAATATTTATGCTTGTCTCACTAGCCCAGTGGCTAAACCAAGTTACATTTTTACATTACATACAGTTACATTTAAAAATCAGTCGAAAAATGCTGAAAGTATGCTGCGTTTCGCATTATCTGGTACTCTATTTGTGGATAGTCAGTAACGATATTCAAATGTAACACATTTATTTGTGATTACCTGAATTTTGTGAGATTGACGTTAGTTGTTAGCTTGCTAAAAGCTAGTCTTGTTTAACCTTTGATTGCGTAACAACGGCAGCGTGTAAAGGACAAACACAAGAACGTAAACGGAACGGAAGAAATTCCTCACAGATACACTAGATGTCAGCAGAACATAGAAAACATTTCTTGGGACTCAAGACTTGGGTTCCATTCAAGCATATAACAGACATTGGTAAATAGCTATTCACTCTTAACCATAAAAATATATATAATTTAATAAAACGAAAAGACCATTTTTATCTGCTGGCAACAGTTATACTGTTTTTTTATTATTATTATTTGATTTTATTATTTGATTTTATTTGATTTTGATTTTATTATTTGATTTTGACATTACAATAATTTAATTATTTTCATATTTTTCAAGCAAGCAATGACAGCACAGTAAATATTTGACTTTGTGTAACAGTCCAAATGCCCAGTCCAAATTATAGGACTTACAGTATATTAGGCATTAGTGTGTTTTTCTTAGTGGGGAAAGCACTGGAGGTGTAACAGAAACAACCATGTGAATACAGCTTTATATAAAAGTATCAATGTTTAAAACAATTTATTTTACTCTATTTTCTGCCGTGCACCATACTGGGTATAGACCTCATTACTTTCAGCCATGAAGAAAACTTGACATTTGAAAAACAAACACATTTATATAGATTTTTCCATTTCTTCCTAAGACTAGCCAGAGAATGTGATTTATATAGTCTATTAAAACTGTCTTGGCATTTCTTCCTTTATTCTACTAAAGCCAGCTTGAGAATATGAAAGGAAAATATGGCTTTTCTGACGTACAGCATGCTTTCAAAGTTCACATACAATGACAATAAGAAAACAGTGGTTTAGTATCGCATCTTTCACAGTTGTATTTATAGCAAATGAAAGCTGCACAATAAACTGAAGAACATTACATTTGCTGCATTGCAACTGTACATCATTTTCTGATTACTTTTACACAACTATAAGGCAAAGATAAGCAAACATAGTGTCCCACCGTGTGGACATTTTTATAATCTTCCCTTTGGGTCCTTTTAAATCTGTCATATTTTCATGCATCATGGGTCAGTTGTTATATGTACCAAAACTAAAAACAGCACCAGTCCCCATTTCTGTAAAGGACAGAAGGCTTTTGTTGGCCTATTAAGGCTTTCGCTGCCTTGCATGCTCTTCTGAAACTCTGAGGACATTTCAGGTCACCCTGAAGCATTGAATTGCATTACCAGGCACCGTTTGTCAGGCCTATCAATGAGCATGTGGCAACTGAACATCTAAAAGCTGTACTAAAGCTAAAGGGTTTCTCCTCAACAAAGGCACAGTTAAAAACTGCAGCACTGCACTTACTCCAATGAGGTGTAATGGAATTAGAGTAGCTTCAGGTTTTCCCCCAATGGTATTTTAGTGGCACTTGGCCACTTGGCTGCCTTATTTCTCATGATAAAAGCACAAAATATGTCCTAAGATGTCTTGTTCGTTCAGTGCCAAATGCATGTGCTGAGGAAACTGTTATAATTAACATTAACCTTGAATTCTGTAAACATTCTGTAAAATTTGTTGTTCGTTGTTAGTTCATGATAACAAAAGCATTAATATTACTGAATCTAACCTTATTGTGAAGCATATACATGTGGTCAAACAAGTTTTCAAATATGTAAAATTGTTCACTACCTCCATATGTCTATTTCTTAACATCGTAAACCACCATGATAAAATTCAAATGTCTATCTTCAAGCTCTGATTTTGTCTTTTTCCTTGGGAACAGTAAGTTATTTCCTCTTCTGTAAAACTACAGTTATGAATCATTCTCCACATGTGACAGCACATGATTCTGTACCTGATAGCTTCTCAATTAGGCTACATCAAAACTGTATTGAAGAGAAATGTGTTTCTGTTAGATATGAAATGAGAAAGAGACAGAGCCATTCTGCAATGTGGCAGGATTTCCTCTGAAATCTAAATTTGTATGCGGTCATCCTTTTTTATATATAAATGTGTTTGGCTAGGCCTCTTAATTCCAGTGAAGATCACTCTTATCTTCCTCTATGCCACAGTGACTCTCTATAGAACTGTGTGCTTCCAACTGTTTTGCAACAATTTGAGGAGGAGTTGGAGGGCCCTTTTCGTTTCCAGCATTACAATGGCTCTCATTCACTGATAATTGCGTGGATTAATCATACTTAAACGCACAGGAAAACTTCTGTCTTGTAAGATGGTGTTTAGCTGAACTGTACATTTTGTAATGGATCAGACAACTGGGGTAAACCAACCATCTCCTCATTTTCATATTGGAGGAGGAAATATCATTGGGAATTATATAAATAAATGAATATGTAAAAAAAAAAATGCATTCATAAATGTTAAGGTGAACAATGAGTTTATTATCATTAATTAATATATTAATATTTTTGCATTTTCTCTAAAAATGTTGATTGAAACACAACTGAGAAACAGTACAAATACAGATGGAAATCTCAGGACAGAGAGATTGTGTCTGCTGTGTTAGACCCAGATAAGCAGTGTGAAGTTGTACATTTTACCCTGTATATTATCTTATGGCATTCTGGTAAGAAAGAAAGAAAAAATCCTATTACAATGTACAAAACAATCAGCAACAATTGTCAACAGGACGAACACTACATACTACAACAATATTACATTGTTATTAAAGAGATAGTTCACTCAAAAATGAAAACTCTGTCATCAGTGGTACTTTCTTTCTTCTGTTGAACACAAATGGTAAAAAATACAATGGAAGTCAGTGGCTATCAATCTATTTGGTTATGAATATTCTTCCAAATATCTTCTTTTGTGTTCAACACTAAATGAAATTCATACACGTTCGAAACAACATAAGGGTGAGTAAATGGCCATTCTTTCTCTCTTCTTTTTCTTTTTACTCCTCAATTTAATTTTCAGTACAATTAGCAATCAACAATTATCCTTTGATTCCTGTTAATTGTTGTTTGGAATCATGGAGAATACATTATTTCGGTACTCATTACTAAAAAAGCTGTAGTGGTGCTTGAGAACACCAAGTAATGATCCAAGTTGTTGGCTGACTGACAGATTGTGATTCAACTGCAGGATTACCAAACACATACAGCAGTTGATATATGCCATCTTTACAAGCAATGGAGAAGACACATGCATGTGTTATATACATAAACTATGAGAAATTGTTCATCTCTGGGGTTTCAAAGACAAAACATCCTGAGTTATAACAAGCCACCACATGCTGTCCTTTCCCATATCACTATGAACCGGTCGGCTCAGAGAGACCTGCTTTCTGTGCATTGCAACATACTAGCCAGAAGCAAAAACGACTTATTAGAGCATGAAAAAGGTACCAGTGATGGTGTGATTTTAGTTGATAAGACTTGTTTTCTGATGTGTGATAGGTGTGCTATCTTACCACAAAATGAAAGCTTTCATCTGTTCACTGCTTCCTTAAACCCCCTGGCACCGGCTCACATTGTGAGAGTCATGTTGGTCCTGCAGCTAATAGTAACTAATGGTGACAGTACCATATGAGAAAAACTTTATTTATTTTAGAAATGCATTATACATATATTAAATGAATAAAATATTTGCTGCTTGACACATATGCTGCTTTGAAATGTATTTTGCAAGGTTCAGGATTCACCCATATTTTCTGGGAATATAGGGTAATTTTTTTCCAATCAATGTTACATTTGATTCTGTTACATTGAAAACATGGCAAATTGTTCTCTATTTGTATTTTAATGCTTCTTTCACATACAGTACATGGAATGCTAAAGTTAAAACTGTTTTCGCTTCATTTTTAAGAAAAACAAAAGGTTGTCACATAATATAACATTCTAGATTGCACAACTCCTGCAATATACACTATATTGCCAAAAGTATTGGGTCACCTCCTTCTAATGAACAGGTTTGACTACTTTTGTAATTTCTATGAGTACAAATCTTAATGTTTAAGCATATTATGATATTCTAGGAAATTGTGTGCTTCTAATATTATAGCAACAGTTTGGACAGGACCCTTTTCTATTCTAACATGACAATGCATCTGTGTATAAGGCAAGGTTCAAAAATAAAATGATTGATTCAGTCAGTGTGGAAGAACTTGACTGGTCTGCATAAAACCAAGTCCTAATCCCAGTTTAACACCTCTGGTGTGACTGTAAATGCAGACCTTGAGCCAAAAACTCATCACCAAACACCAATGACTTGTACATACACTATATAGACAAAAGTATTGTGACACCCCCTTCTTTAGAACAGAAAAAGGCACTTCCAAAACTGTGGCAACAAAGATGAAAACATAGTTCATGTATTTAAAAATTGTATTTCCATCTCTGTTGCAACAGTTTTGGAAGTGTCTAAAATGACTGAACCCATATGTACAAGTCATTGGTGTTTGGTGATGAGATTTTGGCTCAAGGTCTGCATTTACAGTCACACCAGAGGTGTTAAACTGGGATTAGGACTTGGTTTTATGCAGACCAGTCAAGTTCTTCCACACTGACTGAATCAATAATTTTCTTTTTGAACCTTGTCTTATACACAGATGCATTGTCATGTTAGAATAGAAAAGGGTCCTGTCCAAACTGTTGCTATAATATTAGAAGCACACAATTCCCTAGAATATCATTATATGCTTTAACATTAAGATTTGTACTCATAGAAATTACTAAAGTATTCAAACCTGTTCATTAGAAGGGGGCGACCCAATACTTTTGGCAATATAGTGTATATACAGTATGTACTAATATATTGCAATATAACATGTTACAAAATGTATTACTTTGATATAATATGCCACATATATTTTAAACCCAGGTCCTGTTGCACACTAAATGAAAACGTATGTACCACACTTAACTGCTATTGTTTTGTTCTGCAAGTGTTTATATTTTTTCTTTGGTTATGTTTAATCTTGCCTGGAGCACAAATCTAGGACAGCGACTGGTGCACCCTAAAAAAAAGAAAGAAAAACATACATGATGACCCTGGGCTTTGCCACAAACTTTCAATCACTCATATTCTCTCACGGAATGGTCACAATCTAAATATATACCCCCTTCTTCTAGACCGTCCTTGCACTATACTGTAGTTATTTTAGTTTGTTTCATGTCTCTATGGTGGGAACAAGAGATTTCTGGCAAATTGCCTCCATCTCAGAGACTTTCCCTCCTCACTGGCTCAGTCTAAAACCGGAGAGCTCTTTTATCAGGTGAGGAGCTGCCTTGAAACAGAAGAGGCCCATGCCTGATGTTTAACTTTCACATTCCTCAGACTTACACAGTTTGTTATTCTATATTCCGGTGGTCCAGTGGGGGTTGCGAATAACTTCTTCGAAAAATGGTTTTATCAGATCCATATGTTTCCACACACAGTGAGCGACCGCTACCTCTTAGATTTTTCAGTTCTGTGTAAAGCACATGTGGTATTTCTGCTCATTCAGCACAAAGCTACACCAGCTGGGGCCAATAGGGTTTCTAGGGACAGAAAAGGAAATGACACAAACATGCAGACAGTGATGCTGACAGACATGAATACAGATGCTCTTCATCACATGGGACGTGCTAGCAGTTCTGTTACAATATACGATGATCAGAGCTGTATATAATAAACTAAAAACAAGTATTGCGCCAATAACTGTTTGCTCTGAAGACAAAGAATCATACATCTTTAACTACTCAGTCGAAAGGTTAGTAAAATCACAAGTTGAAGTGGAAAAAATAATCATCAAGTGTTTCCATATGTGATCAGTATTCCTAAAAGCATTTCACAAGTATTTATCATGATTTGTAAATGATCCAGGAAGGAGACAGTTCTTGTTGGTTGACTGTGAGGATGTGGTATTCATTCAGTCATGGAGCAGCTTCTTGCTCTGGCTGTGCTCCAACATGAGAACATTCCTGCTCTGGGCTGTGCTCCTAAACTGCTGCTGACACAGAAAAACAGGAGGGTCCTGACTAATATTTTCAGCATATACTTTTTTTTTTTTTTTTTTGTGGTATATGATATTAACACGTTTTTTTTCTTCAGATTATTATTGAAATATATTGTTTACAAAAAGAACAGTATAAATCAATATGTGCAAATGAAAAAGGGAATATGATTTCATTGTTACTGCTTATTATGATCATGTTTTAGACCAGAGCGAAAAGACAAAACAAATGATTCATGTGATTTTAGTGTTAAGACGCAGGCGTGGGAGCCAACAATATTGCGAAACTGTTGAGAAAAGAGGACAAACCAACCACAAGACATTCTTCTCACATTTCATCAAAAGCTTACCCTCCCTATAAGTTTGAAAAGTCCCTCCATGGCTGTTTTCTTTTAAAATATCTTGCATATTGACCTCACGGTGAGTGTCCTTTGGGACAAACGATACTTTAGGAAGCACAGATTTATCATATTAATTGGGTCAGAACATAGCATAAGATCATAGGACACTCAACCTATTTTCAACTTTATTTCATTGTTGTAAATACTATCATAGCTGGACTGAGGCTTTTGTGATTGTTGATATTTGACATAAAATCCAAACAAAACAAAATGTACATATGACTGTAATTTACCATATCTGCTCTTTTTAAGAGCTGTTGTAAATAGACTGACTAAAATTCCTTCTCATTGTAATTTGTCTAGAGAATTACACCCTTACAAACTGCTCTCTGAAATACACTTCCAAGGGTAGTTGAACGTTTTCTTGTCACCATGCGTTTTCTCAGGGTCTGTTGATGAATATCTTGATAGACTAAGGTTAATTCAGGCAAAATTTGTGACATTTTGCTAAAAAAATCTAGAACAGTATTAAAACGTGTACTCTCAAAAATCAGCCCAAGAGTCATTTAAATATCAAAATTCAAAATGTGTGGGTTCAAAATGGGCCTATGAGTCTGTGCAAAACCATCATTATGAACAAAGGCCTATTTTACCTGACATCATCCTATAATTTGGTTAGCATTTAAAATCAAGACAGTTACTGAAATTTCAATGCTGAGTCATAATGAATTACTATTCATTACTACTACTAAATTACTACTATGTTATTTGCAGAAATAAGGAAAAGAAGACGAAGCCTTAAAAGGGATAGTTCACCCAAAAATGAAAATTCTGTCATTAATTACTTACCCTCATGTATTTCCAAACCTGTAAGACCTTCATTCATCTTCAGAACACAAATTAAGATATTTTTGATGAAATCCGAGAGCTTTCTGACCCTGCATAGACAGCAACAGAACTGACACATTTAAGGCCCAGAAAGGTAGTAAGGACATCATTAAAATAGTCCATGTGACTATATTTTATCAAATATAATTTTATAAAGCTACGAGAATATTTTTTTGTGCGCAAAGAAAACAAAAATAATGACTTTATTCAGCGATTTCTTCTCTTCTGGGACAGTCCGCCGCCATTAACGAGAGTTTCACGACGCATGCGGATTGCTTTCCTCTGCTTGTATTTGTGTTCTACGTCAGCAGCAGGACACGCATGCGTCATGGTACTCTCGATAATGGCGGAGGACGGTGATGCGGGGGAAAAGAATTGTTGAATAAAGTATTTTTTCTTTGTTTTCTTTGCACACAAAAAGCTTTGTAGCTTCATAAAATTATGGTTGAACCACTAATGTCACATGGACTATTTTAACCATGTCCTTACACGTTTCTGGGCCTGGGGACATTTCAGTAGCGTTGCTGTTTATGGAGGGTCAGAGAGCTCTCGGAATTCATCAAAAATATCTTAATTTGTGTTCTGAAGATGAACGAAGGTCTTACAGGTTTGGAATGACATGAGGGTGAGTAATTATTGCACAATTAATTGCACGAGTAATTTTTGGGTGAACTATCCCTTTAACAGTGAGTGAGTGAGTGAGTGAAGGCATGCATTAATGAATGAAATGAGTAAACAAACAAACAAATAAATAAATAAATAACGGTTTTCACAAAAATATTAAGCAGCACAACTGTTTTCATCATTGATAATAAGAAGAAATATTTCTTGAGCAAGAAAATCAGAATATTAGATACTTTATGAAAGAAACTGCAGACTGGAGTAGGCTGTTGAACATTTAGCTTTGCCAACACTGGAATAAATTACATTTTGAAATATGTATTAAAAATAAAAAGTTATTTTAAATTGTAATAGTATTTCGTAATGCTACTGTCTTCATTTTTGATCAAATAAAAGTTGTCTTGGCAAGGCTTCTCTTATGGACCACACGGATAGCTAACAGTTTTTAGTTAAAAAGTTTAATATTTAGGCTAAACTGGCTATTTAATTGATCACATCCCAGTCGTATGTTATGTCTATAACTACCTCTGTGTTCTCTTATGTTTGTCTCTTTCTCGCGTTGGAGCGCGCTGGAATGCGAGCTGACGCGAGGGGCGGTCTCGCGCTGCGCTCATCACACAAGTATGTGGATGTTTCACAGAGTCCAGAGCGACGCGGGTGAAGCGCTTTTACTTCTCAGCTCAGCGGACAGAGGATGCGCCTCACGCCTGTACTGAGAGCCGAGGTTCAGCTTTACACATAACTCACCCTCATCACAACCTGAAGAGCACTGAGGACAATTTAGAGCACTTTGAACAGAGAGTACTGGAATATTTCTCTCATACCGTAACATGGACAGACTGCAGACTCGAGGTCAACCGGTTGATGTTCAGCGGCAGTGAATGAAGATGAGGTTCAGTTAGTTCATGATGGATCACCATCACGATCTGAAATGTAAAATAGTTGTGGTCGGGGACACTCAGTGTGGGAAGACGTCTTTGTTAAATGTTTTTGCCAAAGACTCCTTTCCAGAGGTTTGTAGAGAAAAGTCACGACTGTGAACATTAATTCGATTTTTAATGTCATGAGTGCAAAACTTACGTTATGTTTTAGCCCTGAGTTAATAGTTTTGTTTAGTTAAATATCAAACTTTTGCTTTTTCTCTCACAGAACTATGTTCCTACAGTATTTGAGAACTACACAGCCAGTTTTGAGGTGGACACATTGAGAGTTGAGCTCAGTCTTTGGGATACTTCAGGTAAGAGGAGGAAAAGCCATTTGATGTTGCTAATTTGAGGTCTCTGAGGACATTAAATTAGAGATTTTTATCAAAGCCTCCATCATATGCCTCCACACACATTCACATATGAATTTCTTAGTTGTTATAGAAGCTTTAATGCATTTCTTGAGGTGTTGGGCTTTGTGGGCTTATGTGATGGAGTTTTCTAAAGGACATGAACCTCCTCCCATTTCTGGTGGACTGGGACTGGGTGAGGATCACAGAGATTTTTGTTAGAGTTATATGATTCATCTGTAGGCGAATGAAATTCATAAGTATAAATCGTGCATATGTGGGATGATGAGGTTGTAGAAGACTGAGCAGTTAAGCGAAGGAGCAAACATTTAAAAGTGAGTGTTAATGGACAATTTTCATATTTTATTTACATAGCTACAAAAATGAAGGTTTTAGTTTCGACTTTGGTTCAGGTTTTTTTTATCAAAAGCAATGTTTATATGTACATCTTGAGTTATCTATAGTTCAGTTAAACAGTTATAAGCTCTTCATGTTGCACTATCAGCATATTAATTTCTCTTTTGTAAACACCATGGTTGAAGAAATGGAGAATAAAAAGGTTTTGTGGGACTTCAACTGAATCAAGCTGTAAATCTGTGTTTGGTTCTAACTGTAAGCTTTATTTATTTTTTTGTTATCAACATTTTTTTATTTTTTCACACATAACACAACACAGCATCCAAAATATAACAAAACAAAACAACAGACACATACTCAACATCTCAAAGTCCAGTCAAAAGGGAGGGAGAGCTTTATTTTTTAAGAGTGTACAGTAAACTAGCCCAATCCAGTTGATACAGACTCACCACGGATTGGCCATGATGTTCTCACAGCAGACTCACTCTTGTCTCCCACACTTCTAGAATGACTCAGATGAATGTTGGTAATGTTAGGTAATACTATTCTCAAAATAAACTACAGATATGTGATCGTAGCATGATTTCTTACAACACAGTTGTTTACATATCGTGAAATCTGTTTATATATGTAATCTGAATTTACAGTTATCATCTTTTCCCTCCTCATCTATGTTTTTGTGAGCAACCCATGAAGCTGCTCGCCATCCTTTTATCAGAGTTGCCAGACATTTCAAAATGAGACCTTTAAATATTTCAGTAATGATGGCTAATGATCTGAGGTTTGAACTCATTTCAAGCCCTACAAACTTTCTAGAGCAGATTTCAACACTCACCTCCCAGAATAGCACTGTAACCTAATTTACTGGGCTTGAATCGTGAGTACATGTGCTGTCTTCCTATAGCGGGACAGTGACTTGCACAGGGACCCCCACAGAAAATCAACCAGTCGAACACAATGTCCTTAGAAGATTTTACTCACAGTGACACTTTCAATAAATTAATAGATAAGGAAAAATAGTATTTACTTTTGACTTTTAATAATTAGACTTTATTTTAAAGTCTTTTTTACTGTAAAATGACAGTAGTGTTTGTAATTTATGGGGATGTTGTTCTACAAAATGCATGCTATAAATGAATATAAAAGAAAAGAAAAAAAAACTCCTCACTGATGACTTTCCAGGACAGATGTACATGGATTCTGACACACTGCATTGAGTAGCCATATCTGCCAGAAGCTTTTATTTATTAATTTTGTTTTATTTATAAATTATTAATTTTAAAACCCCCTAAAATGATTAAAAATAGATTTTGGTAATTGAAATAAAGCTTAAATAAAATATAATATATTAGATAAAAAAAACTTAAACATAAAAAAAACTTGTAAATGCTGCCTTGGCAACTGAAATAAATAATTTGAAGTACTAAAATTACTAAAACTGGAATAAAAATAGATTAAAGCTAAACAGAAATATTAAAAATAACTAAAATGACCAAAGCACATACAATTTTTTAAAACTCAAAATAAAATTAAAATGAAAAAAGACAAATGAAAGCTATAATATAAAGGAAAAATGTATTATAAAATTGTATACAAGCTGTTAAAGAGTTTGATAGATTGTGAATATAAATAAGAGTTCATTGCAACGGTTCAGCAAAGTGTGCGTATGGAATAAATCTAATAGCAATATACCTTAAAAACAATTCAGCTGCATAAATATATCACACTAACATGCTGCTTAACTTATCCGTTTTTCCGTTGTACTGTTATTGTACAGATTTATTCATTTATGTTAAGTAATAATTTATTTATTTATTAGTACAGTGTTTTTGTGTCTATTTGCAGGGTCTCCATACTATGACAACGTGCGCCCCCTGTCTTACCCAGACGCTGATGCAGTTCTCATCTGTTTTGATATCGGTCGACCGGAGACTCTGGAGAATGTGCTAAGGAAGGTAAGCTGATTTTAAAGACATTTGTTCATCGATGCTGAATGTTTATAAACTGTTGTAGCTCTGAATTGTGGTTGGGATATTCTCACAAGCCCCGTCTTTGTAGCAATGAGAACAAAAGTCCAGACATCTGAGAGAAGAGTCCAGTGAATGAGAGGGAATGTGTGGGAGGGCTTTGATGCTTTGACTATCACATGAGGAGGAGAACGACACCCAGTAAGAGCTTGTTTACGTTGGGTCTCAGAATCAGAGAGCCTTTGTGCCACAGAATGCTTTGTAACCTCTGATGTCATTGGGAGGCAAGAGGTTTTGAGAGAGCAAGAATTAGCCGTTTTGGGGCGCTTTGGTGTTCACACTGACTAGAGTGATCCATCAGGAGTGATTCTAGCACTGCAGTCACTATACTGTATGCTAGGGTTCTCCACTGGCTAGAAGGAAAACATTTAATTATCTGGTTAGTATCTGGTCATGTCATGGAGTCATGAAGAACAATCATACAATCAGATTTTTATGGGTGCTGAGATAACAAACATGGTTTAGAATCACTGATTTTTAAAAAAAATACATATGATTTTATGATTGTCATCAATCTAACACTACGTTCTAAATCCTTTAGTGGAAGGGAGAAATCGAAGAATTCTGTCCCAATACTAAAGTACTTTTGGTTGGATGCAAGTCAGACCTGCGTGCAGACCTGGCCACATTTGTGCAGCTGTCCAATGACATTCCTTCATCATATGACCAGGTGAGTAAAGAATATTTTATACCGTTAATGAAAAAAAGAACAGATGCAAAACATAATTTCAAAAGCTTGTACTAGAAAATAATGCAATTAGATCCTTAGCATAGTATTTGAAGTATCATAGTATTAGTAGTAGCTTAAGTATCTTTACCCAAGGACCTCTTGGCAGTATTGTATTTTAAACCTGGGCTATAATAACATGCATAGTACCTTATTCATGTACTTATACTTTAAGATTCTTAGCTTGCAAACCATTAAAATGAATCATTATTGTTGAACACAATCATATACTTGTACATTATACTTTAAATCCACTTGATACATTTAAAAATGAAACATTTGGCTAAACTTTAGCTTTGAAATTAGCTTAGCTTATATTCGACCCCTAGGGGTCCTCCTGTTGAGGACCTCTGCATTAGATGACTGGAAATCAAGTATTTAGTATATAGTCATTTTTGACTATTTGTTTTAGGGTTCAAACATGGCCAAGCTGATCTCGGCTCCTTACATCGAGTGCTCAGCGCAGCAGTCGGAGAACAGCGTGAGGGACATTTTTCACATAGCCACACTGGCCTGCATCAGTAAAAGCAACAAGAATGTGAAGCGCATCAAGTCCAGCAGAGCCACCAAGAGGACTTCACATGTATCTAACAGGCCTGAGCTGGACTCAATGTCACGTCTACACAAGACCAAGGCAAAAACCTGCACAGTCATGTGATTTCAGAAGCCATTTCATCTGCATGCATTCCTTCTCCTATCAGGATTCTTTCTAAAACTCCACTGGGGAATACATGGGACATGAACTGAAGGGAGATATTTTGCACTTCACTATAATCACAATATGTACGACTGAGTCAGTGACATGTATTAATGATGATGCAGTCTATTCTCCCCATTTAAAAGCACCTCAGAACATAATAAAACACCTAAAGCAGGGAAAATTTTCCTATGTACTGCCAAATGAGCACTTATAACTTTGTAGAAGCTGTCCAAAGAAGAATTTCCTCTAGATGTTGTTGTTATTTCATTGCAACGCACCCCAGTTTATGGATGTAACTAACTTGGATTAATGCATGGTCAGTGCTGCTTACCTTAGTCCTGTACAATCAGACCTGACTGCACCAAAAAGTGTCAAATAATGTCACAGATATACATTGTAGGTATTTTTTTTCTAAATTAGATATTAATATGAGTCAATAAATGAAGCATACCTGTCGAAAACTGTTGTTAACTCACATCATTATATGCAAACACATCCCAAACACCATATAGCATAAAAACGTTCTAAAATCCTTTAAGTATGAGGATTTTAGGGTTTGCCTATATTCTTTCTTTAAAATAACTTAAAGGGATAGTTCACCTAAAAATTAATTTTCTCACCCTAAAGTTGTTCCAAACCTCTATGACTTACTTTTTTTTTTTTTTAAATAACATATATTGACCAAACAGTTGCTGGTAGCATTTGACTTCCATAGTATGGAACTATGACTATGGAAGTCAATGGGGACCTTATTAATGTTTGTTAACAAAAGCAAGAGTATAATAACTGCTATACTGGTATATGTATCACGGATTGTTTCCTACAGCTTTCTAGTGCATTTAGTTTGATCCAACACTACCATCTGCTGGATATAATTGGTAAATCAGGTAAATTGGGAAAATATAAAAATTCTGTATAAATAGCTTATGGTAAAATATGTATTTTATTTATTGAAAGATTAAGAAATCAAAAGACAAATCATCTGCAGAATAAACTTTTAGAGAGAAGGAGAATGCAACTGGGTGACGGGCTTGCAAAATCTATTTCATGATGAATTCATTATAAAGGTTGGGATAGAAAAAAGGAAAACATTTTTTAAAAAATATGAAAATTCACTGACGCATTCCATATGAACTTTCTTATAGATCGTTTTTTATCACATTAATTTAATCAGCTCTTAGACCTGTGCACTGCCTTGGCCTAAAGTGTCAAACTCAGATTTTTTGTTGACATAAAAGTGGAACAAAAACAAAAATATGTAAAAGCTGGAATATTTCTATTTATTGCATTTACAATTCTCACCCACATGGGGGCATCATTGGAGTTTGCGTTCATTTTGAAACTGAACTAGAGAGGATTTCATGGAAACTGTGGGCAGGTGTTGCAACATGTGGTCAATTACTATCAATATTATTCTTACTATATTCTCACCAGCAAGGACAATGTAACCTGAAAATAGATAAGTTAAAGTGTAAGATTAATTTCCTCTAAAAATAAAAAACATTTAATTAAAAAAATTAAGGTGCATTCACAAAACAAAATACAAATTGACATTATTTGTAAAAGATCTAATAATCCTCACATCTGACACATTAATTCACATGCAATTAAAACAAACTATTTATATAATATAATTTAAAAAATGAGTAAATTTACAGTATACTGTATAATAGGTATTTATAACAGTAAACAAGTGTTATTGTAAGTGTTCAAATAAATAAAAAAGCCTTTAAAAAGGCAACAGTCAAGCAATGTAATTTAGTAAGCACTTTGTGTCCACAGGGCTACGCATTGTAGTTATATTTTTCAATTATATAAGTCATATCAAATATGTAAACAACATTATCTAGAAGCAAACTTCATTGAGAAGTGCACAGTTATTTATACAGAAGCATTTGCTTTGATCGGCTCCTCTTGCTCCTTTTGCCTATCAATAAACTGCAGGTCAATGGATGTGGCAGGAACCAGCAGAGTTCGTGTGATCGGCTTCACAGTCCTGCCCGAAGGGTCTGGATGCACTTCATAATGTTTAATTAACTGCAAAAAGTAATAATAAAAGAAGGCATATTGACCTTAACATGCACGGTTTATTCAAGTTTAATGTTTATCACAGGTAACATGCTGAATACATTAATCTTAGTTACTCATTGATAAGCAGAACTATCTGGTTGGACCAAAGGTGAAGGACTGAAGATTAGGCAAGGATTCAAAACTAACTCAACAAAATGATCAACTAAACTGGGTCAGGAGAGTCATTGGTGACATGGATGGGTTCAACATTCATGGAATGACCTAAAAGTGCATTTCTTTGTTTTATACCATTTAAACTCATCAAAATTTCTGTTTATTTGCATTTATTTAAAATCAGAACCTGAATCCAGATTTTCAATGTGGCCTCAGATTTCTGAGCCTCACTGTACAGTTTATAGAACAAAAATCTGTGAGGTACAAGAACTTCTTTTCATTTCAGAACAGAAACATCTGTGAAATGTGTTCTTACCCGGGACAAGAGGAGGTACATCTCCAGTTCAGCCACTCTGCGGCCCAGGCATGCGCGGATGCCAAAGCCAAACGGCACAGATCCGAAGGGATGCTGGTTTAACTGCTTCTCCCCCCGGATCCAGCGCTGAGGGAGGAAGGCAGAAGGATTGGGAAACACCTTCTCATCGTAGGACACTGCAAAGTGGCAGAGGTGGAAAAGAGTCTGGAACACACAGAACACACAGCGCTGATCAGTTTGGACATCTATTTACTGGTACCAAATTGAATGCACATCAGATTCCAGCTGTATTCGTTTCTGGAATGGCAGTTTGTAGTTCAGCTTACATTTTTAGGGAAGAGGTGGCCGCCCACCACTATTTCTCTTTCAGCAACGACACGAGCATTCCCAGGAACCACCGGATATAAACTGAGAGAACACGTTTGGAGGAGTAATTTAGCAAGCTAACACAACACTGTTTTCACTACTTTGACATACTTTTAATGAAATAGTTAACCCAAAAATATATATTTACTAAAAATGTACTCACCCTCAGGCCATCCAAAATGTAGATGAGTTTGTTTCTTCATCAGATCATACAGTATTTTCAGGAATTTAGCATTGCATCACTTGCTCACCAGTGGATCCTCTGCAGTGAATGGGTGCCGTCAGAATGAGAGTCCAAACAGCTGATAAAAACATCACAATAATCCACAAGTAATCCACACGACTCCCACCCATGAATTAATGTTATGTGAAGTGAAAAGTTTGTAATAAGCAAATACATCATTAAGACCACTGCTTCCAGCTAAAATATGAGTCCTTTATTCATAATACTGCTTTCTTCAATTTCTCCACTGATTGACTAGAGCTGTGTTGATTACTTGTGATGCTTTTATCAGCTGTTTGGACTCTCATTCTGACGGCACCCATTCACTGCAGAGGATCCATAACCTGTTCCGATGAAGACCCTTACCAAACAGTAGTATACTTCAAGTTTATTTTATTAAGTATACTTAAGTAAAGTTCAAGTATATTTGTAAGTATACTTTATGTAGTAAGTATACAAATATCAGTGTACTAGTAGTATACATGTAAGTGTACTATTTCAATACTACTTGGGACTAAATTGGCCCACTTTCTAGTAAATAAAAGTATACTTTTAAGAATACTTTAAGTATAACAGTAGTAAACTTTGAGTACACAACTAGTTTACATCAAAGTTTTTAGCTTGTAATGCAACTATACTAAAAGTGAACTTATAGGTAGTTTATTAATTAAATACTTATAGCATTTTTAGTGCACTTTGAAGTATAGTCTCAGTAAACTACTAGTTTAATAGTTTTATACTGCAAGTATACTCGTAAGTTTTCTTTAAGTGAACTTTACATCATACTTTAAGTATACTACTATGTCCCTATTTAGGTATTAATTTGTATATATTTTGTTATATGAATATCTGAACATAGAAAAAAAAACATCAAAAGAAAGAACAGGGTATCTGCTTGTAAACAAAAACATTTTATTCTAGCTTCATGCATTCTTTTTTTAAACACTTGAATGTGGGTAAGTTTCATAAATAAAAAATAAATAACATTTTGAACAAAAAGCTGAAAAAGACTATGGATTGGATTCAGAATGATAATCAAAACGTAGATGGAGCCGATCAACACCTTAGTCATTATTACCTCTTCATTGGTCAACATTTTATTCCATAACGTTACACAGTTTTAATGCTGTTTTATGTCTGATGATTGTGTTAGATTACATGTGGAAGCATGTGTTGGTTCAGTTTCTTCTTCACTTGTGTTTTTGTTTTTTGGAAATTCTGTACAGAAGATGTGTACTAGTGCCCCCTACCGTATAACAATGAAAACACGGATTCTAGGAGCACATGTATAGCTCAAATATACTTAGACTTTTTCGAAGTATAAGTCAAGTATACTTAAATGTCTAGTCTAATTAAATTTTAAGTATATTTCTGAGAAGTTCATAAAGCCCATTTCTGAGAAGTACATAAAAATTAAACTAAAAGTATACTTTCCTATTTTTAGTTTAAAAGAAGTATACTAATAGCACACTTGAATAAACTTCTTTTTCGTAAGGGGAAACAAACTCATCTAAATCTTCGACAGCCTGAGGGTGAGTGCATTTTAAGCAACTTTTCATTTTTGGGTGAACTATTCCTTTAAATATGTTTATAACACAGTATAACTGAGAGATACAGAAGATACTATACCGAAGAGTCTCTCTAACGATGGCCTTTAGCAATGGCATCCTGGTGATGTCTTCACTGCAGGGGACTTTGTCACCCGGGCAGACACCGATAACCTCCTCATACAGCTTCTGCTGGATCTCTGGCTCCCGTGCCAAGTGATAAAGCGCCCAGGAAATAGTGTTCGATGTCTAAAATGAGCATGCATTAAAAATGCAGAATCTCAAATACGTTGCAAATACTAGTGATGCTTATTTGTTTCTCTTAGTTTTAAATCAAATGTTGTATATGGCAAGATAAGTAATGCATTGAATCCTTAAAGAGTGAAGATACTTACAGTGTCGACTCCTGCCAGCAGAAGCTCTGTAATGCTTCCCAAAACCTCAGTGAGGGACATCTGTTCACTGATCAAGAGGTGTGTGAGATACTCGCCCTCCACTGGCTGCCCATGTTTCACCTTTTCCTGAATCTCTGCCATCTTCACTTGCACTAGTTCATCCGCTGTGCAAAAACAAACAAACAACATATTTGAAGATGACTGGCATTCTGTGACCTAATGAGTATAGTTTGAATAGAGACACTCTACACTACTGTTCAAATGTTTGGGGGATTCTTTAATGTTTAATTAAAAAAGTCTCTTATTCTCACATAGACTGCATTTATTTGAAATCAAATGCAGTTAAAACAGTAAAATTGTGAAATATTATTACAATTTAAAATAACTATTTATTATTTAAATACATTTTAGATGATGATTATTTATATTTATATAATTATTGATATTAATATTACTAATATTTTTTTATATTTTAATATATCAATATATTATAATATATATTTTAAAATGTAACTTATTCCTGTGTTGGGAAATTTTCAGCAGCCATTACTCCAATCTTCAGTGTCACATGATCCTTCAGAAATCATTCTAATATCCTTCTTTGGGGCTCAAGAAACATTTTATTAATATCATTTCTTATTAATATCATCAATGTTGAAGACATTTGTGCTGTGTATTTTTGTGGAATGTATCAACAAGTGATTTTTTTCAGGTTTCTTTGATGAATAGAAAAAGAACACAATTTATTTGAAATAGAAATCTTTTGCAACATTATAAATGTCTTTACTGTCACTTTTGATCAATATAATGTATCTCTGCTGAATACAAATATTAATTTACTTTTTTTTTTAAACTTACCAATCACAAACTTTTGAACAGTCGTGCAAATAAACATGACAACAATAAAAGCATTTTTATTCATAACAATAATTTGATTTATTTTATTTTTTTATCTTTTAAACATGACAATAATAGAAATAGACTAACCAACTTTGAACAAATGGTCCCAAACAGCCACAAAATGCTTCCAAAAAGGCATGTAGGGCCAGAGAGATTTGGGGAACAGGATCACGATGGGAGAAAGACGGAACATTTCCCCAACAGAGAAGATAAACTTCTGTGTTTCTTCAGGAACCACATCATTCAGACACCCCATACGAGTTTCAAACAACACAGAGCATATTCCTTATGAAGAAAAGACAAAAAAAAAAAAGAATTTGTGTGTGTGTGTGCGATTATAACTACACCTAAAATCAAAATTACACATTATTACATTACAAATAATGCAATAATATATGTACACATTTTTTTCTTTAAGGCTATATATATTAGAGCATAATTGCTTCCCAGGTATTTTTATGACCCTGATCTATTTGAAAGGTAGACTAGTTGAAATAAAGTCAACTGCAGATGACTAGAAGCTATGAACTTGTCAAGGCCAATGCACTTTATAGGATGGCCTCTGTTATCTATTGCATGAATGTGTGGCATTGACCCTTTGTACTCACCTGAATCATTAAAACTGCTAATATGAATGCCTGGGAATGACTCTATGGCATAATTCAATATCTTGACCTTGAAATTACTCAATATGTTATAGCCTACCTTCAAAGGCAAACTTGTACAGTTCTCCTGCCACATCATAAACCATAAGGTCATTGCCTTTTGTTGTCCTAAGCTTTGCCATCTTCTCAATAAAGTCGCTCACCACACCATTAAGGGCACTGGTGTAGGAGGACACGTGTTTGGGCTTCAGCATGCGAGGATTCAGGATGCTTCTAATGCGCTGCCACTCCGCTCCCATTCTGAAACGAGACAATTATGAGTACTGTCATTTCTGTCAGCATAACGACTTTCTCATACATCTTTGCATGATAATTTGCTAACATAAAAAAGTGGACATTTTATATTCAAAATATGTTCTGAACATTGCTTATGTGGTAAAACTGATCAAATTCATGCAGTGTTCTCATGGTCAGTCTACATGTATAGTTGACCTCTGAACACTGAATGAGTAAGCCCTCATTTTTTTCATTTATGTTTGGAGGTTGTTAGGGTTCCTCAAATCCAGTTTTCCCACTAACACTTGCATTAATCGTCTGACTCAGTTGTCATCCTTCACACAGATTTCAATGCAATTTCATCATTCACTGTAAGATCTCAAAAACAATTCCCTATTTATTCCCACTAAAATGGGTTTAGCATACATTTCCATTATTTTTTTTCTTGAATTAGGTTTTGGTTTACTGTTCAACGGACACAATAATGTGTCTTCAGTCATGTTTTCATTTTGAACATTACTCACTTTCTAAGCAACCAATTGCAAACTCGTAGTTACTCAATACATGTTCAGATGTGCACTACATTTGTGGCTTCATAACATCTGCAGATGTTTTTATGTATACATTTGCAGCAGCTGACAGCAGGTTGCACAATATGAGTGCAATGAATACATTTAAAAAACAGATGAATGCTTTGCCAATAATACTAGGGTCTCCAGTGTTACTTACTCCGTGAGGGGTCCATAGGCATGATTCCGGAGTTGTCGGTAGCCTCTCCAGTGGGGCATGTCAGTACGGATGGGATGGCGACCCTCTTGCCGTATAACCTGTTCTATGAGGTCTGCGTTGGCCACATTAACAACAACCAGTGGTCCATATTTGGACTTCCAAAGGGGGCCATAGATTTTGCTGTGCTCTATCTGCATTAATTACACGTTTTATATATAACTACTCTTTAGGGTGCTGTTTAATATACAAAACGTATATATATATATATATATATATATATATAACAAAGATATAAAAACCCAACAGACATGAAGACAATCATTTGGAGATTAAAAGTGCTCTTCCCTGAACCTTCTTATGAATCTTTACCTGCATTTGATGTGTCGTTTGAAAATAACCTTTCCCAAAGAGCCAGTATAATGACGTCAGAAAGCTAGGACCATCCAAGTCGTCCATGGTTTTTTGTTTATCACCACCTATTAGTGTACTGGTTGTCCGAGTGCAGAAAACCGATGTGAGGCATTTTATTCCTCCGTAGTCCTGCTTGCATAAAAGTAATCCAGTTCTCCGCATTGAATTGGAAAACATGTCTAATCTCGCAGTCCACAGCACAGTCAGTACAATAGTCCTGTTACAGCAGTGTGCTTCCTTGTAATGGCAGTCTGTGCCAAAAGCGACTCTTCCCCTGCAAATGAACTTGAGTAAACTCGCTTGTTATCGAGGGCAACTGATCCTGTTGAGATTCCGTGAAAGTCGCCAGTGTTACTACCATTACAAATATTTACCTTCAAGGCAACCATTGTTTCTGCCAAAATACAATTTTACAACTATAAAATCATAATAATCTACAATATAAGTATGTATTCTTGCGGCGTATTACAGTAATTTCAAGCGAATGTACACTACCAAACGTTTGGGATCAGTTAAGACTTGAATATTTTTGTAAAAAGTCTCTAATGCTCATCAAGGCTGCATTTATTTGACGTCTTCAGTGTCACATGATCCTTCAGAGATCGTTCTAATATGCAGATTTGGAATAGACTGTTCAAAAGAATAGTATTTATTTGAAATAGGAATATATTGTGCAATAGTAGTAACACAATCACTTTTAATCTATTTAATGAGTCCTTTTGGTTACAACGTTTGAGCTTTTCACAGAACAAATTTAACAAAAGTGTTTCTGTTCACTGAATGTTACAAGTCACAACATGGGTCGCAAGATCTCTCGATGTTTTCAAACTGCTTTTCATTTCATCTATTGAATTCACCATGGTCCAACTAGATATTTTACTCTTAATTTTCATGTGGCATGATTGGCCATTTTTGGTGTTGCTACAGAAATACCTTTTAAAATAAGTTAAATTATCTAAAAATTTAACATGAATGAACCAATGTCTCATGGCAAGTGAAATGTGGAAAGATTTTACCTGGTTTTTATAACTCTTTATAAACATCTAACAGTGTTTTGGAAAAGAAGGCTATGACAATCTAAGACATATTTTGATGACAATTACAAATTATATCAAGTATCCATGGTCATATGGCACACTAATAACTGTGGCATTTTTAGGCATTTTGCTATGACAACTTTTTGTAATGGTGTTAAAAATTAACACAAAATTAAAAAAAAGAATTTGCATACACACTTGCTCAGGGCCATAGTAAGAAGACCATTTCAACATCTTAGCTTCAGAAACAACCCACTGCTTGTCAAATAATCTCTGGAGTCTTCACAGAGAAGATGCACATCACAAAAACCACTGCATCATGTTTAAAGAGAAACCCTCAATATCATTAGAGCACTGATTCCAATCTCACAATTACTCAATCAAGACTTGGATCAAGGTAATCATGCCATAACTTGAAGCTCAGTTAACATGCTTTGCAGCTCTGCTATATTGAGACAATAAAATTATCAACAAATAAACATCACAAAACAAATCTTTATTAGTCTACACACAATTTTAATGATCAAACCTCCCGCAGAACTACATTTAACCACATCAGTCAACCCTGCTATAATAATGGCACATCATATTTTGCAATTAGTGCTCAAGAAGGGCTTGCTAAGGACATCCTTTAAGAGTTAGAGTGTTGCTTTTGGGCCTTCCAGAGGCGTACAGTAAGACATACACAACACAGAGACTTCTACTTCTAAATGGAGATCATATTTTAGGGAATCCAAGCAGGAATTAAAATAAAATGGGTGTACTTCAATGTAAGAGAATGGGATGGATAGTCAAAATACACCTTATATACAAGGCACAGTTTATGAACAAATGTCTCTGAATCAGCAAAAGAGACAAATTCAAGTTTTGCAGGTCGGGTAATGCGTAAAAATCTGAGATTGAGCTTGGCACCTTAATGCATTGGTGCTCCTTAAGACTCATCATAAAATGCTGCTAAATCACTTGTGCTTGAGTATGTTAAGCCTAAAAAAATATAGAGAAGAAAAGAAGACCATGGTGATCTTTCTAAACAGCTATTTCACAAACAGATATAATTCTATAACCTCTGAGGAAGCAATTATAGGACATTCCTATAAAAGTAACATCTATGCAGTAGCATTCTCAACAAAATAAATACTTTTTCTTATACAGCAAACCCCCCAGCTATGTGTACATTGGCACAGCTTGTGCTAATGCAAGTATTACTAAGAAACTGGGGGAAAGAAAAAAAATCATAACTGAGAAGTTGACAGGGATTTGGATTCAGGTATCACAAAGTTTTAACTAATGAATGTACTTCCTGAACACTTGATCCTCTTTCAGCATCAGGTGTCCCACACGTCTTTGCGGTTAGTCATTGTCACTTTCACTCCCAGACTCACTCAACTGGAGATCATTTTCTGAAACAAATCAAAACATTAGCATATTAGACACACAAAACAGAGTGACAGAGCATCCAAAATCTCCCAGAAGCCCTGAAACTCACTGAGTGTGTTCATGAAATGCCCACTGCTTTCCTCCACACGGCTTTGAGATGTGCTGAGGACAGAGGTGCTCTGAGAGGGAGCTGGGGCCACATTATGCGGGGGGCGATCCTCATCCTCTGAGTCACTGCTGCTGGAGCTGTCCCCGCTACTGGAGGAGGAACTGTGGGAATCTGAGCTGTCACCACTGCTCATCTGATCCATGACACGCGCCTCGGCCATCAGCTCTACACAAACACAGAAAACAAGAAGGATTGCATAAAGAATTCCAGTACACATGCTTGTACACTACTGTTCAAGGGGTTTGGGTCAGTAAGATTTTAATGTTTTTAAAAGAAGTCTCTTATGCTCACAAAGGCTGCATTTATTTGATCAATATAGTAAAAACAGTACTATTATGAAATATTTTTTCAATTTAAAATAACTGTTAAATGATTAAAAAATTGGTAACACTTTATTTTACGGTGTCCTTGTTACACCTTACATGTACTTACTATTATAATAACAATAAACTATGCATAATTACATGCAAGTAACCTTAAGCCAAACCTTAATCCTAAACCTAACCATATAGCAAGTACATGTAGTTAACTAATATTACTCAGTACTTAAATATATAATTACACTGTTACACTGATTACACAAGGACACCTTAAAATAAAGTGTTATAAAAAAATTAACTTAAAATGTAATTTATTCCTGTGATGGCAAAGCTGAATTATCAGCAGTCATTACTGCAGTCTTCAGTGTCACATGATCCTTCAGAAATCATTCTAATATGCAGATTTGGTGCTCAATTATAAAAAAAACAATGTTAAAAAATAGTTGTGCTGCTTAATATTTTTGTGCAATCATATTTTTCATGAATCTTTTATGAATAAAAAGTTTGAAATTACAATTTATTTTTTTGTAAAAGTCTTTACTGTCATTTTTGATCAATTTAATGTGTTCTTGCAAAATAAAAGTATTTATTTATTATACTGTCCCTAAACTTTTGAACAGTAATGTACTTTTGTCTATTTTACAATTTCCATACATGTTTTTGGATTATGGCTCTCTAATCAAAGTGTCCTGCTGATTATACTGACTGAACTGATTAAAACCCTGATTTCAGTGATTCCAGATACTGTCAAGACATACTACCTCGCTCAATATCATCCATGGGAGATGATGGAGACATTTTCTCCTTGGGAGGAGAGCTCTTGGTGCTGGATGGAGCCTTGTTTCCACTGCCGGTCTTCATCTGCTGACTAAGCCTGCTGGTTTGTTGCTCCAGCCGTGACTGAATCTTACTGCTTCCCTCAGCCCTGTAAGGAAATGGAAATATGACAATTTGTTTACTTAAATGCATTAAAGGAGTATATAATGAAATAAATTATAAATCCAAATGACTTGGAACACAAAAGCATTATACCTGGTCTTCTTGACTGCAATGTTGCTGCTGAGTTTCTCCAGACGATACTCTCCTGTGTCATGGTTAACGATGAGAACACATTCTTTCATATAAGGCCTTTTGGAACCCTTAAATACGGTAACAGGTGTCGTGGATCCCTGCAAAGATTGATGGGAAAGAAGATTAAGCTTAATCATCCATGTTATGGTAGATACAAGGTTACTGAACTTACCTCTAAGTTCGGTAGTGTGACTGTAACTTGCTCTCCTTTGCCCACTTCCAGCTCCCCCTCACATGTAGTGTCTATGGAGGCTGGTTTGAAATCATCTATGACCAAGAAGAAAACATTCATATTTTATAATAACCATGTGTGCCATTGCTGACATCAGAAGTAGTGTAGTGCCAATGTAGATCCTACAGAGGGCGCGTGTTTCCTATTGTAATGGAAAGTCAATAATTTCTCATGAATTAAATGTTCTCAAAGAATTCATTTTAAACCACAGCTTTTCAGAGGATAAAAAAAAATGGTGTTCGTTTAGGTAGGATTCCATTATAAGCACAAAGACAGATGCTTTTTAATTATTCCAAAATAACATTAAAAAGCTGAGTTAGCCAGCAAGGTGGAGAAGCACGTAAGTTAGCTGCCTTCTCATATGCCTGCGCACATTGTTTGAAAACAACTTATAGTTTCAGTATCAGCGTAAAAAAACTGGTCCTTTTTTTTCAAAATATAATTTCTTTTTATGCGTTTATATAAATATGCTAATACAGAGATAATAATGTAAAAGATGCCACTTACATCGTACCGTGTGGAATGCACTTTTAGGTTGTTTCTCAAAGGTTTCGCCTAGTTTGAGAACGTGTTCTTGATTGTCAAAGTTTGAATATGCTGTTCCATTCATTATAATCACAATTTTGTAATCATATGTTACCAGTTTTTAACTTTCTGCTTGATTCGATACCATCTACGGCAGAAATGGACACCTCACTTCTGGAGTCTGGACCCGTTGCTTGCGCATGCTATGCTGTGATTGGCTGTGTTTGTGGACTTGGTCACGCCTCATTGGAGCTCTTCTTCACTGTAATTGGCTAAGAAAGTTGTCAGTCAACGCTGACGCAACGTCAGACGTAAGTGTCCATTTTTAACCCCAACCCAAGGGTGCCCTCTAGTGCGCTTTAAGAATTATTATTTTTATTTATTATTTTTTTAACAACAGACATCCTCCTTGTCGCTTTTCAGTAGCAACACAAAAAAATATATGAAAAATTATGAAACACTGAACCGTAGATTAAGTCTAAAAATATATATTTTAAGGTATGTTAAAAGCTGGTAATTTCATAAGAATCTATAATAAATTAATTATGACTTTAATAATAAATTAATAATTATTTTACATTATATTAAACAAATTATAATTCCATATCAGCGTAATAGTCTCCCCTTTGATTATAGAGTAGCACAAAAGTGAAATTTTTGTCATTTACGTGCTTTGAAAGAAATAGTGTACTTGGATTTCCATTCACACAGACTGAATGTGGGGTCGTAGCCTACTTGGGGGGTCGTCGCTAGTCGGTTCATTCACGAACAGCATGTGTGTCCCGCCTAACCGACAGAACCGTGTTTGGATGAAACCGTCACGCCGTCATCTCCAGGAAACGAGTGACTCGCGCGGAATGTAAGTATGAGCATCTACCAAACTGTCATTGGTCCTGTATCTAGATTGTAATGAGTCGGTTGTGAATGTGATTCACGGCGTTTAGTTCATTAACAGCGCAGGCTGAATTAATGGACTGTCGAGCTTTCATTTATTATTTTTGTGCGAGGTTTTCCCATCCTGCAAGCGTCCTTCAGTTTACTCAGTTTCTGTGAGTCTAAGCTTCGGCTTTAATTTCACAGGATACCTTGAGCAACGAAAGCTGCAGTTTTACTGTTGCATGTCATTCATAAGCAAATACCGAAGTGCAGGATCTCTGAATACTAAATACATATCTATGATCATTAAAAGTAAATAGAGATTGAGATGGGGGCAGCAGAAGCATGTGATTGGTGGGAATTAGCAGGTTGCTGGGTGACTGTCTCATTCTTAAGATCCATTATGGGGTGAAGATGACTGGAAATCTGCCATTATTTGCCATTACAGACGGAGACCAGCTGGCACACTTAGAGGTTCTGCATTTGACCCCAATGACCGATCTGAACTTTGTTTTTAATATACTGACAATGGACATTATACCTGTAAATGCACAACATATTCTTTTAACTTTATATAGCCTAGTTGAATGCTAAAGATTGAGACCACATTGAAAATCTTTTTATCAAGTAATCATCATAACATTGGTCTTGCAAACGTTTTACAGCACTTTAGAAGTCATGCAAGCTCAAGAAATTCATAACTCATAATGAAAGACACTGTATTATAAAAAAGTGGCACTGGCAGGTGTTACACACAGACATAGTGGACTCAGAAATGGCTGATAGAAGATGATTGTTCTCCATTAAATGATTGGCTGAGATCAGGACTCTGTCCACACAGACTGCATTATCTAAGTAATGGTCTTCAGGGGAGTCATTACAGGATTGCTGTTCTTTCCTCAGTTGCTTACTGGACAAATAAAGTTGTAGTTAAATTTAATGAGAGCTGACAGCTGTTCTCGATCAGAAAGTTTTTGCTTCTAACTTTTGCCGTTTAGTAGTGATGCAACAAAATCATTTTTTCAGAAACACAAAAACCAAAATTAAAGTTTCCATAATTATAAGCCAAAACCAAAAAACATGTTTCGATAAAGAATTTGAGTAACTGAACTTAGTATGTTGTTCAGGTTGTTGTGTTCATAGATGATAAACCTGTCATAGTAAAGATTTTTTGTCAACGAGTATCAATATTTCAGCCAAACAAATATTACATATTGCTACTCTAGTATCATTTTTGTTCAGGTGTCTACACTTCTGACATGTTTACTTGTTGTAGCTTATCCATGTGCATTAAATAAGACAATGACACAAAACACATCATCAGAGAAGCATCGTTTTGGTCAATGATTTCAGCCTTAATAACCTTTTTTTTGGCCATAACCTAAAAAAAAATATTTTAATTTTTTCAAATATTTTTGTTTGCTGAAATTTCGGTGCATCACTACAATATAGCGAGGTTAAAAAGATGGTTTGGTCGTGTGCATTATGCATCTTGGCTTTAAACAAAAAATCCAGCTTGTCCAAATGAAGGTAGTGAGATAAATAAGATCTAAATTGAAATGAAAGCAAGTTTGCCTATTTCAGTGTTGTGTTGACAACTATACATCAACATTGTATTTAGCTATAGATTAGATTAACTAAAAACACATTAAATGACCTTGACATGCATCATAACTAGCTGAAAACATGACAGGAGAGCTGCAAGGACAGATGAGCTCAGAACTGCTCAGTATGAGTCACTTAGAGCACATTTGCATATCTCCTGTAGATTACATGTAGTATGTCACCTACTTTAAATGTGTTTTATTTAAACAAACTCTTAATGTTCCATAATTGAACTTAGCTAAGATGCAAATGACGGTATATAGCTACTGTTTGTTTTGCCTAGTCAAGTGTGAATGTTCTTTTGGAAGGTCTACCACAAGAACAACATCATATCAGTCTGGCCTTGCCCTTGATACAAGGCATGTCACATATATTTTGAGAGAGAATAATCTGAAATGTTACTAAAACAGTTTCACAACTAGAATAACGCATGACATTATCATATTATGATGTGAATTTTAGGATGATTAAATTAGCACAGCATGATGATGACTAAAGCATCATGATAATGAGGTTGAGATGTATGTATATATATGTAGCAACATTTGATACAGCTCTTGTTCAGCCCATATAGTTCTGATATATGTTATTTTCTATAAAATGATAACATGAGCATTTAACGTTCAAAGGCCTCCGGTTTTTACTGTACATTGCTGATACACAGCTTAAAGTTGTGATGAAATGGAAGTAGTGACAGATCGGATTCTTCCATTTTGAAAAAGAAAAAAAATTGTAGGGTGGGGACTTGGTTCTATGCATCAGTTGTTATATTCAAAAATGAAGGCAGATGAATTTAATCTTGCAGTGTCAGGGTTTAAGAAGACTAAATGAATAGAGAGGTACTGCATACATTACATAAGAGAATTCAGTTGTTTCACTGTAAGATCCAGATATGATTTTATATTTAAAAAAATCCAAGGTCAATTTAAAAAAATTAATTAAACAAACATTGATGAATTGTTCACAATATAATCAATAATATGCATTTAGAAAATCGATAAGGTGAATTTTCATTTCTTGCTGAATTTTCATTTATGGCCCTTTTTTTGACTACACCAAGCCAGCAAATAAATCTCATAATATTCAATTATGAGTGAACATATGAGAGCCCAAATGTGGCATATTCCCCATCTGTAGTACAATAGGAGCCATTATCATTTGAACATTTTCATACATATAATTTAATGTTGTTTGTGATCTCTAGCCTGAAAACATGACATACTTTATATTTTAAGTAGGTAGTTCAGCTGAATCAGCAGATCCGTGGAATCATGTTCCTTGATAAAACCAGTTTGTTTCCAAAGCAAAACGCATGACTGAAATATTAGTTTTTCTGGCTAGAGAAGGAGAACATGATTTCTCTAGCCAGAAAAACAAATTTAGAAAACAGCAGGGGCCCGGATTAAATGAACAGGTCTTTTATATACTTCTTTGTGTCTAGAATACAGTATAATGAAGTCAGTCCAATTTCCCATAGCTTTAACAGTATCAACAATAGAACCTTTCATATTCTGTATTGTGTAGCAATGAAGAGTTTACTATATCAGTGGAGGCATCAATGCAGTACACTTCATTTAGGCATGCTGTGCTTTCTTTTTTTGGCTCCTTGTTTTACATTATCACTATCACCTGGATGTTCTGAATCAGGACATAGAATTTCATAGTTGTTTTGATGAACTAAAGGCCATCAAGGGGTTAGTGATTCATTCAGTGTGCAGCTTAATATTCTACATCTACATCAAGGCTGGTGGAAAAAACTCAATTTTCAGAGATGAAATGGCCACATTGTTGGTCGCAAAATCATCCCTGGCTGTTACCGGGCCTCATCTGCATAGCGTTCAGCATCAAATGCATTGAATATTCTGCATCATAATAGTACCGTGCTTGATGTATGCTGAAAGGGCTTGTTATGACCGCTTTTGTTGTGTAAATACTGATGCCAATGAGGAGTTTAGCTCTTCCTCCTGTTTTACATAAATTTGACTTAGAATCAGAGCTCCATTAATTCAATTAAATCAATTAATAAGTACCATTCTGACCAAATATGGGCCATTTCCTGATACCACTCACTTCCTGAGGTTGGTTGAAACAATTTACAAAAGGCAATTGTAAACAGATGATTATAAGACATTACATTGCTATTGAAGAACTTGACTCTCTTACCCCAAGCAAGCAAGGCAGATGGCAATCACATACATACATAATCACGCCATTGAAAAAGATTTTAAAGGGACTTTGATAAAAAGACTTAACGTCTACAATTGTTAAACTATAAAATCTAAATAAATATTAATATTAAAACATTTTTGTTCTGTGCAAAGTAAATAAACAACATTGCAAATGAGTTTACCACATTGTACACAGCCGTGGAGGACAAGCAACCATATATTAGGAGGGAAAACACTGTTCATGCTGTGCAAAATTAATGTGAGCAGTGATGTTTTGTTTAGACAGTGTACAAGGATATTGTGTGCAGACCATGCAGTTTTTCCAAGCATAAAAGGCTAATTTTAATTTGATTGTGAATAGGCTATATACTCATAATTTAAAAATATTTCATATGGTAAATGACCTTCTGTGCAGATTACTTTTTTTTTTTTTTTGAGGCCTCATCAAACTTTAAATATTACGGTTAGGGACTTGTTCAGACATCCTAACCCTGAGTATGTGAAGCTAATGTAAGGTTACGAAGTTGTGTTTTGAAGGGAAACATTGTATGGTATGATCATGTGGGCAAATATGAATTTATGGTATCATTAGGAGACATCTAGATTCAATATCCAGCTTGGGAATTAAAGGGATAGTTCACCCTAAAATGAAAATTCTGTCATTAATTACTCACCCTCATGTTGTTCCAAACCCGTGACCTTCTCTCAA
This sequence comes from Schizothorax lantsangensis, assembly GCA_027422415.1. Lineage (NCBI taxonomy): Eukaryota > Metazoa > Chordata > Actinopteri > Cypriniformes > Cyprinidae > Schizothorax > Schizothorax lantsangensis. The sequence goes on from CM049848.1 coordinate 21,637,664, forward strand.
CTTCAGAACACAAATTAAGATATTTTTGATGAAATCCGAGTGCTTTCTGACCCTCCATAGACAGCAAGGGTACTACCAGAGTCAAGGCCCAAAAACGTAGCAAGGACATTGGTAAAAATAATCCAGTGACATCAGGGGTTCAACCATAATTTTATGAAGCTACGAGAATACTTTTTGTGCGCAAAGAAAAAAAAAATAACGACTTTATTTAAAAATTTCTTCAGGCTTCTTCAGAAGACTGACACGGAAGAGAAGAAATTGTTGAATAAAGTCATTATTTTTGTTTTATGGTTTAATGACTGATGTCACATGGACTATTTTAACAATATCTTTACCACCTTTCTGGGCCTTGAACATGTCAGTTGTGTTGCTGTCTATGAAGGGTCAGAAAGTCCTTGGATTTCATAAAAAATATTCTAATTTGTGTTCTGAAGATGAACGAAGGTCTTACGGGTTTGAAACAACATGAGGGTGAGTAATTAATGACATAATTTTTATTTTTGGGTGTACTATCCCTTTAATTAATTATTTTCTTTGTTCTCATTGTGTAGAGAACTTAATCAGAGACCCATTAACCAACAGAGCGACCCATCATTCAGAACCTGCCTGTAAGAATGTGGGTTGGTTATGGTTATATAAACATTGACATGCCTTTAGACTGTCTGGCCCATTAATGGACTAATCAAACTTTCCATTCACACACAGCACCCATGTATCATTGGTACGTAGCAGCTTCACTGAATAGAGCAGTTGAGTCAATACCTTGTAATCTCACTGACATGGTCCCATGCACTAATGACAATACATTCCTGCTGTACACGTTTGCAGGCTGCGTGTCCAGAGACCTGTTTAATGTGTTTGAGAGTCGTTTTCCCTAATGCATAACTTACATTTCACAGGTATATTCGTCTGAGGAATGTGGGACAGTTCCCATGCAGCATTGTCCCAGGACTAAAATATACTCTGAAATATTTGTAGTTGTAGAGTAGCACAGGAATCGCTCGTGATGCCAGCACCAGCTAGTACACCGGTTACATAGGTTCAGTACCGGTTTCGGTACCCAACCCTAGTTCCCATGCAGTGTCCCAGGCTCAGAGTAGCACAGGAAGTGATGCCAGCACCAGCCACCACTTCAGTACGGCACATTAAACATATGCATCTATATGAGCAATGTGCCGCACACTGACCCACATCTGACACATTATATATGCATATCCCATTCAGTTTCTTTGCTCAGCTTATAGAGTTGATATAGAGATGCTCACATGCACCATCAGCATGTGTGTTAGTGTGTTAAACCCAGCTGCCCTCTCCCCGTATTTGTGTCAGCGTGTATTGTGAGCCCTTTTCTCAGGATACAATCGATTGTCTCTCATCCGTCCACCAATATTGTCTTCCATAATGGTGCCAAATATAGAATATGGAGCCCTAGAGCTAAACTAATACATTTTTTATGACATCCTACGTAAATATTCACATCGGTTAGGCCTACTTTTTAAGGACGCCACTAAATAGCATTATGTGTCAGGCCATTCTTAGTGAATTCATTGTGGTGTTTTTTAATTATCACAACAAAAGGATAATAAATAGCTACATTTTTGGTAGGTTTGTATCATCCTTTGGTAGGTTTGGTAGGACCTACTGTATCATCAGTATGTTTTTTTTTACTTGGTTTTGAATCATAATGCATCAGAATTTTGCAATAACCCCTGATATATTAACAGTTGTTTGCTTGGTTTGACAGTTTTGTGAATGCCATTTCAGCTTTTTTGTCTTTCAGCTATTTGTGCGTCAGATGATTCATATGCAGTACCAAATATAGTCCCACTGCTGCTGAAATAAAGAATCTCATAATGGAGAGGCAAACCTTGTCTGAAAGAGAATGGTGTTTATTTATGATTTTTTTTTGGTCTTGTGTGAAAGGCGGTCTGTGCTTCAGTGATCACTGTGTGGAGCTGGGTGTATGAATTATTGAAGCTTGGTAGAGCCCTCATAAATTAGGAATGGCGAGTCTTTGGGCAGGGTGACGGCCGCTGCTCTGTGGCCACTCTGCATCTTGAGTGTCATGGCCACCAGCTTGAGACTCTCTCTCTCTAAGCCCTGAGGCTCATCAATCTCTTTAATGCTTCCCTTCTCCCAGACACAGCCACAGACGCTGTGTATTAAAGATCTGGATCCATTTTGTGCATTTGTCAGTTTAAAAATGCTTAATTCACTGCACTCTGAATTGATGTTTCTTCAACTGAAGGCACTTTTGTGTCCAATGGGTCGATTTGTATTAAAACTGTGTAGTCACATTAAAACTTTGAACCTTGGTAGGTCATGGGAAAGTTTTTTTTATATAGATACATTAGTACCATTCATTCTTGGGGTCAGTAGTTCTTTTTAAATAAATAAATAAATATTTTTGTTTAGCAAGGAGTCATCAGCAGTAACATTTATAATGCTACAAAAGATTTCTATTTCTAATTAATTCTACTTCATAAAATGTCCAACTCGTTTGACTTGCTAAAGCTAATCTCATAGTGTTTAGTATATGGGTCAAAGACGTTAAGATGTCCGCATCAAAATAAATTTACAAAAGTGATTTTATGTCCATAGAAAGCACATTAAATGTAAGTAAAGTGTCGACTTTTAAGGTTTCAAATATGTTTTTGGAGAATAAAATGTCAAAATTTGGTTGAAATAAAGTTACATTGTCATTCAGTGTAACACAATATTTATGTAAAAAATCAAACAATATGCTTATTCTGATTTGTACATATTAAAATATATAAAAGAATAAGGGAGCATATTCAATTTTACTGTGTTTTAATTGAGTAAAAAATTCTTACTGACAAATGGGCAAAACCTAGGATAGTGGCAAATTTTAAAAATGTAAAATTACAACTAATTAGTATTTGGGGTGAAAGTAATTAGTCTTTTAATATGTCATAAATTGATTTTTGTTGTAAATATACCTGACAAGATTGTTACACTGAATGACATTTTAGTGGGTGTCTTCTGTAAATCAGGGAGAAATGTATGATATATATTTTTTGCGCAGAAAAACAAAAACAAAATTGCAATTAAATTAAACAGAAAACTTTTTAATGTTTTTTGGGAAAAACAACAACAATTTAAAGCAGTATTACACTTATTGTTTTTATGCTTAAACCCTTTTTCGTCTTTGACCCATTTACAGTATATACAGTAGTGCATATTATATTTTATATAGATTTGTTGTTGTTTTACTCTTGTTCCAGACCAAGAATTCCATCATAAAATATGAATTATTACATATGTTTAATATATAATATAATTAAAAAAAAATTATAATTAAAAATTTTGACCAATATAAAGATGTGAAAATATTATTAGGGTGTATTAAGATGTATATAATGGTAGTTATGAGATTAGCTTTCACAAGACAGAGTCGTCGGACAGTTTATTCCAAAAATGTTATTAATATAATCTCCATTATCATTTCCATTGTAGAATATTATTAAACACGAAACAAAATTTGAAAGGTAGTAGAAATAATGCCATAGTGAAATACTCATGATACTTCAGAAAAAGTGAAGAGAGGGTGAAAAGAGTGTGTTAAGTGACTTTATTTTCTAAATATCCACAGGGCCAGAATTGTCATTAGTTGAAGAAACACTCAAATTTTAATACTAAAATTCATGGTTTTTAGATGGTACTCCGATATACTTTTAAGAATACAATAGACCTGCTGATAAATATCCCAAAAAATTATGTTTGTGTTTGTAATTGAAGCTATACAAAAATCTTTTAGTGTTTCAATGTGAATCAGATGATATTCACTCACCATATTGCTTCTATTGTTTCACTGTGTGCCGCTGCTTATAAATAGACTTTATAAATCCAGCCCTCTGGAGAAGCATTCAAGCTAATGGATGAAGCTTTTACTGGCTGTAGTGTATTAAACCAACCCCAACTGAACCACAGGGACCTGTGATTTTATTTTGATCCCACCACAAGTGCGGTTAGCTATTTAGGTGCTGAACAGATACATATCATGATTAATAACTTATAAAGATAAATTACACAATAAAAAATAAAATAAGCTGTTAAAAGTGTCACTTTGGCTAATGAAAGGCTAGAAGCCCTGAAACAAAAGCTAATAGTAAATTTGAGTCTCTCCAGAGAGCTCGGTATCAAATGCTGATAATGCATCGATCGCCGACCTCCTGCGCTTGATCCCAATAGATCACTGAGGTATGACAGAGGCAAAGAGGAAATCTCTTCCTTAACCCGCTGCAACCCTGAGCCCTAGAGATCCAGTGTGCAGGGTTACAGCAGACTGACGGGGCTTGACAGACTCAGCTGATGTCTGTTTAGTGCTCTGATCGCTGGAGGAGCTGAGAAGCATGTGCGGTAACACGGAGGATTAGCTCTCTCCATATGGCCCAGCCACGACAACCCGACGCAACATACTGTAATTACACAGCACAGCCAATATGCTTTGAAAGCCCTCTCATGGGAATGCTGAGGAATGCAGTACAATCCTGCACTGCGTTCCAGTAGAGATCACTGCCTGTGCTTTGAAATTGAGTTATTTGTTTAGATTTTTAGAAATTGAATGTATTTATTTATTTAATAAATAAAGAAATATATATTAAAAACCCAGATAAACTAGCTTATTTATTTAGATGTGTATTATTTAGTTTTAGATAGGTATTTTTATTATTATTGTATTGTTATCCTTTTTAATTTTTAATTTAGATTTTTTTATTTATTATTTCATTAAAAAAATATTTATTTAGACTTTCATTTATTTTTTAAACTATTTAAAATAAATATTATAAGTAAATATTAAAAACCTAGACAAATTAGCTTTATTTATTTAGATTTGTATTTATTTATTTATTTTTAGATAGATATTAATAGATATTTATTTTATAAATATAACAAAAAAACTAGGTAGTTTTACATGCATTTTTTTATTTAGTTAGTTAATTGACTTTTTATGTAATTTTAGATATTTTAAAATAAATAAATAAATATAAAGCTAAAAACCCAGATAAACTATTTATTTATTTAGCTTTTATTGTTTTTTTTATATATACTTTTTTAAATATTTTTTATTTAGATTATTTTTATTTAGTTTATTTTTATTTATTTATTTTAATAAAATTAGAGATTATTTATTTTATTAAATTATTTTATTTACACTTTCATTTATTTTATTTTATTTTTAAATATTTTAAAATAAATAAACATAAAATTAACAAATAGACAAACTTGTTAACCTTGCTAATTCACTAGCTGGTTTTTGGACATTCCTTTAGAGTATCGACTCAGTGTGGTAATCAATTCTTTACTTTTTATGGTCAAATTCTGATTGTGTCATCTGTCAAATCAGTTTTTTCTTCATAACATCACGATTTGGATTAAACTGACTTTCACTGTATCGAACTCAAGACAGAAGACAATGATGTTAGAGCTACAGTTACAACTCACTAGCTCCGTTAACTTCATGAGTGGATGTTTCACATCAATTTATTCTCGTCTGTGAAGCTTTGCTTTGGTTCACAGGGTTACAGACGCAAAAACAAGGAAAACCCCCTCGAGGGGACAGGTGGGCGGAAAGAGAGAGAGTATATCAGGGAGGTCCTTTTTAGTGAGGTCTGTGCTTGAGTGGTTCCCATGCCAACGGTGAGCAGATCGGTGTTTGGAGCATGCTCAGTGCAGAGCTGGCGGCTGTAACAATAGCTGAGAGAGCTAAAGCAGCTCACATGCTGCTATCACATCAGAGTGGAATAGACTGCTGCGTGCGCACTGCTGATTCTGTTGACACGCTCTGCCTTCTCATCCCCTACCTGACGTTTCTGCATGAGAAAGAGGTATGGAACTTTAGATGGAGATTGGGGTGGATTTTCACTTGTAATATAATCATTTTGCCACTGGTTTATGCTTTAAAAAGCTCTTATTTTGTGCTTGTTGATTGGGATGATTTGTGGAGAAATTAATGAACATATGTTTTCTGCCAGGATATAATTTAGATCAGTGGATACACTAGATTGCATCTTTTTCTAATTAGTGTTTTAATAATAATTTTAAAAAAGCAGTTTATTGATCATATGTGAAATTTCTCATGGTTTTTGAGTGAAATCCCACCTGAGGACATTTCCAGTTTGGAATATGCAGAGTAGTCTCGCTGAACAGTACAAGGGAACACTGAATATCATTTGCATACTTCTGCTCATGACATTGGACAGATCTGAAGCGGAGGATAGATCTCTGGAGGGAGAGAGAGAAGAGCTGAATACATTTAGACTCGCTGCGCTGTCACACGATCCTTCTGTTGTGTGGGGTTGTCATGCCTCACTGACCCCTTGACGTGTCGTCGTGACGAAGGGAGTAAGGGGTCAGGCTGTTTGGTTGTGACAACACCGGCATTCTAGTTTTTAGCCTGACCTGGTCCAGCGCCATGCACCTTTACAATACACAGGGCACCGGCTCGCTGGAGATGTAGCCGTCTGCTCTAATGAAATGCTTCATTGATTTATTGTGTGTTGTTGTGGGGCCACAGAGCACTACAGAACTTGAGCCGGATGTTCAAGACGATCGCCTCAGTGTCTGGCTCACATGGGGTAAAAATGGGCCAGTTCTCTGCTCTGCAGAAAAAGCCCTCAATATTTCATCTAGTCAGACAGTAGAGAGATAGAAAGAGAGAGGGTATCTATCTCAGCGGACAGGAAATTGGAAAATAAATTGATGTGACACCTGCAGGTTTGCATAGTATTCATCAGAGGATAACATCATCTCTGTGGAACAGAAAGGTTGGAAGTTTTTCCTGAGTAGGCGTGTAATTTAAAGAAATAAAATTAAACTCAGTCATCAGTTACTCAGCCTCGTGTTTTATGAAACACAAAATGAGTTATTTATTGCAGTGACCTTAGCTGTCTGATTACCATCCACTGTCACTGTATGGAAAAGAGCAGCTTGGACATTCTGCGACATTTCCCCTTTTGTATTTTATGGAAGAAATAATGTCAAAAGTTGTGCATAAAAATCTAGGTGTACAACAGCTTGGCTGCATCTAGGCACTTCTTTTCAATAAGTAATTACTTCACAACTGTTCAGAAATTATGTTCTGTATAGTATGAGTGTGTGTAGTATAAAATGTAATCCAGAAGTGCTACAGTTAATGTTGGCACCAACGTCAGTTGCTTCACTTCACTGCCAATCATAACTCCTCTCCCATGGCCTCATGGGATTGTAAAGTGTCCATCAGATGGAGGTCAGTACCCTTAAAGGGGGATCTCTGTATCTTATTTACCCCTAAAGGTCCATATTAGTACTTTAAGGGTACATAGGCTAATACTACTCTAAGGTACTAATAAGGTACAAAAGTTGCTCCTTCAAGGATACTGCCTCAGTGTCGAGCTGTTGGCCCTAAAGTTACAATTTTTTACAAAAAAAATTCTGACAATGCAGATGAAGAATAAGCATGCGTAAATGTTGACAGAGGGTTTATTTTTGAGTGAACTATCTAATAAAAATGAATCTGTTTAAATCATTGTCTTGTCCTTCTAGGACATAATTTGCCTCAGACTATCTGTACCTAAATAGTTTGAGGCAAGGTTCACATTTATGTCACTGCAGAATGCTAAGCATCGGTCTGGTACGTGAGCTGTCAAAATATGGTTTTGTTATCAGCAGGAGGAGACAGTTATGTTGTAAAGTATGTGGGGCATTGGCATTGAACTGCCATTGTTCATGCGTGATGAATGTTTGGAATAATTATACTGAACAGCACCAGAGAACGGCAGTAAAACAGGATTTTACCATCTCATTATGGGTTGAAATATCTGATATGAGGTTTACATTATGGTTTTGATTGTATATTTCATTCATAACTCATTAATGTCATCACTACATTTTTTTGTAATCCATGTTGGGTTTTCTAAATGGAAGCTTTTGTTGAAAGTTCTTGTATCCTGTTGCTGGAATTGTGGGCTGCGGTCTCATTCGAATGGTTCTACTTTGAAATGGAGATGATTGTGCCCAGTGTGCATCTTACCCAGTTGGATCGGACATTTTCCTGTGAAAGGTGCACCAGCATACAGTAAGCAGAGATGACAGCTGATCAATTGCCGCCCCCCTCATGTTCCTAATTCCTTATTCCCCTTTCTCCCCCCGTCTGTCCTATCCTTCTCTCACCTCATCACCCCCCGATGAAAGCCCATTACCGGCCAAGTGGTTCTGACGGAGACTAGGGCACCTTCACGTAGAGATCCGTTGCTTTGATCCCTTCTTCATTCACAAAGAACAACAAAGGAGCTGATGTGTGTGTGTGTGGGAGGGACCCTTAGGACAGGGTTGTGGGTCTTATGATGTTCTCCCAATGGATGGTTATTAGGGTTTGTATGGAGCTGTTGAAATATGACAGCCACAGGCAGCTCCTGAGGACATCCAGCAGTCTTGCTCTACTGAAGGAGAAGCATGATGCTGTTCATCTCTATCATCTATTTAATGCAGCAGCCCATGATGATGTATAGATTGCTGTATTGACTGTGTAATGCGTGGTTGTGCTGTTGAGAGCAGAGGTTGTGTTACAAATATGATCATCTGTCACTTTGTAAATTATTCGTCATGTTCTATTTAGAAATTTAAAAAGTAATCTATTATTCGACCTACATTACATGTAGTAAGATTTTTAAAAATGTTTTATCATAACAGTTATCACATCAGTGATAGGCTATTACAATAAATTGTTAGTTAATAAATGCTGATCTGTAAGAAATAGAACAAATGTATAATGCTTTCCATAAAAATATTAAGCAGCACCACTGTTTTGAACACTTGATAAATGTTGCTTGAGCACCAAATCAGCATATTAGAATAATTTCTGAAGGATCATGTGACACTGAAGACTGAAGTAAAACAAAAAAAAGACCCCAAAATCTTTATACAAATGTAAATTTGGAGAAAGTTTTGTTTATAATTTAGATATGAAAAATTATAATTGAAAGTCAAAAATTAACTTTATTTGACCTTATTGTAGTATAAAATACAGGTGCATCTCAATAAATTAGAATGTCATGGAAAAGTTCATTTATTTCAGTAATTCAATTCAAATTGTGAAACTTGTGTATTAAATAAATCAATGCACACAGACTGAAGTATAAGTCTTTGGAATTGTGATGTTAGGACCAATTCACTATCTCAACAAATTAGAATACTTCATAAGACCAATAAATTTTTAGTGAATTGTTGCCTTCTGGAAAGTATGTTAATTTCTGTATATGTACTCAATAAGGGGCTCCTTTTGCTTTAATTACTTCTGTAAGAAATAGAACAAATGTATAATGTCTCTCATCTTCCTCTTGACAATACCCCATAAAAGGTCTGGTGATCAATCAAGCACAGTAACACCATGGTCATTGAACCAGCTTTTGGTACCTTTGGCAGTGTGGGCAGGTGCCAAGTCCTGCTGGAAAATGAAATGAGCTTGTCAGCAGAAGGAAGCATGGAAGTGATAATGGCTGCGTTGACTGTGGACTTCAGAAAACACAGTGGACCAACACCAGCAGATGACATGGCAGCCCAAATCATCACTGACTGTGGAAACTTCACACTGGACTTCAAGCAACATGGATTCTGTGCCTCTCCACTCTTCCTCCAGACTCTGGGACCTTGATTTCCAAATGAATGCAAAATGTACTTTCATCTGAAAAGAGGACTTTGGACCAATGAGTTCTTTTTCTGTAAGACGCTTCTGACTGAAGTGGCTTGGTAGCCCTTTTCCTGAAGACGTCTGAGCGTGGTGAAGCTTCAGTCCACTCCTTGTGAAAAAAAATGTTATACTTACTGCACCTTTTCCTACCCAAATTATTCCTTCCAGTCCCAAAATCTTTATACAAATGTAAATTTGTTCATCTTCTGGATCATTGAGAAATTGTGGTTTCAAAGAACAAGAGATGTTTACTGTATGGATGGTCATTAATTGAAACTCAAATGTAAATATTCTAATATTTTGAGATACTGATTTTTGACTTTCATGAGCTGTAAGCTCTAATCATCAAAATTAAAAAAAAAAACTTTTGAAATGTTTTACTTTACATGCAACGAATCTAAAATATATGAAAGTTTCACTTTTTGAAATAACTTACAAGAAAAAATGAACTTTTTCACGGCATTCTAATTCATTGAGATGCACCTGTATTTGGTAACACTTTAGTACAGGGACCAATTCTCACTATTAGTGTTTATTAGCATGCCTATTATTAACATATTGGCTGTTTATTAATACTTATAAAGCACATATTCTGCATGAGCTTTTTCTACATCCCTAACCCTACCCAATACATCAACCTAACAACTACCTTACTAACTATTAATAAACAGCAAATTAGGAGTTTATTGAGGCAAAAGTCATAGTTAATGGTTTGTTAATAGCGAGAATTGAACTTTAAAATAAATTGTGACCAAATATTTTAATGCAATTTAAAGCTCTTTTAGTGTTGTGTTGCAAGTGTTGTGTTCTTGGCTTTTTATTTCAATTTTTTTCTCAAGGTAAAATTAATAGGGTACAATTTGTTTTTCCCCTAAAGCTATGGTCTGAGCTAGTTGTGAAGTCCAGGACAGCGTAGTGCAGACAGCGGTGAGGGAGAAATGAGAGCTATCAGTGATTCCATGATATTATCATTTTCTGTTTAGCCCATATCTCTGTCTCTCTCTGCCACAGGGCCATCTGCTTCTTACAGCAATCCTGCCTTATTACAAGTGCTGTTGCCTATCAGCGGAGCTCCTGGGATGTTCTCTGTCTCTCCACTTCTCTCTCATGTTTGCTCTCCTCCCTCTACCGCTCATCTCTCATCGCTCATGTCTCCTGCTCTCCACACCTAAGCCTTTTATCATGCTTTCTGCTCTCACCTATCAATCACTCTTTCCTGTCCTGTCTTGTCCTATCCCATCCCTCTCTGTCCTTGGCACAGTTTTCTCTGGTTATCTTCACAGTATTTCACACTAGATCCATAGCACTCTCTTTCTCTCTGGAGGTTGATAAGTGTGAAGTCGGCAGGTTCGTAGGTTGTTTTTGTTATTGTTACTGTTGCCAGAGCTTCTGGTGTCATTATCCAATGAAAACACAAACAGAGTCGCACTTAGGAGTAATGAAGAGAAAGAGCCCTTGGCTGACTACATGACAACCAATAGAAGTCTATGCTTCTAAAAACCATCTCTACAGGTTTACTATAAAGCCTTACAAAAAGCACTGAGGTGGTACCATGGTGCAGTGATGGCATCTGATGATTACTGTGGTACTTTGGTATTGGTAATCGACATGAAATGATTTTGGACATTTTACAGTGTTACAAGCTTTACTTAAACAAATACTGTATGAAATAGCATTTTGCTAGTTCTTTTGTAATTATCATGCTGCATGCATGCCAATTTTATGATCTCATATTTATAAATCCATTTGTCAGGCTGCAAGACTATTTAAAATGAACTAGTGACATCTAAAACTGATAAAAATGGTGCAAAAATTAAAGAGTGACCATATATATATAATACTTTTATTCATTAAAAAGATTAAAAGTAAAGACATTTATTATCTTATAAAGATTTTGAATAAATGCAGCTTTTTTAAACTTCTCATTCATCAACAAATGCTGAGATGTATCCGTTTCCTCAAAAATATTAAGAAGCACAGCTGTTTTCAACATCAATGATAATAAAAAAAAAATGTTTCTTGAACATCAGATCAGCATATTAGAAAGATTTCTGAAGGATCGTGACACTAAAGACTGGAGTAATGATGCTGAAAATTCAGCTTTGAAACCACATGATTAAATTACATTTTAAAATATATTTGAATAGAACACAGTTCTGTTTTTACTGTATTTTTATTCAAATAAAAGACTTTCAAAAACAAAAAAAAAATCAGATTTTAAAACTTTTGAACAGTATATATAAGTTCACTTAAAAAAAAATGTATACATTTTAACATAATTTTGATGCTGAGGACACATTTGATGTCAACTTTACACCTTTTGGATCAATTATACTAATTGATAACCATATCCATGCATCATGTTATTTAAATGATACTACATCCAGAATTCATTGTAGTAACTTTTGTTACTGAAATAAAAACCACAAGTACCACAAGTTTTATTCATCAAAAGAGTTTATGTAGCACTCTGTGATATACAGTCAGTCAGATTGGCATGTTTCATGCTCATCCAGTTTGCATGATTTCTCAGCAATAGATAATTGTTTCTCCCTGACTGACACACACTGTTTCTAAAGGCAGTACCGACTACTGTTGACAGTTTATCCGTAACTACCAGCTTTATCTTTCAGAGCAGTGGTATCATGTTCATGTGACTTATCTATATCAGGAAGAGGGGGAAAAATCCTTGTGAGGAGCTGCAGAGCATTGATTCATCAGTCTGAAAGGCAATTATCATCTTGCTTCATTTCCCTCTGCTTCTCAAGGCAAAAATCAACTAACGGCAGGGTTACATCTCACAGAGCTTCAATGCATATAGATTTCATGGAAAAAGATTCTTATCCTCGTCTATGTCTCTCTATGAATTATGTAAGCAGTGGCCTTATCTTATTAGAATGGAGATATTTATATCACAAACATACAGTTTAGGAAGCAAATTTACTGATGAATTGGGTTACAGTGGCACTTCAATTAATATTATTTCTATCATACTCCAATTTACAGGATGAAATCATGCACTAATGATATTACATGTGGCAGTTTGGTCATTAATTAAACACATCCACCAACAAGACGACCGGCAGACATTGATCCATTGCCATATTGATGTGTGCTTCTCTTGGAAATGAAAGCTCTGTAAATTGCCTTTGTGTTGTTGCTGGCTAGAATGACATGATCTGTGCTAGGTATTTGAGACAACGTCTATACTTGGCCAGATATATAATGATTTACAAGCAAGATCATGACATCTGTGTGCACCTATTAGTGATAGCAATGACTTCAGTACAGCTTTTAATATGTACCGATTACTAGCGTGTCAAGCCTGCAATCATTATTACCAAAGAGCAGCTTGTTTAAGAATAGTATGTAGACTGTGTTTATGGAAAAACTTGCGCTAACAATGCTTCTCTCACCTAATCTACCTAATGCATTATTCATGAGCTCAGTTAACACTACACAAGCATAAAATATTCACTAAACAATCTTGAGCTACAGGAAAAGACACACCCTATAGTATATCTGTCAATGTTTTTTTTTTAATCTGCATGATGTAGGGTATTCACCTTGGACACCCTGCATACGTGCGATTACTGTATGTAACAAACTATTGCTTTTTATTTAGCTCAGATATTGCAGATATGGTAGACAGTATATTTTGTTTGAATGCAATGAAGTCATGGCAGAGTTGAAGCATAATTAACTGAGGTATGCTGGTACTTGAGTCTTCACCTCTCCTGAGCCTCATTCTAACATGTTTAGATGCCGTCTCTTCTTACTTTGAAGAGCCGTAACCCAGCTCTGTCTCGGCTGCTCTTGTCAGAATGAGTGCGGTGCTCCGCTGACAGGTAATAGAGAAGCTCTTCGGTTCTGCATCTGATTATACAGAACTCGCTTCTACTGTAACTACCTCACCTCCATGACTACTTCACCTGCCTCAGAAACAGATGATAAAACAATGCTATGAAGCATTATTCAGGCTTTAGAGTGACCAAAAAAGTGTTTGGGCTCAAAAGACACTTAAGTGTATTAATGCCATTCCATTAGCTAAATAAATTGACAAAGAATAGTATTCAAACATCCTGTTCAAAAATAAAAATTGGAAAAAAAAAATATTGTAAAAAATTATATAAAATTTAAATAGTATTCAAACATTCTGTGTTCAAAAATGTATGTATAATGTGTGTGTAACTGAACTCATGATATGATACGATTCACGATACTGATTTCACGATACGATTTTCTTTTTTTTTAACCATACCGCAATTTTTTTTACAATAATGAGATTTAAAATTACAGTATAAATGAAAAGGTGTCCTTGTAACGGAGCTGACGAGACGTGAGGCGTGAGGATCCATTTGCAAGCATTTATTAGAAATGTGGTCAAACACAGGCAGGGTCAAACATTCGTTAACAGGTATGTTGAGGACAAGACACAAGAGTATTCCGAGGGCATGCGTGGGTCATCGATCGTCGAACAATATCCAAGGGCTTGACAAAAGGGGTAATCCGAGTACACGAGCAAAAATCCTAACAGGGGCAAACAGAGTCCAAAAGGCAAGACGAAAGGGCAATCCAAAAACACAAAAGCAATAATCAAAACACAGATTAACAGGCTAGGCAAGACTAAGATTAAGAAACTAGGAAGGCTCCGTAAAGTAGCTATCAGCAAAGACTGTGATAAACGCTAGACAATGGCTTAAGTCCATGGCTTAAGTAAGCTGTGTGATCAGTGCAATCAGCTGTGTGTGTGTCGTCAGTGCAATGGGTGATGGGACTTGTAGTCTGAGGTGACGTGCAACAGTTAGTGTAGTGCAAGAGTCCATGTGGTGAGCGAGTGACCTCTGGTGGTGAGTTAACGGAAGTTCATAGACCGGATTCGTGACAGTCCTTTTATTATTGCTTGGACAAAATGATGCACATTTCTTTGTGAAATTAAAATATGTAGAATAATATAACTGAATAGAAATTTTAAAACAAACCCCAAATCATAATAAAATAAAATAAAAAATAAGTTTAAAACAAACCCCAAATAAATAAATAATACAAATAAAATAAATATCTTTATATAAACAAACTAAGGATTTGCCTGTGCTCTTTCATTTAAAATTAGAAGCAACCACTGTATTTCAATCATGATCCAAGCATGCAGAATGAGCAGTTTTTAATCTAAATTAAATTGTATATTTTAAAAATGTACAGCAAAACCAGAATGAGAGATGCAATATCATTCTCTGACAGCAGGTGGCGCTTATGGAACAGCAGTGATAAAGCGTTTCCTTGGTTGCCACTGTAAACAAAGCAGTGCTGCTACATTAATATACTTTAAACAGAGGCAAGATTAAAATAAAATACCATCTAGACTTTTCTAAAGACAGTCAGTTCCCCTCAGAGATACATTCAACTCACACCCCCAACTGTATCGCGATTCAACCGATTTGAATCGTCACATATTTGTATCGATCGTTACATCCCTATAAATCATACATTACAAGTTAATTCACATTTAGGATTTACAACATAAATCCTAATACAGATAAAGTGACCGTAAATATAGCCTTTAGTCCACTTACTGCAAGATATTGGAGATAAGCAGCCAATGATCAATATCTAGTGGACCTTCCTGAGCTTTCCCGCATATCGGCTTTCCACAGGATCAGATGGATTAGGCAAAATTGCCAACAGGTACTAATCCGAGCACATCCTACCCTCATTCACTCTGTAAACCAGGGGTGCCAAACTCATTTTCACTGAGGGCCACTTCAACGTTATGGCTGCCATCAAAGGGCCGGTTATAACTGTAAGACTGTAAACGTTACCACTCCTTAACATATTGTTAAATAACTGTCTCTTTATTTTATTATTAGCTACTTATTTAAGTTACAAATATTTTATATGCATTTGCATAGATGTAAAAATATATGTGTTATTTTAACAAATACTTTTCATTTATCAGGTTAAGAAATCCACATTACTCCATAAATCAAAGTAAATAACAAAGACAAATATCATTACAAAAACTTTGTTTTTGTTACATTTTTGGTACAATAAATAATTGTGCGCTGCTAAAAACTTGTGACAGATATGGCATTTAAGATAAAAACAAATGAGCCCGGTCTCATGAAAATGCATATCAATAGCACGATTTTCTGTTTCTATTTGGCGTGCGATTTATACGCAGAAATTGACTTTGGCGTGCATACGATACGCAATCAATGCTTAAAGTAGAAAAAAAGAAGTGCTCAACCCCACTCCCCAACCCAAAAATAAATAAATAAATACAAACTAAAGTATAGCGCTATATTTGTATAGCGCTTTTCATGATACACTGTTGCAAAGCAGCTTCACAGAAAGTGAACATTTCTACATTACATTTTGTAGTTTACAGCACAAGTCAATCTGCGATACCAAACAAGAACACAGGGGGACGCCAAAAGACCATTAAACGAGCTACCTTGACCTGACTGTTCCAGAATTACTAAACCACTGACTACTGCATATTCTAAAACACCTTCAGCCAGCATCCAGTATAAACCACTCGTGCTTTTAAGCCAAATGCTGATTTTTTAAAAAAAAAAATGTTTTAACTGACATCTGTAAGTGAGTTACAACTGTTATCTCCGTCATCTCTGATATAATCGGCTGTCTTCTCTGCATTAGAGCGGTTTTGTACTAACTGTTTGAATGCATTCACTTTCTGGATCCTTAGACATTCCAGGAGTTTACCAGCTGATCTGATCGCAAAAAAAACTGCTTCTTTTCATTTTTATGTTTTTTTTTTCGTTAAAATTGACTGATTCAAATTATTTTACTACTCTGCGCTAGGGTGACCATCTGGCTATAGATCTGCTTCAGGACAGTAGATGTGATTTTACCGGACAATGCGGGACACGTGCGAGACAAATTTAATAAGAGTAAATTTATACTGTTATGCTGTGTAAATATTAGTCTACATTTCAATTGCACATAATATACCTGTACATACAAAACTGTCTACTGTTATATACCTGTACATACATTTGTCAATTTGTATATTGTTATTACTTATTTACTTGTTCTTTTTAATTATTTTTATTATCTGTGTTTTTTGTTCTGTCACTGTCATTCTGTTGCGCTGCGGAAGCTTCTGTCATAAAAACAAATTCCTCGTATGTGTAAACATACCTGGCAATAAAGCTCATTCTGATTCTGAAATACTGATTTACATTCGTTGGCATATGCGCCAATTTATGTTTCTGCCGGTACACGCCCACACTTATGGCAACATTAAATTCAGGAGAGAAGATCATTTTTGAGCGCACACATGTAATGTCTGACCGATAGAGAGCGTGTCCGTTTTCTGTGAGCGTGAATGAAAGGGAATCCACCTGTGAGCGGAGAGGTTTGCGCGCGCGCATTTGATGCGCTCTTGCAGGCTATAATGCGCTCTGAACATTTGTCATTAAAATAACTCCGCAGAAAAAGGAGAGGAAAGTCATGTCTGAAAGCTTCCATCGATTTTTTTAATTCGTTAAATGAATGGAGAATATCGTGTTTTTCCGTCGGTGGTGCTCGAGCACTTGATGAGGTCCGCTTTATTCCTTTGAGCCGTCCACGCAGTCATCATCAACGGAAAACCCCCACACACCTAATCCTATAAAATTTCTCCAAAGTCAATTTCTGCGTATAAATAGAACGCCAAATAGAAACAAAAACTTGTGGTATTGATACGCCTGGATACGCACTTTCATAATGTACGATATATAAAGTAGCATAGGTTTTTTTTTATAAGACAATCATATGCTCTCGCGGGCCACATAAAATGATGTGGCGGGCCGGAATAGGCCCGCGGGCCTTGAGTTTGACACCCCTGCTGTAAACCATCTCCATTTCAACTAAAGCTTACTGTATATTCTTCTCAAACAGGTAGATTTCAACAATTTTCAAAACCTGTGTACAGTATATGACCCCCTCTTTCACAGAAATTGCTCCTGGAAACAGCTTGAAAATCCTTTTCGTGGAAGCACAAATCCAGTGGTTAGAAATAGGTTGATATCTGCCGCTGTGGCCATTGTGACCTCAGATGAAATAGATCAATCTCAACAACCAATCACGAAGTCAGTCTTCTGCAGCATAATCATACTGTGAATCTCCATCTGCGCTCCATGTCTTTCCACCTCCCAAGAAAAACTCCTGCTGTGCTATCACACAAACCTGCGGATACAATCAATATGTGGCCTTTTAGTCTTTGATTCCCTATGGAGCCGGCTTCGTAGATCTATGTGCAGCCTTACTACAGCAGCGGCTCGATGGAAAATAATAAAATTCCACATTTGCAGGTGTAGGAAGTGTAAGCAGCACCTGCAGAGAATAGATGTGGATACAGTTCTTTTGTTTTTTCTTTATGGTTGTAGACTCAAGGGATTGAACTGGTGGAGTTGCCAAAATGAGGTGATAATGAGGTATTGTCATTTCTTTATACAAAGGTGTTTAGTGTGTATTTGTGTGTTGGCTATCATCTATCTATTAGTGAGTTTATTCAGAGAAGAATTTGAACGATTCATTAAAAGAACCGCTCATAGGAGTCATTTAGTCATAAATCATGCTAAAGTGACTGCATGGAATGTTTGTGCATGCATATCGCAAGTACAACTCTAAAGGTGCCTCTTCTTATTTGGCTGTCCTGCTGTAATCCTCAGGGTTTTGTTACTCTGAGCAGCTGGACCACATACTGACAGACATCCGTCAAACAACAAGAGCTCTTGCGATTAGTACGATGGAGTAGAAGAGCAACTGAATGTGTTTATTGACTGAAGCCTGACTCCATCCTGGTGGAGGTGGAGCTGTGTCTCCCTCAGTAATGAGAAATCATTGAAACTGCATTCACTGACATGCCACTATCACAACTTGAACTATTTCCAGAAGGTCTCTGGCTGATATTGAGGTGAGAGGAGATAAAATTGTAAAGTCAACTCCACAACATGCCTTGAATTTCAGAGTCTTGAATCACAGGAGGTCGACGTACATGCAATTTGGAATATTTTGAGAATTAATTTTGCAATACATTTTGTTGTGTATGTTAATATTTGTTTATGAATATTATAAACAATTATTGTTATCCTTATTATTGTAATTGATTTCTTCACTAAAATATTTAGACATTTCTTAAAAAGCTAGACAATTATTAAGTTTAATAATATCTTTAATCCAAATAAATCTGTGTGTGTGTGTGTGTGTGTGTGTGTAAGGGAAATCCCAACGATGACTGTTTTATTCAGTGTTTGACTTCTTAACAAAATTTCCTCAATCAAAGCGAATGCATCTTCTCAGAGAAAACAGAAACACAAAATCCTTAGAAATACTGCAGGATCCTTTGTTCGTTTCAGAAATTGATTTGTATTATTTTTGGATGTCTGTATTGATGTTTTTTCTCTTCTTTTGTAGCTGCCTGTGCTTGAGGTCTCAGCAGTCTGGCGTTGTGGATGGTTTGTCTACCTCTAATCCAAACCAAAAGAGATTCAGTTGGCTCAGAGCCTGTGAATGAGAGCCTAAAGCAAGCCGAGTAAAGGTGCACACACAGAGTTGATTAAAATGGGGTAAGTTTTTATGACTAACACAACAAAAGACTCTAACACACATTCTAGCAGAGGCCTGCAGATACAAGTATAGCCGTATAGTACAGATATATAAAGTACATAATGTAAAATCAGTCAGGGAACCTGATTAGTTTGTCATGAATCCTCAAGTTTGAGTGTCTTTGAATCTCTAGTATTTTGGCTTGGTATGAAGCTCTTGTCTCAGTGAGGGACTGTCTGCTCTCGCTTTCTTGTGTCCGTAATAATTCCGCTCAAATAGGAAACGGAGCATCTGCCTGTCTATCACACACAGAGAGGACATAGTGGGCCTGGCGTGAGCTGATCTTGTGCCACATGCTCATTAAACAAGCTCCTTATGCTAATTGACTGTTTATTCACACGTCAGCAGTTTTCAAGCGCAAGCGAAAGAAAACACTGACAGCGCTATTGAGACAGTGAGTCTAGTCGCCCACGAAGATAAATCCTCCCGAGCGCTCCACTGTACAATTCACAGAAAAACAAAAAGGGGGCTTTCGATCTTCTTATCTCCTAAATGGAGCGTTGAAATTAGCCTGATAATACCAGAGGGGTTTCAATAGCTCCATTTTAATTAAATTGGGCCAAACGTTAATTGAACACCTGAACATGCTGGGCTTCCCCCACCTAAAATCGCTGGTTTCCCGCCTCTTTCAATCTAATCGCAATGCCATTGTTGTTCTCTGACAGGCAATGTGAAGAAGATGAATATTCATCTAGATGGATTTGTCCTGACTCTGCTGCCCGGAATTATTGTGACATGTTCTTTTGTAACTCCTGGCTTGACCCTGATTTCTGTTTAAGATTACGGGTGGATATTAATATGGCCCAAAGCAAGGCAATTTGTACTAATTACTGAAAGAGAAGCGCTCTGCTTGCTAATCCATAGTTCTCATCTGATTAGTCGAATAAAAGCCCCGGGCGAGTGTTGTGGCTCTCTTCATTACTGTCCCTTCTGATTTTCCTCCCTCTCGGTTTAATGTTTTTAATTCCAGACATAACTCCCCCCACCATTTGATTTGTATAAAAGAACGAGCCATTTTTAGAGTATGAATTTGATTATATAAGTCATAGGAACTACGCATGATGAGCATTATAATTACCGTAGTGGTTATTGAACTGTGTTACTTAGCTTTACCTTAGGTTTGTCTTTGGAAGGGTCATTTGATGTGATTTAGATTAGTATGCAACTAGTTCAACAGCAAGAGGAATATTGGTAGCTTTGTACAGTTTTTAAATATGTGAGAAATGTAGGGTGAATTTCATTTTTGCACCATTTTAAAGGGATAGTTCACCCAAAAATGAAAATTCTGTCATAATTTACTCACCCTCAAGTAGTTCCAAACCTCTATGAATGTCTTTGATCTGCTGAACACAAAGGAAGATATTCTGAAGAATGTGGGAAACAGAGCAGTTCTGGGGCACCATTGACTTCCATAGTATTTTTTTTCCTACTATGGGAGTCAATGGTGCCCCAAAACAGCCTGGTTACAAACTTTCTTCAAAATATCTTCCTTTGTGTTCATCAGAACATAGAAATTCATACAGGTTTTGGAACTATTTGAGGGTGAGTAAATGATGACAGAATTTTCATTTTTGGGTGAACTATCCCTTTAAGGGCACTTTTATAGGGATAGAGAGCGCTATTTGTAGGGTTGTTGCTAACACAAGTGAGCAACATAATTCCTTACATACAAGCCATTAGCAAATGTTACATACAGTTGATGTTTCAAGGAAGTAATTTTGCATTTTTGGAATAATCTACAGTAATCCTCAGCACATCCTCATGATTAATTTTGAAACCTGAAGTAATTTTAGATTTTATCTGGTATTTTAAAATCCCCAATTGCTTACATATACCCAAGGATTATCAGTGGAATATATTTCTTACATATTTTGGTTATTTATTTATTTATATTTTTGGCCAAACCATAAAGAAACAGTATGCCAGTTTAAAAAAATGTTTTAATATATTTTCCACAGCAGTCAATTATAAACAAGAAAGACCCATTTATGCTGTGTGAGAAAAGTTGTTAAATAACATCGTTCAAAATGCTAAATTATATTTTTTAAATGGGAATGTATTAAAGCCAAAAGAAATTAAAAGCCAAAAATGTTTACTTTATAGTACTGATGTATCTTTTTCTAATTAGAATATTGGGACACACTTTATTTTAAGGTCCAATTCTCGCTATTAACATGAACTATTTACCATTAACTATGACTTTTGCCTCAATAATCTCCTAATTTGCTGCTTACTAATAGGATTAGGCATGTAGAATATGGTCATGCAGAATAAATTCTTTATAAGTACTAAAAAACAGCCAATATGTTAATAATAGGCATGCTAATAAGCAAATAGTTAATAGTGAGAATTGGTCCCTATAATAAAGTGTTACCAAATATTGTTAGAATTTATTACCCTGATAAAAAAAATATTTTTTAATTAGATTTAGTTGTATGCCGTTTTCGTGATAGTGGGCGGAATTTGACAAAAGTCTATACAAGACACTCACACACTTTCTCATTTTTGCACAAAACCATTTTTAAACAGCAGGTGTTGGTGAATTACTGATGTTTAGATGCAGAGCAATTTCAAGCATATAAAATTGTTCTGCCGACATGATGTCAATGCCTTGTCTGTGCATTTCTGCAGGGCTGTGATCCCGATGCTCCTTTTTGGAATATGGCAGCTATTTCTGTGGCCATGCCGGATGTGAAAGCCACACAATGTGAGTACTCCCCAGCAGGCTCTCCTGCAGGCTGCAGCATGGACTTGTCCATGGACCTGTCCGTCCTCAGCTCCCCGCTGTCTGCGTTCCCTCATCATGGTGTGCCCCCCTTCCCTGCCCAGGATGTAGCTCCGGGCCACTGCAACAACAACAATGGCCTTCTCAGCAACCTGGGAGTCTACTGCTCCACCAGCAGTATGCATCCCCTTAAACAGCCTGATGGCCAGTCTGGCTACGGGGTGATGCACTTTCCACAGGGCTGTGTGAACACCGGCAGCACCCGGCTTTACCGCAGCCTGGAAAACCTGCACTGGGCTGCCGTGTCCGATCCCAATGCATATCCTTACAGGAGCGTGGACAGTGAGTTTATACTTCACTGCACTTCAAGCAGCCACTGGTACGACGGACCTCCTCAGGGACCGCAGGTTTACGGCTTAATGCCTTCCCATGATGGCATAGCGATCTATGGCCGCCGAGGAGTGGTGAGGAAGGATATACCGCTCTTCCCACAATGGCTTTTACCTGCGGTTGAGGACTGGGGAATGAACGGAAATGCCCGGAAGGGTCTTCGAGACAAGCTGCGGCTCCAGAGCACACGTGTGACGGAGCCCCACAAGCCCTTGCGTCCTCAACCTGTGCTTGGTAATGCACCTTCTTCACTGTATCCGTGTGATCAGGACGTAGCGGCTCGGCCATCATTGCACAAGAATGGACAGCAAGAGTTGAGTGCCCGTCGCATCACCAGTCCCGTGGAGATCAAACAGGAAGCACTCCGACGACTGCAGCTCCGAAGGCAACGAAGCACCCCTAACTTGGCACTGAACTCTAGACAGGAGTCTAGTACCATGAGTAAAGCTCATACGGCAGATCCCATCTGCACTAACTCTGCCCAGTCGACCCCTGAGAGGAAAAGACCCCCGATGGGCCGCCTGCACATACCTACATTTGAGGAGTTTAAGAGAATGAGACAAAAGGAGGGCATTAAAAACCACAGGCCCTCTGAAATGGAGAGTAACGACAAGCATAGAGAGGAAAGAATACAGACAGAGGAAACGCAAAGTGCTGAAAGGACTGACATTGACGTCAACACAGCTCAGGATTCGAACCACAGCGGAGCGGAGATGTCTGAGCCCAGTTCCACCGCAGAGGTCCCAGGAGGACCCATCTGCACAGGCCCAGTGGCTCGCTCTCCATTACACCCTCAAGCTGCTACAGGAAGAGGAAAGGAGACAAAGGGCCCAGCAGGCCCTGGGGCCACAGATGTAGCTGTTCTCCCCTTTCCACCCCGCAGGGAGAGTGGCGATGGCCCATCCAGCTGCTGCCCAGCAATCCTTCTGGACGGAACAGACCTTTCAAGCTATGGAGCCAAAATCTACAAAATGAGGGATGGCTTCCTGGGATCCGCCCTGGACCTTATTAAAAAAAGGTGAGTTGATGAAGGAGCTGTTGTGTTTTGTAGTGTTAGCCTTGTTCATTCACATAGTACTTAAAGTTGGTATGGAAGTAGTGACAGATAATTTCTTCTGTACTGTGACGTACATTCTGGAATAATCAGAAAAAAAAAATTATGTTGTACAGTGACTTGGTTCTATCCATCGGTTGTTGATTGGATTGAGGCAGATCTGAATGCAAGCATGCAGAGAATGGTAAGAAAGGGACAGGATTTAAGTGGACTGAATGATTGGAGAAGACCTGTATACAGTATGTCACCAGAAAGAAGTCTGTCATGTCACTGAAAATCGAGTTATGTTATTTTTAAAATGATTAAAATCAATAAAAAATTGTGATGTCAAAAAATGTTTTAGAAACTGAAACGGATGTATGGATGAATTGTTTGACAAAGGGATATATAAATGAATATATATAAAAAGGATATATATATACAGAGTTCATGAAACTCTAGATAGCGCAGTCCGATAGGTCTAACTCAATCTGACCTCATGACATCATTATCACATGGCACAGCTGATTGGTTCTCTCCTGTATCGGTAGCCAATGAGCTCGCTGCTCAGCATTCAAATATATGACTAGTGCTTGCTGTAGCAGTTTGCAGCTTGCTTCAGGAACCTCCACCTTCCCCAGCTCCACCTGTATAGATCTGCTACGAGGTGATTCATGTATGCTATATGGGGGTTATTTCATGTATGTTATATGTGCAGCAGCAGTATTTCTTACATGCTCACAGCATGTTGTGGATGTATTGGCGGTAGCAAGTCTCGGTACTTGCTCTGCCGCAGCAGCAGCGTAGCAGATCTATTCCGCCAAGACCAAATACATTAATATTGCCATGTACATTACCATGCCAATCCCTCCGAGAGTTGTCATGACAGAAATATATATATATATATGAAGAGTTAATTTGCAAAAACCGATATCTCCATTTTTATTTTATTTTCAGAAATCACGTTTTTTTTATTGCGCATTCCAAGTAATATCAATCAAACTGCAGTTGGGTTGTTTTAATAACTTAAAGTAATAATAACTTGTTAATAATGTTTTTTTACATATTAAAAGTTTGAGATAACTCCAACAGTCGTTTTTTTGGCAAAAGCAGATAACTCCACATTTCATGTTTTAAAAAACACTCGTTTAATCTTTGTAATCTCCTCAGATGACAATGTAGATGCCTGGCAAACGTTGTTGTTGTGATCACAGACTGTATGGATGTGACTAACATTACACGCAATACATGGAGCTTTTCCCTCACCATTGTAACGCGCTGCTTTTGCAAGGCTCCGCGAAAACGTTTCAGCTTTTATTTTCCTTTTACGCCCTGAAGAATATATCACAGGTTCATCAAGTTCGTCTAAATTATCCATCCTCAATCACTTTTAGTCAGCTTTGACGAAGCTCCTCAGCTAGCGCGTCTTTTCAAAGTGAAGTAGCCTTGTCACCTGACCTGAATACAGCATGCTGATTCGCTAAAATGGACTTATCGGCTTCGGTTCACAAACAACAAGGGCGCTTATCGGCTTCTGCAGTAAAACGTGAACTCGCGATGCCTTGAAATTGGACAATACCGGCTTTTTTGACAAAACGTGTTTAGGGTTCAGATCGCGCTATATGTGGAGAATAATGCGCAGCATTTTTTTTAAAGTGGCGTTTATCGGTTTTTGCAAATGAACTCTTCATATATATATATATATATATATATATATATACACACACACACACACACGGAAACAGAAAAAGAGACCTAAAATGGGGGGGGGGACTCAAGGAGAATTCAAATCCAGGTCTCCCATGATATTAAAATTGGGCCAATAACCGACAAGTGTCTGACATTAAAATTCAGTTGTATTCAGTTGCACCACAATATTATAATGAACAAAATAAAAAATGGAAATGAATATGCTATAGATTAAACATTGCCGTGTTCTTAAAGTATTAGTGTTTTTAAAGATAAACTGAGTGTGAGTAGATAATGGCTAAGGGAATTTAAATGTAAAAATAGAGGAAATGAGCATGAGAAATACAATATTAAATGTCAATCAATATATATCCAATATTGACCATTACCAATTAATTAAAAAAATCTCTATTAGCCAATATTTTCATACCACATTGTTATTGTGCATCCCTATTCAGAGGTTAAATGGGTAAAATGGACATCATCTGGAACAGTGTATCTCAGATCCCATAGCAGCTCCAGCAGAGTTTGCATCAGTATTTGTGTTATTGATTTATTTCTGAATCTCTGCACAGCTTGTATACAGAGAAACAGGGTGAATATATCATTATTGATGTGATTCTTAATGTCTTCATTTATGCCAAGTACACAGTAGCAGATGTGATATTTGCATATAGTGGCATATTCTATGGTGATTAGCAGGTTTAGCTATATTAAGAATGGAAAACATGACTATTACAAATGCTATTAAATATCCTGTCCTAATCATCTTTGTCTTGTTTTCCAGTACAAAATTACAACCAAAAATAAATACATTTTCCTAAAAAGCAAAATTGCAAAAACATTTTTTGTAGTAGTTTTAAGTTAAAGTTCATTTCATTTTGTTAAAGCTTTAAGTAAATGTATTTTGTTTTATTGATACACGTTATTACTGGAAAACAAAGATAAGGAACCAGATTTTGCAGTAGCAACAATCAAAGGTAAAGAATTGGATACTATAGCAACAAACCCCATCAATTCCCCATTGATTCACTTAGGCAGTAACTGTATTATATGGATTCTTCTGTGGTTGTGTTGTGTTGTGGCAGTTGTCTGGTTCACACCTGTCCACCAACAGCACGTTTTGCACACAGAATCTCACACAAGCGTAAAATATGCGAACCTGACAGAAATTTGATTAACATAACAGCACATAACTCTGGCCCTGACAGTCTTCTCAAATTTAGCATGGATGCATAAATCTGTATAGATTTTCCTTCAGCTGCCTTTGCTCCAGACAGAGTACAGAGCTTAATTGCTGGTGCGTCAGAAGCTTTTCGACATTACAGAGCCTTTCTCTAATGTTATGTTCCTCCAGGGCAGGAGTTCAATCCAGGCTGTGAACCGTCTAAATATAACATCCAATATCCCAGCTGTCCCGTAGTGCCTCAAGTGAGGGTATTCATTTACTACAGAGCAGCCCGAGGCTTCCAGGTCTTTTTTATTAGACTTTTATATAGTTATTTTCATTTATTGTCTGCTTGATAGAAGAAAGAAGAACAAGTCAGAAAGCAATGCTCTTATTTAAGACATTTCAAGAGAGCTTATTGTCCTGATATGATTTTTTTTTTGAATCATAGTGTTAATGTCTTCTCTTTTTTTGGATGAGTTGAGTCAGTATAGGTGGACAAGACCTTTAAATAAATAGAAAATCATCCTAAAAGTGCTATTATAAAAACATGTACAATGGAATAAGCGTTTTTATACACCTTTATATATCTTAATAAATTAAAAATCCAATTAATGGCCACACACAGGACTGCTGAAATGACATGTAATATATCTGCAGTGCTTTAATGACAATTTCATTCACGTGTGAAAGACATTGGTTTTATTGCCACTTTCAGAGTGTTATATCAATTACTGTCAGTTCACGGCTACAGGTTTGTGAATGAACTCTGATATTTGATATCTGATATTTGACGCGCACCATATTAACATCTGCATTTTGTGATTCTCCTTTTCTAGTGAGATGTCAAGGCTTCTTTGTCTTTGTGTTTTCTTTTGAATGCTTCAGAGCTCATGGCTGTGCTGTCAGCACTATTCTCAGATGGCGTCTATGCAAATTTATGACAGTGATGAGCGCAGCATTATCAGATTCTGAGGTACTGAAGCATCAAAGGAGATGGAAATGATGTGGAAGAGGCAATTAAGAGCTTATAACAAATCACTCAAAACACGTTTTTTAATCCTAAGGGATGTCTGTATACAAACAATGGCTGGGGCAAACAGCTGATTAGTATATTTAAAAGTCTGTTTATTCAACAATCAATGCACAGCCATCAGCATTCATTCACAAATGTATTAATAATTTTAAAATAATGTCTTTGATTTGATACACTGCAAAAAACTTGTCCTTTTCACAGTTTTTTTCTTGTTTTCCAGTAAAAATATCTAAATATCTTTAAAATAAGATACAGTGTCGGTGCCAATAGCCTTGTCGTTAGTGCACTGACATACAGCACAACTGCGCTCGCGGCGACCCGAGTTCGATCCCGTCTCGTGGTCCTTTGCCGATCCTGCTCCTCTCTCTCTCCACCCAATGCTTTCCTGTCAACTCTATACTGTCCTGTCCAAATAAAGGCATAAAAAGAACATGAATAAATCTTTAAAATAAGATACAGTACCATTTAAATGTTTGAGATCAGTAATGTTGTTTTAAAAAAGTATTTTATGCTCCCCAAGGCTGCATTTATTTGATCAAAAATATAATAAAAATGGTCAAAAAAAAAAATAATTACCACAAATTGTTTTTCAATTTTAATATATTTTAAAAGTAATTTATTACTGTGATGGCAAAGCTGAATTTTCAGCAGTCATTACTCCAGTCATATGATCATTCAGAAATCATTCTAATATGCTGATTTGGTACTTATTATTATCAATGTTGAAAACAGTTGTGCTGCTTAATATTTTTGTGGAAGCCGTGATACATTTCAGGCTTCTTTAATGAATAGAAAGTTCCAAAGATCTGTATTTATTTGAAATTGCAATTTTCTGTAACATTATAAATGTCACGTTTATCAATTTAATGCATCCTTGCTAAATACAAGTAATAATACATTTCAAAACTAACAATCTACTTACCCCAAACTTTTGAAGGGTAATGTACATTTACCTTTAAAGCAAAATAATTTAAGATAATACTTTTTTTTACCCCATTGGGAAATCAAATAGTATGTTTTCTTGTAAATCCAAAACATCAATGTAATTTTTTTTAAGTGAGAATAACAAGAAAAAAATAAATAAATACAAAATATGTAAGCTTAAAACAACAAAAACTGCACCAAAAAAGCCAGTTTGCCTGTCTGTTATGTGCTGTTATTTATTCACCGTCTGCAATGCGTGGGGTCATCCACGGATACATAAGCTCCTTTTCTACTTGACGCACACGCAAAGAAATCTAAAAGATTGATTGTGCTTGTTTCCGATTCGGAGCCCTGCAGCGAAGAGTTCAGGTGTTAATGTGAATTGATGCGTCTAATTGCTGTCCTCCGTGAGCCCCTCTGGTCTGGGGGCACCGGTCCTCTCTAGGGGGATGGGGGTTGATCGCACGGCACGTTTAGGAGCAGAGAATCAGGACTTGTAATTCCAATTTAACACTCCCATTTTCCTCCCTTTGTGTTCTTTCTCCCTCGCTGTTCCAGCTGCAGTGCAGAGATTGCAGCCGAGACTCCCGTCCGATTGTCGCGTGAGAAGAATGACGTCACTGACATCACCGCTCCCCAGCCCAGCCATCAGTCTGCCCACGTTGCCATGACAACGTCGGCCTGCGGAGAGGAGGCTTGCACCGAGCCAGCGGGACAACGGGGGAAAGCGGCGACAGAATGCGTAAGGAATGCTGCCGTCTCACGCACACCTCTGCATATTATCACCTCTGAACGAGGACAGCGGCAGCAGCTGTCATGCATATACAGGAATGTGATCAAGGTGCATGGGAGGCTGAGGTTGCAGGGGAATCTGCACGGTAGAGGCGACTGCAGACATGCAGCGGAGCGCACAGAGCCGCAGCTAAGAGCAACACGCAGGGAGGATTAGAGTGAGGTTTCATGGTGGTAACTGCTTTATGTTTCTTCTGTACTGTATGTCAGGTTGTGTGTTGATGCTCTCTGCTGCTTAAGATGCCGGCCAGCTCTTCATTGCGCCACACTCATTCACGCCATACGACTGGCTGTATGTTTTTTAAGGTTAAAGGTGATATCGAGGAACGCTGGCATTCATGTGTAATGTTGCTATGATTCATTGGTCAGCCGTTGTACACAGATGCTTCTTCTGCCTCTGCATTTCTGTGCGTCTTTAATTAAGATGAGAGCTGCCTTATTAATAATTCTGTACGTCACCTGAAGCCATAGTGTCTTGTTTCTCGTGCATTGATAACACTTGAGAACCTAATGCTGTCGAGTGACCTTTTCAGGGTTTTACACCATAGATGTGTGTTTGTAGCAGATGCATTTGAAACACAATGTTACTGATTTAGAAATGTCATTTTGGAATCGCAGAGGTTTAAAAGGTGAAAGGTTATCAGTTGTGTCAGTTGAGGCAGACGTACAATGTGGCAGAGTTAAGAGTGAAACAAATTTAGACTGGAAAATAAAGTGATTGACTTGATTTTACACTTTATTGGATCACAAAAAAATATTACAGGTGTTTGCAGGGATCGTTCAAATAGATGATCTTGGTGATTTTAGCCAAAAAGGACAGTTGTGTGAGGAGTGTAGCTATTTCTTTTCATAGTTTCTCTCTGTAGTTCATAGTTGTTCCAAGGTTTTTTTTGTTTTTTTTTTTTTTTTTTATGAAATATTGCAAAGACAAATTTTTGGTCATACTTTATATTAAAGGGCCTTAACTACTATGTACTTACATCAAAATATAACTACAATGTACTTATTGTGCTCATATTGTATTGCAAAACACTTCTGCTGCTACTGAGGTGGGATACGGGTAAGGTTAGGGACAGGTTTGGTGGTATGGGTAGGTTTAAGGGTGGGTTAAGGTGTAAGGGATGGGTCAACAGTGTAATTATAAATGTAATTACAGAAATTAATTACTGATTTAATTACATGCAGGTATTTTTTAAAATATAAGTACAATGTATGTACAGAATAAGTGCATTGTACCAAATGATTCATTTAAATGCAAGTACATAGCAGTGAAGGCCACTTGATATAAAGTGGGACCCAATTTATTTATTTCAAATAGCATCTGTAGGTATGTTATTTACAATAAGATTAGGAAGGGTTAGGAAAGCACTTCCTTAGGAAAATTCGGACTGACTTTGTTCTGAGTAACATGAAAGATATTTTGAGGAATGTTGGTAACCAAACAATTTTGTTTACCATTGACTACCATTTCATGGACAAAAAACAAAAAAGACTTTTCTCAAAATGTTATATTTTATGTTCCACAGAAAAAGTAAGTCACACAGGTTTGGGAGCAACATGGGGTTGAGCGAATCATGACAGAATTTCCAATTTTGTATGAACCGTCCCAAAAATAGTGACTTTAAAACATCCGGCAGGCCAGATTTTATGTCTTTGGAGTCTGTCAGTAGACTTTTTAATAAACAGTAAATGGGCATGAAAAGCCACAGCAAAGAATTTTCCACTTACCACCACAATATATTAAAAGCTTTGGTAATATTACTCCCTCTGGATGTACGGTAATGCAGTGACTCTGATCGATGTCTGAAACAGTTAGTGGTTCCATTAATTCTCATATGTGCTTAGGGATCAAATCTGCCTTCATTGAGGTTTTACACTGTTAAACTCTCCCCTTACACACACACACATATTTCAGACCAGTGCTCTGCCATGTGCACTGTTGATTGACAGATCTCCATCCTATCAGCAGGTTTCTGGGGCGGGCTGCAGACGCTCCAGCTTGGACGCGGCCTATGAGCTGGCTGAGTCAGTGAGGGCCCAGCGTGAGTGCCGCCTGCGGCCTCACTACAGCGACCCCATGCCTGCCGACGCCACCAAGCGTAAGCAGCTGGAGATGAAGATCGCCGCCGCAGCACGTTTGCACATTCACCGCAGAGACAGGGACAGCGGTAAGACTCTTTCAGCTGCACTAAGCTTTGCTCACAGTTCTTGCTGTAAGTAAACTTAACTCGTGTCCTAGATTTGTACTGACAATGCTTCATTTAAAACAGGCTTGTCTTTAACCCAAGGGTATCACTTTAGTTGTTATTATGAGACTGCTTTTACTAAAACCTGGCCTTAGGTGGCTTTTACTGTAGGTCCGTCACATGCATGACCTCTACCCTGAGGACTGCTTTTATCTTTCTGCACCACAGCAGTTTTTAGATGTAAAGGCAAATACATATCTAGTATCAAATTAGGGGTGCACAGTATACTGTATCAGCACCATATTGGTTATTTTCCATTATTTGTCATTTTTTTAAATGTATTGTTATTACCAAACATTGAAATATTTAATTGTTTCTTAGATAATCATGTAGCACTAACTTAAAAGAAATAGTGATAGATTATGGCAGAGCACAGTCCTTATTATTATGAGCAGTTATGTTATTCTATTTCAAACTGGATCATTTGTTATAGAAGATTTATGATTATAGATGATAATTTGGTGGTTTCTATTTATCATTTCTCATGTATTTTACCACTTAGTGTAAACAAGAGGCTATTTGTTGCTATTTACACTACCATTCAAAGGTTTCGGGTCATTAAGTTTTTTTTTTTTTATGAAAGAAATTAATATTTTTATTCTGCAAGGATACATTAAATGAACTAAAATGCCAATAAAGATATTTTTACAAAATAATTATATTTAAAATAAATGCTGTTCACTTGAACAGCAACACATAAAAAAATGTATCACGGTTTCCACAGAAATACTGTACTAAGAAGCACAATTGTTTTCAACATTGATAATAATAAGAAATGTTTGAGCAGCAAATCAGCATATTAGAATGATTTCTGAAGGATCATGTGACACTGAAGACTGGAGTAAGGGCTGCTAAAAAATCAGCTTTATCATTATAGGAATAAATTACATTTTAAAATATATTAAAATAAAATTGCATTTTAAACTGTAATGTAACTATAATGTTGTAAATTTTTTTTGATCAAATAAATGCTGTCTCACTTACTTCAAAAACATTCAAAGATCGTACCGAACCCAAACTTTCGAATGGTAGTGTACACTATCAGTATTTAACATTTTTTTATACTCAGTGTAAATTTAGCACTGCCATGGTAAATTCATGGGGATGTTTTAAAGTTCAAAACACGTCAAATGCATTGTCTTAAATATTAAAATATCTAAGTAAATTTTTGCAGATTTTTCTGGTCTCATTTTGTTTTACCTCTACTGTTCCAGTGCAAGTGATTTTAAAACTAACATTTTAAGGTTTTTTTACAGTTTGATTAGACTTTTTTTATTATCTGTATGTAATTAATGTAACTATTGTTATGAAATTCTGAGAGCTGATCTTCAGAGGTTTGTTTGTTCTTTGTCATCAGTGCCAGGCACAGCCAGGGGCCGCTCGGAGCCCAGAGGTGAGGAGAGGAGCAGGGGCCTGGGTATGATCCGCTCAGCACAGCACCGCTGGAGTACCATCAGCAGCCTGAGCGCAGACAGCGGTGTGGTAGGCTTGAGCGATGAGCGTGAAGATGAGGAAGAACCCCGTCGCACCCGCCACAGTGCCGGAGCCGAGGTAGAACGTGTGGACAGCGGCATCGGCCCTGGATTGGCTCGGGGCTGGAGGAGACCCTCGCCGTCCCTCAGGGCCTGGGACGCTCAGCAGCCCTGTCCCGACTGTGGACACAAAGAGGGGGCCCGCGAGGAAGGCATGTGTGAACGCTGCTCCAAGCTACGCACAGAGCGCAAAGAGGCCATCCTAGAGTTTCTCAACACTGAGTCGAGTTATGGAGAGGACCTGCGCATCATCAAGGAAGAGTTTTACTGCCCCATGCAGAGTGCAGGGCTGCTCACAGCAGAGCAGCTGGCCGTGGTCTTCAGCAACGTTCAAGAGCTCATTGATGTCAATGACAGGTTCACAGAGCACCTGCAGGACAGCATTGATCAGGCTTTTGATCGGGTAAGGAACGCTAGTGATGGAGTGACATTTTTCCAGGCCAGTGGCCATTTCAACATTAACATAACAAGTGTCAGTTCCAGAATCTACTGATTAGAAAAATTCTGGGGAATTTTAGGAAATCATTAGACCTGTGGTTCTCAACTGGTTTGGGCATGGGCCCCACATTTTCGCATGGTCACCCACTTTTTTAGGATATATATATATATATATATATATATACAGGTGCATCTCAATAAATTAGAATGTCGTGGAAAAGTTAATTTATTTCAGTAATTCAACTCAAATTGTGAAACTCGTGTATTAAATAAATTCAATGCACACAGACTGAAGTAGTTTAAGTCTTTGGTTCTTTTAATTGTGATGATTTAGGCTCACATTTAACAAAACCCCACCAATTCACTATCTCAACAAATTAGAATACTTCATAAGACCAATAAAAAAAACATTTTTAGTGAATTGTTGGCCTTCTGGAAAGTATGTTCATTTACTGTATATGTACTCAATACTTGGTAGGGGCTCCTTTTGCTTTAATTACTGCCTCAATTCGGCGTGGCATGGAGGTGATCAGTTTGTGGCACTGCTGAGGTGGTATGGAAGCCCAGGTTTCTTTGACAGTGGCCTTCAGCTCATCTGCATTGTTGGGTCTGGTGTCTCTCATCTTCCTCTTGACAATACCCCATAGATTCTCTATGGGGTTCAGGTCAGGCGAGTTTGCTGGCCAATCAAGCACAGTAACACCATGGTCATTGAACCAGCTTTTGGTACCTTTGGCAGTGTGGGCAGGTGCCAAGTCCTGCTGGAAAATGAAATCAGCATCTCCATAAAGCTTGTCAGCAGAAGGAAGCTTGAAGTGCTCTAAAATTTCCTGGTAGATGGCTGCGTTGACTGTGGACTTCAGAAAACACAGTGGACCAACACCAGCAGATGACATGGCAGCCCAAATCATCGCTGACTGTGGAAACTTCACACTGGACTTCAAGCAACATGGATTCTGTGCCTCTCCACTCTTCCTCCAGACTCTGGGACCTTGATTTCCAAATGAAATGCAAAATTTACTTTCATCTGAAAAGAGGACTTTGGACCACTGAGCAACAGTCCAGTTCTTTTTCTCCACAGCCCAGGTAAGATGCTTGTCTCTGGTTCAGAAGTGGCTTGGTAGCCCTTTTCCTGAAGACGTCTGAGCGTGGTGACTCTTGATGCACTGACTCCAGCTTCAGTCCACTCCTTGTGAAGCTCTCCCAAGTGTTTGAATCAGCTTTGCTTGACTGTATTCTCAAGCTTGCGGTCATCCCTGTTGCTTGTGCACCTTTTCCTACCCAAATTCTTCCTTCCAGTCAACTTTGCATTTAATATGCTTTGATACAGCACTCTGTAAACAGCCACACCTTTCAGTAATGACCTTCTGTGAGTTACCCTCTTTGTGGAGGGTGTCAATGTTAGTCTTCTGGATCATTGCCAAGTCAGCAGTCTTCCCCATTGTTGTGGTTTCAAAGAGCAAGAGATACCCAGAATTTATACTGTATGGATGGTCATTTATTGAAACTCAAATGTAAATATTCTAATATTTTGAGATACTGATTTTTGACTTTCATGAGCTGTAAGCTCTAATCATCAAAATTAAAACAAAAAAACTTTAGAAATGTTTTACTTTACATGTAATGAATCTAAAATATATGAAAGTTTCACTTTTT
Organism: Schizothorax lantsangensis; assembly: GCA_027422415.1. Lineage (NCBI taxonomy): Eukaryota > Metazoa > Chordata > Actinopteri > Cypriniformes > Cyprinidae > Schizothorax > Schizothorax lantsangensis. The sequence goes on from CM049848.1 coordinate 21,672,596, forward strand.
GAAATAAGTTACAAGAAAAAATGAACTTTTTCACGACATTCTAATTTATTGAGATGCACCTGTATATATACTGTATATATTAGGGCTGTCAGTCGATTGCATCTGAAAAAAAATTAATCTAATTAATTACGTGATGTGGCGATTAATTAATCTAATTAATCGCAAACTAAATTTGGCTTTGAAAATACCCACAAAAAATAATTTAAAGCATTATTGTGTTAAATGTGAAAAGTATCAAGTAGACATTAAATAGTAGCTTTAAAAAAATTAAACACAATTTTTTACACATAAATGTTTAGGCTACAACAGCCTAACATAAACCTATGGAACATAGAAGAAGATGATTTGAGAAACATCTCAGTATTTATTGTTCATGCAATGAAAGTCATTGGTAACCAAAACAGCTTTGTTATACAACATTCTTCAAAATACCTTCTTTTATGTTCCACAAAAGAAAGTAAGTCATACAGGTTTGAATTGACATGAGGGTGAGACTTTTTATTTCGTAACATGTTATGAAAATGACTATAGAATAATGACACTGACATTAAGCCTGACAACATCTCAGATATTGCAGATATTGAATCAAGACAGCGTGTTTTTCTCAGGCACTCTTTACTTAATCTGCATGTACTTAAAATGACAGAAGTGTCAACAGCTTTCATGCACGTCTTTCAAAATAAAAGTCTCACATCAGAATATTTAGAATAACTTTTTTTGTTGTAGATGTTGTTTCTTTAACTGTACACTCCGTGACCCACGCAGAACGGTCTTACGACCCACCAGTTGAGAAACACTGCATTAGACTGTATATTAAACTACAGTATATATATTTAGTGAGGATGCATTAAATTGATCTAAAGTGACAGCAAAGACATAAATATGTCAATATTTATTGCATATATTTAAATGCAATGTTTCTTCTATTTCAAATAAAAACTGTTCTTTTGAACTTTCTATTCATTAAACATTTCTGTAATCCTGAAAAAAAAAAATCTATAACTGTCTCTTCAAAAATATTAATCAGCACAACTGTTTTCAACACTGATAATAAGAAATGTTTCTTGAGCACCAAATCAACATTTTAGAATAATTTCTGAATGATTATGTGTCACTGAAGACTGGAGTAATACCTGCTCAAAAAAAAGTAATGGCAATGGTAAACCTAAATTAAACAGTGACTGTTTCCCCACAGGGCGATGAGGACCTGCAGACTGTGTGCATTGGAGAAATCTTCTTGGAGTTTGTCAACATGCTTCCAGCGTTTCAGACCTACTGTCTGCAGCAGTCCACATCTGTGAACATGCTCAACACACTGGAGAAAGAAAAAGAGCTTCTTAGGTACACATAATATATAATATAAACTGCTTAACTGGTTTTCCACTGTCATTCAGTGTTACAAACAAAGGTAGTTAAGCATCAGTTAGTAGGTCTTTTCAAATATAATCCTTCAGGATTGTACATGCACTATGCACTTAATATTTCACTAGCTTCACCATTAAGAACAGCGACAACCATGATTGGTTATGTTCGCCTGTGATTGGTTCATGCGATAAATCCTGTCTCTTGTGTTTGTGTGCATTTGCGATTCAGTTTGAATGAACAATATAATGGCGTTAATGGGAAGACTAATTTAAAAAAATAAGTAATCAACTTGCACACTTAGATATAACCACTTTGTTACATCAAAATAATGCGTAAAATGGCATGAAAACATGATCTGTGGGAGTTTTTAGTGAGTAATCAGCTTGATAAAAGTAAATCTGTGTCTGTGACCAATATTTACCTAGCTTTGATGACTGATGACCTGAGTCATTAATATAATTAATAATAAGTAATTAATATAATTTATATTTATGTATATATAGTCTATAACATTGATCATGTTAACTATTAAAAAGAATAGCTGAACATAAGTTCACAAATAAAATATGTTGTTTAAATTGTTACTGCCTTGAGTTATTTTGGAATAAATGTAAAATGCTTAAAAACACATCTTAATGAGATTCATACTTGGCTTTAATAAATAAAGTATTGATTACATTGTTAATGTAAAAATATAAAACAGAATTGTTTTCTTTTTCTAATAGTGAAAGCAATGTTTATTTAAACGAGAAAATGTGACTGGGACATGAATTTACATTTGATCAAAAAAAATCATATCTTTGCCGCTTCGTTTCAGAACGCCACCGCACACCACTGAGATGTGTGTGTGTGTATACATACATATAACATATATGTGTGTGTGTGTGTGTGTGTTTATGTTTATACATGTAAGAAATAACTCTAGTTTTTTTGTTTAAATGTTGTGTTGTAATTTGTAAAGTGGTTAAAGGCTTTTTTTTATTGCCAAAATCAAGTTTTTTATTAGGTTTTTATTTTGCAATAATAACTGGAAATTAAGCCATAATTTCATAAACTAGCTAGATAACTTGATGACATACTTAAATCAGCACCAAAAATGTATACCCACAATGTTCAATACATCACAAAATGTTTACGTTTGCAGTGCGTAGTGACCAGTAAGCCTAGTGACAGTGAAGTAGCCCAGAACTCTTGCATGTTATGTATGCAATATGTGACTCAAGTTGAAAGTATATGAAAGTTTGCTCCTTTACATCCCTCAGGATATTCCTCGACGTGTCCCAGAATGACAACACAGCACTCAGGCGCATGAACCTGCGCTCCTTCCTCATGGCGCCGCTTCAGCGTGTGACCAAGTACCCATTACTGTTAAGTCGCATCAGCAAGGTCACCAACGAATGTCACCCAGACTACTCCCGCTTAAAAGAGGCCAAGAGCCGCGTGGAGTCCCATCTAGAGCACATCAACATGAAGACCAAACAGGAGGGAACCGCCACATGGTCCTTGCGCTCCTTCCGGCGCGACAGTCGCAAGAACCGAGAAGTCATTAACATTGAGATGAGAGAGCTGTCGATGAAGACAGTGGGCTGGACGCGAGAGAGCACACGCTTCATCATGGAGGGGCCACTCCAATTGGCGCAGCCCGCCGATGGCCAGTGGCTTAAGAAAGGAAGCAAATCCCTCAAATTCCAGAACGTTCAGAGTTTACTCATGGTATGCACCCTGCGCAACGCAGACACAGTGACTGAAGGGAGTCTGGAGACCTCAGAGACGGTGCAGGACAGTGTACTGGTGCTCATCAAGGACAAGAGCAGCGGGAAGTTTACTGTGTTACGGGAGCCAATCTGTCTGGCGAACTGCGTGGTGTCCGCCGACGCCGACTGTGAAGAAACCTTCGAGGTGCTGGACATCCGACGCGAGGCCTTCGTTTTCCGTGCCTCCGACAAACCTCGCACTCAGCAGTGGTTTCGTCAGATCAAGAGATACGCTTGTGATTTGGGATCCTGGAGAAAGAGACGCAACGCTCTCCCTAATATCATGATTAACACAACCCAGAGCCGGTCATGAGACTGAACCCTTTGCAACACATCCCTCATCCCTTCCCAGCATAACTCTGATGTAAATAATAATAGAAAATCAATATTTTGTTGAGCGAACAGTATTTGTGTGGGGGAACCGTATCTGAGTAGATGTTTCTCCACCAATGGACTTTTAAATCGCAAGGTTTTACTGTGATTTGACTGAATAGTAATATAGACTACAAGAGGGCACTTTGTATGAGTGGAAATAAAGTAAATGACATTTGGGAAGAGGAAAAATCCACTGTCAAGCAAAAAGTAATGCCCTTTGGCATACCAAAATGAGGGCCTTGTTAGGCGCCTCTCTGCTGCACTTGTAAAACACTGATTGTACAACCAGTTTTCTACTGAGAAGAAATGTTCAGTTGTGAAATGGTATTTGTGATAAGCATGAGGGAACATGTTTGTGAGTGGATGGACTTTTTAGTAGCACAACAGAGTGGAAACCTGTGTTTTGTGTGAGGACTGAGGTAAAGATGTTTTGTTTTTGGATCATTGTAATTCCCTCTTCCTCTCTCTTCCGTTAGCATCTATTCCCACTGCCATTCAGGAGCAGTTCTCATTTTTGTATCACTGTGCTGGTTTACAAAACAGCAATAATCTTTATTGTATTATGTAGCGGCAGCCGAGCTGTTTTTATTCACAGGTATCCATATTCTTGTGATCGGTGATTTTTTGGTATGTTTTCTCCACAGTCTAATGAGGGTGTAGCATCAAGTATTATCATTGCCACATTAATGGTTGTGCTGAAACCATCTGTGGCTATACAAGTTCTTCAATTAGAAAAATGTCAATTGGATGTTTTCCCCCCAAAATTATGTCACTTATAATTACAATTCTGGTTTTCTTTGTGATCTCTGAGGGGGAGAAAATATGTGCCTTTGTTTCTTTGATACTGAATGAGTCCTTAGTACTATTTTGTTCAAGTTTTTCCTCTACTTTTACCCACGAATCCGGCCTTATGTCAAATTGAGAAAAGGATGTATAATTTTTCAGTAGCTGCTATTATATTCTGGCTTCCCATTGATATACAGACTGTGCTTTATGACAACTCGTTAAATGTTAACCGTTTTTGTTTGATGCACTTTAATATGAAGGTCCTAAAACTGGAGCGAGGACGTTGTTCTGCAGTTTACAAAGCTTTACTGTACTTTGTTTTAAAGATTGTTGTAGCTTTAAGAGAAAAAAGAACCACAGTTGACTTCAGCAATAGCAATCAATCACAGTCATCCTGGTCTCTGTATGTTTAAAGTCAATACTGATGGATAGACATTGTCACTATCACTGGATTTAGGCGTTTAGGTTTCAACATGAATATTTACTGTTTTTTCCAATGGCATTGATACTGTTAGAAATATCATACTGTAGCTTCCACATTACACAATGAAAAGAGTTGAACCTGCCAGGACTGAGAACTGAGACCAATCAAGCTGTTAAATACTTTTTTTCCATTCTTAAAAATCCTAATTTAATATTTTTTTGTTGTGTAAAATATTGTGAATTACAATTAAAAATGACGAATATCCATCTCTCTCAACTGACTCCATATTTTCTGAGAACATTATTCCGAGTGTGAATCTTTATTACATGACATTAGTGAACAAGCGAATGTTTTCCCAGTGAAAAGAGAAAGTTGAAAGTTGAACCACCACATGAACAGGCATTTCAAATGCAAATACTCAGAAAAGTTAAGAAATCTCTCTCTGAGAAATCTGTCTTTGAGGAGAAACAAAGAACACAAAGCATTAACCATTTTAAGTAAAAGCCCCCCAAAAACCCTGAAAGAGCAGATAAAACATGCACCCACAAAGAAGCCACAATAAGAAGAGCAGTAAAAAGTCAATGCACTAAGAATCCACAAACAAAATAGGAAGGAACATAAAAGTTGCCATAAACCTTTACAAAGGAAAACAAATGCATTGTCAGTTTGTCCTTTGAAAACATTTGTTTGGAAGGTTTTAGTGTTATTTTTCCTGAAACGACACTATCTGCAGGTTTAGCATGCAACAACATAAGAGCCAGAACAAAAGGAAAGAAACATATGAACCGAAAAGCAGAAGTGCATGTCAAATATGCACTAATAAATCACTTTGATCGCAAGTATTAATCCAAAAATTAACATTGTCATTATTTAGTCATCCTCATGTAGTTCCAAACCTGTATAACTTTCTTCTGTGCATCACAAAATAAGAGATATTGAAGATGTTCACAGTGGTTTTTCTCCACATAATTAAAGTCAATGGTGTCCAAAACAACACTAGACACTTTTGACTTTGTATGGACAAAAAATATCGCGTTCCCCAGAAGAAAGTAAGTCAGACAGGTTTGGACCGACATGAGGATGAGTAAATGTTAATTATTGGATGAACTGTCTTTTTAATGGAGACATACATGAAAGTATAAATATGTACCAACAGCAAACCAGTGGTGTAGGAAACCACTAGATGACTTAAATATTTAATATGTATTTACGGCATGAAACTAAACATTTTGGCACAAGTTTTAAATTTATCTTCATGTACACCTTAGCAAGATACCATTAACATGTGATTTGAACTGTTACATTCAAGAAAAGCGCTTGGGTACAAAACACGATCTAATAAATCAATGAGCAAAGGTGTGTATGAAATGTAATATTTATGTAGTTTAACATTAAGAAAATGTCTTGATGTCTCGACTGGACATAAAGCCATAAAACGGGCACAGAACTTCTGTTTTTAACAGCATTTTTATGTATCTCCCACCCCAAAAAAGTTATTTTTCCTTCTTGTTTGACTGTACAAGAGAGATGGCTGAGAAAAAACCTCAATAATAGTAAAAGGCATCCAATCAAAAAAAAAAAAAAAACAGGCAAACAAATGCATCTGTGCATAAGCATCTCTCAAAAGTGAGAAAGAGAAGATCTCCCCACTAAAATCTGAACTGATCTCGGTCATGGTGGGCAGGTGGCTTAAAAGATACCGCCCAAGGCTGCTGGGGCTTCAAAACCTCCATTCCCTCCCCTCTTCCTCTCACCACCTGCTCGCAGACAGGTTTAACCACTCTTCCAGTCGTGGAGAATCCCAGCCAGGGTAGTGCCTCGCAGCCTCTTGCGTTCCCACACCGCCTCTACTTATCTCCTCCAGCCTCCTGCTCCTTGGCAAGGCCTCGGATTGAGAGATCGTACACCACCTCCTCGATCTTCTTCACATCGTACTTGAGGCCATCGTAGCGCTTGCGAAGAGGGTCGTTTTTTAAGTTGAGCAACCGGAAGCCAGAGTCAAGTTCATTGATAAAGTTTGAGATCCTAAGCGGACGTCCATAGTCCCCTGCGGTCACGCTGTTCACTGCCAGCCTGGACTAAATGGAAAAAAATGCAACAGATACATTGTGCTTTTAGTTTGATTTGTATTCTTTCCACTCTTGCTAAAGTTAATTTCACATCAAGGCGGCAAAATCCACAATAATGCCCCAAAATATCATAAATGAATGCCCTAACAGTATTAGTGGGATGCATGACTTGAAAATCTGAAAACAAATAAGAGGTCAATTTTGCCAAGCAATCAGTTTTGCTGCACAAAATTAACATTATGCCATGCTTGCTTCAACAGCACATATACTACAATTAATGGAAAGAGTTTGTATTAGGGATGTTGCAATATACCAATTCTGACAATGAACGGGGTATTTGACATTTGATTAATACTGCACATCTTTAATAATCTAGCGGCACGTTGTAACAATCTCAATGATATGCCAACACAGCAGGTAAGGGCTGTTCACATAGAACATATTTTTGCATTTCACTGTGCTTCTTTTCCACCGTTTTCTATGTAATTACGTGCTAGACTGACATGTTTGACCATTCTGATTACGACTTTTGTGACATTCTAAAACCATGACCCTCAAGTTAAAATAAGTTTGACTTTTTAAGAAGTGCATCAAAACCATACTTTTTTCATTCTGCAGCTCAAATCTCACATTGTTTTTATCACAACCATGCATGTGAATGGCCCTTAATTCTGGTTGCAACTTGTCATTAAATTCTACCAGTACCCGAAAAAAGTTTTTTAGATTATGAAAAAAATTAGACACCCAGTCTGCATTAAATATAGATCAACGGTAGGTTATTTTGGATAACTTTGTACAATTATAATTAAAAACTCGCTCACTATGACTCCCTACACTTGTAAGAGTGTGATTCATTGCCCAAAAAAGGGAAAACAAAAAATGAAGTTAAAGATGAATACAACTGATAGCATTGTTTTTTTCCCCAAAAAAATCTATTTGTAGATGTCGTAGTAATATTTTTAACGTGAATTCTACTATACACACATTCACTATGCGGTTATAACGTGGACACTATAACCGCATAGTGAATGTCTGATATTGTGAAAGCTATTATGTATATAACGTCTATCTTTGAAACACCTCTCGGCAGCAATTTCAGTCATTCAAGTACAGCTCCCATCTCTTTGAATGGGGAAACATTGAATAAAAAAAGCATAAAAAAGCTAATTTTTCAGGCTGCAGTCCTAAGTGTGCATCTTAGAACAATTACTGTTTCTACAGCAACCTGAGTTTCTAATGGCAGCTGCAGTGATGTGATGAATTTACTAATTGGCAAATGGCTCTTTTACTGAGAAGGCGGGATTATTCCACAATATTGTGTGTTACACTTTCTCCCATTCATAAGTGGTATCAGTACAACGTTTTTGTACATCAAAAGTCTTTGGATGTACATTGTCGCACCACGGGCCCTGCCCATTGGTGGTCATTCGCTTAATGGCTGACATCTGTGAACGAGAGCATTAAAGGGATAGTTCAACCAAAAATGAAAATTAGTCCAAGATTTACTCACCCTCAGGGCATCCTAGGCATGTCTGACATTCCTCTTTCAGACGAACACATTCAGAGTTATATTCCACATTGTCCTGTCTGTTCCAATCTGTATAATTGCAGTGAATGGTGCCCCTGTTTCTGAATCCTAGGATGCCTAGGATGCCCTGAGGGCGAGTAAAGGCCCGTTCACACCAAGCACGATAACTATAACGATAACTATATGGTTCTAAAAATCGTTCTCAGTATTAAAGAATAGCAGCGTCCACACCACAACTATAACGATAAAGGTACAGAGAAACGATATCGTTGGAATCACTTCCAGAACGATTTTTTTCCAGCTGATGAACGATAAAAACACTGACAGCCAATAAGAATCCATCCTGCTATAATGTGCTCGAGAATTTAAAGCGGCAGACGCACGTGCGCTTAGAATAAACAGATAATATCGTTCGCTGGTGTGGACGCAAATATAGTTATCGTTATAGTTATCTTTATCGTTATCGTGCTTGGTGTGAACGGGGATTAAATCTTGGGACTAATTTTCATTTTTGGGTGAACTATCCCTTTAAGTTGCGTCAAGAGCAAACAGATCCCATTATAATCACTGACACTTTCTACACTGGACACAGTATAAAGATACTTGTTCCATTTCTGATGTTCTCAAATACAACAGGACAAATGGAAGAGTAAAGAATGTTCATTTTGATGTGCCCAGTTTCTTCTTTGCATCTCTGTACAGCCTTCAGAAGGATCCCAGTGTCAGAAACAAGTGGATGGTTTCATTTTAATGACACAAACTTGCTGGCAATAGTGAGTGGACGGTGATACTGTTTCCTATGCAATAACTTTAGCCAATCAAAACAGTGGCTGCTTACTAAGAAGTCTTAAAGGACCCGCCCCTTATTTTATTAAAAGAGAACTTAAAGGAACACAGTTATTGGAATTTAATTTAATCCATGTCATGTTCCCTTTAATGTTAAAAGTTAACGTAAACATAAATGTTTAAATACAGTAGCAGGTATATTTATTCTACAAAAGATGATAAGATTGGTAGTTTGAATACATTTGAAAGGAAAACACTTACCAGCTCACTGGCCATAATAAGAACTCCTGCAAGATAGTCTTCCACATCCAAATGAAACCCTTTTTCTCTGTCGACTTCAACTACGTAAGTGTAAAGCAGAATTAATCTACAACAGTCTCTCAAGTATTCAAGATATACAATATAAATAAACATGAACATTACATACTGGCAAGTATTTTTGCCACTTCCTCACGTGTAACCAAGGACTCGCTTTCCAGGTATACCACAAAAGCTGCAAGGAAGGCAAGACGTTGAAGAACAAATCTCCAGTGTTCATGATACCTATGGAAAGATGAGGATGTCCCAGTCTTTAATATAATTATCAAGACAAGAAGCATGATCAATTCAATTACTGAGGGAAAAAAATATATATAGTTTAAGAGGCATCTACACAAACCGATAGTACTGTTCCACAGGGAACTTAGTTTTCAGCTCTCCAGTGTGGTTTCTTACAGTGCAGAACAGCTCTCTAGCCTTCAAACACTTGCTGGGAACTGGAGGAGGGAGTGAACATGTATTAGAAAAGACATTATGTAGACAAAAAGATCAAGTATTTTAACTTACTGTCTTTGAAACCACTTGGTTGATGGACACTTTGAAGAAGAGTGAGGATCTCTCTCGCTGTCTGCTCCAGAACTTGGACAACTTTTCTTATGTCCTACAGGAAGAGCATAGAAAGATGAGAGTCATCCGAGAGCACATATGGATAAAAAAGGAGCAAAATTCAAAAAGAGATCAGCAGTCTAGACTTTGACATCCATTGTACTTTATCATGTCTAATTCACAAGACACAAATGCCCTGTGACTGTATTACTGTGAATATTACTGATAAAGCAATATTTTATGCAGAGGTTCTGCGACTTCACGTTTTTTCCAGGAAACCTTTTTAACGTGTCAGTGCAGTTGTGTACCTCTCGAATATCTTGATCGGCACTCAGAAATCCTTGGATGTAGCTAAACATCTCCGTTACAGACATCTTCAAATGTGCTGGCTAGTGCGTCGCTCTTTACTGTGACCAGCTGCTCCAAAAAATATACACTATTTAGGCAGTGTATGGATGTAAACAAAGACTGTTTATTAGTCGTCGTGCTCGCGAACCAAACAGCCTGTAGTTATAATTGGAGTCATCAGCATGCACGTTAACATCGGCCCTTCCTCAGTTCGTCGCATTATAATGATGTAATGATCGTCTTTCTTGCTGCATGTTGCTGGTAATCCAGACGCCCTCTACTGGCTTTGCTCAAACTCAACTCAGTTTTTTTTTAATTCAGTTGTATTTCTCAAAATCATTAAGCTTTTGTCTCGTTAAGAAAAAAGAAGAATAAGAGCTCTGTATCTTTTGGTATTGATATATATAGTTTTTGTTTTTACAATGTTATTTTATATAAAGCCTATCTGTTCTATCTGTGATGTTTATGAATGTCTTATATTTCATTATTTTCTCTAACTTTCGAAGTGTTAAATCATTTGGACAATTTAATAATTAATTAAAATAATTATTAAAATAATAATAATAATAATAAAATTAGTGTGTGCAAAATAATCCCTATATAGATACAATTATACAAGAAATGTGAATAAGAAAGCTGAAAGATATGTTAAATAAAGTATAAACAGTGTTTTTTAGCCTGTAATTTAAAAAATACTTTTAAATAAGGATCTTTACTCATTCATTTTACAAATGCAGGCCTAATGAGTTGCACAACTGCTTTTATAATAACACACTTATTTATCAAGAACATGTACAGACTTAGGACAAATGTTTTGCTATTTTATTCCTCGTTTTTATGCATAGCATTTGTCTTTTTAAACAGATCAACTGTCTTCTAGATACGTCTAGTCGCATATTTATTATACATGTTTGTAGAAATACTATCTCATTCTCTAGTATCACTCCACTATGTTGTCAGTGAGAGTGTGGCTGTATCTCAAAACCTAGTGAGCCGCCTAGCTAGACCGCATTTCCTACTTCCCAAACATGCCGACCATTCCAAGCGCTTTAAAAGTGCCCTGCTATGCTGTCTAGGTAGAGGCTGCGCAATAGATTTAGGGGCAGGCCGCGAGAGTGACTTCCGGTGAGTGTTGCGTGGCTAAGCAGCTCTGATTGAGTTCAGCTTTTGCAGCAGCGAACAGACGCTCGTCTCACTGCCGCAGAACCAAATGAACGCCCTCATTTACCTTACCTCCAGACATGACAGCACTGAAATGATGCAGTATTTAGACATTCCATCCTCACAAAACATGGACACCATTCAGGGGAGAATATTAAAGGAGTGAATAACTGTTACCGACAGCACTATTTGATACTGAATCGTTAGCTTAGCTGGCTAGCAGATAGATTTTCAGTGTTTGCTGCTGGGTGGTGTTGCCCGAGGCCGGACACCAGCGATGGGAATCATTTTCACAAAATTATGGAGGCTTTTTAACCACCAAGGTACGTAAAATAGTGTATTTTTAAACATAATTCGATCACATTCAGTTTAAATATTGACTGGCTATATGGATTTTTACTAGCCAGCCTAGTAAAGTGTCTGCTAACCTGCTGCTAGTTTCGTTTTAAAACAGCGATGCTGGTGCTTATATACGATTAAAATATTTATAAACATGTTGTAAATACAAAAATATTCTGAGAACGTATGTCATTACATTAAAACAGTCGATAAGACTTCAATAAACCTGCCTAAGATGGTTCAGGACTGGCTGTTGACAGGTAACGTTACTGAGCTGTCAGGTTCAGGCTCTGTTTATGGAGGTTGGAGCCCTGATATCTTATTTTTTTACTTACTGATAGATAATTGTTGTGTAGCGTCAAACTCTGTGACGCACTTATGTAATTTTCATATAAGAATAAAAGAGGTTGAACATATTTATTGGCATTTTACCGTTATATATGAGTATTGTTATATTCCCCTATGCAATGACATGTTTCTGGAAATACATAAAACTTACCAACTGAGGTAATACCAATATAAAGTGAATGTGAAAGTCAGTTGTCAGCACTGAGAACAGATTAACCTGTTTATTCACCAGTAGGTATCCTTATGAAGCAAAAAGTGAAACACCCATTGCAGCACTCTTTGCTTTTTAAGCCTGATCATGTGTGCCTCTTTCCTCTGTGATTGTGCATGCTGGGCATTTTGCAACACTGGTCAGCCTGTGTGTCTGTGACAGTGGTGTAATCCTCAAAGCACTGGGTTTTGTGTCAGCATTACTTGTTACACACGTCCATGTGATAGCCAGTGGTGTGGGATATCCATAAAGCATAATCTTGTTTGAAAGATTTGCACATCAGTGTATGAGGCATTGAGCATGTGCAAATTGTAACATAACCCAGTGGAACATTTCTTTTCGGTTCTCACCTTACTCATTAGGTGAACAGATCATTGTGATATGGGAGCCTTGTAACGTGAGAGTTTGAGACTGATGCCTACAGTCAGATGCAGCACCATCATTAGTCTGTTTTATTTATTTTTGTTTAGATTAAGTAGCCTTTAGTAAGTCATTAAAGGTGACTTATTATTATTCAAAAGTTGGGGGTCAGTAAGATTTTTAATGTTTTCGAAAGAACTCTCTTATGCTCAACAAGGCTGCATTTATTTGATCAAAAATACAGTAAATATTGTGAAATATTATTACAATTTAACAGAATGGTTCTCTATTTTATTATCTTTTTAAATGTAATTTTTTTTATTGATGGCAAAGCTAAATTTTCAGCATCATTACCTTCAGTGTCATATGATCCTTCAGAAATCATTCTAATACGTTTATGCTGATTTACTGCTCAATAATCATTTCTCATTATTACATTGAAAACAGTTTTGCTGCTTAATATTTTTGTGGAAAATGGTGCTTTTTTTCCCCAAAAAATAAAATTTTACTGAGCCCAAACTTCTAAACTAAATCTTTTCATGCCTAAAACACACATCCATGTTTTGTTGTCCATGTTTTGCATCACACTGCTGCATTGCCACACACAACTGCTTAAATTCTTTCAAAACATTTTATGCAATAGACAGAAGTGATACGATGATATAATCAGAGCCTGTGAATTGGTAGATTCTAAACCCTTCATGCACGCTTTGTACCCCTTTGATTTTTCTTTGTTTATTCCTCAGTTTCATGTCTGTTCTTGTTCAGGGTCGTATGAAACTTTCCAGGAACAAACTTTGAGAATGTGAGTGTAAGGTTTCTTTGAAATGTCTTTAGGTTAGATGTTGTGATAGTTGACACTGCAAATGAAATCCCGCACTGTGATGAACCGGCTAGTTTTGTCTCTTTGTTTTAGTTGTCAGCTTTGTGCATTACGTTTGTATATTTATGTAGTGTGTTATTGCCTTGCAAATGAAACATTTTTCTGTGACATCTACAAATAATCAAGTTGCCTGGCTGGTTACATAGATTAAGATTTGTTGAAATTTCACAAATTACATGTGATAGTCATGGGAACTATAATAGTTTAGTCATATTTCACAGTTTTCAAAAAAAAGAAAAGTAAAAGCTTATATTAAAGTTGGATAATTTACAGATATCATTCCTTTTTTTTTTTTGATCTTGTCATGCCTTTATAAGCTCAGCTAGAAAGAGAGAGCCGGAACCGTGTCACTCCAGCCATCTTTTTAAATCTAAATGTCAACACAGTTGTATATTTGAAAATGATACACCTCACGTTTGTCCCATTTAGCCATGATCTTTTCTGCTACAAAGAAAAGGAATTAGTTTTAAGGTATTTTGTATATTCTTGTGAATACAAGGAATGAGAAAGCAAAACATTTCATTGAAGTACTAAAGCTCATAAAATACAATACACCCTAACCTTTGGACCTTCTTTGGCATGTGAATGCTTAGCTGACATGATGATTATATCAGCCTTAAATTCTGAGTGTCATCAGTTTCACAGCGTCTTGGGAAAAGCATCTCTTTGGAATGCTTTTATTTGAGCTTTTCCTCTTTTGTTTGTTATTTTCAAATTAAATGGCCCAGTCTAACAAGAGCAAGATCTTATCTACAGAATGGTCTTTTGAGAGTCAGAATAAACAAGTTTCTGTGTCCCCAAAAAGGACAGTGGTCTATCATACTGGTGACTCATTTTGTAACGCATCTAAATGGGTGTGTCTGAATGTCCTAAGCCCCTTTCACACAGAGATTCCGGAAAATACACGGGTAATGTGTTGCGGCATTTGTTCCCGGATCGTCAGATTTGCTGCATTCACACTGCCAGTGATTTTCCGGAATCTGTGCGTGCATTCACACACAAACCGTAAAGATCCCGTAAAGACACGTGACCTTTCATGTGACGTGTATAATGCGCCGCTCACCATTTCACTAAACTGGAGAATGATTTCAGCTTCAGCGCGGATAGTGAGGAGCTCCCTGATCGCTGCTTCATTCCAGTTTACATATTTTTCGTCGTGAACGTTGATCTGCCTTCAAAACACCCGGTAAAACAGTCGAACGATAAAGTGCGTCATTACTACGACGCACCCTTTACGGCATTGATCCGGCTTTTGTTCACACAGCGCTCGTTCCGGGACTTGTTACTAGGTCCCAACGGGATCAATATTAATGACGTGTTTGCGTTCATACAGAAGGCACTCCGGCAATTTTCCGGGACCAACGTGCAGTGTGAATGGGGCTCTTGAATACCTAATGCAGGTGACGTGGAGTGCAGTGTTTTCTTCTGTTGTTAGTCTGTTCATAGTGTTGACTCAGATAAGAGGTAGTCTTTCCTCTTTAGTTTCTTTCTATTTATTCTCCAATTCATTTTGTCTGTCAATCATCTTCAGGTTCAGGGTGTCTTGTAATTTATGACCTGTAATGGGAATTCTGAATATTTGAAAACTGGTTCATTCAGTTGTTCTCTGAAATAATCATAATCAGCCCTCATGTATAACAAGTTTATCAATCTTTTGGTTGTATTTTTGTCACATCAGTTTCAGCAGATATGAATCACAGCAAGTCTTTAAATGTTTTCTCACATCCTGTCTGTGGATGCTGATTTCATTTCCCTTTTCTATTTAATGGTTTTATCAAAATTGTAATTGCGTGAGACATCTGTTTTATTTCCAGACAAATCACTTTTGCTTTACGAAGAAACCCCCTCAAAAAGGTGATGGAAATGTGTATTATATAAAACCTGTTTACTCTATTGGGCCTGTTTTGTGGACAGTGGGACAGAAAAAGTGCTGGCTATTTTGCATGAGGCAGTCAGTTAAATTAGATTAAGATATTTGCATTAGCTCTACGTATGCTTTTTGCCCATTGTCATGCTTGATAAACTGCGGTATGCAAAGTTTTGTTGCAACTAAGCTTTGTTTTCTCTTGTGGAAACTATTCAGCCACCTTTACACACACTCAAAGGTGTTGCCACGTCACCTAGTCTGTCATGCCTTTGACGCTTTTGTAGTGCAAACAACTCTATCCAAAGTCATGTAGAATTTGATATGTGATTGGGTGCAACGTGGTTAATAATGGTGCTGCACTGCATAACAATCATAGCAATCTGAAAATTGAAAAACATTACAAAGATGCTGGGCAGGGGTGCATTTTTAAAATCTGTGGTGTTTTTATGCATTTTATAGCAAATTCACAACCTTTTAATATCAGACAGTAAGTTGAATGTGTAAAGTGTACTGTATTGTCTCATACACAACTGTTTGGTGGCAGGAGCTGGGCTGGCTGTTTTTGTCTCTAGCCTAAAACATGTTTGAGACATGCAGCATATTTTACTCTTTGGGTTTGGCCTATTATTCAGTTCTTTATATCTGCGCCTCCTTCCTATCGTGAGAAGACTTTGACACCACCCATTATACTTTGTGTTACTGTGTATAGGATGACACATTGCTCAATAACACAGTCAAATACTGGTTTGACACATGATTGTGTATTAAATATTCTAGCTAATTTGAAATCAATAAAAAATCAAAGATGAATGGCTGCAATGCTGGGTATGATCTAAAGCGTTTACTAAAACGTTTAACTGTCTTCCTGCTTTCCCCCCAGAGCACAAAGTCATTATTGTTGGGCTGGACAATGCAGGAAAGACCACCATACTTTATCAGTTGTAAGTACTATTGCACTAGTTAAAATCTAGTTAGAAATCTAGTAGTCTATTCTTGATTTAAACACTTATAATTTAAAAGTTTGGGGTCAGTAAAAACAATAAATTATAACTGATAAATAACAGTTTTTTTTTATAGTTGAATATATTTTAAAACATAATTTATACCCGTGATGATAAAAGCTGAACTTTCAGCTGCCATTACTCCAGTCTTCAGTGTCACATGATCCTTCAGAAATAATTATAATATTCTGATGTTGAAAACAGTTGTGCTGCTTAATAATTCTGTATAAACTGTAATATTTTTTTCAGGTTTCCTTGAATAGAAATTTCAAAAGAGCAGCATTTATTTAAAATAGTATATAAATTATTATACTGTCACTTTTGATCAATTTAATGTGTCCTTGCTGAATAGAAGTATTCATGTCTTTCAAAAGATTACTGACACCAAACATACACAAGTTTATGCAATGGTGCTATTACATCATGCAAATTACAATCTCATTTTGTAGTGTTTTTGTATTTGTGGTGGTGTTCTTTTTGTGCTGATGTCATTTTTGTAATCTCCAGCTCTATGAACGAGGTGGTGCACACTTCACCCACCATAGGCAGCAATGTGGAAGAGATTGTGGTCAATAATACACATTTCCTTATGTGGGACATTGGAGGACAGGAATCCCTACGCTCCTCTTGGAACACTTACTACACTAACACAGAGGTAGACGCACTGAGACAGCTGTAAAATGATCTTGAATTGTAAAGAGCATGTATCATTAATGTGTTTCTCCTGTGTAGTTTGTGATCGTGGTCGTGGATAGCACAGACAGAGAGAGAATCTCAGTGACCAGAGATGAGCTCTACAGGATGTTAGCCCATGAGGCAAGTATATGTATGTCACTATGAGAACTGGTATTGCATGAGTGTTCATACACACACATATTTGCTGAAGGGATTATTCTGAGACTGTCTGGTTTTCTCTTCTGTTCCTTCATCACACCACTTGATTTCAATTCCTCTTTTCTCTTTATTAGGATCTGAAAAAAGCTGGTTTGTTGATTTTCGCCAACAAGCAAGATGTGAAGGGTTGTATGACTGTTGCTGAGATTTCCCAGAGTCTTCAGCTTACCTCTGTCAAAGACCATCAGTGGCACATCCAGGCCTGCTGTGCCCTCACTGGAGAAGGGTAAAGCCACAAAAACCTACAGAGCCACACGATAAACATGTAATACAAAGATCCAGTTAAATGTTTTAGTTTTTTTCATCAGTAGAGAAGATGTAATGCGTCACAGATTGTGTAAAATTCTACTGTTCTAGTCATTTTGGCTGAATATGGAACTAGCATCGATGGAATTGATGAATCAGCATTAGATGTCTAAGAGTTGCTTAGACAGCAATTGCCATCAGACAAATGCAGACATGTCCTTATGTTTCTAGTCAATGTTTGTTTTTATTAACAAACCACAGTTTTCCATCTTTGATGCATTTAAGCAGACAACTATGTAAATATGCCTATTTTCACCACATAAGGAAAAAAAATCACACTTTGTAAACCATAATTATGACGTAAAAAGTTGAGATTGACACAAAATGATTTAAAGGGTTAGTTGACCCAAAAATGAAAATTAGACTAACTCGGGAACCCCGAAGTGCAACTGCTATTGGCACCAAAATAATTATTGATTTTTGTCTTGTAACTTATACTTTCTGTCATTTTGACTTTTTGTCATAATTATGGCAAAACGTTAAAATTGAGAAGTCTTAATTATGGCAGTCAAAATGATTACAAAAAGTTCAATTGAGATAAAGCATCATTGACAAAAAAGGTTGAAATTGTTGTTAAAAGTCAAAAATGATGGCATTTGATGGAAATTGATAGCCAAAATTAAAAAAGTTATAAGGTCCAACTTGGCATGTCATAAATTTGAATAAATTCATACATTTTTATCTCATAATTTTGATTTCTGTGTTATTATGATTAATTTACCAAAGCATGACTTTTGTTTTATGTGGTGGAAACGAGCTTCAACCCTGGCCAATGCAAAATTTCACAAAACGAATCAAAGCAAATTCAAATGACCTTTTTCTAACTCCATTCTGACTGCTTTGTGGATGCATACAGATACCATAATGCACAGAAAATAATGTTTAAATACATTTAAAGCATAATGTGGTTCAGAAAGTCAGTGGATTTCGTAACGGAAAGTGTGGTTGGTCATTAATGTTTGCTGAAAAGACTCAAATGCACCTCATTTTATGGCCAGGGTCATTAGTTCAGAAGCCTGTCTCTGACTAACAGGCAGAACGCACAAATGTCTTTCTTTGTCCAATTTACAGAAAGAAAGAAAATAGGAGCATTGTTAACTGGCCGAGCTGAATGTCTCTTTCCTGTCCGCAGGCTCTGCCAGGGTCTAGAATGGATGATGTCACGACTGCGAGTAAGATGACCTCTGACCTCAGATAGCAGTGTGCTCTCTCTATCTTTCCCACCGGACGTGGAGGCTGGGTGTCGCTCACTGTGAAGGTGACCCAGCGACGTCACCAGAACTTGTTTGATTAATTTATTCCAGATTATTGAGACTTGTGAACAAACAATCTGCAACTAACTAACTAAAAAGGCAGGACTTGCGAGACAGCATAAACTCAGTGTTTTTCTGTGTGAACGGCCATTGAAAGAGTAACGGGGGTTGCACAGACCTTGACTAAGAGGACTCGTCTCTTCCTGGAGTGGCCTCGCTGCTTTGCCCAGGTATCTGACATAGTGTTGCCCAGTGTGTACAGTCCAGTATTTTCATTAACCTTGTGCCTGCACCTGACTCTGTCTCCTCTGGACTGAGGAGACACGTTACCATGCAAGAGGAGACTGCACTCATGTAAAATACAACTAAATAAAGTGTTTTTATCTGTCATGACAGATGTTTCACACTTTAATTCTCTACAGATTTTTCCCTACGGAGCTTTAAGCACTGTCAAAATTGACAATGTTGAGGTTATTTGTCTGTTCTTTTGCTACCTCTAGGGGGCGACACATGGTATGAAAGGGAACTTCTCATGTTAATTGTTAAAAAGGAATTTAATTTAAAGGTGCTGTATGTAGGATTGACATTGATATTGATATTGGAGACGTTTTTTTTCACCAGCCCCTCCTCCTCTGACTTGACGCACAGGCAGGTTGCCAGATTAAAGACACCAACAGGAACGAGCGCACATGACGATGAATTAAATTAAATATGCTGTGTTTTCCGCCAACTGGCAACCCGGGGTGCCGAAATACAATTGGGTAAACTGGCAGTGGGAGGGTTTCACAAACCATAACAAACACAGACATTCCGGGCCGGAATGCACATTTTCAAAGGAGAATAACTGACTGTAGCATTGTTTTTCAGATAAACAAGTATGTTAACTTAGCATGTTTCTTAAATATCTGCAAGCATATTATGGTATTTTTATGCTTTAGTAGAGTCAAAATCCTACATACAGCACCTTTAATTGTTTAACTTGGAAGAAAAAAGTTATACGTTTAAGAACGATATTAGCTTAATCTTGGAAGAACTTTTATACTGAAATTATAGTGTTTCAATATCCACAGCCCAAACATATAATATTATCACAGAATTTGGACTTCAGAGCAGCTTAATTTTGTAATTATGTCATTTTAATAAGAACAGAATATTTTAATAAATTCCATACACTCTTATAAACAAGGTTCCAAAAAACATGTTTTCACAACAATGCTGAAATGCAGAAGAACCATTTTTGGTTCCCGAAGTAAACAATTCTTAAAGAACCTTTTTTGTTGTGAAGAACATTTATTAAAGGTAAAGAATCTTTTTCCACTGTAAAGAACCTTTTGGTCAAAGGAAAGGATCTGTGGATGTTAAATGTTCTTCATTGAACCTTCAATGCCAATAAAATACCTTTATTTTTAAGAGTGTAGTTTTATTTAAATGTAAAGAGAAAGTGTTGTTTTTCAATTATTTTAAAATATTTTTAATGTGGATAGGTTATTTTTGTAATTTAATTTGCTGTCACTGGTAACAAACACAATGCACTTTAAATCTGAATCTTAAAATTGAATTAAGGAATATGTAAAAATGGCATCAATGCCAAATTATTATTTTTATTTATTTTTTAAGACCATTTTAGGGGAAAAAATGTTTCTCCAACCTTGTTAAGTTTAACTTTAGTGCTAAGTTTTCTTTTTAACAGCCATTAATTGTTGTTGTTGAGCTGTTATGCTGGTCCTCTCCACATTGAAGAGTCCTTGACCCTCGACTGACTCAAAGATGATCTCATGTAGAACATCAGTGCCTAATAATGACATGTGAGACACCATTATCCTGATAGTTATTTTTGTATCTATCTGAAGCAGGACAACACATTGATGAGTCCATTAAAACTCATAAACTCTAGTGTACTTGTTATATAAAATTTCAAAAACTCACTGCGCACTGACATTTCCTCTACTGTGACAGAATGCTATTCTAACTCACGTACTTTCTGACATTTGATGTAGCAGATGATGTTCATGCAGACAGTTAATTATATTGTAAGTTTAATTTCATGAATCATGGTAAAAAGGTTTGCTCTAGCACAGTATCTGCATCTGTGCACCACAGTGTTTAGTTTTTCAGAGTGAGAGATGTGGTTTTATTTAAACGAGGAGTCATCCAAGGTGTTTTAATACTCATCCTCAGCTGTTCAGACCCCCCTTATTACCTACTCGTTTTTTCCAATGACTAAGCTTCAAAGCCTCATGCCACTGTACTGAAGAATTGTGCATAAGCGCAGTAGTACATGTTTTTACCTGTATGTACACTGTAATAAGTGGTAACCTGTAATTGTTACCTTAAAGAACTATTAGTCAGACTTTAGTTTTGGGACCAATTCTCACTATTGACTAACTATTAACTACAACTTTTGCCTCAATAAACTCCTAATTTGCTGCTTATTAATAGGGTAATAAGGTAGTTGTTATGTTTAGGCATGTGGTGGGATTAAGGGATATAAAAGGCATTAATATGTGCTTTATAAATACTAATAAACAGCCAATATGCTAGTAATATGCAAGCTAACAAGCAAATAGTTGATATGAGAACTATTTGATCCCTAAACTAAAGTGTTACCGAGCTATTTTTATCTGTTTTAAGTTTTGTTGGTATAAACTGATGAATTTTGGTTGATTCAATGACTAACTATTAACTACAACTTTTGCCTCAATAAACTCCTAATTTGCTGCTTATTAATAGGGTAATAAGGTAGTTGTTATGTTTAGGCATGTGGTGGTTTAAGGGATATCGCATTAATATGTGCTTTATAAATACTAATAAACAGCCAATATGCTAATATGCAAGCTAACAAGCAAATAGTTGATATGAGAACTATTTGATCGCTCTTTTTACCGCGCTTTTTTATCTTTTGTTGTATTGATTTTTTGGTCTCTGGCTCTCTCTCTCTCTCTCTCTCTCTCTCTCTCTCTCTCTCTCTCTCTCTATATATATATTTATTTTATATATAAAACCAGTTAATTTAGATGTTACCATTTTTTCAGTGTAGTGATTAGTCCAATCTTTGATATTATCAAGATATGATCTCAACTAATATGAAGACTGTTTGATACTTCTCTCCATATATTTTCTTTTTTCATATTTTTGGGTTTTATTATTAATGCTGGCTTGTCTCACCCATACATATCTCAGTTAGGCAAACTGCATCATCATTTAAATTTTCATATCTTAAAATATGTGACAAATTGAAAATGTCAGCCATTGATTTAGCTAATTTAGACTTTAAATTTTCACCTTCTTTGCCCATTTTGATTTATTCATTTGCAAGCAAAGAATCTATAGAATTAACACATCTGCATATTGCCTGTTAGTCTGTGACAGTGTTATTTTAGTTTTAATGTTATTTTTTTCTTCTTTGATCATTGAGATACTATTATTGCTTATATTAATTATTTTATCAAGTTTTTATTTCTTTATATTTTTTGTTTTCATTTTACTTTGTTAATTTTTTAGTAATTTTCTTTTGTTTTTGTCATTATTAGTTTTTGTTTTTTTTAATATATTTTATAAATTTGGTTGTTGTTTTTTTTTTTACTTAAAATAAATTAAAATGAGAAATGTTGCAGCTACCTGAAATAAAATAAGGTTTTTATAGTTTATTTGATTTCAGTTAATATTTATTTTATTTTAAGTGACTTTTTTTTATTTTATTTTTTTACTTACAGTGCCTTGCGAAACTATTCATACCCCTTTATTTTTTTCAGGTTTTGCCTTATGTTAAACGGCTTTAAATTACTTTTTTCCCCACATCAATTTACACTCCATACACCATATTGACAAAGCAAAAAACTGATTTGTGACAACTTTGCAAATGTATTAAAAATAAAAAACTGAAATAAGTACATTGCATAAGTATTCATACCCTTTACTCAGTATTTCTCCAGAAATATTTGATTGGGTTCAAACCCAAGGTGTGGCTTGGCCACTCAAGAACATTCACAGAGTTGTCTATAAGCCACTCTTGCTGTGTGCTTAGGGTCGTTGTCCTGTTGGAAAGTGAACCTTCTGCCCGTCTGAGGTTCTGAATGCTCTGGACTGGGTTTTCATTAAGGCTATCTCAATATTTTTTGTGGTGCATTGAGCTTTTCTTCTACTCTGATGAGTCCCACAGTCCCTGCTGCTGAAAAACAGCTCCACAGCAGAGGCTGCTACCAGCACACTTTATTTTTGGGATGTACTCTGCAGGTGATGAGCAGAGCTGGTTCCCTTCAAACATGATGCTTAGAATTGAGGTTCATCAGACCAGAGAATCTTGTTTCTCAGAGTCTGAGGGTCCTTTAGGTGCTTTTTTGCAAATTCCAAGTGTGTTTTCATGTGTATTCACTGAGGAAAGGATTGAGTTTGGTCACACTGCCATAAAGCCCAGATCGGTGGAGTGTTGCAGTGGTGTTTGTCCTTCTGTAGGTTTCTCCCATCTGCATATATGATCATGGAGCTCAACTAGAGTGACCATCAGGTTCTTGGTCACCAGTATAACCAAGCCCCTTCTCCATCAATTGCTCAGTTTGGCCAGGAGGCCAGCTCTATGAAGATTCCTGGTTGTTTCAAACTTCTTCCATTATGGATAATGGAGGCTACATGCTTCTGTGAACCTTCAATGCAGCAGAATTTTTTTTTAACTCTTCCTCAGATGTGTGGCTTGACGCAAACCTGTTTCTGAGCTCTACAGGCAGTTCTTTTGACCTCAGGGCTTGGTTTTTGCTCTGATATACATTATCAGCTGTTAGACCTATTCTGAGAGGTGTGTGCCTGTCCAAATCATACTCATTCAAATGAATTTGCCACAGTTTAATTCCACTCGAAGTGTAGTAACATCTACAAGTGATATGAGTGCTCCTGAGATAAATTTCAAGTGTCCCAGAAAAGGGTATGAATACTTACGCAATGGAATCATTTCAGTTTTTTTGTTTCTAATAAATTTGCAAAGATGTTACAAACCTGTTTTGTGCTTTGTCATTATGGTGTATGGAGTGTAGATTGATGTGGAAAAAAAGCAATTTAAAGCAGTTTAACATAAGGCTGCAACATAACAAAACGTGAAAAAAGAAGGGGTATGAATACTTTCACAAGGCACTGTAACTATAGTAACCCTGGTCTGTGAAACCCTTGGCATCTGTTGTTATACCACATACATAAAATACATTGTGAAAATTTAGCAAATTGGTTAAAAATGTTTTTAAATAATTATATAAAAAAAATATATATGTATTTTCTTTTTAAATTATAGTCCAAAGCCAAAGGTGAGCTTTTTTTGTAAAATATAACGTGTAAATGATTTTTAATGTGCATTTCAATGTGCTCTGTATATAAACAAGTACATTTGATGTGATCAGTGTCAATGCTAGGTATTACAGAGATGAGCTTTGAGCTGGTCCATCGCTGTTAGAGTAGCTACTGATATGAGGACAGTCACAGCTGCCTCTGTCATTCAGCTCAGTCACGCCGCCCCACGATGGAGATGTGGAGAACTGCAGGACTTTTGAGTGGGAATGGCTGGAGGACGTCACTATAAAATTGTTGTATATATCTGGAGGTGTATCAGAGCAGTGTATTGTTCAAACTGTTCCTGAGACGCTATGAAATAATGGGCTAAAGGAAACAGGCCGATGGCTTCTGTGGCTGAACATCATTATACCCCCTCACTGCCACTCAGGATGCTTTAAAAATAGTGTCAGCTGTATTTTTGAGCGTCCCTGAATAGTTTTAATACTGTAACATGCTCATCAGGATTAGACACCAAAGAGCACAGAAGGGTGAGACAGCTGCTGTCTGTCTGCCGAAGCATTTGCTAAAAAGCCATTTTTTAATGAGTCACACTTTACATAATCAAGAGTGTTGTAAATTATACAATGATTTTTAAGGGATTTTAAAAGAACGGCCTTTTAAAAGGTAATTGAATTTTCGGGAGAAGCAAAAAATACTTTATCTTGCTTTATCATATTTTCTAAAACTGATCCTAATGGAAAGTGCGAGAGCAGCGTACTGTTGCTATGGTTACCACCAACTTGGGTTCACTGTTGGCGCTTATTTGCTGTACATTCGTTTTCTAAATAGGGCCTTTGAAGCCTTTTAATCAGTAACGTTACTTTCATAAGTCTTTCAAAAAAGTCTGCCCATATGTTTATAATATTATGGTTACATACCCACATAAATTGTGTTTCCCTGCAGCAGAGAGTCAGAATCTACATGCGAAGAGCTGTTTCATCGCTGACAAACGATAAGTGACTTTTGCAACTTTTGTTTCCAACAATGGATTGTAGGGAAATATTAATTTTGTTCAATATTCATCTTTTAAGTAACGTTATTCCCTAAAAATGTGAAAATCCGCTGTAAGTCAACCGTCCGAACTAATCAAAATTGGTCAAAAGAAGGATTCATTTGAGAATCTGGATAGTTCTGATTCTGAACAGCTAATAGAAAATATATATTATATAATTGTTGAAATATTGTCAAGGAAAATGATTGTCAGGTAACTATCATCAGAAAAGGCTGGGGCGCGTGCTCTAACTTGAAATTTAACTTTTAACGTTACTAAAATGTTTACTTATAAGAATAAAAATAGCCCCTAAAATTCCCACTCTGGAGTTAACAAAAAATAAACAAGTCAACTGGGAGGAACTGTATGAGAATTATTTACCAAATAGCATGTAGCGTATTACAAACGTGTTTGGTCAAGAATACAGTCAAAGAACATTAAGGTAAAGTCAAGAAGAAAATGTAGAGGCAATATGTGAAGATTTATATTGCACTGAACTATATAATGCATGTATGATGGAATGTGCACATGCATTGAGTAGAATAGAATATTGACTGAGAATCAAATCATTCTTATCCTCAGTTACTTTAGATGTTTGTAATTGGGTGAACAAGTCAACCTTTTATTTCCCTCTTGCCCCCTGATTTCAGCCTCTGGGCTCCATGTAGGCCTACACTTGGATGCAAACCAGTGACCTCAAGAAGTTTCTCTGGCCATCTTCACAGAAAAAACTCATTTTGCCTAGGATCTCTACTACTCCTGATACTGATACATACCTCCACTGAACTCCATCTTGGTGAATGCAACATCCCTGCATTCCTTCGTTCAAAGAAACCAGGTATTTTACAGTGTTTTCCTTTCTTTTCCTCATAGTTGTATTACTGATGATTTGCTGAACAGGTGCACTTTTCTGAAGGATCGCTAATGTATATTTAGCTTTTGAAACCTGAGAATACTGCCCACTGATTGGTTGATAGGAGCACATGATAACCGGAGTGCTGTTGCAGCTGTGAGCTGTTGCCCAGCGTTTCTCAGGAGGGAAGAGTTGGGGAGGCTCTGGCAGTTTGGGAAACGTTTTAACTTTAAAGTCACCGGTAAGCAAAGGAAAAACCACAAAATCAAACCTCACACTCTCCAGCACTCTTTGCATGGCCTGCTCAGTTGGATTGACCATCTTCTACAGCCTGTTGGTAGATGGAAGTGATGCTCAGGGTGATGCTGGTCCTTAAATCACGGCCTGATAAGAATCGTTTGACTTTATCGGCAATCATTACAGGAACAACCAATTACTCAAAGCTGGATCTTATTCCTGGACTTTGTTTTTGCTGGAAGACTATCTGAAGCACCTCACCTCGTGGACAGGAGTTTGTTAAAGTCCCATCCACATTCCTCTAAATCTTTCTGATGAAAATGCATAGAAAACCACCATTTGATGTAATTTTCTAGGAGTTGGGTCCTAAAAAAGGGTAGTTAGTGGTCAGACCTAAATTTAACCTGCAGCCTCAGAAGGCATTGGAGCGCCGCTAGCTAAACAAAGCCAGCCAATCAGCCCGCAGCATTGGCTTACATGACAAATAGCTGGAGCGATTCAGAGCAGCTGTCGCAAGGCTTCAGCCAGGAAGCGCATCGTTTTGGGGGGTCTTAGGTGTCAAACCTTCTCACCTACCAAGGCCTGCAGAAAGATTTTGGCACAAAATTAGAATTTTTGCTTTTGTTGATCCACCCACACTAAAGCATCAGCTCAGTCATTGGAAAACTGACGTGTTTTTGTCTTTGTTTAGGTTTGCAGGAATACTTAAAGTGGAATAGCAGATTGGGACACGAGTGGATGGAAAGCGAACACCTTTCTTTACTGTAGGGTTCCTGAAATTCAACTGTAACCTTCTATAGTAAAGGTAGGTCAGCTTCTACACTTTTTAGTTTGGTTCTTTAAGTTTAACATTAAAATTGACAGATTATTCCTGGTGCATTGTGAACGTTATGAGTGTCCTTCAAGTCCTGGTGAAATTGAATTCCTATTGTCAGGGTCACTTTAACTTCCTATGCTTTATTTGCATTAAAAAGGATTCAAAAACAGCTGTTTATATCTGTTTATATCTCACTGTATGCAACAGAAATTAGTTTAATGCTGCTAGTATTTAGTTAGCACTACACAGATTAGCCTGGCTAGTGTCTGACCATTTTTAATTTGCTTGTGTAGACTCACTAAATCTGTTTGAAGATGGCATCAGAAGAAGAGTATGAAGAAGAGATTGAGGAGGAGGTAAGACACAGATTTGATATATTGCAATCCATATTTTATCATCTGTTTATAGGTCGTCCCCTCATTCAATGAAAGAATGACAATAATGCTTCTCTGAATTATTTTGCTAAGCCCCTTGAATAGCTTATATAGACTTTTTAACTTTACGCCCCATCGTTCTCAGTCCTATAGGTATAGTGGCAAACCCTATGAATAGTGATCTATGATACCTCCACCGTCAGCAGTTCAGTAGGAGCTGCCATGTCGTATATGATTAGCATTGGATCCCATTTCAAATGACCTCTTCCTTGGAGGCTCTAGTGCAGTAAATTCCATTCAATGCATTCTTTATTCCCAGTAATCAATGTATCAATGCAGTCTCTTCAATAGATGTAATTCATTTCATACATTAACAAGATATCAATTACATGGCAAACCATCATTCACGTGACAGTTATGTAATGACCCCTGCAGCAGTTTGTCATAATCTGATTATAAGATCTTATTCTGAACATGCTAATGTAATGTTTTCCTGATCACACCAAACAAGCCTGAATGGAAATAACCATTGTTAGATATAATACTCTCAACTTTTATACTAACAGTGGGATTATGTTCTGATCAGAGCAACTAAATCGACTGCAAGCTTCATTACGAGCGGAAAAAAATCGTGTAATTTCAAAGCAAATGTAGACAATTTAATCACAATTGCTTAATGAGCGTAATTTTGCATATATTCCATGTTTTGTGGTATTTTGAAGAAATACGACAAGATTTAACCACGGCTCCTCTTGAAGCTTCCAGCAGTTTTGTTTTTGTCATGTTATTCATTGAAATACTGTCTGTATGAATTGTAAATGTGTCTGTCTGAGTGTTCAATGGAAGAGTGAAAGCAGAAGGTTGATACTTTAATTCAGTATTTCCATGAGAAATAGAGTTAAAGTAGACCTTGTATACTTTCATGTCCATTTCTGTTGTAGATATCTTAGAGGGGTTCTACCAAATATTGCATTAACCTGACTTCTCATTAATTAGGTATTATTTTTTAAAGAACTTTTCGAACAACAGGTTTTGGATTCCCCTTTAACATATCCAGAAAATGGAAATTCGCCATCTTGCATTTTGAAGAAGATGGGAATCTCAGCAGAATATTTTGGAATATATACGATCTGATTTCACTACTACTTTCATCTGCACTTAGAATAGGACCTGAAAGATCATCAGCATTAATTAAGATGGCTTCTTTCAATGGATCTGTGGAAAGCAGAGATTCACATTTTGTACTTTAGTATTTTGCTGATTTTTCAAATACTGTTGTTGGAAAATAGTATTTTTTTATTTTTTTATTTATTATACGTTTTTTATTTATTTACAGCTTATAGTGTTTTATAGAAATAACGTAGCACTAATAAAAAGTAGATCTCAAATTTAGGCAAAGTTTTGTGAATTTTTTTATATGCTTTTCTACCCAATGGAAAAGCAGCCTTCAGCTTTGGCTGAGTTGTTCGTTCCAGAGATACAAATATAGAAGTGGACATCTACGGCAGACTCTCAGAGAGGCAAATGAGACGAGCCATGTTGTAAATTACACTCCACTTGCTGTTAACGTCATGCTGTTAAAATGCTTTGGGGGGAGGACCTGTGGAAAAAAACATCTGTAAGTGCTGGAGAGAGAGATTTTGATTTACAGCATATTTTATTGAATATTCACCATTTTCCATCTCTTGAATCCTGTCTGTTATATAAAAAAGCATATACAAATCACAGGATCTTAAAACCTAGGTGTATATGTATTTCTGCTGCCCACTGGTCCAAATAAAGAAGCCTTTAGCTCCTGTAAATTCATAGATTTGCAGTGTTTTTTCCTGCTCTGGTTTCACACTATTTGAAGCCTTCTGTGAAGGCCTTTGTGATGTGGCATCCAATTACAGTTTGAGAGATTCTGTCATGATATCTGACTATATACCAGTAGGAATAGTTTATTCTCTGGACAGTTCGGGAATCACGTGTATGGCTGAATCTGATACACTGCTTTCAGACAAGTGTTTGTGTTGGAATTTGTTCCCTGACCTGCTGTTTCTATTTACTACCATGACAATAACATTAGCTGCGAATAATAATAGTGGTGAGGTCATTAGGGTGCTAAAATGTTCTTAGCACCAGCCAGTCATTCGTCTCTGTCAGTCATAGTCAGAGGTCTGCTGGGAAAACAACCGCATTACTAGATTTTATTCCCTAAACAGCTACTGAGATATTCAATTAATATTTAAACACAATATACTAAGTGAGATTTTTATGAACAACAACATGTTTGTAGATCGATATAGGCTAATTTTGTTTAGGAAAACCAGTATTAGTCACAAACATCATTACACATTATTTTTAGATTTTATTGACCCAAAACTACTGAGCAGGGAAACTACTGACATGTGAGGAAAAAAACAAGATACCATGGCCATGAGATTAATATTAATATTGAACATTTATTTATTAATAGAATAATGTGTATGCAAAGTTGTTTTGCTTTAGCTTCAGAAGTCTTTAGTACACATGTGCAAATTTATTTTTGGTATGTTAAGCTTAAAATGTTAAATGTTTGGGTATGCGAGTATTTCTGTCCACAATGGGTGTTTTAAACAGTCTATGCCAACCAGAGCAGGAAAAAGTCACTTTCCTAGATTGTAGTGTTTCCCTAAAGTGTGTGATCATCATTTTGAAAGCCCAGAGTTTTTCCTATATTTATAGTACTATGAGGAGGGTCCAACAGTCACCACCACGACCACCTCAATGTCTCATGGTGTTGAGGTAAATGATCTACCCTGGTAAAACGGAGCTGTGTCCCTTCCACATGCCATGGGGGCTATTCCATATTCCTTTCACATACTAGCTTAGCTTTTAATAGTAAGATCTGTTTAAATGGTACCGACTTAAAGAGTGGATTATTAAACAAACTCCCTTGTTTAACAATTCATGTGTCAGTGAAAATAGAATAATATGTCCAGAGTAAGTTCTTTAAGTTGTGAGAGTAGCACATTACCAAAAAATAGCCCCCATGATTCAGAGCCATGCAAATGCCACAGTGCTAGTGATGACAGTGAGAGTGTGTTAATAGAGCTATCTGTATGTGTGTTAATGTGATGTTTACTTTAGTTTGTGTTTGTCTATGCTGTAGTATAATGAGGGAAAATTAATGCTTAATGCGATTGGTTTGACTGTCCCAAAAGTGCATTTTCTGTAGTTTTTCAGCATGTTTTCTTTAATAAATGTTAATAGAATAACTGTCTACCCAATACAAATTTACTAACCTCTCAGTGAAATTTTCAGAATTATGTATAACCTTTTCACTCATTTGTCATATAAAAAGTAAAATACTAATTTGCATGGTAAACAAATTAATTGGAGTTTGCAGAGGACGTTGAAGGTAAGTGTTGGACATTTGGATACTGAAAATGGAATCTTTATCTCATCCATTTTCTGTTTTGGTGTAAATCATCAATATAGGCTAAATTAAATTGTACAGAATCATGCTGCTTGATTGCTTATAATATTAGAAAATTATTTTGGTCCTCCATAACGGTCTCCATAACATAAAGTGATGTAACGTTCCTTAAACGGTTTGGCTTTCATTGATGAGATTCTGTAAATCTGAAATCTGTTAGAGGTGTTTCTCTGAACCATGTGCATCTGTCTTAAATGTTGATTGCTGTTTTTTAAGCTTGGACCTGGTGGCCTTCCCAAACGCACGATTAGGAAGAAGGCGAAGGTGGACACCTCCAAGTTCATGACTCCTTACCTGGCACACAGCCAGAAGATGCTTGACCAGTACAGCCATGTAAGCGAATAACAAAGAAAACATTTTGTGCTATTAATCTGTAAGACTGCTGTTTTGTTCTTATTTCATTGAAATTAATTAGACCACCACTGTTAATGATCCCAAATGATGCTCATAACTATGAATTGAATCATTAAAGTGAGACAACAGAAACAATTTCTCATAAAAATGCATGTCACCAGACCATGTCTGCAGGCCACAGTTTGAGAACCATTGGAATAAAAACAGACATTAGGTAGAATTAGAGTCTGTAGGGCTTTGCTAGATTCACACAATCATTCAGAATTTTGGATCCAGTTAGTTTTTAAGAAATTAATGCTTTTATTCAGCTAGAATGCATTAAATTAATCAAAAGTGACAGAACTATCTTACCTGTCTTATCTTGCCTACTCTATAATGCAAACTGAATTTGTATGTTTTTTGCAGAATAAATACAGGGAGGCATATGAAAAATCAAAGGGGCAGCCTTATGACATTTCGGCTGACACACCTGAGATGATTCGCATCAAGAAGGCCCAGGAGCAGCTCAGTGAGGTATGTACCCTTGATGGATCATTTTCAATCTGTTAGAATATAGTTTGCAAGATCTTTGTCGCGTGGGGTGTTTCAACTGATGCATTTTTTTTTAAAAAAACTTCTTAGTTTAGATCTCCTAATAAACCACAACCAGATGCTTCTTAATTCCAGCAGATATTGTAAATTTTTACTGATCATGAATATTTTTGGTAACCCAGGTGAAATACCGTATGGAAGGACTGAAGGCCAAAACCACCAGCCTTTATGATGGTGAGGCTCGTGAGATTGCTCACGTGAAGCACGTCTCTGAACTCATCAGCAAAGTAAGTGCTTGTGTCGCAACAGTGACCACCCAACTAGTGTAATCCTGATTCCTTTCCTTGTGTTTTTTATTGTCACAACAGAAGTTCTTTACATATGTCTTTTCTAGGTTCTGTACAGGCAAAAATGGGATGAGACTAAGGATAAGTACTTGCTTCCTCCTGATGCCCCTGAGTTGGTTCTTGCTGTGAAGAATGCAGCAAATTACAGCAAGGTAGATCTCTGATTCCTGTCTTAAGCACTAAAGTGATATTTATACTGTCATTACTGGCTGATTCACCCTCTACAATGATTGAATATCCCCATCAGAAACTGTACACGGAGGCATGGGATGAGGATAAAACCATGTACTATCCATACAGTGACAGCCCAGAGCTGCGCAGGGTGGCCAAGGCCCAAGAAGTCCTCAGTGATGTGAGTAAACTTGTGATATTTTACTGAGTAACTTAAAGAAAAGGTAAAACATTTATCATTAAATTGTGTTGTGTTGTCAAAAATCTGTTGTGCACCGCCTTCGCAGATTGTTTACAAGAAGGGTCACAATGAGCGCAAGGCAAAGTACACATGTCTGGCTGATCCCCCAGAGGTTGAGCTGGCCAAGAAAAACTTCGCCAATCGTAGTAATGTAAGACTTCCCTGATTTTTGTGCCTTCTGAATCTATTTCCATTTTCCTGAGGTGTTAATAAAGGGTCCTTTTTAGTTCCCATGTATCAGACTTGTAGCAGTTGAGTAGTTTATTCTACAGTATTGCATTTAAATACCTTCTGTCCCTGCAAAATGTATTGTGCTCGCAATGTAAGCCATAGAAATAATGAAAAACCTTTATTTAATTCTTCACAGCTTAAATATCATGAGGATTATAACAAGAACGTCAAGGGCAAATGGTGTGAAACCCCTTACTTTGATATCGCTGTTGCTAGAATGGTTATGGACAACATCAGCGACGTAAGTGCAAGAAATCCATCATGCTTTCCAAAACATAGTCTGATAGAATATTTCAAATAAATGCATTTATCAAAGTAAAACATGCATATTATTAATATACAAAATTCTTAATATTAAAATCATATAAAACTAAGTGTCACTTTGATTTCTTTCCAGAAAAAATATACGGCTAATTTTGAAGATATGAAAGACCAAATTTATTTTATGCAAACAGACACACCAACATACGCTTCCAATAAAAAGGCTCGTGAAGCTGCAAGTACGGTAAGTTTTGAGAATTTATTTACATTTTTTCTTCACACATAGTGGAGTCTGTAAATCTGCTACTACACAGAAATCTGGTTTTTTTTTTATTTAAGACTTGGACATAAGCAGAATTATTTATTTTTTTAGAAAATTTACGAAATGTAAAAATCAAACTAGCTTTAAAACTATTTTGTCATTCGTGCATTGCCTCCAAATTAAAAATAAAAGTGAGGTAGTACTTACCGATAGTCATACTTTTTTAGACATCTTTTCTCATTGTATGGAAACAACCTTCCCGTGATGACTCTTTAAACAGATCATGAGTCAGTCCAGGGATTCACATGTCTGATCTGGTTATCTCTGTTGATCCCTGCTTACTAATTTCTCATTGCCTGCATCACAAGTGAGGACATGAAAAAAACAGGATTAGATCCAGAGTATTTTTATGCACAGTAGCTATAAATGAAACCAGGGTTGAGAATCAAAACAGAGACCAATTTTATTTACTGGACTTGTTGAAAAAAAAAAAAAACATGACAAGAACCCATGACTCATATCGGTTTCACAACCTTTTGTCATTTATTATATGCATTTTTCCACCTCAACAGGTCAAATATAAGAAGGACTATGAGAAGACAAAAGCAACGTCCGATTACAACGTTCTCCCTGCTACAGAGAACCCCCTTCTCAGACAGCTGAGATACGCAGGCACCATCTTGAGTGATGTATGTTAATCCAGATCTTAATCATTAAAGTGGTCTGCTTTGACAGGAAATATTTATGGTCTAAGAGGTTTTCACTAAGGTTGTGCATAATAAATATTGCCACAAGGCAGCTGAATTAAATTATCTAAGGCAATACAAATACTGACAACATTGACAAAACCAAACATGTCACAGTGAGTTCTTGTCTAAAATCTAAAACAAATTTTTAGCAGTGTTCGTTGTTATAGTGTTAATGAGTAAATGATGATGTGGATTATAGCTTTATTATTCAGTTAGTGTGAATATGTAGCTAATTTAAAATGATCAGACCTGATAATTGGATGGAATTCTATCTGTGTGGCCACTGTTTGGCACATACATTAAACCAAAATGATCCTAAAGAGTTCAAAATGAGTATTACAAATGCATTTCCTCTCATCATTTACTCAAATGTTGTTTTGAGGATTTAAACAAATCTTTCTTGAAATAATCCAAGTTTATCTCAAATTGTTGACTTATTGCTGACATGCCTTTGTTTTGCCTTTTCTAGAAAGTATATAAAGCTAATTATGAGAAATCACGGGGATTCAGCATCAATTACTGTGACACTCCCAAATTCAAGATGGACAGCGTATTGAAGAAGTTCAATGATGTGAGTGATGATTTCATAATTTGTTACAAATATCTGATATATCCACATTTCTCAAGTAATATTGTTCTCTTTTCTCAGATCCGTTATAAAGAAAAGTATGAAAATGAAGTGAAGGGTCATTATGTTGGTAGCTATGAAGATGTATTTTCAGTTCACTGCCAGAAGGTGGAAGAATTGAAGAAGGATGTAAGTTACCCTAATGTACATATGCGTATATTTCCATCTTCTTGATTAAAAAAAAGTCTTTGTGTATTCACACTTGCTTTCATTGTCTTTTAAAAGCAAATCTACAAAGCTGATTATGAGGACATGAAGGCCAGGTGTTTCTTCCCTCAAACTGTTACACCTGAATATGAAGTCAATAAGAAGCTTCAGCAATGTCAAGATGTACGTACATATATATATATATATATATATATATATACTGTATTTATATTATATGCTGTATATATACCTACTTTAATGGGGTGGGTACAGAACCTGACATTAGGTGATTTTTGTGTGTGTGTGTTTTTTTTGCAGAAAGTCTATCGTCAACATCCAGACAAGGTGAAGTTCACACAGGTGACAGACTCACCTGTTCAAGTGCAAGCTGCCATCAACGCCAAACAGCTGAGTGATGTACGTAAAAAGCTTTCATTATTATGACTAATTAAAACCAAAGAAACCAAGTTTACCAGGTGGTTCATGGACCTTGTCAAATGTTGCCCTAGAAAAATCCCAGCATTCATTATTAGAGCGCAGTTGTCATCTCAGTCCCGCTGACAATAGAGTGAATCCCTAGACATATTATTAGAGCTGTTGTCTGTGCTATTTAAAGTGGTATGTCACAGGCAATCAAAGCCTAATAAACAACTAAAGCCAACCCTTTTTGGGACTGAGGAGCCATCTAGTGGTGTTTATCAAGCTCATCCTGCTTCACTGAACACCACAATCATGGAGCACTAGGAAAAACTGGGAAATTTATTAGGGCAATGTGACTTTATATACTGTATATATAATTGTGTATGAACATGATATGTAAGATTACATTTTTACTAGCCATTATAATTATACATTTGATGTAGAATATATTCTCATTGACACTTTTTCTCCTTTTTACAGCTCAACTACAAGGAAAAGTATGAGAAGGAGAAGTTTAAGTGTTACCTTCCTCCTGATTACCCTTTCTTCATTCAGTCTAGAGTTAATGCGTATAACCTTAGTGATGTAAGTTCATTCCATCTTCATTCATAGCAGTGAATTTGACTGAAACCTGATCATAATGCATTACTTTCTCTATTTCATGTTCACAGACGTGTTACAAGTTTGAATGGGAAAAAACAAAAGCAAAGAAATTTGAGGTGAAAGGGGATACAATTTCGATCCTTGCAGCTCGTGCTCACACTAACATCGCCAGCGATGTAAGTAAATGGGATATTTGGGTAATTTGAATGACAGTGTGTAACAAAACAATTAAAAATATTTCAGGTAATTGTGACACTGATATGGTCTTTAATTTTAGGTGAAATACAAGAAGGAATATGAGAAGAACAGAGGACATATGATTGGGCCCTCAGCATCAAGGATGACCCTAAGATCATGCATTCAGTACATGTTGCTAAGATCCAAAGTGAGGTACGGTTCAGCTAGTGCATTACTGATAACTTGTATACCCAACCCTGAAGTTTTTAATGTACTAACAGTCAATTTTTTGATCCTCTGAAATATTCCTGAACAGCGCGAGTACAAGAAAGACTATGAGAAGTTGAAGACCAAGTACCATGCTCCACTGGACATGATGCTTGTGACACTTGCTAAGAAATCTCAGGCCATTGCCAGCATGACTGGCTATAAGAAAATCCCAAACCGTTACCTCCTCCCTTATGACAGCATACCACTGGACCTGGCAAAGAAGGCCAGTGCTCTTCAGAGTGATGTAAGGATCCCTGCTGCTCTAGACACTAGAATGAGTACAGATTCACAAGCTCAGTGTTGACAAGTGCAGTTGTTATTCATGTACTGAAGTATTTCCTATTTATACATGAAGTTGGGTGAGAAAGCTTCATTGAGAAGATTGTGTTTTTTAAATAGCAATGACCTAACATCACAGCTGTGAATCATGCAAACCATGCTGTTATAGTCAAAAGTTGTGCATTACAATTAGATTATTCATTTAGCTGTCTTTCCCTTGGCTGACTGGTTGATGTTCTTTTATATTGTAATAATAAATAAATTCTAGTAAGAAGTGGGTGGTATCAGTAATTTTTAAGAAGTTGAGTATACAACATTTTAGAGTGCAGGAGTAGTCATCAATATTTTTAGCCCATTTTGGTCCTGAAAGAAAAATACACAGAATTTTACATGCATATATCTGCTAAAATATC
The DNA here is from genome assembly GCA_027422415.1 of Schizothorax lantsangensis. NCBI lineage: Eukaryota > Metazoa > Chordata > Actinopteri > Cypriniformes > Cyprinidae > Schizothorax > Schizothorax lantsangensis. The sequence continues at coordinate 21,709,647 of CM049848.1, forward strand.
ATTTTTAGGAGTACTCCAGAATATAGATAATTTCTCTATTCTAAAAGTCACAAATGCCAATTTAATTTGATGAGGTCTTTATGTACAAGACTTTAATGTACAACCTATTTACATTTTAAATGCATTTGGAGTAATTATCTAAACTAAATGAGTTTTTTTCACGTTTATGAACATGAACCAAGTCCACATAGCAAAAGTTGATCAATCATACCTTTAATTTTTTGTGTTACTGATTTTTCGGTCATTTGTAACCACAGAATGAATACAAGTCCGACTACAATAACTATGTCAAAGGAACGCCTTGGGTGCCTTACGGCTCCATGGAAGTTGAGAAATCCAAGAAAGCAGGGGAGATCTTAAGTGAGGTATAACTCTTCCTGTTTTTACCCATTTAAAGAATTTATTTCTGTTGTCATCAATAATGTAACTTTACTATTTCCTTCTTTCTCTTACTTAGAGAAAATACAGGCAGCATCCAGACACCGTACCTTTTACTGCTATAGATGACCACCCTCTCCAGCTGCAGGCTAAAGTCAACCAGATGATAAGAAGTGATGTAAGCAAAAACAACTAAACATGGTTAAATGTTGCTCTGAATAAATGCTAAACCAGCATGTTTATGTGATCTCTGAATATTTTCCCCACTATCACTATAGCTGCACTATAAAAAAGGTCTGGATAAAATCCTTGAGAAAAACTCCCTGCCTCCTGATGTCCCAGAGTTCCTTCAGGCCAGGTGTAATGCCTACAACATAAGCAATGTAAGTGAAAACGCCTTAATGTTTTATGGTATTTGGCATATTACATTTTGCAAAGTTGATGACTCTGTATATTTATTGCTTATCTTCTTTTCAGAAATACTATAAGCTTGAATGGCTGAAGACTATTGCAAAGGGGTACGATTTGAAGCCTGACGCCATCTCTGTAAAAGCTGCAAAGGCAGCAAGACATGCTGCTAGTGATGTAAGAGATCCTTTCATAAGTCCATAAAGGAGACCAATGGATAGAAAACTGCAGTGTGGAACAGAATAATATTAAATAAACTGTTGATTTACCATACTTTTCAGGTTCAGTATAAGAAGCTGTATATGAAGGACAGAGGCCACCATGTTGGCTGCCGTAGCATCCAGGACGACCCTTTGCTGGTGCACTACATGCAGGTGGCTAAGATGCAGAGTGAGAGGAACTACAAGAAGGATTATCACAAGGCCAAGCTGAAGTACCACACCCCTGTGGACATGTTGAGTGTTGTACAGGCCAAACATGCCTCAAAGGTTCAGACATATGCAGGATACAAGCAGCATTTCCATCATTACACCCTACTGGCTGATGCCATGAACCTGCAGCTAGCTCGCTCCATGAACATCAGCTCCAGTGATGTAAGAAACATTTAATCATCTTAAACATTTAATCATCTTATGTGACTCTTAAATCTAGATTTACAAAAACTGTAGCATCAAACTTTTTTCTTAACACTGATTATACAGACCACATAAAACACAATTAAAAAATTTGGGGTTAGTAAGTAAGAAAATTAAGAAAGAAAGAAATTAATACTTTTATTCAGCAAGGATACGTTATATTGATCAAAAGTGGCAGTAAAGACATTTTATAATGTTAAAAATGATCTTTCTATTCATCAGAGTATCCTGAAAACAAAGTATAACACTTTCCACAAGCATCATGTAGATATAGATCATGTGACACTGAAGAGTAATGGCTGCTGAAAATTCAGCTTTGCCATCACAGGAATAAATAATATTTTTTAATATGTTAAAATATAAAAATGTGTTAAAGTTTGTATTTCTGTAAATGTGTTCACTAATACGCCCTGTTTAATTCCATTAGGTCCAGTATAAACAGGATTATGAGAACTACGTAAAGGGCACTGGCTGGATCCCCATCGGCTCTCTGGATGTTGAAAAGGCAAAGACTGCTGGTGCAGCTCTCAATGAGAAGAAGTATAGGCAGCACCCAGACACTATCAAGTTCACCAGCGTTCTGGACACCCCAGTCATGGAACAAGCCAAACTGAATGCACAGCAGCTAAGCGATGTGAGGGACAAATGGATGCTGTTGTTTGGTGTCCATGATGAATGTCCATAATGAAGGTTAAATATGTTTAATTTATGTTTACTTTCTGAATCATGTCGATTTTGTTTTCCAGAGGCTGTACAAAGCCAGTGGTGAGAAGTTCAAGCACACTTACCATCTCCCTGCTGATGCACCAGAGCTTCTGCAAGCCAAATACAACGCTGTCAATATAAGCAAGGTAAGAATGCTGCATATCTTATACTGTATATGACAATGAGATGGTTAACAGTATCAAGTTCAACTGGAAGCTTGTGTTTTCTTTTGCCTCTGCAGACATACTATACCTACGCACACAAGCAGGATATTCTGAAAGGACATCAAATGAAGCATGATGCCATTCCTATTGTTGCTGCGAAATCCTCTAGGGATATTGCCAGTGATGTATGCAAGCATACATTTAATTTATTTATATTTAAATTGTTGGAGTGCATTGTTGACTTATATGCAACTGTGTTGTGTTGTTCTTTATAGTACAAGTATAAGCTTGCATATCAGAAGGCTAGAGGTCACCATGTTGGCTTCCGTAGCCTCCAGGACGACCCCTTGCTGGTGCACTACATGCAGGTGGCTAAGATGCAGAGTGAAAAGAACTACAAGAAGGATTATCACAAGGCCAAGCTGAAGTACCACACCCCTGTGGACATGTTGAGTGTTGTACAGGCCAAACATGCCTCAAAGGTTCAGACATATGCAGGATACAAGCAGCATTTCCATCATTACACCCTACTGGCTGATGCCATGCATGTTGAACTGGCTCGCAACATGATGGAGATCCAAAGTGATGTAAGGACAACTGAATAAGGCTATGACAATACTTAAAACTAAAATGATTGCTGTTTTGATAAAATGATTAACAGATCACTTTTTATCTCTTCAGAATTTGTACAAATCAGATTTCAACAACATCTTCAAAGGAGCAGGCTGGGTTCCCATAGGTTCTATAGATGTTGAGAAGGCCAAGACTGCCAATAAAGCCCTTGATGAGAGGTCATACAGAATTCACCCCAGTACACTAAAATTTACCAGTCTAACAGATCAGATGAACATGGTTTTGGCCATGAACAACACAAAACAACAAAATAAAGTAAGAGTACTTCAATAATTGATTGTGAATGATAACCAGAATGATGGTCTAGAACTGATTTATTGGTTCTTCTTGCTTTTCATTCCATTTTAGGCTGCCTATAAAGCCTCTGGAGAGAAATTTATGCACACCTACAATCTACCAGCTGATGCTCCAGAGTTCCTGCAGGCCAAATATAATGCCCAGACTGTGAGCGAGGTGAGTACAAAAGCATATCAAATCTAAATTAAATAAATGAGAAACACTTTTCAATATGATTATATGCGTTAGCATTAGTTAATTATTGCATTAACAGTTTTCAGTGTATGCAACTAAAGTCTGAAGTCTCTAAATTCTCTACACTAAAGTCTCTTGCAGGTTTTTTTTTTTTCCTTTTATTTTTTGAATAGTTTTTTTACTATGACCCAGAGATGGGCACTCGAGTTAGTGACTCGGACTCGAGTCGCACTCGAGGCGCATTTTTTAGACTTCAGACTTGACTTCAGACTCGACATGAAATGAATCCAGACTTGACTCGACTCGAGGAAAAGGAAAAGGACTTGTTAGTATTTTAAAAGCAACTCGAGTCTTTTATCCTTAAATACTTATATAACTGATATTCAAAAGGCAGACCGCATCCGCACCCCAGCATCCATCCAGACCGCGAGCTGTTGTTGTGCCAAATTCTGCACCCCTGCCAGATTATGCATCCCCTCGTTGAAATCGCTACCTGATTGCCTATTCCCAACCCCACCCCTAATCCTAACCCCTCCCCACACCTACTCCTAAACCTACCAATACTAGGGGATGCATAATCTGGGAGGGTGCAGAATTCGGCACGACACCGGCGCGGATGACGCGGTTATTTTAACAACAACAGAAACGCGGTGAGCAGCAAAATTATAGATTACTTTCACTAAAACACAGCAGAAAAAAAACAATGCTGCAAATATAGTTATTTTTCTCACTATTTATTTATCTATAACCTATGACTCTGACTGTTCAAACCAGATGTGACAAGACGTTTCTGATCTACATTTAGCATTATTAATCTGTAGGCTAAGAACATTAAAAAAAATGATGTAATTATAATTGGGAAAAGTGTTGTTAGATGGCTAGGATGGAACTTAAACTTTGAAACTGTTAGTTATATTTATTTTCTGCTCAAGATGAGAACATTTTGATTATTGTAGCTACATTGTTTTTAGTAGATACTGCTTTTAAGTAAAATGTTAAAATAGAATAGATTTCAGGAGGAAAACCCTGAACAGAAACAGTATTTTTTTCTGTCGCATGGTCTCGCATGTATCTAAATGTAAAAATACAATACATGTAAAAATATTAAAATTATTATTATAATTTTTTTTTTTGTCCGGACCTTTGCTTGGAAGAAAATCTAGAGGCTGCACCTCTTGGAACTTTAATTGAATACCCCTGACTTATATTATAAAGAAATACTTTATTTGTATGGTTTTGTAAGATCTGTGTGTCATGGTAGATCGGACTCTTATTATAGAATTTGTTTCGAACATGATAATGGATTAAAATATATAAGTAACAGGCTGGATGTACATTAACCTTACATCTTAACACCTCTTCTTTTTTTTTTACAAAAAAAATCATAGATCATATATTTTGTCTGTAGCCTATAAAACAGCTTCATAAATAGGAAGATTTCAATACATGAGGATTCTGAATGGGATTTTTTTAGCGAGCCATTAAATGACTTGAGACTCGACTCAGACTCATGACCAAAGACTTCAGACTTGACTCGGACTCCAGGTTAAAGACTTCAGACTTGACTTGGACTCCAGGTTAAAGACTTGTGAACATCTCTGCTATGACCTGATCAGTTTGTTGCATTTAGTTTATAAAATTGTATTTATTATTGTTTATATTATTATTATTACCCATGAAACTCTAAAATAATGTTGATGTTAAAAAACTCTTATTTTACAGTCACGCTACAAGGCACAGTGGCTTGTGGACATTGCCAAAGGCTATGACATGAAAGCTGATGCCATTCCCATTGTTGCTGCTAAACAAGGAAGACACATTGCCAGCAATGTAAGCGCAAAATGTATCTTGCATTAAAATACTGAAGGACGTGTTCAGCAGTACCAAAAAAAAAAGATATATATATTTGCAATTGCATGATGAATGTACTGAACTGATTAGAATCCACTGTTCTTTGATCACAGTACCAATACAAAAAAGCATATGAGAAAGCGAAAGGCCACCATGTTGGCTTCCGTAGCCTCCAGGACGACCCCTTGCTGGTGCACTACATGGAGGTGGCTAAGATTCAGAGTGAGAGGAACTACAAGAAGGATTATCACAAGGCCAAGCTGAAGTACCACACCCCTGTGGACATGTTGAGTGTTGTGCAGGCCAAAAACGCCTCAAAGGTTCAGACATATGCAGGATACAAGCAGCATTTCCATCATTACACCCTGCTGGCTGATGCCATGAACCTGCAGTTAGCTCGCTCCATGAACCTCAGCTCCAGTGATGTAAGTCCATCCTTTTTTAGATCCACACATGAAGGGTGTACCATGGGTTTAACAAAGGATTGAACATTACATTTGTTGTCATCCAGGTTGAGTACAAGAGTGAGTACAACGCCACCGTGAAGGGTATGGGTTGGTTGCCAATTGGTTCATTGGCTGTAGAGACCGCAAAGGTTGGAGGAAAGATCCTGAGTGAACACAACTACCGCACTCACCCCTCCAACTACAAGTTCCACAAACTTATGGATTCTATGGACCTCGCATTGGCTAGCGCCAATAATAAGATCATGGACAAGGCAAGTCTGGATTCAGGGTATTTTTATTGGTTTGACTGGTGTAAAATTATAGGTCAATCTATGAATATTTAAACACTTTTGGTTGCAGAAATCCTACCATGCTGCCTGGGAAAATGACAAACTCAAGGTTCATGTGATGCCTGACAGTCCTGATATTGTCCTGGCCAAGGCCAATGCACTGAACATGAGCCAGGTAAAACTGACTATTGCATTCATTCAAAAGATCCTAATTAATAATAATCAAAGCAAAAAAAAAAGTCCAGTGCTGTATATTCCATTGCCTTTTGTGTGTGTATTGTCAGAAACTCTACAAAGCTGGCCTTGAGGAAATGTATAAGAAAGGCTATGACCTCAAACCAGACGCTATTTCGATTGTGGCTGCCAAAGCCAACAGGAATATTGCTAGCAATGTAAGTATCCTATCATCCTATCCATTATCGTCTTAGTATTTTCTTTTAATGTTTGCAAAATCAGTCATGTGTTGGCACGATACTGTGATCTTTTCTGATAAATCCATGTTTCTGTCATGACAGTACAAGTATAAGCTGGCATATGAGAAAGCGAAAGGCCACCATGTTGGCTTCCGTAGCCTCCAGGACGACCCCTTGCTGGTGCACTACATGGAGGTGGCTAAGATTCAGAGTGAGAGGAACTACAAGAAGGATTATCACAAGGCCAAGCTGAAGTACCACACCCCTGTGGACATGTTGAGTGTTGTGCAGGCCAAAAACGCCTCAAAGGTTCAGACATATGCAGGATACAAGCAGCATTTCCATCATTACACCCTGCTGGCTGATGCCATGAACCTGCAGTTAGCTCGCTCCATGAACCTCAGCTCCAGTGATGTAAGTCCATCCTCTTTTAGATCCACACATCTGATATGGAGGGGTTAGCTCCATGCTGAAGTAGCTGAAGTATTGAAGTAGGATTCAACAGTATAATTGTTGTCTCCCAGGTTGAGTACAAGAGTGAGTACAATGCCACCATGAAGGGTATGGGTTGGGTGCCCATTGGTTCACTGGCTGTAGAGAACGCAAAGGTTGGAGGAAAGATCCTGAGTGAACACAAAACTACCGCACTCACCCCTCCAACTACAAGTTCCACAAACTTATGGATTCTATGGACCTCGCATTGGCTAGTGCCAATAATAAGATCATGGACAAGGTAGATTACACTTTTTAATAAACTATATAGTAATGATCCATCATTTCTGAGATGAATGTGCATCTAATCTAATTGATGACATTTTTTATGGATTATTTGGCTGTCCTGATCAGTAAATAATATTTTGAATGTGTTTTATTATAGCAAGCATACACAGATGCTTGGAACAAGGACAAGACAAAGATCCATATCATGCCTGACAGTCCTGAAATCATTCTTGCAAAGGCTAATGCAATCAACATGAGTGAGGTATGTGTATTCTATGTATTTGCAGATCTTAACCATTTTTACGAGAATATTTTAAGAAGTACTTATTGAGTAACATACCCTTCTGCTTTTTCTCCACCAATGAGCATGGTTCTCAGAGCAGAATCAGAACTTGTTGCATGTGTCTGAACAGTAGAGGTGTTTCCTCTCTGAATTAATCAGTCATCAGTCTATTTGAATGAATCAGTTGAGTGAATGTATCAGTGATTTATAAAAAAATAAAATAAAAACTCTAATATTTCGTCACCTACTGATGTAACAATGTAACTTTTGAAAAGAGTCACTGAAAATGCCCTGTGAAAGCAATAATAACAAGTATAACTTATGCTGTTTTGAATACAGAAAGCCTACAAAGCAGGACTGGAAGCCCTGAAGAAGAAAGGTTATGACCTCAAAGCAGATGCTGTATCAGTGGTTGCAGCTAGGGCCTCCACAAACATTGCCAGTGATGTAAGTTACTCAAATAATCAAATGTTTCTGTCATTAGTGTTATCCAAATATTACCCTTTCTAACTTCTACAAATATTCTCATTACAGTACAAGTACAAAAAGGAGTACAACAAAGAAAGAGGACATCATATTGGCTTCCGTAGCCTCCAGGACGACCCCTTGCTGGTGCACTACATGGAGGTTGCTAGAATACAGAGTGATAAACTATACAAGAAGGATTATCACAAGGCCAAGCTGAAGTACCACACCCCTGTGGACATGTTGAGTGTTGTTCATGCTAAGCAGGCTACGGCTGCTCAAACCTATGCTGGATACAGGCATATCATTACACATTATAAAGTTCTGCCTGATGCCATGAACCTAGAGCTAGCCCGCAACATGCAGGCGATCGCAAGTGATGTGAGTCGAGATTGTGACGTTGTATTTTAAATGTTTAATATGTTTTTATTTCTATAAAATGCTATTCTTTTTCAATTTGATTTTATATTGATGGCATCCTCTCTAATTCTGCAGAACATCTACAAATCTGAGTATAACAATTACATCAAAGGAACTGGATGGATTCCCATTGGATCTCTGGATGTGGAGAAAGCGAAGATTGCTGGCCGGATAGGCAGCGAGAACCTGTACCGCACACATCCCAGTAACTTCAAGTTCACTAAAGACATGGATTCCATGGATCTGGTCCTAGCTACGGCCAACAATGAAATCAAAAACAAGGTGAAAGTTTAAACCATTTGACTTGACACTGAGCTTTGCTTTTGATTATCTTGATTATTAGGTTTAGTCAATTGACTTTCTTTTTAGAGAAACATAATTAATAATTTCATTAGCCAGTATGTGTCAGAATAATTTAAAATGTACCCATTTATTTTTCTTTTAGCAAAAGTATACTGCAGCCTGGGAACAGGACAAAACCAAGATTCACATTATGCCAGATTCAATGGAAGTGGCTCTTGCTCGTCAAAATAAAGTTAACTACAGTGAGGTTAGTGATGTCGCCAGATTCATTGTTGATTGATTGCAAACAGTAGTTGTCATTAAGTCACAGCATTTAAATAATCTTTTCATATTCTTCTTTAGAAACTATACAAACTTGCCAATGAACTAGCAAAGAAAAAGGGTTACGATCTACGTGCCGACGCAATCCTAATTCAGGCTGCAAAAGCATCATGTGCCATTGCTAGTAATGTAAGTTTTTCTTTCTTATTGGACCCAGCATTTGATTACTGTGTACTTATCAGAATGTAATGGACATTTTAATGGACTTTTCACAGTACAAGTACAAGGCTGGTTATCGTAAGCAAGTTGGTCATCATATTGGAGCCCGCTGTGTCCAAGATGATCCTCTGCTCATGCTGGCCTTGAACTCAGCTAGGATTGCTAGTGATGCGCTTTACAAGAAAGACTTCAACAAGTCCAAGACCAAATTCCACCTCCCAGTGGACATGTTATCCTTTGAGTTGGCCAAGAAGAACCAGATCCAGGTCAATGATGCCAACTACAGAACCTACCTGCACAACTGGACCTGCCTGCCCGACTCCAGTGATGTTGTCCAGGCCAGACACGTCTATGACATCCAGAGTGACGTAAGTCTGGTTTTACTGCAGTTTTGTATATAAATAAATAAGGCTGATGGCTCATCATTATGAAGCTTGTAAGCACTCTTTTTACACATGTCTGCTCTTAGGCGGTGTACAAGGCAGATCTGAAGTGGCTAAAAGGTCTCGGATGGGTCCCCATTGGTTCACTTGATGTTGAGAAAGTGAAAAAGGCTGGAGAAATCCTAAGTGAAAATAAGTATCGTCAGCACCCAAGCAACTTCAAGTTCACTTGCACAACTGAAGACATGCCACTGGTCTTGGCCAAGGCTAATAATGAAATTATGAACAAGGTATCTTTACATTTGATATCTAGACCCATATGGAAATATCTAAAGTATTGTTTGTGACATCAGTTTTGATGCTTAATTCTCTCTTTTTTCTTGCAGTCAAAATATGTTGAAGCTTGGAACAATGATAAAACAAAGATTCACATCATGCCAGATGCAATGGATGTGGTTCTTGCAAAGCAAAACAAAGTCAACTATAGTGAGGTCAGTATTTCCAATTTAGAGTTGAGTATTCAGTTAAATATAAGAGTATTCTTTTTTACATTTAAGCAAATATCAAGCGTATCAAATAGTTCTGGCAGGTCACCTTAGTCAAGCTCTCATCAGCTGATTCTCAGCTGATCCACGTCTAGCTGTAGGAATACGACGCCTATCTTAGCATTCATATATAAGGTCCTTCAGAATTATCAGCAGCTTTCGCGTTGCTCAATAGCTAATTACCCTCCTACATCCCCAGTTCCTTCTCTCATCCAGTCAGGATTCGGCCTTCTGATTCTCCTTTGAATCAGGCTAATTTCTAAAATGTGTTACATTAAATTATTGAACATTAATTATATCTGCAATACATTTATGTTGGTTCTGTTCTGTTACCCTGGGGGGTTATCACTGCTCTCCCTGCTCTTATCCATGCTAGGCTGTATGGATGCGCAGGGAGTTCTTGCCCAGAACAGAACCGTACAGCCAATCCAAGCTGTATGCTAATTGTCAATCATCTTTGATAGTGGTCCTGACAGAAATTCTAAATATTAACCATGAGTCTTATATACTGTAGATTAAGAGCGATGGGCATTGGTTTTAAGACAACAAAAGATAAATTATATTGTGCTCTTGCCAAGTTTGTTCAAATATTTTGTCTGATTTGCTCTGCAGAAACAATATAAACTTGCCAATGATCTGGCTAAGAAGAAGGGTTATGATTTGCGCAATGATGCCATATCTATCATCGCAGCCAAAGCCTCCAGGGACATTGCTAGTGACGTAAGTACAACAAACTGATAAGGCAATATATGACACATTGTGGATATACTGTCATTTGCTACACTGAGATTTTTTTCTTTGAAACAGTACAAGTACAAGACTGGTTACCGTAAACAAGTCGGTCATCACATTGGAGCCCGCTGTGTCCAAGATGATCCTCTGCTCATGCTGGCCTTGAACTCAGCTAGGATTGCTAGTGATGCGCTTTACAAGAAGGACTTCAACAAGTCCAAGACTAAGTTCCACCTCCCAGTGGACATGTTATCTTTTGAGTTGGCCAAGAAGAACCAGATCCAGGTTAATGATGCCAACTACAGAACCTACCTGCACAACTGGACCTGCCTGCCCGACTCCAGTGATGTTGTCCAGGCCAGACACGCCTATGACCTCCAGAGTGACGTACGTGGTATCCAGCTTCTGTTAAGCAATATTCATTTATCCAGTTCTGGATCTTCACTGAATTGACTTTTTGTTTTATATATCATTTTTAGCTAGTATATAATGGAAAGAGGAATTGTTTGGGTCTCTGTTATGTTCTTGATGTTGAGAAAGATATAAAGCCACAGAGATACTGATGAATAAACTGTATATGGAGTTACTAACAGATATTTTTTTTCCGTATATATGTCTGCTTTTAGGCTGTTTACAAGGCTGATCTTAAATGGCTTCAAGGTCTTGGATGGGTCCCCATTGGTTCACTTGATGTTGAGAAAGTGAAAAAAGCTGGAGAAATCCAGAGTGAAAGGAAGTACCGCCAACACCCAAGCAACTTCAAATACACCATGACAACTCAAGACATGCCGATAGTCTTGGCTAAAGCCAACAATGATGTCATGAACAAGGTGACTTCTGAACTGATAAAACATATGCATATGTAATTTTCTAATTTATTTTAGACAGTTATTGTGTGGGTGTCAATTGTTTTTTTTTTTCAATTTCATACTCCTATTGGATAGCAACAATATGTTGATGCATGGAACAAAGACAAGACAAAGATCCATATTATGCCAGATGCTATGGACATTGTACTCGCAAAACAAAACAAGGCCAACTACAGTCTGGTAAGTATGACACAGCATTGGCCTCTTAGTGATGCATAATGGATGTCCTTGGTTAATAATTAATATATACATTATTTTCTTCTTTTTTTCAAAGAAATTATATAAGCTTGCACATGAAGAAGCTAAAAAGAAGGGCTATGACATGCGAAATGATGCCATCCCCATCAAAGCAGCCAAGGCCTCCAGGGACATTGCCAGTGATGTGAGTATTTTGAGTTATAGCATCTAAAAGTGAACAAAACATTCCATAGAAATAACTTAAACTGCTCTTTCTTTTAAACAGTATAAGTACAAGACTGGTTATCGTAAGCAAGTTGGCCATCACATTGGAGCCCTGAGCATCCAAGATGATCCTCTGCTCATGCTGGCCTTGAACTCAGCTAGGATTGCTAGTGATGCTCTTTACAAGAAGGACTTCAACAAGTCCAAGACCAAATTCAACCTCCCAGTGGACATGTTATCTTTTGAGTTGGCCAAGAAGAACCAGATCCAGGTCAATGATGCCAACTACAGAACCTACCTGCACAACTGGACCTGCCTGCCCGACTCCAGTGATGTTGTCCAGGCCAGACACGTCTATGACCTCCAGAGTGACGTAAGTATGCTACATGAAGACATGCTAAATTCAGGATTTTAGAAGTAAGATCTCCATGTTTCAAATACCTAATTAAATAGACATTTGTTCACTACTTAATGCTAATACTTACGCTATGTTTGTTCTCAGGCGGTGTACAAAGCTGATTTAAAATGGCTTCAAGGTCTCGGATGGGTTCCCATTGGTTCGGTTGATGTTGAGAAAGTGAAAAAGGCTGGAGAAATCCTAAGTGAAAGGAAGTACCGTCAGCACCCAAGCAACTTCAAGTTCACTTGCACAACTGAAGACATGCCACTGGTCTTGGCCAAGGCCAATGCAAACATCATGAACAAGGTAGCTTGCTTTGATCAATAGCATAATTTTCTTCTCTTTTCCAATGAAATTTGTAAAGATACTTTGATCAATAGCATAATTTTCTTATCTTTTCCAATTAAATTTGTAAAGATACTTTGCATATACAGTACGTTTCTGATTTTTCCTTACACCATAGAAAAGCTATGTGGAAGCTTGGGAAAAGGATAAGACCAAGATCCACGTCATGCCAGATACAATGGAGATACTGCTTTCTAAACAGAACAAAGTTAACTACAGTGTGGTGAGTAATTCATTTCAAGTCTCGAATTGAAGATGAGAAGTTATATTTGTTTTTCCTCATATTTCCTTTTCTACTTAATCCTACTCCAGAAACAATACAAGCTTGCCAATGAGGAGGCCAAAAAGAAAGGCTATGACATGCGTGGTGATGCCATTTCTATTAAAGCAGCTAAAGCCTCTCGGGATATAATCAGTGATGTGAGTGCTCTCTTCTTTTGTTCTTCATTCATAGTCTTATAGTTCATGGTCTAGAATGTGTAAAAATGCTTATTTCAAGTTTTATCCATTCTTATTGTTCTTTAATCCTGCAACTGTAGTACAAGTACAAGACTGGTTATCGTAAGCAAGTCGGTCATCACATTGGAGCCCGCTGTGTCCAAGATGATCCTCTGCTCATGCTGGCCTTGAACTCAGCTAAGATTGCTAGTGATGCTCTTTACAAGAAAGACTTCAACAAGTCCAAGACCAAGTTCAACCTCCCAGTGGACCTGCTGTCTCTTGAGCTGGCCAAGAAGTGCCAGATCCAGGTCAATGATGCCAACTACAGAACCTACCTGCACAACTGGACCTGCCTGCCCGACTCCAGTGATGTTGTCCAGGCCAGACACGTCTATGACCTCCAGAGTGACGTAAGTCTTATGAAAGTCCTCTTGAGTTGTATTGTTCCTTTTTACAGTCATTTAAAAAAAATCATACATTTTTCATTATTTTTTGCATGACCATTTAGGCAGTGTACAAGGCTGATCTGAAATGGCTTCAAGGAATCGGATGGGTTCCCATTGGTTCAGTAGATGTTGAGAAAGTGAAAAAGGCTGGAGAAATCCTGAGTGAAAGGAAGTACCGCCAGCACCCAAGCAACTTCAAGTTCACCCTTACAACTGAAGACATGCCAGTAGTTTTAGCTAAAAATAATGCTTCTAATATTAACAAGGTAAATCTGCTCAGTAGGTTTCTCAACACAAGAACCTTAACAAATAGTTTAAAGGTTTAAACGTTTGACATCTAATTTTATTCAACTGTTATAGAAACTTTACACTGAAGCCTGGGACCAGGATAAAACCAAAATCCATGTTATGCCTGATTGTATGGAAGTTCTGTTGGCAAAGCAGAACAATATAAACTATAGTGAGGTATGTATATGTCTGAAATGTTTTATTTTTTCCCTAAAAAAACTCTAGTAAAAAAATCTCTAGTAACAACACTCTCTGTAAAATATGTTCCATTTTTAGAAAAGATATAGACTTGCCAACGAAGAATCTAAGAAGAAGGGCTATGATTTGCGTGGTGATGCAGTTGCTATCAAAGCAGCTAAGGCTTCCAGGGATATCATCAGTGATGTGAGTACTTATTAGTACATACTGTAGTTTGTGTCATACACACTTTACTGTGTACAATTACCTTCTGAAACCCTTTTATAACTTTTTTTAGTATAAGTACAAGGTTGGTTATCGTAAGCAAGTTGGGCATCACATTGGAGCCCTCAGCATCAAGGATGATCCCTTGATCATGCTGGCCTTGAACTCAGCTAAGATTGCTAGTGATCTTCTCTACAAGAAAGATTTTAACAAATCCAAAACCAAGTTCAACCTCCCAGTGGACCTGCTGTCTCTTGAGTTGGCCAAGAAGTGCCAGATCCAGGTCAATGATGCCAACTACAGAACCTACCTGCACAACTGGACCTGCCTGCCCGACTCCAATGACGTCGTCCAGGCCAGAAAAGTGTATGACCTTCGTAGCGACGTACGTTTGTCAATCTAAAATATCATTCAAATGTTTGTATAGAACTGATTTGTATAGAACTGTATAGTTCTGAAAAGTCAAATTTTGTCTCCACCTCAGGCTGTGTACAAAGCAGACATGGAGTTTTTGACCGGTGTAGGATGGGTCCCTATTGGCTCGCTTGATGTCCTTAGAGCAAAGAAAGCAGCTGAGATCCTCAGCGATCGACTCTACAGACAGAAACCAGACTCATTTAAATATACACAAGACATGCAGTCCATGCCGTTGGTGCTTGCCAAGGCAAATGCACAAATTATGGATCAGGTTAGTAGAATAAAAAAGTCATATGATTGGAATCCATCTAAACTATGTCAACAAAACTCTCTGGAGAACAATTTAGTCACAATATCAATTACTACATAAAGCTTAATATATATTAGTTTGTATACATGATTTTGTTTTCATGTTATTTTGATTAATTGCAGGATGTTTTCATTTTCCACAATAACAACTCTCATAGTATTGAAATTGTCACATTTTTTTTTTTTCACATTTTAGCAACAATACCATGCAGCATGGGAGAGTGACAAGGTCAAGATCCATATCCCTGCTGATATCCCAGAGATTGTGCTCTCAAGTGCTAATGCAATGAACAATAGTAGGGTTGGTATCACTTCTGAATGATTGTTCTTTCTTCTTTATATATTTCAAATTCATGCATTCTGTTTGATTTCCAAAATTACTATTCATTATTTTACTTAAAAAATGAAATAACAATTTTGCTTGCAGAAACTGTACAGACAAGCAGTTGAGGACATCTTCAGGAAAGGCTACGACCTCAAATCTGATGCTGTCGCCATCAAAGCTGCTAAAGCATCCAGAGACATTATTAGTGATGTGAGTATATACCTTCGTAACATTTGCTTATATTACAAGCTGACTGATGCATTGATTGCATAATTATAAATATGAGCCATCTTTAAAGCTAAAGTATCATGTGCCATTGCTAGTAATGTAAGTCTTTCTTCCTTATTGAATCCAGCATATGATTACTGTGTACTTATCAGAATGTAATGAATGTTTTAATGGATTTTTCACAGTACAAGTACAAGACTGGTTATCGTAAGCAAGTTGGTCATCACATTGGAGCCCGCTGTGTCCAAGATGATCCTCTGATCATGCTGGCCTTGAACTCAGCTAGGATTGCTAGTGATGCTCTTTACAAGAAGGACTTCAACCAGTCCAAGACCAAGTTCCACCTCCCAGTGGACTTGCTGTCTCTTGAGCTGGCCAAGAAATGTCAGATCCAAGTTAACGATGCCAACTACAGAACCTACCTACACAACTGGACCTGCCTGCCCGACTCCAATGATGTCGTCCAGGCCAGGAAGGTCTACGATCTTCAGAGTGATGTGAGTTTCTGTGGAATTTTCATTTGTAACCATACTAAATAGACCTACCGTATACTACCAGCATTGTTTTACTGTTTCTCATGTATTTTCTGCCATCAGGCTGTGTATAAGGCTGATATGGAATGGATCAGAGGTACAGGATGGGTACCCATAGGCTCAGTTGATGTAGAGAAGGCTAAAAAGGCTGCTGAGATTCTGAGTGAAAGGAAGTACCGACAGCATCCAACCAACTTCAAGTATACAAGCAAGACAGATGCCGTACCTTTTGCTCTTGCCCAAGCTAATGCCAAGATCATGGACAAGGTATTATTTTCCTAGAAAATTTGACTAATCTGTGTAAAAGGTAAAAATAAATTGCTGTTTGAAATCACTGTTGCAGGCTGAGATTTTGTAGGCCAGATGTGAATGTGTCTAACTTTTTGTTTTAATTATTATTGCATTGCAGAATGCATATGTTGATGCCTGGAATAAGGAGAAGATCCATATCCATGTCATGCCAGACACACCTGAGATTGTTCTTGGAAAACAAAACAAACTCAACACAAGCATCGTAAGTACAGCATCACTGTATTGTAGTGACTAATAAATGCACACTAGTTTAGTTTTTAATCCTGTTAAATCGGTATGTGTTGCTTCATCATGTTCTTTGCAGAAATATTACCGTCAAGACTATGAGAACAGCCTTAAGAAGGGCTACTTCCTGCCTAAGGATGCTGTGGCAGTGAAATCTGCCAAGGCCTGCAGAGACATCATTAGTGATGTAAGTCTCAGTGTGGGTCTTATCTAATAAATTAAGCAAACACTGTTAAACGATAGTGCTCAAATTTCTTTTATGTATTAAATCCTCGCAGTACAAGTACAAATCTGGATACAGGAAGCAGCAAGGGCACCACATTGGAGCCCTCAGCATCCATGATGATCCCTTGATCATGCTGGCCTTGAACTCAGGCAAGATTTCTAGTGATCTTCTCTACAAGAAAGATTTTAACAAATCCAAGACCAAGTTCAACCTCCCAGTGGACCTGCTGTCTCTTGAGTTGGCCAAGAAGTGCCAGATCCAGGTCAATGATGCGAACTACAGAACCTACCTGCACAACTGGACCTGCCTGCCTGACTCCAATGACGTCGTCCAGGCCAGGAAGGTCTATGATCTCCGCAGTGATGTACGTATATGCCTTGTTTGATACACTGTGCTGTTTACATTGGTTTGTTATGTTACTGCATTAATACCTTTTTTGTAAACTTTCAAACTAGGCTGTATACAAAGCTGATCTTGAGTGGATCCGTGGATGTGGCTGGATGCCGCACGGATCTATTGATGTCATCAAAGCCAAGAATGCTCAGACTATCCTTAATGAGAAACTGTACCGCCAGCCTCCCAGCACAGTCAAGTTCACCAGTGCTGTGGACCTGCCTGTTATTGTCCTAGCCAAGCAAAATGCTGACATCCTCAGCGATGTAAGATTATTGCCTTTCCTTTTCATTGGTACTCAAATGTTAATTTTACAAATGAAATTACGGGTGAAAATATGTTTTTTATTTTAATTGCAGTGAATTTCTAATCAAAATTTCTAATTTTTGAAAGAAATCTAATTATTTTTTATTATATTATAGTAATTATAATTATATGTACAGTTAATTAGAAATGTAAAGTTGTGCTAAATGAATGTAATAGCTGTGTCTTTTTTTATTTTTGCATCAATGTGTGCCTTTAATCTTTTTTTATTATTTGAATTATGATTTTGTTTACAGAGGAAATACAGAGAAGCATGGGACAAAGATAAGACATCTGTCCACATTATGCCAAATACACCTGCCATCGAGTTGTCCAGAGCCAATGCCATTGCTGTCAGCAATGTAAGCAAAGTCACATGCAAGATTGCTGAGTATTACTAAAATGAACTCTATTTTGTGAGTTTATTATGCTATTAAATTGTGTTTTGAATTTCCACCTTTTTTGTCCGGTTGCAGAAAATGTATACCAAAGACTGGGATGCTACAAAGGCGAAGGCATACCACATCAAAGAGGATGCCGTGTCTGTGATCAAGGCTAAAGCGTCCAGAGATATAGCCAGTGACGTAAGACATCACAAAGTCATGTTTTTGTGACTGTGTTCTGAATTTCTTTTATATTGTGAAAGATCTTACATTTTGGCTTTTAAATCCCTTTTCTGCTATTTAAGAGTAATGCTTACAACCGATTTGATCATCTTTTAAATGCAGTACAAGTACAAGACTGGTTATCGTAAGCAAGTTGGTCATCACATCGGAGCACGCTGTGTCCAAGATGATCCTCTGATCATGCTGGCCTTGAACTCTGCTAGGATTGCTAGTGATGCTCTCTACAAGAAAGACTTCAACAAGTCCAAGACCAAGTTCCACCTCCCAGTGGACCTGCTGTCTCTTGAGCTGGCCAAGAAATGTCAGATCCAAGTTAATGATGCCAACTACAGAACGTACCTGCACAACTGGACCTGCCTGCCCGACTCCAATGATGTCGTCCAGGCCAGGAAGGTCTATGATCTGCGTAGTGATGTAAGTTGAGCTTTGATTGTGTGTTGTTGTTTTTTTAATCTACAAAATAGAGCGTAAGACATTGTTTAATTTGATTGTTTTTGATGTTTAGGCTGTGTACAAGGCTGACCTGGAGTGGCTCAGGGGATGTGGATGGATTCCCCATGAATCTATTGAAGTCATCAAAGTGAGGAATGCCCAAAAGATTCTGGCAGATGTAAGTCACTTTATACTGTAATTGCTTCTACCAGTACTTCTACCAGTAGAAGTACTATAATTATTTCTATCATTTATACAGATATGTAATGAATTGCTGATTTTTTTTCTGATTCACAGAGAGGCTACCGTGTGAAACTGGATGAGCAGAAATATACAACACCCATTGAAAGAATTGACCTTGTTTGCTCCAAAAATGCTGCTGATGTGCTCAATGAGGTAAGCAAGAAGACATATTAGTATACAATCATCCAGTCATAAAAAACTGTAATTACATGAAAAGAGATATAATCATACAGTCAATAATCAAACAGTATTATAAGGTTATTTTAAGCAGTTTCCATACATGTTAAAATTATTAAATAAAACTTTGGTTTATAAGCCATATTATTTAATTTTCTTCGTAATAGTGAATGGCTAGTAGGAGATTTTCAGGGCACACTTTAAACATGTGATTAAATACAACCTTAAACCAAGGCATTTGTTACCTAATCTAGCTTTCTAACAAACCTGAAATTGTCAGTTGCTTTGGATAAAAACATAGTCTATATGCGTGAATGTAATATACTTGGTTTATTTGTCTAATCATTTCAACATGATATATAAATGTTTTAGTTTTAATTAACAGTACACTTCATAACAGTAATTCAAAGTGCATTACATATGCAAAATAAAATAATTTTAGAAAGTCATTTTAAAACTATAAAAATAAATAAGAAAATAAAAAAGCAAAGAAATAAAACTGAAAAACTGAAATAAAAGTTTATTTTAAAAATAGATGTATAAATGTGAGTATAATAAGCATTGTGTTTCTCATAGTTACTATTACCATTGCTATTGCTATTACTATTACTATTAAACAACATAACTATTACAGTATATTTAGTTGACAAAATCATGTTCTCTCAAAATCATGTTGTCATCCCCACAACATTAGTTTCACGTGTGGTTTTCAGATATGACTGTTCTCTAAGTATCCTTTTTATTTTTTCTTCTCAGGCTAAGTACCGTGAGGCCTGGCACCAGGACAAGATTAAATACACGCTGACAGACACACCACTTTTGGCTACGGCCAGGGAAGTGTCCAAAATGTACCACCCGGTAATGCAGTTTTCTTTTTGAGAAATAAATGTTTTCTGTAATGATTGCTTAAAGGTGAGTACTAACAGAAATGCCATTTAAAATGCCACTTGTAGCACTTCTACACCAAAAACTGGGACAAGACCAAAGCCACATCATACTTCATGCCCGGAGATGCAGTTCCAATTAAACAATGCATCCACACCTCCAAAGTACAGAGTGACGTACGTAAAAATATAATACTATACCTAAACCCATTTCACTTTAATTTTATTCATGCTCACAAATAATTTATCCTCTTTTTTGCAGTACAAGTACAAGGCTGGTTATCGTAAGCAAGTTGGTCATCACATTGGAGCCCGCTGTGTCCAGGACGATCCTCTGCTCATGCTGGCCTTAAACTCTGCTAGGATTGCTAGTGATGCTCTTTACAAAAAGGACTTCAACAAGTCCAAAACTAAATTCAACCTTCCAGTGGACATGATTGCATTTGATCATGCAAAGAAGTGCCAGATCCAAGTCAATGATGACATCTACAGAACTCGCTTGCACCAGTGGACATGCTTGCCTGATCAAAACGATGTCATTCAGGCCCGTAAAGCATATGACTTAGCCAGTGATGTAAGTATTGGTTAAAGAGTTTTTTTAGATCAAAATTATTCTTGCTGTTTATTAAAATATGAGAATGAAGGTAATGTTTTTCTTTGTTTTATGAGACAGCTGATTTGACTGCTCTAAATTTAATATAATACTCTTCCTCCAGAATATCTACAAAGCAGATCTGGAATGGTTACGTGGTTGTGGATGGGTGGCTGCTGATTGTGTGGATCATGTCAAAGTCCGAAAAGCCCAGGAGATTATGAATGAAGTAAGTTTGATCGGAAAGTTTTTTTCCCCGCAAATTCTCACTAATAATACAAACCTCCATTATCTTACAACAATGCCTGTTTCTTTTCCCCATGCAGAGACTTTACAAGAAGGATGCTAAGGAAAACTTTAGCAGATTTACCCACATTGTGGATCGCCCTGAGGTTGTTCTTGCAAAGGTTAACGCCTTTAACCTCAGTGATGTAAGTGTGTCTCAGATTTGGCCATTTTCGTCTTCTAAGGGAAAAATGGGTGTGAAGAGGTTAACTTATCTACCACATCGATCTTTCTGTTGTTACTCAGCTGAAGTACAAAGAATCTTTTAACCTGGAGAAGGGCCACTACATCGGATCTGAGGATACACCACAGCTGGCTCACTCTAGAGAGGTTGCAAAGATTATCAGTGAGGTAACAATGCCCAGACTTATTTGTATGTATTTGCGTTTTATTTATGTGATACATTACATTTAGAATTAGAATGTTTTGTTGTTGTTATTCTAGAAATTGTACAAAGTCAACTGGGATGAGAGCAAAGCCACTGGCTACCAGCTGAATCATGAATATATACCAGTACAACAAGCCAAGAGGACCAGAGACATTATCAGTAATGCAAGTATCAAAAATGAATAAGTATACCCATGTCGATTTTCTTTGCTTCAAACACTGTTAAAACGGGTTTATAAGTGATGTAAACAATTGTTAATTGTTTCTTGTATTAAAATATTGCAGTATAAGTACCTTGATGCTCATGAGAAAGCCAAAGGCCACTACATGGCTTCAACACTGGTTGACTACCCTGAGGTGGTTCGCTCTGGCCAAATGGAGAAAATGAAGAATCTGGTGAGTTGTTTTTATTATTACTATGCCTGAGTTCTAAGGTCGCTGTTCTTTGATATTCACTTGTTATAGTTTATATTTTAAATCCGCATTAACCAGACTTTTTTGATCTGTCTAACAGAGAGACTACCACAAAGCGTACAATGAAACCAAAACTAAGCTCCACATTCCTGCTGATATGATCAGCCACGTGGTTGCCAAGAAATGCCAGGAAATCCTGAGTGATGTGCTATACCGTACACACCTGCACCAGTGGACATGCCACCCTGATCAGAACGATGCCATCCGTGCACGCAAGGCCAATGAGATCTTGAGTGATGTGGGTTATGGTTACAGTGATATTTAGACTGAGTCAGGTTTGTTGAATGGCTGCATTTGACTAGTTTCTCCCTCACAGGTGTTCTACAAAGAAGACCTGAACTGGATGAAGGGCGTTGGCTGTTACGCCTGGGACACTCCTGAGATTGTACGTGCCAAGAAGTCATATGAGCTTCAGAGTGATGTGAGTAACATTTTTGCGACTCATCTAGCCATTGACAATGAAGAGACATTATGTTTCCACCTGTTTGAAGGTTAAATGTTTGTTTCCACACAGATTAAATATAAGGCAGAAGGCAAGAAGGAATGGAATAACTACTCCATTGTGACAGACACACCTGCATATGTGACTGCCGTTCTGGGCCACACTTGGGCCAGCGAGGTTAGAACTCCCATTAATCTCCCATGAAGTGCTTACTTGAGTACTATTAAAAGCACAATACTTTTGAATTCACTTGGTAATATGCTGTTTTTTTGTATGTATTTTATCCACAGTTGAACTACAGAGAGGCATATCATAAGGAGAAACACATTTACACCACTGTTCTGGACACCCATGACTATGCAAGATGCTTCAACCTGAAGGAGATCTACAGCACCGTAAGCCTGCATAAAAACCTCCAAAATGCTGAGTTACTGGTTTTATTTGTTGTCCTAGTTTCTGAAATATCTTTGTGTACAATTCAGAAAGCCTATTCTGCAGCTTGGGACAAGATCAAGGCCAAGAGCTACAGCATCCCTCATGATTCCCATGCTTTAGTCCATGCCAAACAACAGAAGGTTGTCCTTAGCAATGTGAGTCTCTTCACCAATCCCTTCTCCAATTCTTATTGCCTCCATAGAAAGAGAACTGCCTGATTGTCCTAAACATACTGGACATTACACCTTCTTTGGTTTCTGTAGGTTAAATACAAGGAAGATTATGAGAAGTTCAAGACCTTGTACAGCCTGCCTAAGTGTCTTGAGGATGACCCCGCTACTGCAAGATGTATCAAAGCTGGAAAACTGGTTCTGGATGTGAGTAAAGCATCAGCTGAGGTCCAGTTTTATAACTTACTAAATGTCAAAATAATTGAAACTTCTTTGTAACACTTTTTCCATTAGCGCCTGTACAAAGACAAATATGAGAAGAACAAGGCAAAGATCCACGTACCTCCCGACATGCTTGATATCGTATCCGCACGCAATACTCAGAAGATTGTCAGTGGGGTTGACTACCGTAAATATCTGCACCAGTGGATCTGCCTGCCTGACATGCAGGTGTACGTGCACGCCCGCAAGATCAACGAGCAACTGAGCGATGTGAGTTATACCTGTACCTACAAACACGCTTCACATTTTCGTGTACTGTCATGTGCAAATGCCAAACATGTTAGGTTCCACTGGTTTAAATGAGATTGCTTACTGGTTTGAGGTCTTTTGGTTGCTGTAGCCTTCACATTGCATCTCATTTCAGATCTTCTACAAAGATGACCTCAACTGGTTGAAGGGTATTGGCTGCTATGCTTGGGACACTCCTGACATTCTTCGTTGTAAACAATCTATGAAGCTGCAGAGCGAAGTAAGTCTCTTTTCATTTTCTTTCAGTTTTTCCTCCTTCTCCATCTTCTCACATGTTGTCTTCTTCTCCTGTGTGCTGCTCTCTTTCAGAATCTTTACAGAGCTAAGGGAATCGAGCACTTCAAGGACTACACTGTGGTCACAGACACCCCCGTCTATGAAACATGCAAGCAGAGCGCTAAGAACTTGAGCGAGGTATCTCCTCAAAAACATGAATCAACTTACATTAAAGGGCTTTTACTGCAATTTGATTGAAGCAGAACCTTCTAACTAATATACTTTCTGTCTACAGCTTAACTACCGTCATGACTACGTCACAAACGTCATGGGTAAAAACACAGCTCCCGCTGTGACTGTCGATACTGAAAGGTCCCGTCAAGCCAACTACATCCAGAGCGACGTAAGATGCCTCTTACCAATACGTAAGAATGTCTACTGATCTCTCCGTTGATGTATGCTTCATTTCACTTCCTTTCTTTCTTTCAGAACTTCTACAAAGAGGCCAATAAGATGTTTATGCCCACTGGTTACTCTCTGCCCTACGACACTCCCCTAAACAAACAGGCCAAGGCCAACAGCATCATCACCAGCAATGTACGAGAACACCTCAGTTTTCAAAATAAAAAAAGAGATTAAATGTTATGAATGCATCTCATCTGATGTTCCAATGTTTTAGATGAAGTACAAGGAAGCCTATGAGCTGATGAAAGCCAGGAACTACAAACTAGATCCTGAAGGTGTCAACTTTGTCTCCATAAGGAAGGCTAACAAGGTCATCAACCAAGTAAGTCCAAGATAAATATAAAGCTTTTCACTTTGTAAATGTAAACTTTATCACAAACGAGGATATTAACAAGGTTTCATTTTGTAATAGCGACTTTATCGTGAGAAATATGAGAAGGAAAAGGACAAGATCCACCCTGAGTATGACACACCTGAGATCCGGCAGGTCAAAGCCACTCAACAAGCAATCAGTGATGTAAGTATGTCTTTATTATGAAACATGAGTTCTGTCTCACATGCTACACCCCCAAAATTATTTGATTCCCTAATAATGGTTAATTTCCCTCTACAGCTGTGCTATAAGGAGAAGTACTACAACAGCAGAGGAACTCTTCTGCCCATGCCCATCACCCCACAGATGATGCATTGCTTCCACGTCAACGAGCTCAACAGCGATGTAGGTGTCACCCATACATGCACTCAAATTTACTGTGGCATACTGCAAGACATGCATGCATAGCATTTCCCGCCTTGACATTTGCAGGTATGTTAACTGTAGTTAAATCAAGTTTTTTCCAACTGAGGCAGCTGGCCAAAATAAAGCCATATCTTCCAAGGCAACACTTTGAGACAGTAATCCATGCCTTTGTAACCACTCAGCTAGATTACTGTAATGCATTGTATGTGGGGGTTAGTGGGTCCTCTGTTGCTCGTTTGCAGATGGTGCAAATCGCTGCAGCGCGTCTTTTAACTGAAACACGTAAATATGAGCATATTTCCCCCATTTTAGCTTCACTTCACTGGCTGCCTGTACATTTTAGGATTCAATTTAAAATTCTTCTATTTGTTTTTAAATCCATAAATGGGCTTGCTCCACCTTACATTTCTGAGCTGCTACACCCGTGCTCTCAGGTCAACCGATCAGCTGTTCCTGAATGTGCCAAAAACAAAGCGTAAGCTTAGAGGGGACCATGCCTTTGCTGTGGCAGCTCCTAAATTATGGAATTATTTGCCTCTGCCCATTAGGCAGGCCTCTTCATTGTCTTTATTTCAATCGTCTCTTAAAACATATATTTTTTCCTTGGCCTTTGACACCTGATGTTATTTTTTTTTTTTTTAATGTTTTAATTGTATTTATTTTTATGTTTTGTATGAGTTTTATTTTTCTGTACAGCACTTTGGTCCACTTCGGTGTTTTTAAAGTGCTTTATAAATAAAGTTTGATTGATTGATTGATTGATTGATTGAACTGTGTTTATGTCTTCTGCAGCTGAAATATAAAGAGGATTTGCATTGGCTGAGAGGCATTGGCTGCTTTATGGCCGACTCCCCTGAGATGAGCCGAATCCGTGAGATCGCCAAGTTCAGAGTAATTATTCGTTCACTTATCATGCAGGTCATATTTCACTCATAATGGTTCATTCTGATTATTTTTGATACCATTATTATCTAGAAATCATATGAGGTTGATGCCAAGAAGAACTTTTCCAACTTCAGTGTAGTCCTGGACACACCAGAGTACAAGCGTGTGACTGAACTCAAGATCCACATGAGTAATGTGAGTGATTTTATATCGGCCTCAGGCCTGACATCTCACTCCTGTTTTAAAGCCTATTCACATTATTAAATGTCTCTTTATCTGTTTCTGTCCACAGATCGTATACCGAGCTGAGGGCAATAAGGAAAAGACAAAATGCACCACCACTGTGGATGGCCTGGAAATTAAGAGAGCCAAGTGGGCACAGAGTCTGACCAACAATGTAAGTCATTTTGAGCCCTAACCGCAATTAACTGTAAATAATGACTTGTTATAATGTGTCAAATTAAGAAATCATACTCAGGGTTCAGAAATAAATGGGTGGTAAATTACCATTCGAATTTGACTAGTTCTAGTTCATATGCTGACACACACTGTATGTGGAATATTCTTTGCATTAGGCAGTCATATGATGAAAAAATGACGCATCCTCATTTTTGTGACAAGTACCGTTTCTGTTAGAGAATAAGAGTCTAATATGATGCTGTGAGTTACACAGTAACCTCTGCTGTTAGTCACTAAAATAACTACTGTAAATAATCCTATTGCCATGGGCACAAAAATAGTTGTTTTATTTATTTATTTTTTCAACAAAAATAATGCAAAACAGCATTCTATTACTTGTAAGATAAATGTAAATTTCTTACCAGGTAAAAGTAGATATTCACCATAAAAATATTGTGACTCTTCACAGTTCCAGTACATTAATCTGGCATCCAAGGAGAGGGCCTTCTTCACCCCAGAATCACACACTCCCATCTTGGATCATGCCCGTTCTATGAAAGTGGTGTACAGTGAGGTAATATGAGCTTTTCACAACACTTAGATCTTTTGTTTTGTCTGTATGCAGACAAGCCTATAATTCTTCTATTGTATCATCTTTAGAAAAAGTACAAGGAACAGTATGAGAAGATGAAGCACAAGTATACTCCCATCCATGACACACCAATCCTGGTTCGTTCCAAGAAAGCCTACCTCAATGCCAGCGATGTAAGTCAACCAGATGCCTTATTGCTTGCTTTATTCGATATCAGTAATAGAGCCCTTCTAAAAATCAACATCATTCCTCTTTAGTTGCGCTACAAGGAGACCTTTGAGCTGTCTAAGGGACACTACCATGCTGACAAGGATGCCTTGGATATTCTCTGTGCCAAGAGAGTCAGAGATGACATCAGTGAGGTCAGTAAACTTAAAGACTTGTAGTTTGCTTTAAACATGAATGTGATTTATTGAGGAATCCTGTCACTCACTCACTCATTTTACAGGTCAAATACAGGGAGAAGTACATCAGCACTTTGGGCACCTGGAAGTCTATCCCTGACCGCCCTGAGTTCTTCCACAGCAAGATTGTGAGGGACTGCATCAGTGACGTGAGTATAACTAAAGCATCTTTCTTGTTTCTGTAATTTAACAGCTCACGGCATCATTGACAAAAACTCATATTGCTGTTTAACTATCCACTTTAGATCAAGTACAAAGAGGATCTGGACTGGATCAAGGGCATCGGTTGCTACGTGTGGGACACACCTGCGATGGTGCATGCTGAACACAACAAGGCCCTCTACAGCGGAGTAAAGAGAAACCACAATTTTACTAATTTCTACTCATTTACTCAGCACTATGGTATATTGTATAACAAAGCCTCCACTTACTCTCTTCTATTGGTTTTTGTTAACAGAGACTCTACAAAGCATCTTATGAAAAGAACAGAGCCAACTTCAAATATACATGTGACACACCATTCTTTGATGCTGTCAAGAACGCTTCACTTTTGATCAATGATGTAAGTCAATGAAAGCATGACTTCATTTCATAATACAATGGTATATTAATGGGTTAATACAATGAGAATAATGGAGAAGCAAGAAAAATACAAAGTGTATGCTTACATAACCTGTTTCTCTTCCATTGCCTCTGTAATGGGTATCACTTTAAAGGTAAACTATAAGATGTTTAACATGTATACCATCTCAAATTGTTGACTGTTACATTTATATGTCGTCATATCTTTACGAAGATTTCACTTTGAGTTTACCTGTAATGTCATATTTTCTCCTCTGAATGAGTGCTCAGCTTTACTGCTCTCGAGGCAGTTGTCTTTAACTCCTGTTTTGAAATCCTGAGCAGAGGTCCTACCGTGCCAGCTATGAGAAGTCTAAGGATAAGTACACCATAGTTGTAGATGATCCTAGAAACATCTTGGCTAAGGAGGCCAGCAAGATGAGTCAGGTAAAGCCACCATCTCCAGCCGCCCCCTACGGGTCCATCGCCCGCCACAGGGGCTCGAGCATGAGGTCGTCTCCGATCCACTGGATGGCACTGTCGCATGGCTTCAATGTCTCTCTATTGTGTCTCTTTCTTTTCCCTGATTTAGGTGTCTGCTTGTGTTCCAAAACCCAAACAGGACTTTTTTGACTGTGCACAGCTTGGACCAAATCTGTGTGCTCCAGATACTGCTTCATCTGAACAGTTTGGTTGTTGGGTCATGAGTTAAGGTTACTTTTTTGAAATCCCTTATCTGGAGTACACAGTTTGGAACTGAGCAACTCTACCTGGACTTCAGGGGCCACTTTCCATCTCTGTCTTCACTTGTGGCATGATTTGTGCATCTGTGTGTTTTCTCAATGGACAGGGAAAATATAAATTCAAGGCCAAGGAGTTACTCAAGAGTGGCTGCAATGAGCTGCTCCGTCCTGACATTCTCGTTGCCATGTACAACTCTGGCATGTGGAGTAAGGTAACCATCTGCCCATTGGTAGTCCTCCAAGCCCTGTAGAAATCTCATCTCTTCATCAATGCACCCCTAACTTCACCTTTAATGGTCATATGCAGCCTTTAACTATCACTAGTTTGGATTTTCTACCATACCCTGCTTTTAAAACACATCCACTGATCACTTTCCATAACTTCATTGATTTTGCTAGGAAAAACATGTAAAGCAATGTTTCAGTATACAGGATTTATGTAGGAGAGACTGGCACTATGACACATATTACCAAGCTGGCATTCATGCAAGTCAACTATATAGGAGAGGTAGATTTTAACTGAAAGTTAAGCTATGTTAGGATAAGGATGTTTTCATAGATGTCAGGGCTAATCGTCACAGTTTGTGGGGGCAAGATGTCACATGTTTTATCCTGAACTGTATTCAGTGGAGTAAAACGTGTGACAACTAGCCTGGTCTCCCTTACTTTAAGGTGTCATGGTGGTGTTTTCCTCTAGTTTATTTGAATCAGGTTATTATTTTACAGTGAAAAAAGAAACAATGATGCATCGTTTAAATTAATTCATTAAAATATTTAATAAAATAAATAGTTTTGCTTTAAAATACATTTAGTCAAAATGTCAGTGTTTAATATGAAATTTTGTTTCATCAATAAAAGAAAAAAATACATTCAGAGATAATATGCCATGTTCAAAAGTTTGCAGAAGAATGAGCATAGAGATGAAGACATTATACGGTAGCATTAACTTGTCAGTGTATTTGTGTATACTGTTGCCTGAAGCTGCTTTTCACTTCCATCTTTTGTCCCACTGCATATTGCATGTTCTCTGTTGCAAGTAAGTTTGTGTGCATCTTTATTGACTGCTGAATATCCTAGTATCCATAAGCCATTTTTTGCATGCTTTCCGCTGGATGAATTTTGTGGAAGGCAAGCTTCAACTTAAATGACGTCTGTCGTGATAAACCCTTCCATTTTAATGCATGATATTGCCAGTTATTATGCAACTTGTCGTAACTTTTAATAACTTAATTATGATTTGGAAATGTGCTTACTCTTGACTATCATTTCTTGTCCATCACTTCCTGTAGTGGAAGTACAGAGAGCAGTATGAACGTGCCAAGTCGAAGTACACCACAGTGCTGGATACCCCTGATTACCAAGTTGCCAAGCGCAGCAAGCAGATCAGCGATGTAAGTATCATCACCATCTGCCTTCCATAATGTGGAAAGCATTTGTATATGCATATAGATGTTCCTAATTTTCAGTGTCACTTGAGAATTACTCCAGTCATTGTATGTGAATGAATTCATCTGTTGTCTTCTCTAGATCATTTATAAGAGGGAATACAACAAGACCAAAGCGACAAGTTACACTCTTGGACATGACACTCCCATGAGCCAGCACATGAAGAAGGTCAAGGAGATCACCAGCAATGTAGGTCAACCTTTCATTACGTTTGCAGAAAGGATCCAATTTCTTTTTATGTCAGTATATACTTAATTTCAGACTTCTGTTTTTTTTACAGCTGAAATACAAGGAAGTGTATGAAAGAAACAAGGCTCACATCAACATGGCACCTGACGCTCATGACATTCGTGCCGCCAAGGAAGCCTACAAGAACATCAGCAATGTGAGTCTGCATTGATCTGCACTGAGCATCCGTGAAACTGAATTGCAAGTCAGCGGCTCATTATGCATCTCATTATTTGTGCTTTTCCTCCTCGTAGCTTGACTACAAGAAGAAGTATGAGGCCACCAAGAACAAATGGATCTGGACTGTGGACAGACCTGATTTTATCCATGCTGCTAAGAACAGCTTCCAGCAGAGTGATGTGCGTGCCACTCAATTTTCCACCACAGTTTCAGTAATAGAGAAAAAAAATCCAGATAATGAATTGATTTGTTTGTAATTCACAGGTTGAGTACAAGTACGATAAGGAAATGTTGAAGGGCTGTGTAATGTCTGTTCCTGATGATAAATACACCATTCTGGCTAAGAAGAATTCTGAGCTTGCCAGCAATGTGAGTGCCATTTTCCATATACATTTTCAATTTTTGAGAATCAACATACAATATGTGACTAGTTAAACTAATAAAAATGTCATGGTTCTTCAGGTGAAATACAAGGAGAAGTATGAGAAGGCCAAAGGCCAGTACATTGCTGTCCATGACACTCCTCAAATTCTTCATGCTAAATCAGCGGGTAAACTTGTGTCTGAGGTAAGGCACAATGTAATTTAATGTGTGTAGATTCATTAAAGCACCATAAAATATTTTTGAAAATTCATGTTTAACAACTTTTTCTGCAGACCAGATACAAGGAGGCCAGCAAAAAGGATCACCAGTCAGGCGGCTTCACCACTCTTGCTGTAACCCGTGAGACTGCCCACAGCAAAGAGGTTGGCAAAATGACAAGTGCTGTAAGTCTAAATACTCAGTTTTCACCCCTTTATTACAATAAATCTCATTTGTAGCGATTGAGATCACCAATCATAATCTCGCATGATCTTTTCACAGAAATTGTACAAGGAGAAGTTTGAGAAGGAGAAAGGCAAGTCTAATTACAACCAAATGACTGCTCCTCCTGATGTGCAACATGCCATGGAAGTGGCCAAGAACCAAAGCAATGTAAGGAACTGACAAGTATCTGCCTCAAATAATAGTCTCAGACAGAGATCGTTGTAAATCCCTTGTCTCTTTTTGTATAGATCGCCTATAAGCAGGAGGCTAAAGCCAAGTTGACGTACACTTCGGTTGCTGACCGCCCAGACATCAGGAAAGCCACTCAAGCTGCTAAGCTCATCAGTGAGGTGAGGGACACTTTACAGGGATGGTTCAAATTCTGTTCAATTACTCACCCTTCCCAGCAGGCACCAGACATCTATGTAACGTCAGGTTGACGTTGGACATGATGTCAGACTGACGTTGCATTTTGGTTGAAAATGAAAATCGGGTTGACGTCAATATTTGACGTCAATTTGACGTTGACTTAACGTTGGATTTTGGTTACACAACCTAAAAACAACAAAATCTCAACGTCAGCTGACGTCGGTATTGGACATCAATTTAACATTGACATTAGATGTTGGATTTACATTGAATTTTGGTCACCCGACGTCGCAACCAAAATTTAACCAAATATCAACGTCTTATGACGTTGTGTGCCTGTTTTGTGCCTGCTGGATTATGTCATTCCAAACATAAAACTTTCGTTCACATATATAAAACACCCATATATGGTCAACGGCAGCTCAGCTGTGCTTGCTTGAAACCCAAGAACAAACCTTATTGGTTCTCGCACACAAAGCGACACATTGAGCTTCCATGTTTACCATATTTGATGTGCTCTATGTATGTGCATTGATCAAAGTTTATATGTGATAAAAACATACATTAAATCTGTTTATCATATAAAACGATTGTATCTTTTCTAAAGACTTTAATTAAAAAGCTCAGTTCATAAGGATTTTTTTTTTTTTACGATCTCTTTATGTACTTTTTAAAATGTTTTAAAAGTTTTGGGGGAATGGACTTTCAATGGAGGGTCAGAAATCTCTCAGGTTTCCCTAAAATATTTGTTGTTTCAAAGAAGAACAAAAGTCTTATGGGTTTTGAACCACATGGGAGTAAGTAGATAATAATATAATTTAAATTTTTGGGTGAACTGTTCCTTTTAGTATGCAATCCTCTGTAGTAAAGTATTGACATGCGTTGTTGTAATAGTAAGTAGTAATTGTTGCAAAAACTTTTCTTGTAGATCGGATACCGTGATAAGGCTCGCCAGGAGGCCAGCCGTGGTGGAACGCTGCTCGGCCGTCCTGATATCATCCTGGCCACTGAGGTGTCCAAACTGACCAGTCAGGTAATGCCGTTCGCAACTCCACACTAGACATGATGCAATCCATAGACTTTCATTGTATTTATCCACAAGGAACACAGGGGTTTAGTTTGAAGCCACTGGATATGTATTTTGACAATGATTTCCTTACACCTTCACCATCATGGAAGCTGCATGCCATCATTATGCAATAGTACTCAAAGATAACTAGTAGATTCAAATGCCTCAGCAGTGCCTCTCTTGCCCATCAGCATTAATACTGTCATTGTCTATGTGAGCCCTGAGTGTCTCTTGTAATCTGTACCATCCCCATCTGCTCACTGTTCTCTCTCTGCGCTGTATTTATTCATGTCTATCCACCTGATTCTTTCCTTTCTCTGTAATCTGTTCATTCATAAATTAATTTTCACTGTTCTGTCCCATCTCATTGATGTTACCCTGCCATTTCACTGCGCTTTTTAGGTGGAGGAAAAGCCATCCCTCCATGGTACTGCCTCCTTTGACACTCCTCAGATGCGTCACAATAAGAAAATGAGTGCCGTGACTAGTGATGTAAGAAGGGTCCCTGGCCCCTGGGGCGACATTTGCACTTCTCTGTCTGTCTGATGTCTATGTTCTCTTTCCCTCTGACTCACCTAGTTGTTGAACTCCAGTGGCACTCGATTTGATAAGATTTGATGAAGATTTTTTGGTCCTGTAGATATTGAAGTTTTTTTTGTTGGTTTTCAGTGTTTTTGCCCATTCAATTATACATTCCCGAATCCCACCCATTTCATTTTTTGCTTCTTTTTGTTTGCTCTTTTTGTGTTTGTCATGCTAGCTTTTGCCTTGTTGCCAAGCATAGGCTTATAAGCGAGCACTCACAGTTTTGTCATAGTTTTTTTTTCTCATCAGTAGCATTTTTGCCCACATTTCTTTGTCAGTTTATTTGTCTGGCATGCAAATTGTTTTTTCTCTAATCTCTCAAATTATCAGAACTGGTGTCCAGTTTTCTGTTGCATTCCTTTGACATGCTGTTGTATTGAGGAGTGTGCAGATTCAATATAAGCAACTCTATTATTCTTTGTTATATTATGTACAGAATTAAATAAATGCTAAATCATTCATGTTATTGCTATGTTTAAGAGACCAGAAACGCACTTACCACAATTGATGATTGGTTTTATTTTGTATAGTATTGAAAGTAATCATTTGGTCTACACACTCCTTATGTTACTCTCTTTGCTTGATGTCACAAATTTGATTCCTCCACAGATCTGGGGTTTTCAGAATCTTTGGGAAAAGATTCAACCTTTTTACCACCTTTCCTTCAGTTAAAGCTGAAGTGTGTCATTTTTCTTTAAGCAGGCCATTTTTAAGGGATGGTTCACCCAAAAATGTAAATTCTTTCATCATTTACCCACCCTAATTTCCATAAGACTTCCATCCATAAGTCTTTTGTTTATCTTTGAAACAAAAAAATATTTTGTGTTAGTTTGGGGCTTTTCTGTTTGTTCGACCAATGGCAGACAAACAAAGTATTCAGAAAACTTTCTTCACCCACCCACTCCCATGAAGGACCACAACAACAAAATACACAGTCTTTTAACTGTGTCCGTTTTTTCAAATACGTTTTTGCTTCAAATTCATGTTGTGCAATAACTCCTTTTAAAACCCTATGGGAAATAAAATGTAAAAAATACTTTATTTAAAAAAATTAAAATACAAAAAAAATACCCAGAACCAAGGCTGCTGATGAAAATGGACGGGCACTATTGCTAGTCACAGAAATCACAGACTTCAGCTTTAATACCACAAACAATATATGTTGATGTGATGCTTTTGAATGCTCTGAACTTTATGTTGGTCTTCCCATTTGGGGCTAGTACAGTGTAAACATGATCTGAGTCATACTGTATTAGACCCAACTGAAACCCTGTTGTAACGAGACTCTTTTCAGTGTCCCGTTCTTTCCACTGATGACTGCATGGAACGATTAATTTGATATTCATGTCTCTGTGCTTTTGCAAGCATTTTGGCTCCGAAATAATAATTTGGATGGAGATAATACAACACTACCTGCAACTAACAATGTCACTGTCCTCTCTCAAAAGCTGAAGTACAAGGAGAAGTTTGACAAGGAGATGAAAGGAAAGAGACCACAGTATGATTTGAAGAACAGCAAGATTTATCAGACTCTGAAGGACGCCAGTGATCTGGCAAGCGAGGTGCTTCAATCTTAAAAAATAAAATAATGAACAGTATTTTACCAGTCACATATCACATTGAGAGTGTTTCATATCATGGTGCATTTTTGCATATATCTATCATGCAGGTGAAGTACAAAGGTGACCTGAAGAAGATTCACAAACCTGTTACGGACATGGCGGAGTCTCTGTCCATGCAGCACAACCTGAGCACTAGCAAGCTGGCCAGTGATGTAAGAGCTCTACAGCCGGCTTCATATCCCTCTCATCAAAACTGCTTTATCTCACACACTGTAACAGTGAAATATCACATCTTCATGTAATATCACAAGATCCATCTTTCATCCTTATAGAAAGCTCCCATTTGAAACTATTTACTCATTCCAGGCTATCATTTGGTAGTGACCCCTAGCATTAGATTTTAACTATCTCCATTTTTGCACGCACATGACTAGTGCTATTCTTTTTTCTTCTTCTTCTTTTTTTAATTAACAAGCCTAGTGCCTATAAGCGCTCTAACATCTCATTTTTCCCATGTTTCCTTTAACAACTTCCCTGCTAAATCTTAAATAACTCTTCCCTGGATGCCTTTTTTCTTTCTACATTTTTCATTTCCATTATAATGTGTGCATATATAAACTAGAAAAGGAAAGCTTACCGATGCAGACCTTGAATGTTTACTTGACAGTTTTATCTGAACATTTAAAAACGATTTGAAAAGGCTATTTTTATGGATAACCTTAAATTAAGGTTATTTAGGCCATATGTAGTTTAAAACCTTGGGCTGTTTGAAGTTGTAAGTTACAAGTCTTAGACTGAATACTCCAGTTTACTTACAGTTTGAAAAAATATATATGTAAAGGCTTTGGTTGAAAATAAGTTTTAAGGATATGTAGGTTGAATACTTGGACAGTTCAAAGAGAGATTTGAAGTTTGGATGTTACATATGCTTTATATACTTTCATACAGGGCTGGACTGGGACAAAAAATCAGCCCTGGCGTATTTTGGTCCAGGCGGCCCACCACCACCACTTCTCTCTCTCTCTCTGTATACGTATATACTGTATATATATATATATAGGCCTACACACACACTACCAGTCAAAAGATTTTGAACAGTAAGATTTTTAATGTTTTTTAAAGAATTCTCTTCTGCTCACCAAGCCTGCATTTGTTTGATCCAAAATACAGCAAAAGCAGTAATATTGTGAAATAATTATACTATTTAAAATAACTGTTTTCTATAATGAATATATTTTAAAATGTAATTTATTCCTGTGATTTCAAAGCTGAATTTTCAGCATCATTACTCCAGTCACATGATCCTTCAGAAATCATTCAAATATTCTGATTTGCTGCTCAAAAAAACATTTATTATTATTATGTTGAATAGAATTGAGTATAATTTTTTTTCAGGTTTCTTTGATGAATAGAAAGTTGAGAAGAACAGCATTTATCTGAAATAGAATATAAATGTCTTTATAATCATTTTTGATCAATTTAAAGCATCCTTGCTAAATAAAAGTATTAATTTCTATACCCCCCCCCCCCACACACACACACACACACACACGCACGAAAAAAGCTGACTCCAAGCTTTTGAATGGTCTAGTGTATAATGTTACAAAAGCTTTTTATTTCAGATAAACACTGATCTTTGGATCTTTCTATTCATCAAAGAATCCAGAAAAAAAATATTGATAATATATTGATTTTAAATATTGATAATAATAATAATAATAATAATAATAAATGTTTCTTGAACAGCAAATCAGCATATTAAAATGATTTCTGAAGGATCATGTGACACTGAAGACTGGAGTAATGATGCTAAAAATTCAGCTTTGATCACAGGAATAAATTACATTATTTTAAAATATATTCAAATAGAAAGCAGTTATTTAAATAGTAAAAATATTTCACAATATTACTGTTTTGCGGTATTTCGGATCAAATAAATGCAGGCTTGGTGAACATAATTAGTATTCTTTAAAAAACATAAAAAATCTTACTGTTCAAAAACTTTTTGGATAAGACTAAAACGTCAGGTTCGACAATATCGTGTCTTTTTTTTATTTAAATCTAGATTTATTCGCATTGGCCCATGGAAACCTCTATGAACATACTTGACTTGACCAAAAAATCACGGGGGACGAATTTACGTAAAAAAAAAAAAGTGTTTATGTATTCTACATTCATGGCGCATGCACACATTAGGATAGGTTAGATGCCTGCCTCTGTTGAGAGTCCCTATCAAGCACTTTACCGATTCAACTTCTCTCCTCTCCTCCTCCTGCCTGGCTCTTTGGCCCGCATCACTCACTGTAGAACAAGCCTGTTCTTGATAAAGCTGCTGTGAAAACGTGGGAAAAGCCGACGAGAAAGACGTTGCGGTGAAGCGTTCTTTAGGCGGAGCAAAATAGGCCTACTTCATCGTTCCGTCTATAGCGCATTGTGATTGGGTGGTTTACACTGTCAATAGAGAAGACAAACCAATGGGCCACTGGCTGCTCGATGTCCCTGCGTGATGGTCCTTAAAAAATCCAGCCCTGCTTTCATAGCTAATGTGTTCTGCTTGAGCATTATGGGTGGTTGGTAGGCAGTTACTAGATAGCTGTTAGGCCATTCTGGTTGGTTGTTAGGACATTTTTAGATGATTACAAAGCCTACTGAGTCAAAACAGGATGAAGGACTGTGTCAAGTTTGGTGGAAACAGAAGAAGGAATTAGAAGGAATTACTTTATGCATTATCAAAGGAAGTCTAGAGATTTTTTGGGAATCGTATGGCCTGCTATATGTAAAACATACATCTGATGAATTAGAAAAGATATAACGCACTAAATAAGAACAGTCTGTTGGTCTGTGCTGGTGAATGTAGTTTGAATGGAGAAGCAGGTTAGGTTAGCAATTTTAATATTAGAATATTTAATATAGAAATATTTGATATTAGAATATTTAACTAGATTATTTGAACATCTTGCTCATTACATTATCAGTGTCATTATGTCTATATACGGCCTCCTTCATGTTTTATGAACATGACAGCCGTTCTTTTGTTCTTTTTCTTTTTTTTTGTCCCCACTTTTTCATTTTTTGGTCATTTTTGGCCCTTTTAACATGGGAGAGATGAAGCACTGGATTTCCATTTTGTTTTATTGAGCTGCTTTATTGGCCATCCCTCTTTAGTACCAGTACAAGAAGAAGTTTGAGGAGAGTAGGGGTCACTACCTTATGATACCCGACACACCTGAGCAGCTTCACCACAAAGAGGCCTCAGAGCTGCAGAGTCAAGTAAGTCACATACAGTTCTGGAGCTTTCCACAGCTGACGTCACCTGCTTCTCTGTGTGTGAAACGAAGACTGATTCTACACATAGTGGACCTGTTTATTTCATTTCATCAGGCTTGTCAGTCTACTCTTATACAGCTATAATAGATTTATTTGTCATTTACATTTCATTTGTTTGGGTTAGTTTGTCCTGTAAAACTTTTTTACAAGGACTCATTTGTACATTATGTAAGAACAAAGCTGTAAAAACACATCACTTCATCATTAAAACCCCAGACATTTTATATTGTAAAAACACCATAAATATCCATTGTATTTTAATGAATTTTCCACACTGTTAATCATATAGTAAACTCTATTTTCAGTCTCAGTGCTTAGAAACATAATATGGCAGATTAATTGACATCCAATAAAAAAAAAAAATACAGCACAGACTGTACAAAAAGATTCAGTATGCCAACAAAGCTTTGGTGTTTAAGCAAGCATTTTTTTCTATTTGTATGTTCCTCACCTTTGGGTTTTTGTTGAATGCAGGTGAAATATAAGGAGAAATATGAGAAAGAAAGAGGCAAAGCCATGCTGGATTTCGAGACTCCTACTTATGTAACTGCTATGGAGGCTCAACATCTGCAGAGTCAGGTAAATACTGCTACCCAAGCTTATTGTATTCAGTGCAAAACAAATAACAGCATATATTGCTCAAGTATTCTTTGTAACCCAGTGTGAATGAATGAGAAATGCTAAGTGGAATTCAAATAGTGTGCTTTTGTGTGGATACAAATATTGTAATGCTGGTAAGTAATTGGGACACCACAATTTCCAACCATGACCCATGGATTTATGGTAGGCATTTAGGTGTGTCATGTGTTTATAGTTTTATAGCGGTTTTGAAGGTTTCACTGTAGATACAACACACTGATGGGAGAAAGCAGTTTAAGTGAATGTCAAGATACTCAAAACATTATGAACTGTAAAAATGTTACCGACTGAGGAACCAGTGTGACCATGGACTCGTATTCCAGAGGCTTCATGTATCTCTCACTCTTCTATCTTTGTGGTGGATAGAAAGAGTATAAGAAGGACTTTGAGATGACAATGAAAGGAAAGAACCTCTCTGGGTTGGAGGTCACCCCTGCCATGATGCATGTCAGACACGCCACGAAAATTATTAGCGAGGTAACATGAAGCCCTTATATATTCTTCCTTCCATCCTGGTAATAATACTAAGACCACATACACGTTATAATCCTTACATGAGTGTCTTTGAAGTTTCCATTACACCCGAGTAGGTCATGGTTTGTATGCATGAACCATCCTTCTGCTGTAATACACTCTCAGTAATTCCCTTCCCCTTCCAGCATCTATGTGTGTGTGTGTGTGTGTGTGTGTGTGTGTGTGTGTGTTTTCACAAGGTTCCCACAGTAATGGAAAACCTGGAGATATTAGGAAATATAATTCCAGGCCTGGATTTCCAGTTTTTCAGAAATTGTGATTCCAGGCCAGGAAATCTAAAAAAGTCATGGAGGTTTTTATTGTGACAAAGTTATACTTGGCTCGTAATGCATCATTGTGCAATCTCTTTAAAATGATTGTAAACTATTTCACACGATTGACTAGAAATTGACTTTAATTGAAATTCATTGATCAAAAGGTGTGGGAACCCTGTTTTTAAGGTTTATCAAATCTTTTATGGTCATATATTTTGGATTTTTTTATTTTATTTTATTTTGTTTTGTTTTGTTTTAGTGCTGTCAAACGATTAATCGTGATTAATCGCATCCAAAATAAAAGTTTTTGTTTACATGATATATGAGTGTGTACTGTGTACATTTATTATGTATATATAAATACAAACACATGCATATATATTTAAGAAAAATATGCTATGTTTATATATTAAATAT
Organism: Schizothorax lantsangensis; assembly: GCA_027422415.1. Lineage (NCBI taxonomy): Eukaryota > Metazoa > Chordata > Actinopteri > Cypriniformes > Cyprinidae > Schizothorax > Schizothorax lantsangensis. Next base: position 21,749,335 of record CM049848.1, read on the forward strand.
ATTTATATATAATATAAAATATAATAATATAAATATAGAAATGTATATACATGTAAATATTTTCAAAACTATATACTGTATGTGTGTGTATTTATATATACATAATAAATAAACAAAGTACACATACATAGAGTATGCAAACAAAAACTTTTCTTTTGGATGCGATTAATCGCGATTAATTGTTTGACAGCACTGTTTTGTTTTAAAATAACCTCTTTAGATCTTGATTACTCTGAGCATGTATATGAAATAACATTTTATTTTATTATAATTTTTTATTTTATTTATTTTAACTTTAGATCTTGGTTTGGCTTCAAAATCATATGAATGCTGCTACGAAAAGAATGTACATGTTAACAAGTTTCAGACAATGATTTTTGTCAATATTCTTGCCTGTGAGATTTCTGATAAACATTGTTTATGTCTATATCAGGTTGCTTTTCAAACTCAGCAATGCCTTTGCTCTATGTAGATTATACTCAGTTACTTTAATGGTGTCTGGACAACATGCACCTTGATTATATTCTGGATGTGAAGCTTTAACTCAAACCCAGAGCAAATGCTTGGTGACGTTGAAAGAAATGTCAGTGAGCGCAGTACTGCACAAGTACTGTGTCTATGTCTGTATGTGCTATGTGTCTGCAGTCTTTCTGTTCTTCTCCGCCTTGTAGAAAGAGTACAGGAGGGATCTAGAGGAAGGGGTGAAGGGTAAAGGGCTTACAGTGCTGGAGGAAACTCCTGAGTTACTGAGAGCAAAGAATGCTACTCAGATCCTGTGTGAGGTAGGATGGCTAAAGCTCTGCTGAATTATCCTACCTGCAGTCCTCTGCCACAACGCCACTTCCTCCTCAACACACTAATCAGGCAGAAAGTAGTCCATTTGCCTCTTGCTAATGAGAAAACTAATCAAGCTAATGGAGTTTCCCTTTGGTTAGCCATCTAACCAGGTTTGGTAAAGCACAAAGAATTCCCACTAAATGTCATTTTGTCTTTCAGTTCTAAATGACCTCCCTTATTTTTTTAATTTTCATTTACACCTCTGATGTTAATATCTTCTTATTCTTTGCAGTTTTCATGCTGCTTTTTATTGTGTTTGTAGCCCACAGGAATGATTCTTGGTGTGAATGTAAAGATCACTGATAAACAAACATATGCACACGGTCACATGAGTATGATAATGTCTGCCCAATTCCTGCAGAGAGAGTACAAGAAATCATTGGAGCAAGAGATCAAGGGAAAAGGCATGTTGGCTTTGGCTACTGAAACTCCAGACTTCTTGAGGGCAAAGAATGCCACAGAAATCCTCAGTCAGGTACACAAATGATCTCCAACCCATCATTTCAATGTTTCCCTGAGTTGTAAGATGATTTCCTCAACTATCAGCACCAGCATTTCAACATTAATTGATACATGGATTTGTTTTGAATTGGTTTTCCAGGCCAAGTACAAGCAGAATGCTGAGCATGACAGAGCCACATACACCACAGTCATTGACACCCCTGACATCCTCCACGCTCAGCAGATGAGGAACATTGTGAGCCAGGTATGAGGGTTGCTTCTTTAAGAAGCTTCTTCTTTTTTTTTTTTTTTTGGAAAATTCGAACATTTTGATGTTTATTGCATGTGTGTTGGTAGAACATGATAAATCAGGGATTCACACAGTAGACACCTTTTGGTAACAGTTCATATTTTTTCAGCTTGACGTCTTGAGGTTGACAATGAACAGTTTCTGAAGGTTATCACCATTGTTTTCACTGACTATTTGTTGAAAATGAAAAAAAAGAGAGACTTTTTTAAGTTTTAGGCTGTTTTTTTAACTGGCGAGTGATAAGTCCTAAAGCTATTATCCAGTGCCTCTGTTTTATAACAGATTTTGATTATTTAAGTGTAATCTCAAGAACAACTTAATTTTGCCAATTTTGTCAACTCAGTATTGTTAATTTTGTATTTTATCTTATAGAAAAAGTACAAGGAGGAGGCTGAAAAGACCATGTCACACTATGTGCCTGTGTTTGACACTCCTGAGATGCAAAGAGTGCGTGAGAACCAGAGGAACTTCAGCACTGTAAGTGTTTCTTCAAGGGTTTGAGCCGGTCCGTATTATGTCCCTGTTTTATTCATCTCAGCTTAAATGTGGTATTTGTACCCTTTGTTGTCTTTGGTCCCTGTGTTTCCTGTTTGTCTATGAGAAATATAAATGAGAGGCAGATATGAAAAGAGTAGCCATACATTTCTTATGCTGGCTTAGTTACAGTTGTTGTCTATATCACAATTCTCTCTAGATGATTTTGAACATTTTTGGTTGCACTGCTGCATTTTTGTGTAATTTT